>JALXJV020000024.1:6013738-6718418 GCA_024633595.2 Lepomis macrochirus
TCTCACCTTTTTTATATCAAAGACTTAGTGAATCGTCAGTGTAAAAAGACAGTGCAGGGCTGAAGCATGAGAGGGGAAGGGAGGCGGCGGTGTGACGGTAGAGATGGATATGATGGGACATCAATCTCAAGAGCAGCTCAAGATCAGCAGCTCGCTCCAGGCACTCCTCCCCTGGACTGTGAACTAGTGCTAGACACCCATTAAAGCAGTCAAGTGCAACAGTGGTAGTCTTTCAGTGGACAAAGATGGATGTTTAAAAAAAACATGTTGGGGTTGATGTGGTTTAGAGATAAAGCTGGGGTTGTGTTTTTTTATGCACAAACTAATCCGCAGTGGTTACCAGACCCAGTGACAGCAAGGAGGTAAAGCACGGTCTGATGGCATCCCTGATGTCCTCTGCATCAGACGGATCACCAAAAATCCTCAATGTTGTTAGAGTATGATAATGCTGTCGTGTTGGCGTGTAGAGATGGTCGGTTTTGAAGAAACTAACATAACTTTAGGGTTAAAAAGCAATCCGAAATAAGGCGTTCAATACATTTAGTAAGTTTCCCCTAACTCAAACTCATAAAACTGTGTGATTTGGGGATCTAGGGAGCATTAGCTGCCACCTCAAATTACTTCCGTGCAGGTTTGGAGGACCGAGATCTCAATGAGGATAATGTTAGTAAAAAAACAGGTGTAAACACAAAGGCAAGATCATATTGTTAATATCCAGATAAAGTGTCCAGATGCAGATTTTAATATGCACTTTCTTGATAACACAATTATTTTATAGATGCTATTAAAAAAACTGAAAAGTCAGGGCACATCTGGAATGTGAACAGGATCGCGGATGATAGTGATTTGCTACTCCCAACACCATAAACAAGTCATTGATCAAGAGAAAATGTATTAAAAACTTTACAGCTCACAACGTGAAGTAACATGGCGTTTAACATTACGCTAGCTATTTAGCTAACTAGCTTACCGAGACAAGTGTTTGTAATGCAGACCGCTAACGTGCCTCCCTCTTCAGATGCTCCAGAGTAACTGCAAGGCAAGGTCAGCTTTGCAAATGTTGCAGCAGCTCACAATGTTTTTGGCTAACTGAAGAGTGAAATGGTCCCAGACTTTTCGAGGTTTTAGGGCTTGATGGTGTGGCCGTCGCTGACATTGCTACTCTTCACTTAACTCCATTAATTGGACTGTGTCACTACAGCCCGATGACGTCATGAATTGTCTGTTAAATGTTAAACCACCATGTTAAATTTGTTGCACCCCTGCCTGATGGCAGCTTCATTTTTAGTGTGCAGACACGGCATTGGGATCAATCTTCTCATCGAACTCTCGGCAAGAAAGCTAATGAGAGTATTTCCCAAAATGTTGACCTATTCCTTTACAGTTAAATGTCTTCAAACCATGACTAAGAGTAGCACTCGGATCAGATTAGCCAGATGTCTCAATAAGTGGGCAGCCACACTAATCTGTTATAACATTCTGCCAGGGTTTCTGTGTTGTGTTTCTAATCCTCTGAGTCATGTAAGGAGATGATGTAGACCGTAATGATTTGATGTTTTTGTTCACAAAAGTTAAACTCTAACTTTTTTTTCCCTGCCAACAAGGATGGAAATCCGTCACTTTAATCTTCCTTCGGCTTTTCCCTCCTCTCGTCTCCAGGTATGGTTCGGCGAGAAATTCGATGCCCCGTTGCTGAGCCCCAGGAGCCCACGCAGCCCGTTAGCGCAGCGGCACGGCCCCGGCCTCGCCGACGTTTTCCAGTATGACCAGTGGCTGGCAGTGCGACACGAGGCCACCTTGGTGCCCATGCAGGAGGATCTGGCCATCTGGCTCACCGGCATGCTGGGTAAGTGCTTATGTCAGCCAAGAAGTACGCTTTTTAGTTGTTCTGCCTCATTTGGCCTTTTTGCCCTCAGACTTGTTAGCATGTTTTGACATCTTTTGGAGAAAACATGTTCATTTTGGGGTTCATGTTTCTCTTTCTGATGTGTTCTGTTTTACTGTGGTGTAGTTACATGGATACATACATGAGTCCAAACCTCTGCATATGTGAATCAACACTGGGCAGTTTCATGATAACAGCTTGGCCCTCGAGGCTAGGAAAATGCTGAAGCACAATTGACACGGGGTCTCCCATGTAATTGGATTTGGATGTTCCTATTTCCGACCGGGACTTAGCAAACCATAGAAACAGGAGTGGAACAAAATCCCTCATTTCATCAGTCTCTACCATTATACTGACATCTATTGTTCCGTACGGTACAATGGGGCAGTGAAGAAATTGAAGCCGACTGGAAACTGACTGCGTTGAGTGGTAAAACTGTGTTTTTTGTTTGGTGTTTTTTTCTTTTCTTTTTAGAAGCAGACAGTTCAGCTTTTCTCATAAGGAATGCAGGCACGTAATCAATCAGTCACCATGAGTTATTGGTACATAATGCTAAAACTTTTAAACAGTTTGACCAATCTGATCGTCAGTCCTGAGGGCCCAGATATTGCAGAAACAGGTGCTGGCAGCAGATACAGTTTCAGTCCTCGATTCTCTGCCGTCGTCATACGAAAGTAAACTTTTGTGGGGCAGTCTTTGTCACGTAGTGGATTTTGTTCCCAATGTAAATTCAGTTCACATGGCCTTCTGTTGAGTTTCTCAGGGCAGTGATTTACAATAAGGGGTCATGGGAGCACCATAAGTCCTCCAAAAGGAGTTTAAAGGAGAGACCTCTGTTGAAAAGCAACTGCCAGTGTGCAGTCTTTTTAAAAGGTCCTACAACAAAAGGCTCTCTAGAAGGGTAAAAAAAACAGCTTATAGTGAATTATAGAATAGGATCACTTGCTTTGTGCTGTGCATTTTATTCCGTGTCTTTCTCACTTTCATTTTCGCAGGAGAGGAGGTGAGAGCAGAGTTTTTCATGGAGGAGCTGAATAACGGCGTGAAGCTCTGCCAGCTTATCGGTGTGCTGCAGACTAAGATCGCCGAGAGCTGCCCCTCCGAGCTCTGCAAGGTGAGTCAGACGGCAGCGATTAAAATAACTCTGACCATTGTCCAAAGGGCAGCTTTCATGCTGACACGTGGGGGGATGTTTGGGGAGAGCTCTGCACGTCTGAAGTTCAGTTTTCTGTTAACTCTTTGCCACTTTCTACAATGTTTTGACGCAGTTTACTTTGAAAATTTCCCTTTTGTTCTTGGGGATTTTTCTGCCACAGCATATAAACGAGCTTTGCGTTTATAGTCAAGGATGCGCACGTAGCAGAGGGCTGAAAAACTCATTGCCACAAGCTTTAATTACTACGACTGCACAACATATTGATCAATGAACTTCCTGTTTACCATCAGAATACACTTGACAGTAGATGCCAGATGTCTTATGTCAGTGCAGACACTCCAATACCTGCAGTGTGTACAGGCATTGGTCTGCGTTCTATCCCCCATGTATACGCACATTTCGCCACGACATAGTTTGAAATCTTTCTGCCTTGTTTTGTGTGTTCTTTAAATCCCCCTGCACTACAAATGTCCACTGGGCTTCATGAAAAATGATGATTCATAGTTTACTTTTCCCGACAGCTGTTCCCCACGAGGAAGGTGGCATGTAAGCGGGACGCCTCTCCAGGATCCTTCTTCGCTCGTGACAACACCGCCAACTTCCTGGCCTGGTGTCGCCACATCGGTGTGGAGGAGACCTACCTGTTTGAGTCGGAGGGCCTCGGTAAGAGCAGCAACAGTAACGGCCGCTGCTTTTAATCTATTCTGGAGTAAATGGATCCTTTCCTAGCTGTATGTTTTTCAAATCAGATGCACAATGCCTCTCTCTTGTCATGAAAAGTTAAAGCAGATGTGGAATCCAAAACATGAAGTTCTGGTAAAATACCAGTTAAGTAAATGAAAATCTGTATTTGCTACTATTTTTATAAGGATATTTTCCTCTTAAGACTCAAACTCTGCTGTCCTGTACAGTAACCGTAGCTCTGTTAAAATTCAGCCATCTAAAATATAAACCTGCGTCTGAGTAAATCAGACCTGACTTGAGTTTTTTTTTGCGGATATGACCTGGGAACCCTTTCCTGGTTATGGTTTTTCAATCCCATTAAAGGTGGCAGGTTTTGTTTATCACAGCAGAAATTTTCAACAAAGAATGTCACCTTAACCGTCTGGTAAATCTTTTCTTGCACAGATTAAAGTGCAACAAAGCATCCAAATAACTTTCTTCACCTGCCTTACCCCAGCCAAGTCATGCTTTTGACTTTAAAAACTTTGATGAGTTTTCCTGCATGTGCTTGGCCTCGGTCTACGGAGGGAGGCGTTTTTCCTCTTAATTTTTTTAGCAAGCACTGGTTGAGTTCAAAGAGCGCCTTAAAATAAGGCCAAAAGGAAGTTGAGACCAAGTACAAAAATAAGGAGTTCTTTTAAATATTTACTAGGATGTGGATCTGTCTGCAGGGTCTCACAAAGCACTACAGCGTGTGTACGATTATTAATACTCAGCTGTTTACAGCGATTGCGTGAGATTAAAAGAAGGACCAGGGCGAGAAATAAAGCCAGCATCCGTAAAAGATAGATAGGAAAGAAGTGAATTTTCCATTGTGACTAAAACAAGTGGAGTGAGAAAGAGACACAGCTGTTACCTGGCACTTAACTGTGTTTTTGGCTTATGATTAAGAATGGGATTTCTTCTTTCGTATAAGCACATCAGTCAATTATTTAATTATAACGTGAATATAGTTTAAGCCCACGCATTTTTGGAGCAAATTTTCGAGCATCATGTTGACTGTAATACAGGCCGCAGTTGTAAGCTCCTAATATCTCTGCAGAGCTCTGCTGTTTAAGCCTTGCTTCTTAATGGTTTAATAGGATCTGCCGTGGAGAGCAATCACCCTGAGTACTCAGTATGGGGGATCACTTCATTACAAGTAATGGCTCTCCAAAAAAACGGATTGGAGCGATTTAGAAAGAAAAGCCACTACGTCTCCTGTTCCAAGAATATATATTTTTGTTAAATGAACGACCCTGAGTGGCTTTTAAAGTTGTGCCCTCCATCCCAACCCTGTGTTCTCTTCTGCACGAATCACCCAGCAGCCCCCTCAGGGAATAATGTGTGTTTATCTTATGTGCTCATTATGTCACGTTTTTGAAGGTAACACGTGGATCTTGTGCCTCGTCCCTCTTCTCTGCAATCTTGTTCTGCCTCTCTAAGGAAAGCAGACTGTTAATAGTTGTGTTTTCCGCCTCCAGTGCTGCACAAGGAGCCTCGGCAGGTTTGTCTCTGTCTGCTGGAGATCGGCCGCATCGTCTCCAAGTAAGTCTTTGAACACAGTAGAAGAAGAAAATCGAATCATTAAGAAATAGTTTAAGAATGGTTTCACCTCTGTAAACTCGGCTGTGTGTTTCTCAGGTACGGCGTGGAGCCTCCTGTGCTGGTGAAGCTGGAGAAGGAGATTGAGTTGGAGGAGACCCTGCTGATGGCAGAGGAGCCGCCTCCGGCCGTCAAAACCTTCAGCGTGTGCTGCCAGCACGGCGGCCTCTACCAGTCGGGGGTGAGTCCTGACTGACGGCATGAACAGGAACACTGTGCTGTTTCTTTTTTTTAAACAGACGGAACATGAAACGTTCCACCTTGAGGCAGGAAGTGTGGCACGAGAGTGGCCTTCCTCTCCTTTTTAGCAGGTTAAGTTGCTGCCCCCCCCAAAAACACTTGCTGTCATCTAACCTTTTATCAAGATGACGATCTTGACTATGGCAACGCCGCAGACGAGCCAAAAAAGAACAAACAGCAACTGATCACGTTAGCGTCACATAGGCGGAACATGTGCGACCCAGTTGAAGCCGAGCCAAGACTCCCGCCGCTTCACTGGCGCCCCACGGGGTATGACGCATCGCGGCCGACCATGTGACGCTCTGCCGGCGCCCTGTGACTTGCCGTCACACGTGACCCCCAGGCAACGGTTAACGTGACGTCATGCAGCCATGAAAGTGCACACAGCGATAACACTCCTGCGGTCCGGTCGCCCGTGGGTTCGACACTTTCTAAATTGTTTCTGCTGGACGCGGTGACTCTAACACTGTCTGTGTCAGGTGGGTCGAGTTCGGTGGTTGAAACAAGGCTCTAACACTGTCAGGGTTTGGGGAATTTACTCCCAGAGGAGACAGCTGGGCTAAAAATAACCGCACTCACTGAAGTGGAAGGCAGATAAAAGCATCATAGCCTCAGTCAGCGCGGAAACTGCAGCTTGTAGCAGACGCTGTCAGTATTTATTGTGATCCAGCGTGTCTTCATCCCGTTGTGTCTTGATTCTCATCATGTGTCACTGCTTGACTCGGTGGCTTTGCCTTATTGCTCACTTACACACAGCAAATTGAGGTCCTTAGATGTATTGCTTTGTTTTCCAGCCATCTGAGCGCACACTGATCTATCTTCCAAATGTTCAAGTTATTCCAATGAGATCTCCAATATGGCCGCCTTTATGGTCCTCTATTCTCCCTTGTAGGAACATGGCATCGACGACCCACCCTGCAACTGCTCCAACAGAGTTTCCATTGAGTACCTGTCTGAGGGACGCTACAGACTGGGAGACAAGACTCTCTTTATTCGGGTGAGGGCTCTGAACACACACACACACACACACACACACACACACACACACACACACACACACACACACACACACACATTCCCTCTATCTCTCTGCAGTGATAGCAGACATGTTGGCTCGTTTCACGTCAGTAATCCAGGCAGTCACTTTGTCCCATTCAGAAGTAGCAGCCTGGTTATGTTCATTGTTTCTTTCTTTTTTGGATTTTTCACATGTCAGGGTTTTATAATATATAAAATAAAAGCTGACGTACAGTTTTACAGTACAAGCACAAAGTGTGTGGGAGTGTTTGTGTGTACGTACTCTGGCAGAGATCTTCGCTGGAGGCTGTGATTGGACACATGTAAGCTCGTTACCCAGTAGCGGTGGATTGTGTTAGGCGATTACATCATAATTACAGTGCTGTTCATGGTGCCAGGCCTCAGCATACACGGGCTCATTTATAGCTTTAGAGCAGCTATTTTAGGAAGTTCAAAGAATATGTCTATTGATTTGTGACTGTCTTGAAAGATCTGTGATTTAAAAAAAAAAAGAAGAAGTTTATTTTAAAGCATTTTTGTCATCAAACCAAATGTATTTTTCTTGAGGAGAAAATATTCTTACCAAATGTGTTTTGTTTTTTTTCCTGCCCACAGATGCTTCACGGTAAACATGTGATGGTGCGTGTCGGTGGCGGCTGGGACACGCTGCGCGGTTTCCTGACGAAATACGACCCTCTGCGAGTGTTGCAGTTCACCACTCTGGAGCAGAAGATCCTGGCCTTTCAGAAAGGCCCCCCTGGCCTGGGCGGTCACCATGGTAACGCAGCTCCACCCCCTCCTCCTGACATGGACCCCCTCGCCGCTGTCAACAACCTCATCTCCTCCTCGTCCTCCTCTTCGTCCTCCGCCTCGTCCTCTTCTTCTTCCTCCGGCTCGGCCTGTAAGCCGGTGCCCGTGACCGCTGCAGGTCAGACGTGTCGGTCCTACAACGCCTCCCCGGCCTGCACGCCCACGTTGCCCAGGAAAGGTGCTGCCACCACAGCACCCAGGAAGAATCTCCAGGGGATACCTTCTTCCCCTAGGAAGCCCACCCAGCTGCCCCTGCCCAGCACCACCAAAGGCTCCTCCTCTCTGCCCTCCACGCCTGTGGGAAGTTCCTCCAAACAGTCTCCCAGCCCGGGGTGTCAGGGTGTGCAGGTGCATCGCAGAGCTCTGACTCCATCCTCAGCGCCGCTACCTGCAGGTCCAAGCCAAGCCTCCAAAATGAAGCTCAGGCCGCCGCCGCGCGGCCCCGCCTCTCAGCCCAGGAGCCCCGTCTGCCCTGAACCGTCTTCCAAATGCCCCAAACCCTCCAGTCCCTGCTCCTCCCCCACCGCTGCCTCCGTGCCTCGTCCCGTCACTGCACCAGTACGGGCACCCACCCCTAAAGATGCCCGTCCCCCAACGGGCGCCAGCCAGCGCTCTCGCCTTGCACAGCGCCGTCCCGGCTCTCCGGCCTCACGCCTCCGTCTAGAGGCAGCCAGGCGGGTGCGGACGGCCGCAAGAGCTGCGGTGACGTCAATGCCAAGAGCTGCGACGGCGACTCCCCAAACTCGGACCCCCAACCCCAGCTCACGGACAGCCTCCCCCGTGCTGCCAAAGCCCGCCTGCTCCCTGCCCAAGAGCAAAGAGGTCACAGCCAAAGCCAAGGGGCCGGCCCCAACCAAGGCAACTGCTGGCCCTCCGAGCACTACTACTGCTACTGTCCCCGGGCGGGTCCCAGGGGCCAACGCAGGCCCTTCTCCCACAAGCAAAGCTAGCCTGAAAACACCAGCCACAGCACAGAGAGTGGGGCGGAAGCCAGCAACCACTACTAACCCCATCAACGGGAAGTCGACTCTAAAACCTGAGGCGGCTCCAGGACAGGCCCTGGCCCCGCATAAAACCAGCCCCAATGTCAAAGCTGTTAAAACCGAGCCCAGCAAGAAGATCCCACAATGCAAAGGCAAACGGGAGGATGCTTATTTTGAAATGACCAGTAGGAGGAGGCAGAAGACGTAACGGGGTCGGCCTCGGTGCCAAAGCAGCACTTGATAGAGCTCAGACTCTTCAAACTGATGAACCCAGTCACTAATCCACATCAGAAAGCTTCTTTTTGACCATTTTTAAATATATTTTTGTTTGTCGTTTTTTGGATGTTATTTAATAGTCTTTTATTTACATGTTTTAATCCAAATGGGTCAAAGATGTCATGCTTTGTGTGTCTCGTCTTTGTGGTGATGTAATGGTGTGTTTTTTTGAGAGGTCAGCTCCATGTTCCTGGATAACACTAACACTTGCACAATGTTTACATTTTTCACCTTCATTACAAGTACCGCCGTTACAATTTATTGTGTCAAATGATCTTTAAAGAGCAAAGGATAGAACCATGTTCAAACACTAACCTGCTTTTTTAGCTCAACACAACATCACTGGACACAGCCATGATTCAGTAAGACGCACTTATCTGAAAATTATTAGGAAAAAGGTCATAGTCCGAGTCCTGTTTTCTGCAACAGGTTACCAAAGTGGTGGTTTATTAATCTATTAGAAATAACGGTTTCTCATAGATTTTTCTCCCCAGTGAAAACATGTCTTCCACTGGTGGCTAGTCAGATGTGTTACTCATCCTTTTTTCTTTTTTTTTTTTTTTTTAAATTTTTTATAAATGATATCTGGGTGGGAGGTTTGTGTCGATGGTGCCGAACAAAACGTCATCTAGAACGGACCTTCCTGTCGTGTGCCTTCATCAGAAATCTCTGAGCGGCATTAGAATGTATTAGATAATATGATGGGTGTGTGTTGGGGGGAGGGGGGGGGTATAGTTTTTACTGATGAAAATTGCACAGTGAGTATGAGCACACGTGACTTAGGTTTCTCAGAGAAAAGCCAGGGTCGCAGATGAACTACTGATCAAACGCCTCTTTTCTTTGGAACAGATAACACTCGAGGTCCTCCAGCGGCCAAAATCATTTTAGAGCAGAATCTACTTGGTATAGACTTGTTTTTATATGATTTCTAAGTTTTTGTGTGTTTTCAAATTTCTAGTTTTCTATGTGGCGTGTGTGTGTGTACAGTGTGGGTGTATATATATTTTATCAGTGAGGCTTTTTTCTTGTTTGGCACTTTACAGAAACCGCTGTTTGTCAAGTTTTGAATGTTGATTCTGTCGATTGTGTCTCTTGTTCCTGCTACCTGTTTTGTTTTTTTGTTTTTTTGTCATTTTGATTAATAAATGGACAAATGTTTTGAAGGTAATCTTGGCTGTGTTGCGTTTGTCCTGTGGAACACGTTTGGCTGTTGCACGTTGTTTCTCCAAATGTATTTTTTTTGAAGATTTGTTTCCCCTCTGAAGCCTTAAAACTCTCTTAGCCTGGATACCCGACAATATCCTCAGTGTTCAGACTGAAAGAAACCACACAAGTGCTCAGCGATATGTAGGAGAAACTAATTCTGCCTGACCTGATAACTGCAAGAGAATTACCAATGACTGTTTACTTGTGTACATTAGCAAGACCTCAGTGCAGAAAACTTTGAAACTATTTACAGGACTTGAATCACCCATGGATTTGAAGGACTTTGGCCAATTAGGGGGTAATTCAGAATAACTCATTAGTTTTATTATACATAATTAGTTTATTTCAGTCTGGTGACTTCTCACAATTTCCAATATAGCCAACCAATCTTTATCCTAAGCAGAGATCAGCCAGAACAAATGAAATCACATGTGAAGGTATGCAAGGTCTTTAATGAAAATAAACCACAGTTTGACTTTAAACCTGACCAAGTACATACGTCATAATAAAAAATAGACAGCCGTTGGACTCTTCTGCCATCTAGTGGTCCAAAATTAACACGGGTTGAGTTCTGGTGGTTTAATTTTGTGATGTAAATTGGATTATATTGAGAAAGTGAGGAAAGCATTTCACTCTTTTAAACTCTTGAATATAAACCACGCGTCAACTTCTCTTTTTATACATCTGCATGATAAACAGCAACAGACCCACGACCCTAAATCACACGGATAGAACAAGGCCAAGGTTTCACAGCATGTACCGATTGTGTAGCTTCTCTGTGCTTCAGGCCTGCACAGCAGAGAGGTCCAGAGGGACAACTGTTCCCTTAAGTGGAATCAGCTGTTATCAGCTGTGATGACAGTCAACTGCATTAGTCACACGGGCCTCTGGACACCACCCTCCAAGGCAAAAAGTAGTGATTTCTAAGCAGCAGTAGCGATGGTGGGAGTATTTGGATCCTTTACTTAGAAGCTTTAACCACACTGAAAATAGTACCCCACTACAAATAAAAGTCTTGCACTCAAAACCTTGTAAAAAATAAGTACTATCAGCAAAATGTATTTCAAGCATGAAAAGTAAAAGTCATTCTGCAGTGAAAAGGTCCTGGTCATGGTTTTAATGTGCGTTTTGGGTTTAATATTACTGCTGCCTTAATATGTATGTTGCATTTTACCACTGTAGATTGTGCTAATTTCCACTACTTTATATACTTTTGGTTAGTTTAGTCTACAGCTATCTATAACATCATCATATGCTTGTAGCGTTGCCGTCCTATGAGAACCACGTACGTGTAAAAAGTCACATTGTCATGAGCTTACAAAAACAGCCCTGTTTTCTGCATTGTGATGAGGCATTTCCTGCTGATTCAATGGTTCATTTGACTTAAGAATTTTCTCAACACATAAAGGGCTCACCACTTCATCCTTCAGTTTATCAGAAAAATTCAAAAACACCAAATTTGGAGATACATGGTTTTCACTGAATAGTACAGATAGTATATATATATATCTGAACAGTAAGTACCTAGTAACTAAATCTGCCAGATAAATGTAGTGTAGCCTCTGAGATGTGGTGAAATACAGTGTTGTACACGTAGTAAATGACGAGTAAATCTACCACTGACCTGAGGTTAATACACAAGACTTTACAGCTGCTACAGTCAATATTTTGCATTAGCAATGGCTCAGATGACTGCAAAAGGTGTATTACAGTATGACCCAGCTCTGCTGCTCTCCTACAGCCAGCAGAGCGTTTTAGCTTATTTTAGCTCATTATTTTAAATACTGGATTTACCATGTAGAGAGACACATGACTCTAAATGAATGCTAGTGATGCTTCCTATCTTTTTGAATGAACAAATTTCCTAGATCAACTATAAAAAGATGATGTGGTATTGTTTAGATTTTAAGAAAAACAGAGTCAGAATACAAACTATACTGTACATTTATTGTGCTTTGTGAAATAGACTCATCTTTATTACTGGCCAATTTTCTTTTAGTTTATTGTAAATACTTATTGTTATAGTAAATTGGATTTTTTTTGTTGTGACATTGTTTTATTGTGAGGCATCTTGAAGTACCGTTTAGTGCAGCAAATAGAAACATGTATATACACAGTAGATTCTATCCACATTATAACATACTCAAGGTACAATAAGGGTTTTATAGGCATTCATTTAATATCAAAACATGTTAAATTACAAATCACAATTGACCTCTTTTAATAGACATGTCTGTATATGTTTTTGGATTTTATTTAAAAAGTCACAAGACCAGAAGGTTCAGCTCAGCGGCTAAATAAAATACGGACAGACATTTACAGGATCGAAGACCACGTCGAAGGTTTCATCGGTTGCCTCTCAGTAGTAGAGCGTGAAACCCTGAGAAAAGTCATGGCACATTTAAACATATTCACAGATTAACAGCTCATTAATCAGCACCGCTACAGCCCGAAAAATCAAATACAATAAAATTCAGTGTGCAAATTACAAAAAGACTGTTTGGCCTGCTGAGTTAGTCCAATCAACGACACACACAAGTAAGCTAGAGGTTAAAACGTCTGTTGTGACGGTGGATGCAGAGAGGGAGAGCTGCATGTATCCTTCTTATTTTCTGTAAAGGCTAAAAACATAAAAACAATGTGCAATATTGTGTATCTTTACTTACTGTCAGTTTTTGTTCAGTGGTGCATGCCAGTTTACTGACCACAATGATTGAACCTAATAGCTCCAGGGAGAAATGGTACATTTAGAGTTCAATCTGAACGATGACATCACACAAACTTTATCGTTTACATTTTTGATCTATTTCAAGTTTGAAATCAACTTAAAAAAAAAAGGTACAAGGTATTTTTATTAAAAGTCTGGCCTGAGTGTGTAACTTTAAAATCAAACTCCAAAAACAGTGAAGTAGATGCCAGACATTTAGTTTGTTACATTATTCCAACTCTCCACAGATAAAATGCCTCGCTTTGTAATTTGTTAGATTGTGACTTTAGTGCAAACATTAAAATGAGCAAAAGGAACAGATGCCATAAAGCATCAGCTACATTTTAGTTATTATAAAAGACATTCAAAGGCAGTTCTTTAGTTTTTCTTGACCACTTTCAGACTGTTAAAATGTCATTTCAGTGCTGAACAAAAGTGCTGTCAGTCTTTGTACAAAAACCTTTTTTTCTTGTTTTGTTGAGATTTTTAAACTCAAAATCCACCTGAAGAGTGTCAGTGATAGAATCCCTCTTGGTATCACTTATGCTGCATTTCTACTGAGACCGTCTTCCAATCCGGTCATCTGAACTAGCACCAGCACCAGTTATGAGGAACACTACTCCTCCTGAACACTAACACCGCCCTGGCTTCCTTGTAACTTGGCAGTCTGAGTCTCCACAGGTGAAAATGCATCTCAGGGATATTTTCCCTCCCTGGTTCGGATAATCCGCCTTCAGACGGAGGCGGTCAGGGTGTCCAAGGTTTATAGGAGCAGAGGCGTGTGTTCTCCGGCCGGTTCTGTCCTCCTGGTGAGCTGCCGCACCCTGGCCAGGAGGCGGTCGGGCAGCGGGGGGAAGTGGTGGCTCGGGTCGAGGACGTTGGTCTTGCGGCGCTCGCGTTCCTGCAGCCACATGAGGTACGGGCTGGGGGGGAAGAACGGCCGGGAGCGCTCACGGTACAGCTGCAGGGCGATGCCGCCGGCGCCGAGCACCACCCACACCGTGATCATGATGTAGTCTAAATGAGAGGAGGGGAAGAGGTGAGACTGTGTTAAGATGAGACCAAAGTGTGTGAGCTTGGTATATGATTTCAGATGTGAACTCACCGATGGTTTGGAAGGGCACGTCAGTGAACACTGCACTGAAGTTGTTATTGAGGAAGCGTTTGAGGATGTTCAGCGTGATGTAGGAGAGGCTGGTGTAAATGTAGGCGTTGACAGACAGAACTACAGCGTACGCACCGACGACGCCACACGTGATGATGTTTCCCTGATTCCAAAGGAACACACACAAAAAAAAAAACTACATCACTTGGAGTCAATGAGAAAGACACTGTTCTTTTATTCTTACTTTTTTATTTATTTAGATTAGGTATTGAATTTGCTGTAAAGGATCACTGGTGAAACAACAAAATACGGAATTGTTGGCAATTTATAGGCAAATATTTAAAAATAAGACAATATCCTGATTTTTTGGTTCATGTCTGTAATTACATTTTTCACAATGAATCCCTAATGAACATGTTCAAATGGACACTGAGGACAAGTAGGTGAGCACAACAAAACATACAAATGATAAAGTGAATTGTATCTTGCTTAAAGACTAAAGCTGGGAAACAATAAATTTAGAAATATAAAATCAACTATTTGTGCTTTTTTACAGGGAGTATTTCTTGGGCCGACTTCCTGGTGTCTTGTCCTCACTGTGATGTTGCCAGGCAACCAGTGAAATAGAAACAGACAAGAAATTCATAGTGTTCACGTGACATCACATTCCAAAAAAACCCCAAAAATGCTACCTTGGAAGGCAAAAAATATTTTTCCGCTGCCTGCCAACCAGGAAGCACGTGATACACTGTTATTTTGAGATTGTTACTTTTGGCAAAATGCTGGATGGTTGTTGTGCTTTCGGATTTACTAATCGAGGCGACAAGCTTGAGCTGTGTTAGGTGAGGGATTCCCCGCAAGGTAAACGTAAACATTACCGCAGTGGAGCGGCGGCAGGGACCTGGCGGTTTTTGTGGGTCGAAATATGGCAGCAGATGCTGCTATGTTATACGGATCGGATACGCCCAACGCTTACAGTTTGTGTTCATATCTTTCTTTTTCTTAAGCTGAAAGGGGATCCAAATAAAATTTGACTGCTTTTGTGGCGTCTCTACGGGGGAGTCGCGGTGTGAGCAGCTATGTCGGTCTGTTGTTTTGCCCTCCAGGTCACCGCGCATGTCACTTGACTGAAAACTATGAATAGTCACAACAGGCAACTCTCCATAAAACCTCAACTTGGCATTTTTGTTCACATTTGTTTGTGTGCAGATTAAACAAACATGATACCGTGCTAATGAGTGAGCTGTTATCCCCTGTTCCCAGTCTTTATGCTAAGCTAGTCTAAGCGTTCTCTGGATGTAGCCTTGTATGACATGAGAATGGTACCACCCTTCTCACGTAGCTTCCTGCAAGAAGGTGAAAACGCTTATTTCCCAAAATGTCGGCTATTTCTTTTAAATTAAAAAGTCATTACAGATGTCATTAGAGATGTGGCTTGTATCTGACCTGTCTTGTGATTATGTTTTGGGCACTCACGTCTTGTTATTTCTTCTGTGACAATGTGTTTCAAGTTTCATTTTTGTGAAACCTAAGTCACTATGTGGACTAAACCATTTCTCAAATGCCTCAGTGTGCTGCCCAATACGGTGTCGTTCCTGATGCAAACACTAGATGACGCCAAAGTAAAGAGCTTAAATGCTGCACATACTGTAGTGAACATTAAATCTGTTACCTCTCTGGGCCAGCGCACGAAGAAGAGCGGAACAAGGAGCATGATGCAGCAGAAGGTCACCCAGAAAACCACATCTGAACGCCTGAACACACTGAGGTCACCTGAAGGAAGACCACAACACACAGAATCACATATGGAACATTCTGAATATTTATTATATATACCAACATTTAGGCAGTTTAGCACATGTTAGCCAGCTCCTTTACCATGACTCTCAAAAGGTATTTAAGAGCCACTGAAATTATAAAAATAAAAAAGATAGACCAGGGGACCGGACAGCAGTTTTTCTCCTACCGAGAGGAGTGAAGAGAACAGTGGAGGCGACGAGGAAGCCAAGCATCAGACCAACCACGACGATGCAGGCCATGACAGAACCGAAACGCCACCAGCTCATCACCAGGAGGACTCCGCCCACAACGCCGATCACCGCTGACACAGCCAGACAGACTGTGGCGAGACATACACAGAACAATTAGAAGGGGTTTTACAGTGAGGTGGGGCGACACCAAATTTAGACATTTTCTAACTCTAATAATAATATTCTGAAGGGGGGGGGGCACTCACTGTCATAGTCCAGGTCTGTGGTCCTTGTGATCAGCACAAAGAAGAAAAACGCTGCAAAGCTAAATCCCATGCAAAACAACTCTGCATGAGAGCGGGACAGAAACAGAGACAGAAGGAGAGATTAAAGAGTTTTCTTCACACACTGCAGGACATCCTCTCACGCCGTCACTTTCAGATTCATCACAGCTCCTGGCAGCAGCGGTATGCCACAGTCATGGGTTTAGTTTTTCAACGCATTTTTGCATCACATGGGAGGGAGACCACATGAGGGGCAGGCTGCCGCCGCTGCACCCAGAGAGCTGAATTCTACAAACTACTCACCACATTTGAAGAATCGATGGCCAAAGAAGCAGACAAACAGGCCTGCCAGGCCAGCGATGGTGAAGAAAACCTTTGTAGATATCCTTCCTGAAAATGACAAAAGACCAACAACAAATAATTTAACAATGTCTAACTGCGAACCCACCTTACGTCAACTAGCCTGTTTGTTGCTTTTCTTAACTTGACTACTAAACGGTAAATATATCAAGAAGCCAGTTTGTTGTTTCTACCCAATATGTAAGTGTCTTAATATCTTTTTTTCTTCAGGAAGACTGATTTTAGATATGTTGCTTTCTCTCTTTTGTTAAGATTGAGGGTCACATGACTCATGAACACTAAAAAAAAATGTGCTAGATGCAGTTTGCAACTGTTTAATTTTAAAATCTTGTTCTTTACCAAGCAGCGTTATAGCCGATATGTTCATGCAGGGTAAAAAGCAAAAATAATGAATACATGCAACGAGTGCAAGATTACAAATGATGGAATAATAAACCAGGGACAAGTCCTGAAAGCAACACTTTCTGAACTACACACCGAGGGTTTGACAGCCGTCCAAAGTGGAAGCAAAGCTGCAGGCGTATGTGTGGACGGGTACGTAGGAGGCCGAGGTGTTCAACAGCGGGTCTCTGACGATGACTGTGTAGATGACGCCCTGACCGGGGATGGAGTTAAACATCGCCTCGCTCTTATCTGAAGATAACAGCGTCATGACCTGCGGGGAGACAGGTGATGAAGAGTTAGCAGGACGAGCAGAGAATCAGTGTGTCACAGCACATGTTTGTAGTTCTTGCGACGCTCCATATTTAGGAGCTGAACATGAAACGTTAGTACTTAAAAAAAAACAACAACATTTTCCCAGGTAAATGTACTCAGAGCCCCACCCGTTTGCCGTTCTCCATCATGCCCTTGGTGTCGGCCACGGCCTGAATGCCACTGAACAGGCTGCGCTCTGATAGGTCATTCTCAGGCAGGAAGTACTGGTAGATGTCGTACTGCAGCCGCCAGCGAGTGTTGGTTTCTGTCGATATGTCGCAGGCTGGAGGAGTTTCTCCCCTGACACAGAGAGCAAGGACAGTCAGGGCAGACAGGAAACAGGAAAACTCGTGAGATAGCAACAGTACTGATAAATAAATGTCTCTATGATGCGCGGAAATGTTTAAATGTCATTTAACCGACACACTGAACAGGCAGAGAGAGAGAGAGAGAGAGTGGGTAGGTGTGAGGACACAAAAACTGAAACTTTTGGTTGTTGGTACTTATGTAATATCATTCTCTGCAACTCTGTGGTTCACTGGTGCACTGTGTCAACGCTGACAACCAGAGATTTAGCTGTGATAGCAGTCGTTTATAACCGAGGCGTATTCAGTACACATACATGCACGTAATGAAGGGGTTGAGGTTACACTTGCTTCATTACAGACAACATGCTGCATAACGAAAACTCCAGGAAGATACAAAAAGCAAAAAACTGAGAATTAAATCTTTGGTAAAACATTTTCGTTTCTCTTTAGGAAGTTTAACTACAAACGCTGCAGCTGGACCTCAGTGGCTTCACTGGTTCGAACTGATCTATGAAGCTGTTCTTGGCGTCTTTCCTCTGCATTTAGCAAAGTTGTACAAGTGTGTGTGCAAATGAGAGTCTAAAGCGCATTATAAATGCACAGGTGCATTGAAGGAAAACACAATTAGAAAAATAAAAAGACCAAACTCTCGCACGTTGTCTCGCTCACTGCTGGAATATTTATTCACTTTGCGTGTTTCAGTCTGTGCGACCTTCGTCTGAGTAGTATGTATAATATTCCAGCAGTAGTGAAGTGTGCAGGAGTTTTCTCACTTTTATTCAGCTTTTATATTTTTAAAACTTTCTCTAGAACGTCTAGAAAAGTTTGACAGGGCCAGCAGGAGAAACTCTAGAGGCTAGAAAACTTTTTTTCCCTCATACATTATGTGTTTGGGCGCTACTTTGGAGTCAGTCCGGCATCCAGCTCTTACAATACATCCGTGGAGCATCTATTGCATCACATCCTGTTAGTACAAAAAACTGTATACATTTAATGTAGTGAACATGCCACTAATTATCAAACCCTACTTGTATAGACTACACAAGTGTAACACAGCTCAGGTATCAGAAAGAGTGGCACATGGGATCATCCAGGGAGATAATATTAAATTACACTCGTCAGACAAGTCTAACAAGTTGAGTTCTAATTGAAGCCCCTGTATTGGCCCAAACCAACGATGCTAATGACCTGAAAACTACATTTGCCACATGTTATGCTGTTTGTCACTTCCAAAGCATCCACAAAAAAGTCTTACGTTATCTGACTGGTATTTTAATCCAGTGGAGAACAACTGGTATTCATTGGCAGTGGGCTACAATGACACGGTCCCTTGAGATATTCCTTGTGGTGAAACCATGACAGCAACTGTGAGAAACAACTTAAAAACTACAAGTGCACATGCTGAAACTGTTTCTTCCTCAAAAGCACAAAACCATTCAGATAAACTAAACCCGACTAGGTTTTTAAAAACTGTGCTGCTACATGCTGGTGCGTAACGACACAACAGGAAATTTAACAAGTGAACGATCCTTTGTTTCTCTGCCCCAACGAACATAACAGACATTCTTGTGAAAATGAAGCGAGTACTGCATCAGTAGCGGCCACGGCGGAGGAGGAGGGGCGGTGTGTGTGTTAGAGGGAGTGAGAGAGCACGAGATCATTTCAAAGGAAAACAAACAGTGAGGCGGTTTGACAGGTCCTGGCAGATAAACTGCTGCTGCCTACAGCTGAACAAGAAGTTGAGCAGGCGATGCCCGTCCGTCAGGTGTGGTACCTGTCATATCCTAAGTTTGCCGGTGCAAAACGGATCGTGGTCTCGTAGAGGTTGTAGTGGATATAGACATTTGGGTCAATGTCCAGGTTAAACTCCATGTTACAAGCTCCAGGGACTGGATCTGGAAAAGAGAACCAATTCATTATTAGATGCTGTATCAGGCATGTAAGGCCAACAGAAGCCAAAAAAAAGCCTTAAGGCTTGGTGGCACCCTGCCATGGCAGGAAATGTAAATTGTGTTTCAACACACTAAGATATGAGTAACCATGCACAATCAATGCAAGCACGTGGTCTACTTAAGCTTCCTCAACTCAAAACCACGATGAACTGAGTTTTTATAGCTTGTCACCACGTGCTTTGGTTTTGCTGCAACAGTTGAACATGAACAATGGCTCCGGCTGAGTGAAACAAATCAGAAGAAGAGAGAAGTACCGGTGCTGGAGAATGGGAGGATGACCCCAGTGCCCGCCACAGTGTCAACATCAGGAGAAGACATGAACAAGGAGAGGGATGTTTGGCCCGGTTCGAGAGCAGACAGGAGCCCCGAGTCCACTGCTGTCAGAGAGAGACCCGGGTCTGGGATCTGAGCCAAACAGAAACATCATGCTGTCAGCAGACGCGCAAACAATATGCAAAAGCAAATAAAACCAAAATTACTTTTAAAAATGGCAAGAAAACAAGACAAAGAGTCTACGGCCGTGCGAGCAGCACTGTGAGCCTGAATTTAGACATAGCGTTGCTTTGAGCTAAATGGCACAATTACAATGCTAATATACTGATGTTTAGCAGCTAGGTTCACCATCTTAGTTTGATGTTTTTGGCATGCTAAAACCTCCTGAGATTTGAGGATTCAAGAGGCAGACTCACGTTCTTAAAGAGCTTGAAGAACAAAACTCCAAATCTCCAAATGTGTCCCTCAAACCAGTAGGTGACTGACTAAAGTCAACAGCGCAACATAACTGACAAATTGGCTGAAGACGAACAACATATGAAAATACGGTCTGGCTGTACTGTACACAGACTGAGGATGAGACAATCACGTGCCGGCAGTAACATATATGTTCTCCTTCAAAAAAAAAAAAAAAAAACACGCTTCAAATGAAAACACACTTGGTTCTTTGTTTAGTTGATTACTGTGTCATAACCTGCAGCACACGTCACCTGCTGTGGATTAGGATTCATTGCCCTCTTAAGGCAGTGAAATCTTTAAATGGATGAGCTTATGATAAGGCTCATGACCGTGGAGACCAAAAGGTCAACAAAATGCTTGTGCCTGTGTGACCCAAGTCTTTCACCAGACACAGAGTCTTGTGGAATCTTCTTTTGTATGCAATGAGACTGAATGAAATCTTTTCATAGGTAGAATTTCAAATAAGAGTTTAAACATACTGTAAAGGGGATATGTCTGGTGACATTTAAATAGCTTTATTTTAATCAACAGATATCTTTAATATCACTGGGCGACGTGCCTTTTTTTAAAAACATTATTGCAAGTAGCCAAATGCATATAAACCCACAGCTGACAAACCCTAACAAATGCACCATTTACTCCTGTTTGAGTAATGTTTGCTAAAAAACTACAGCGGCCAACTGTTTCAGTCAAAATCAAACGTAATTAAGGTCACTGAAGTGTGTGACAACTGGTAAACTACCATAATCTTTATTCAAGGGCGTGGTCTATCAATTTGACAGCATGACTTATTGATTTCACGTTCAGATTGCGTAACGCTTACCCTTGAAACCCTCCCCTCGCACTCAAACAGATTTTGACCGGGTTAGTGCACAAAAACTCCAAGAGCAGAGCAGAAATCTGAGAGCTGATGTTTAACGAGCGCAGAGAAGCAGCCGGAGCACGAGAAGGGCTGAAGCTGTAGCACAGGAAATCAGTTTAAGCAACAATGTATCTGAGCTCAAGCGCCCAGTCTGAGGCAGAAGCAGAGCGAATCTAAGCACAAGCAGGGGCTGGCCGAGAGAGAGGCCAGGGTTTTGAGGAGAAAATGTTACAAAATCTGAATGTAAAAATCAATAAGTCATGCTTTTAAGCTGAAAGACCACGCTGTGGAACAAAGATGGGAAATACTGATGAAGACCAAGTGAGTTTTCCCTTGTTGACATTATATAGGCAAATGTTTTCTCGCCTGGTGCAACAGTGCACGTTCAGGGGTAACAACACCTTTGTACTGTATTTTGCTTTCGATGGAAATATCACACAAGTTCGACATATCACTTGTGTGCAAAAGTTGTGGGTTTCCTGCTTTGCATGCTTTCACAGAGTCTGCATTTCCCCCATGACGGCATCTCAAAGACAGATAAGATTTGAGAAAGGGTTCGAAAGACAGAGGGGTATCTCGTGGCTAAGATCTGAGCCGGATACAAATCCAGGACAGAACATTGTTGCTAAATGGTGATTCCCACGGAACAACTGTTACATGGAATTGTGTCAAAGTCAGAATTGTGATTTTGTGACAGAGGGCAAGGTAACATTTTCAGGGAGCATGCTATTTATTTTGCGATGTTGTTTTCAGCGAGAGAAGAATGAATTACTGTTGTGCGACGAGCCTGGCAGCATAGAAGCCCTGTAGTACCCACGAAGTCTGACTCTCAGCCCTACTGCTAATACAACAACTCCATTGTATGACCCTCGTCTTCTTCAGACAGTGCTGGAGTGACTAGAGATACTCCACTCCATGCGGTGTTCGCTGAATGCATCTGTAACACCACTGAGGGGAGAGCAACTTCAAACCCCATTATAAAAGTGTGTAAAGGGTTCATAGCTTTACATGACCACCTCCACCAACAGGAAACACACACAGCAGTGGGTGAACCCTGCATATTGCATGCTCTTTGTCTGCAGGTTTATCTAGTTGATGTTTTTTAATAAAAAAAATCCTCTGGTGCAGAGAAACTGGTGAGTGTGGTGGTTAACTGGGAGATGAAATGACCAGCCAGCATGGGCTGCAATAAAATAGCTAAAAACAATTCTAAAAAAAAAAAGATCATATGGTTTACCACACAAAGTAGGTGAGAGTGTTAAAACATCAAAGGAAATTTGTGAAAGACGGACAACATTATAACAGAGGCTAAAGTGTATAGTGTTGCTCACTCTTTATTAACTATCTTTTTCTGCTTGAAAACACACATCCACTTTTTCCTCTGTGAACTTCCTTTCTAGCTCTGACCTTTAGCTTTGGTGCTAGTGACCTGCTGCAAGCCGTGACTTTCATTTGCGTAAAACCGGCCTCTTTTTTTTTTTTCTTCCAAGGAGACTTTTTTTGCCGCTGAAAAACTGACTTGGATTTGTTTTCCTTTCTCATGCTTTCTGCTCTTTCCATCACCGGCACAAATAAAGCTAAACTAAATTAGGCTATCTGCCCGCCTGTGCAGCGTGGACCCAAACCGAGCTGTCCCCTGAGACTTCTGGGACCGACGCCAGAAGGCTTTCCCTCGGGGGCCGCCCAGTCTGCCGCTTATGACCAGGCGACTGAGAATCAGCTGACTGCCGCTTCTCTCAGTGGGTCAGACGACATCGCTCACAAAGCCTCATTCATTAATCAGGGGGAGAACTAACTGTATGTTTATACAGTATGAAGCATAACTATAACTGGTTTGCATTTTTACGACTTCACTGATTTGATTTGCTGATTTAACAGAAGATTATACATCTCAAACTCTTGCCATCTCTGAGCTTTCATCTTTCCCCTGCTGAAAAAGGCATTATTCCTTCACTGTGTCCCTGATTTTAGCTGCGTGACACAAACACCTCGGCTCTCTGAAAGACCACTGGTGGTTGATGTAAAGCTAGTCCTAAGCAAATAGTGGAGCTACTTAAAAACAATGAGCTGCGTGGGTTGTCCCTGCACCAGCCTTCTCAGCTGCTCATCCCACAAGTCCCATCACGTTTTCACAGAACTTTTCCTTGAAACTTTCTGTTCATTCCTACAATCCGTCAGGCTCCAGACAAACATTTACCTACAGTAGTGGATCAAATTCCGTCATGACCCCCATTTCAAAAAAAGTTCAAGCCCCTCCCACTATAGGGATTGAAGTCTTATCCATTATTAACTGAATTTGTGGTGCAACAAATTAAAAAGGTTGAATTTGAGTGAAAATGATTGAGGTCAACACAACAACAGCATCGGGTCACTGCTGTTTTTTTATTTCTCTACATAAATGTTCATTCAACTCAGTCCCACTCCATATTTTTCACCCGGTTCTGTGTCCTTCCAATGGGGCCCGCCCCACAGCTTGAGTACCACTGACCTAGCAACTCGCAGAAATCTGAGGAGAAACACAAGGCCCTTCATCTTAAAATAAGGAAACGAGTTCCAAGTTGATAAACCTCTGGTCCAACATATTTGAAACTATAAACCGGGATTATGATGTGGTCATTGCACGTATAGTAAATCTATCAACCCTGGCGCTCCACCTGACCAGCCCCTCTGCGGCTACGGGGCGAGCCCTGGACTTCACTGGCTGGACGTTTGATTGTACTGAAGCAGACTTCTCCCCCTGCACACGGTATATGCTTTATAAAATTAAAGCTGAGAAACTTAAATTAATCAATTTGTCCTTGTATAATACTCCTTTAAGATTCCTGTGGGTTTAGACTTTCAAGAGAGCTTTAAGGAATAGTTTGACATTTTAGGAAATATGCTATTTCGCTTTCTTGCTAAGAGTCAGGATGAGAACGCTGACGCTTTTCCGTTACATATGTATTTGGCGCAAGACCCTGGTTGAGCACATTATAAAGACTGGAAACAGTTAGCCTGGCTCTTTTTAAAGGCAACAATATCTGCCTACTGGCACCTCTACAGCTCACTAACTAACATGTTATATCTCAGTTATATTTTAATTCATACAAAAACCACAGTGTGAGAATAACACGTTTTGGTTGTATGGAGGGTTACATGCTGAACTATTTCTTCACTTCCTGTAGTCTCTTTTGGTTGTCTGGCAACCACATGCTGATAATAAGACTACAGGGAGTCACAGCTCCTCATATGATATCAGCATATTATTCTATGAACTGTCAGTCTATGGGTCTTGTCCAGATAACGGGGAGGAGATCTGTCGGTTGTCTGTCACAGGTGCTACTGCAGTATTCAAAGCTGAAAAGACGGAACATTCATAACGCACCCACGATCAGGATCACTACATCCAGCCCGCTGTTGGCAGTTTAACGCTGTGAAACTAGAGGTTTCAGGACTGTAAGACAGGTCAGCGCTTTCTCACCCTGGTGTAGGAGAGCGTTGCGTTGCGGTGCTGCGTGTGCAACTGCAGGGTGACGAAAGCGACCTCTGAGGGAATCCTTGACACCACGGCCTGCACCGTCTCATTCTGGGAGACGCTCACGTTCTGGAAAGTTCCCGGCAGGAAGATCACCCGGTCTGTGACAGAGAGGGACAAGTCAGCATGCTGTAGTGGACTGGTTTTTAGTGAGCTCTTCTACAATGTTACCATGAACCCTTCACTGTATAGGCTCAGGTAGCACAGGATACTATATGCTCTGTATGATGCTCGTTATTCTTTGATCACATATATCGCAAGTAAGTTCATACACGTTTGAGTCGACAAGCAACACTGTTGCCATTTTCCAATAATTTAAAACATTTGTGACAGCGCTGAGACAATGACGGGAACCTAAGTGAGTAATATAAAATAATGTATTATATTGAAATACTGAAGCATGTTATCACCATTTCAGTAACTGAAAGTTATTTGTTAATCCCACACCATCTTCAGCTTTAATCTGAAAACCTTTGGACTGGCCAATAAAGCATGTCCTCTTCTGCTCATCCATCTGTGTCAATCCTGTTTTTTCCTCTTCTCTATTTTAATAAAACTGGAATAATGAATCAACTCTGGGTGGAAGTAAAGCATAAACTGTCTGAGTGGAATGTGTGGACACTGTAATACCATGACTACTTTAAATGTTTACGCCGCAACAGCAACGGCGTAGTTAGACCTGACAAGCAGACTGAACTTGACCCATAAATAAATCAATTACTGGTGCAGTAATTGTGAAACTGAAAGCATCATTCTAAAACATCTGTCACTAGTAAACATTAAGGTTCATCTAAGGAAATGTCTCAAAATGACTTTAACGTTAATGGAAATCTGGAAGATATTTTCCTCACTGATAATCCTCAGCCCTATCTGCATGCTATTCCTCAACTCAGCGTATCACTGAGAGACTCTCTCACTGTTTTTCTCTTTTACAGATCCCTCTGATTGATATCAGTGGTCCTCAAAGTTTGAGAAAGAGTTTGCTTAGAGCTGCTTCTAATATTGGTTGTCTTTATATGTAATGCGCACAGCACTTGGTTCAGCATTACTTATGACCTCTTCGAAATAGCTAGAAGAACCCATCTTTGCACTTGCAACTCCCTGTAACCATCCAACTATACAGCTTGGATCCTATGTATGGTCCCGTTGCATTTGTATGTTTGCTACTGATGTGGGAGACATGACATTTGTCCCCCACACAGACAGGAAGAACGTCAAGTATGAAGACTAAAGCTCCGTAGATGTTGTTGCAGGTTGCACACACTGCCTTATCCATACCGACTGTTGCCTTGTGACATGAGAATGTGTGGAAAAAATGTGTGGTAATGATGTGGACTATGGAAAGACACACTGAAAAATCCATTCAGATCTAATTACCTTGCACATTTTACTTGTTCCTTTAACAGCCTGATTTAAAGTGAGTGAGGGGCTAAATGCTATGTTAGAAGCTTTCCTTGCCAGACAAAATGAAAATTAAGTGCATAAATCTTTGATTTACACATGTTGTTCTACTGCATCAGTGACAGCAGTGCATCTAGTCTGCTTGTTATTTCATTTCAAATTGCTATAAACGGTTTTCAGTTATGGCAAATTGTTTATTTAGCTCTCGTGTATACTCTCACTCTTGATTTCACTACCCCCATTTTTTTCACTTCCCCATCATTTGTTTGAATACAAAGCTCTCAAGATTTGCAGTGTTGGCTGAACTTTTTATAGACATTAGTAGTGAATTAGCTAAACACGTAATCAAAACTATGATATTCTCTAAACAGGAACATTCTAAACATTTGGTGGTTAGAATTGCTCTGCGACACAATATCTCCTTACACTATTGTTAATATACATCCTGTTAATACATGTGTACAAAAAATAAACCCTCTTCACAAACCTCACATATAAATTAATCAATTCAATTCATAAAATAAACAGTCTCACTGCTGCTAGCTAACGTCAGACAAAGCTACACTAACTGGGTTGGCAGAGTGACACTTCAGTGATTTTCAAACAGTAAGTTAGTATCAGGGAACCACACGTGACCTTTAGCCTTCCTAAGATAGCTCACATATCACCCTTACTTATACTTATCATTTTTTAAGAAAGCTAAACAATGTTGCTACGGTTGAAAAATAAATGCATATCAAATTGCAAGTAACTCACTTTCCACTTGAGCTTGAACGAGGGGAACCAGCAGCAGCAGCAGCAGCGGGCACCAACTCCGACGACACATTTTCCTCTGCTTCGTTTATTTGACAACAAACCGCTTCTATCTGCCGGTCAGTAAAATCATTGGTAACCTCGCAGTCTCCTGTGTTTGAGTGGTAAATGTCCCTGCAAACGCAAAAGCGACATGCTTGAACTAACTGAGATTGAGGACAGCCTTCTGCCTCTGCCGCTCCGACGACTGAACGACGCTTCCGCTCTGAGAATCGCGCCCTCTATCACCGCGATAGCTCCCTCCTCCACAAGCAGACGGGCTCTCTAATGTCTCTGTCCTCACGGTTCGTTCAAGTGAGCGGGGTGTTGAATCACTGAAAAGTAACTAAACACAAGACAATATCTGGCGGGGTCTTACTTCGTATAGATCTTTGTTTTGATGTCCATTCATAACTGGTGGCCTTTCTTTTGTAATGGCATGTCGTCTTTGGCAAACTCCAACACAGACAAAGGCTTTAAAAATAAATTTATGTTTGTGGATCCTGGAAATAGTGTCAGAGTGGGTGCTCTTTATTTTGTCGTTATTTTTCAGATTAAAATGTTTCATACCTTTCCTGTCCAGTATCTCCAATTTTTTTAAAATGATAAACTGAAGAAACGAGGTTTCCTTTAAGGGTTGAGAAAATGATCCTACGTCCTAATCTAAATAAACTATTAAAAGTGACCTCTGATCAGCTGGAACCAGGACTGCTTTTCTCAGCTAAATGCTTCTCACAGGATAGTGATGCTACAAACATATGATCTTATAAAATATGACGCATTGCAGTAGCAATTAAACTACCCAACAATATAAAGTAGTTATAGTTATTATATTTGTGATGCGCACACATTAATGCAGCAAGAATATTAGTTCTGTTGCATGGTTGTTACTCTTAACCTCTGACAGGGAACATTTACTTCATCATCAGTACTTTTACTTCATGTAAATTTTGCTGATAATACTTAAGTAAGTTTTGAATGCAGGACTTTTACTTGTAGTATTGTCTCAGCGTGATGTTACTACTTTTACTTATGTATAGGATCTGAGTACTTCTGAGACTTCTCCAATCACTGACCATAACCACTCATAATGCAACCGGCTGCTCCTGAGAACGTAGGTCTACTGCATGGTCCTGACCCGAACAGGAGAACTCGGGTACGGGAGGCAGACACACTGACGAGGAGGCTAAAACCCATGGGCACTAGCGTCGGTCGCCAGTGCATCTCTTAAGGTGTCGGGAAGTTGGGTTTTCTCGCTGCACAGCCTCGCTGGCTTCTGTCACAATTACATCAAGGTCTTTTATACTAACAAGCACTTTTTAATTTAAAAAATAAAGCAGTAAAAAAAGACTGCTGGTTTGTTTCATTCACAGAAGTGTTTTTCAGTTACTGAAATGCACCATGCTGTGAGAGGAATGCTTTCCAGCGCTACTTCTCTGGCTTGGTGCAGCTCTGCAGCAGAACGGGTAGTTGGATGTTACAGCATATCCTGTGTGTCCTAAAACTGTTTCTATTCCTGCTTTTAAACTGCCGATGTACAATAACGCAAATAGCAAAAGTGAGAAGTTGTGTGTCCGCACAGGCCCCCCAAGCAGAAACAGTAAACATTTGAAGTAAAATTCAGTCCATAACAACGCAGCAGAGACAACTTCAGTTTATAGATTTATTTCAACTCAAGCCCTTTTACTCATTCACACAAAACCTTGCAGGCACCACAGACTCATGCATGCTGGCAAAATTACAGAATTACATGACAGAAGTACCAACAAAAAAAATGAGACATTGCTTGTGCCTGAATCACTGGACAGTGAGGCGGCTCTGGAGCACTGAGCTGAAAATCCTCCAGGAGAAGGGAGGAGGGAGAGGATCGAGGAATCTGTAGGGTGACAGGTGAAGTTGTTTTGCTAAAGACTGTACACTCTGTACACAGTAGTGGCAGCGGTACGGGGGGAGGGGGGAGGGCAGTGCCCTTGGGCTCTCTTAACTCTTTCGTAAGCTGACGTCAGCGCGCTGGTCAGCAACGGTGACAGTGACGTGCTCTCTGATGTGTCTTCTCTTTTCAGAATCAGGAAAGCCTCGCGACTGATTCCTAGCAGCTCTCTGAGCCCACAGTTCTCCATCTAAAACACAGAAACACAAGTATGCAGCCATACATTCACATGAAATAATGCCAGAAAGTCTGCTATTACTACTAATGTGTTCATTTGTGGCTGATGAATAATTGAATCCTGTACGGGAAACAGCATAGTGATATGGTTCTGCACTAATGTAACACATCTGGCATTGAGACATGCTGATGTTACTAATATACTGTATATACAATGAGGGGCTTCTGTGAGATTTAGGTCTTAGTCACAAATTTCTGTCGCACTTAGTCACAACTTTTGTGCACTCTCGGCTAGCGTTATTACTGCTGCTATAGCTGCTCATTTTTACTGCAAATCCATGGCTGAATCCCAATCTCCACACTCATAGACTCACACACTTTTCAGGGCGTTGCCAGGAAGTCCACAAGGGTTTAGGTTTGTCCCACTGTGGGATCGTAAAGTGCTGGAGGGTCTTGCACAAACACCCTGAGCCCTTCATGTACACATTTTGAAATCCACACCTCTGCACGCTTTGCCTGGTGGAATAACCCACAGTTTAGAGCGATGTGGCGTTGTGACAGGAGACTGGAATAGGTTCAAATCAGTCAGCCGCCTCAGTGCCTCGCCCGTGAGGAAAGTAAAACACACACAAAAATAAAGTCCCAATCCCACAATTTTGGCGTTGTCAAGGTTACGCGATACGTAGCAAAGTGCTGTCCCAATATACCATTTCAAGCCCTTAGAGCCTCACGAACTAAAAGCTTTTAACTAGTGATGTCAACTAAGTCTGTGAGGATTCAGGGTGGAGACTGGGACCATGTGTCATGTTAGCCAGCCACAACCAACAGATGTCTATCAAATGTGGCGTGTCATAAAAAACAAACAAAAAAAAGCTGCTTAGTATTTTCCTCTCATGTTTTGATCTGAGACAGTCCGCAACCTGCCCTAAAACTGTATTGGGACAAATCGGGTCTTGTGTATTTGGAACTGTTAGAAGTACATGTGGAACAGGGCAGCCCATTTGCTTTTACCTCTAGCTGTTTAATCCTCTCCTCGTCTTCACATGTTCCGCCCATCGTCCACCTCTATCGCCTTCCTCATCACGGAGGCCATCTCATTGATCTTGTCTATGTGGGCTTGCATTTCCTGCAAAAAGACAAAGAACAAATAAGAACAAAGGGCATATGTAATAATAATACATAAGTGATTTTATGCCTTTACATTACTCTTTAGTAAGACAGCTGACAAGTATTTTTCAGCTTAAAATCAAGGGAAAAAGTCTGGGGACAGAAAAGTCGTGTAATAACTGGTGCTCCCAAAATTACGAGGCATTTAAAGGAACAAGTGGGCCTCACTGACCGTGGTGTGCTGCTCCTTCAGCTGGGTCACGATGGTTGGGTCGTCCCTCTTGCTGGCCATGAGGAGTCTGAACACCTGCTCCCTGTATTTGGTCATGATGAGCTCTAACGCAGACTGGTGTTCCTCCAACGACGTCCGTAGCTCTGCAGGAAGAGTGTACAGAGTTTCATGTTGCCTTGCTGTGATTTGCAACCACAATTCTCTTATTTTACCGAAATAAACTATCAGCCATGGTTGTGTCCAACACAAGTAAAGAAGAGTCCGCTTAATAAATTGCATGACGGATGAATCAAATACCTATTTCCTTTGTCATGTTTTCCTTTAAACCACAATACAGCCATCCAACAATACGATAAACATTAAAGAACAATTCCAAATTAAGCGTCTACCTTTGTTCTCCTGCTGGAGTTCTCTGATCTGACGGTTTTCCTGTTGGATTCCCAGGACCAAACTAGAACGGGGACGATGTCGTGCAACCTGGTTCAGTGAGTCAATCTCCTCCTGGTACTGCCAACAAGAGATAACCAAACCAACTCCCCTTAAACAACTGAAGGAACTGAAGAATACAAAGCAGTGCTGAGCCAGAATCATTATTGCAGGTTTTTTAAATAAAAACATCTTTTAGTTTTCACTCTACTCCGTTATGGCTTTTGGTCATTTTATAATAAAGCATATATAAACAGAAAATATATCATATTTAATTGGCACCAACACTTTGTGACACCATACCTGCTTCATGGCCTCCACTCGCTTGTTGAGCGATGTTGTCTGTTCGATTAACATCTCAGCAGCGTTGTCATGGTTACGAAGCCTTTCCACTAACGATTTGGCATCTGCCAGGACCTTCTCTAAGGTACAGTTCATGCCTGAGGGAATACAAGCAGTCATCAATTTAGCAAATACCTGGTTAGCCCACAGACTTATCAATTTAAAGCCCTATAGGTGATAAATAATATCTAAAATTATGTTGTAAAAAGCTGGGGCAATTTGTACTCTGTTATCCTGTCTCAATGAATGCCTTAACCTGATGACTGGTTCAAAATAATTGCATGTAAATATATCTTGTGATGGCCATGGCATAAATATGATCATGATCATGATGTATTTAATATGATCAAACTCGCCCAGACATCAATATTGGCATTTACAAGTCTGTACTTTGCATTTTAATCAAACATTATGCCTTATCAAGCTCTTCTGTACACCACTAGCCGAGATCCGAGAAGTAAAGAGTGACAGTGACAGAAACTGAGCACCCCATGTCTACATATCTAGATTGTGTCCAGTTAAAACTGTCAGTTGCTCAGGACTATGATCGAAACAAACTGTCCAAAGACACAACTAACTAAAAACACAGTGTACTTGGGTCGTTGCCAACCCTACCACTCTTCTCCTCGTCACACCTCAGATTGACAGCTGCTGTCAGCTAATACGCTCAAGCTAATATTAACTTTACCTTGTTGTAGTGATTTAGTATTTAGCTGCTGGTAAGCCATATGTATCTTAGCATAGTAGTAAACGTAAAAGCACTATTCTTTTCTGGTTTTGTTAAAGGGCTAGGAGTAATTTTATATTGCCAATAATATTAACGTTAGGATGAAGCTAACTTGTTATTAACTTAGCCGAGTTACTAATCACACTAAAGCTGTCATGCAAATCCACTCATATTATAAACCTGTTGGTCTAACTGATCGGCTGGCATTCAAAATAGTTATTCCCCATTAACGTTAGGAAATTAAACAATAAACTGTGGTACCTTACCTGAAGAAATCGAAGTGCAAGACATCTGAATTTAGCTAACTTAACGTTAGTCCGTTACTTCCTGTTGATGTTTGGTAGCTGACATTAGCTACAGGTTAATTAGTCCTCAACAATGAGCAGAAAGTAGAAGTTTTGATGAGGCTCTGTTCCCTTTTAAAACGCAAGAAGATGTCAGCTGATATAAACTCGCTGATTTAAACACTTTACTTGTTTGCAGCTGGTTTGCAGTCAATGAGATAATTTCAGTGGCTACAGCTAACTCAGACGCTTTCAAAATACCGTCCAATCACGCGAGATTATGTCATATGAAGACATTCTCGCGACATTGACAGCGGGATTTGATGAATTACAGAAAATATGGCGGACAGGCTAACACAGCTCCAAGACGCTGTCAATTCGGTAAGACACATTTTGGAGATTTTAAACGATAACCGATATTGAACTGATACTATTTTGACTGTTTTTCAAAAATAATTTAAGGTGTAGCCATTGCGAAGCCGTGGTCCAAATGTTTCAGTACATTTGTAAACATTGCTTTATCCCCGGTAGCTAACGACCAGGGGCCTGATCACGAATAAAGTTCTGGTTAACGTTAACTTACATCGCACACAGAAACATTTGCCAGTATTGCAGTGTTAAAGCGTGGAATATCAAAGTGACTTTTAGTAGCAAGCAGATCAAGTGTTAACACGTGCCTTCCTGCTTGACTGAAAGTGAAATGTTATTGTTTTGTGTGTCCAGCTTGCTGATCAGTTTTGTAATGCCATCGGCGTGCTGCAACAGTGTGCGCCCCCTGCCTCCTTCAGTAACATCCAGACGGCTATCAACAAAGATCAGCCAGCGAACCCAACCGAAGGTGCTTTTATTTGTTCTTATCTTAAACCCTCGTCTTTGTTATTTACTTCACCGTCTTCTCCTTTAATATGTCTTGCCTCTCAACTCTCAAATTATTGATGTACCAATCCAATATTGACCGTTTTCAATTGATAGGATGTTGCCAGATGTGACTAATCCATAACACGTAATATCGCAGTTACAGGCATCATGTTTTAATAATAAGGTAAAAGAAGTGAACTTTAAGATTTTGCATCGTATTTACCCTGCCAAAGAAGTGTTGCAAAGATTTAAACTTAACATTGATTATAACTGTGATTTTTACAATTTAAAAAGAGAAACTATATTTCATCTTTCTTACCACTGTGAACACACACAAGTATTTTGGAAAGATTTGGAACATTTTATTAACAGAAAAACGGTTAAGAGTATACTGATTAATATATTTGATGTCATGTTATATTTTGTACTTCATGGTCAAGACAGTATTAACTATATTGTGCAACTCCTCATCATACTGTGGAAAAGTCAAAATGGACTGGATCCAAAACCTGCTTCATTCAATTTACAGTTGAACTGAAACACTACTGTACTTCAATAGACCTCTTAAAAAATAGCAATAAAATGTCTTAATATTACAGAAGAACAGAATTTAACTTCTAGCTTCTAGCAATGTAAAATGTAACTGAACGTCTGTATATTTTGCATTTTTGTATTGAACTATGCATCAATTTAAAAAAAAAGTTACAGGCATAACTTGCAACAAGGCAATTTTAACATTATAATTTAAACAATATTTGAACATTTCATATTCCAAAAACAAGGTTTGTAAATTCCCAGCTAGTTAGTTAAAAACTGAAGTTACAGCTTTATGTGACTACACACGAGAAGAATGATCCCAGTTAGTTTCAGTTCTTAGACCTCTGAATCACTGCACATATACAAATACTGTAATAATGAGTAATGAAGTGAAACAAAATAGCAGTTCAGTTTGTTATCCAGCTACAATACTGTATCTTTAGATATTGGAGTCAGTGTTGCGACAGAAAAAAACATTGATACATCCCTGCCTTTGCACAGTTCACTCTGTAACCACTAAACATTGTTGCTGCCTTCTTTCTTCATGTATTTATGTCTCTTAATATTATCCGTCTTATCTGTTTGTTAATGCCTTACAGGATAGAGAAATATAATTTGTTAATCATAAAAAAACTTCTTTCTTTTTACCTCCATTTAGAATATGCCCAGCTATTTGCAGCCCTGATTGCCAGAACGGCCAAAGATGTGGATGTACTTATCGACTCTCTGCCCAGCGAGGAGTCCACAGCAGCTCTGCAGGTCAGCACAGTCGCAAGTACCTTTCAGAGGCTCCTTTCAGTTCCAGGTTCTGCTCCTAAATAGGGGGATGAACACTCACAAAAGGCCAGTTGTCATTCGTGGTTTCAGTCAGCAGAGGGAGCCATTTGAACGCTCATACACCTGCTTTCAGTGTTGACAGCTCATATAAAGACAATGAGGTCTGATCATGGGTATAAAACAGGCCATTCAGCTGGATATTTATTAGAAGAGGATATTGGATATTTATCCAAGAGCCAATATGCTCTTGGATAAACATTTTATTATTGAAACCCAGTAGTTGTAATATTTCTCTTTATTTATTGGGGTTCTTTCTGATGAGTGAGTTTATGTGAGCTCCTTTAAGTTAATTTCTAAGTTTGTCTACAATGGAAAAGGAAAGGAACGGTAGCTGATATTTCTGTGTTGTTTGCTTTCCTGAAAATAGAAGGTTATATTCACTTGAACGATCGCTATGGGTTACTGGGTAATAAATAATGCAAGTGATATGAGTGAGTGACCTGATGTATATCTGGAATGACTATAAGGGTAGAGCATGACTTCCCATGTGTATTTTGAGCTCTGTTTTTGTCACTAGATTAAAAGTTAACACCTGTTCTTCATCAGCTTTAATCCACAGGCTCATTCATCATCACAGTCATTTCAACTATCTGTATGTAAAGACGACACTGATTATTATGTTTCCTCTTAAGTTCAGTTCTCGTTTACATCACTCAAAAGTTAAGAATGGGATGTTTGATGGAGCAGTGTTAATTTTGACAGCACATTCTGATTTAGTCTTAGTCTTAGTCTTTTGAATAACACACCATTTAGTTTTAGTCATATTTTAGTCATCTGAAATCTTTTAGTCTTAGTCTAGTTTTAGTAGACCAAATATTAGCAGATTTTAGTCGACTAAATCTACAGTGGACTTGAGTGGTTTCTCAAGAATTTCCGGTCATTGGAAGTATCCATCAGAATGTTATGGAATGGTATTAAGGTTTGAATATGCAATACAGACACAGATTTAATGCTTGTAATACAAAACATGTAATTTATTTTATTCTTAATGTCAACTAAACACAACTAAATATAATGTAAAAAACCTAACTGTTGTCGTCCTCGACGTCCTCGAAACTGTGCGAAGGTCTGCAAACTCGTCTTTGTTCTCCTCCTGTGTAACTGCTGCTGCATTTGTTTAGCTGTTGCGCCTGCATTTGCCGCGGCTTCTGCATGGATCAATCTACCCTCAAAGATTCGCTCTGATTGGATTTCTTCCCAACTTGTCCCACAAAAAGAGTAATTATGATTGGATCTCTTCTCCATTCGTCCCTCCCTAATATTTTCGTCTCATTTTTATTCGTTGACTAAAGTGTCAGTTATATTTCGTCACATTCTTCGGTCATCATATCTGACTTTTTATTTAGTTTTTATTTAGTTTTCGTCCGTGAAAAAGGTTCGTTGACGAATATTTTTCGTCATAGTCTTCGTCAACGAAATTAACACTGTGATGGAGGAGTGCATCATACTGTGCTGGAAATGACTCTTTCCAACACAAACATCTTTTTAATATTGCATTTTTGAGCTTTCAAATCATACCGACTTTATTAATCCTACTCTTAATGTTCTCATAACCGCCTTTATAAGAATATATCCTGCCTGTATCAGAGACGCAAAGAGTGTAGAATCTATTATAACACGAGAGCGGAAAGGTCAACAATGTTGCTGCTGGGCTCCTCTCTTGAAATTAAAAGATATACGAGGATTCGGGCCATGGATATAATTAGTTTACTCTCATACTAAAGAAGCACAGGATGTTTGAAGCTCTGTCCAACATAAATATAAAAGAACAGAGTACTGAAAGAGGTAGAAAATACAATGAATAAGAAGTTTAAATTATAGTAATTAAAATGTCACTTAACAGAGCCAGTGCCTCCACATTACTGGAGCTCATAAGCACTGTAGACAGATGGAGAATTACACAGCAGCTGTGCAGTGCAAAGCCTCCTATTAGATGTATTAAGGCAAAGATTCACAGACTCTTCGCAAGTTAACTGTATCAAAACAATATTTAATCAGCTGCAGGGGAACATCCCTAGAGACTGAGCACACCTATGTATCACTTCCCTCACATTGGTTTCATTTATCTTTTCTTTGGGGGGAAGGAAAAGTGATGCATTTTCCATCTTGAGCCATCGGTTTGTCATCAGTCAGTTACAACTAACTGGCAGTGTTGTTTTGACCACACAAACTACTGAAAATAGCAGGGTGATAAAAAGGTTCCCTTATTTTCTCACATAATTCTAGTGGTATGTGGTGCTTCAGTTTTGGTTTCATATGCTAAGGTTCATTATTATTATTATTATTATTAAAGACTTAACATAGAGTTTGGATCTCTTCTTAATGACTGTTGTCACCAGGGTATCATGTAAGTTATGTTCAATCACTGAACCTCTTGTCATAAATATTGAGTTGTTGCCTTTTTGGATTAGTGTGCGAGGTGAAGCGCTCACTGTACTTTGCATTTTGTTTGCTTGTACGTTGCTCATTTTTAAAGACTTGTTTGCATCACAACTTGATTTGCATTAAAAAAAAACTCTCACATCAGTCATTTCATTCACAAAAAGACAGAAAATACATTCATTGTGAATGAATCTGACCGGCTGTGACCTCTCACCAGGCGGCCAGTCTGCGGCAGCTGGAGGAGGAGAACCACGAGGCAGCAGCCCGTCTGGAGGAGGTGGTTTACCGCGGTGATATGCTGCTGGAGAAGATCCAGAGCGCCCTGGCTGACATCGCCCAGTCTCAGCTCCGCACCCGCAACGGAGCACCGAGCCAGTCTTCACCAGCCGAATCCTGACCCACAATGCAGTTTTGGACAATATCCCCCCTCCCGGTTTCCTCTCATTGTCAGCTCTCTCATTTTCACCCTGTTTTTACCCTCAGCTGCAAGCCTCAAAAACACTCAAAAATATGCTGAATGTGTAAAGGAAATGTATGATTCTATACAGCCAGTGATACATCACTTTATCGCTTCATTATAATGTTATCATCACACATCAGGCACTGATCTGACGGCAAACACACTGAAAAATGTGTGTAGAACACTAGATGCCAGCTGGAAGAGAGTACATTGTTCTGTTTGTGGACCTTTCTGCCATATAGAAGGTTTGGAAAAATCATTTTTTTATGGTCCATAAGACTCCAGTCTGAATGTGTGAATGGTCACCCTGTTATGTTTTTTTTATGTTTTATGTATATGTTATATATTGGTTTGATCTGTTTTTGTAGATATTTATGAATTCAGTGATTTGAAATACTGGTTTTGGAGTGTCTTCACTCAAAAACACTCCTCGGATCAGTTAATAGATAACAGATCGGCTCAGCTCACTCTATCTCCAAGTCTGATGAGTCTTGTACTTTCTTTTTTTTAAAATAAAGCTTGAACAAAGTCTTTTGGGATTTCATTTGTTCCATCTATTTGTATCTTTATGGCAGCTGATTTTTAGTTTGATCATTTTTAGTTTGAATTGTTTTCGTTCGTTCTTCTAATTGTTTTTAAATAAAGTGTCTGTCGGGAAAACAAGTAGATGAAGGATTTGCATGTCCAGAACACAGAGGAGGTTTATTGTTGCAGTTAGTGCTCACAACCGTTGCTTTTCCCTCATCAGATTTATTTGAAGAATCCATATCCAAAGTGCATGGAACCAATTTATATTCTAGTCTTTGTCAGTCCCTAACAACAAACAGCTGTGGCGCCTGACTGCACAGTATTGGTCCTAAATAGCTCCATGTATTCCATAGAAGAATCACACAAATGATAAATCATTATGTGGTCCAAAATAAAAACTACGAAATGATGTGGTGAATGATGCACTATTGGAATTATCTCATTTTCAATATGACCTCACTTCTGCTTATTAGGGAATGACCACACATGTGACCTGTGAGCTTTATTCTGCTGTTTTCTGACATTCTAGACAGCAATTAATTTGGAATTTCTTGATTGTAATGTCGAAATGGGAAACAGTGTGTAGTTTAAACAATGACCACTTTTCACATACTTTTGGCCAAACAATCAGCAGTCATCTCGGCAGTTATACCAAATGTCTCAGATCTTTCCTTAATAGAAATATCTCTTTAATATTCCTATAATGAAACTGTTCTAGCTATATAATATGCTATTGTTCTGTTCTTGGCACTTAATGATTTAATTTCTATATTATCACTCTTTATGGTGTCTTATCTCCTACATTGTTACAAGCCTGTAGTCATACAAAATGTCCTTGGGTATTCAGTAGATTACAGTTTTGCTTTCATGTTTTTATAGTAGTGGCTTTTTAATATACATTTTCATATGTTTTTTTCTCTCGGTCATATATAGAAATTGAAACCATCACCTTGATCACTATTACACCAGCTGTGTGTAAGTTCAAACAAAGCCTATAGTTATGTAATGTAAATTGTGACTAAGTTAAAAGATGTATACATTACAACAATCAAAGTGGTGGCACCATGGAGATAAGCTACTACATAACTCTAAGTAAAACTTAATTAGTTATACATGCCCCAGGGTAGGTGTAAATCATGAAATGTCACAGCGCTATACACAGTAATTATAAAACTGCAATTTTTCTGCCCCACAGCATCGTTTTGCAACACAGTAATCCAGTAGAGAAATAATTTAGAAGGCCACAGTGTCGACTTCACAGAGAGCTTACGCATAGCAGGTGCAACCCAGTGCTGAAATGTAACATGCTGGCACTGCTGGTCAGAACCGCTTCATAATGTCAAAAATACTTTTAGGAACAAAGTATTGGTTTTGGTATATTTCCAGACATGCGAGTGGATTTCATAAGCAAGATACAAATAGCATTCGGGAAAAAATGACAAACTGCTGAGGGATGAAATGGGGAACAAGAGCGGCTGATGACTGAAAGATTTGGAAACCTTAGACAATTTAAGATTCAGCGTGAAATCTGAAAATTCTAGGTGGCAAGAAAGACCAAAGACACAATTAGGGTGGGGTTTGTGGTGTATTGTCTTCTTCTTTTGGGAAACACTGGCACTTAAATTACACAACATAACCAAATGAATGATGTTGTTTTATGACATCAGAAGCTCTCATAACCCTTTTCTCTAAAGATGAGATGTATGTACAGTATGTAACTGTTGTCTAAAGCTCAAGCAGCCTGAGAGGAGCTGGGTGGTCCCAAGATGATTTATAGAGGAAGATACATCATAATGCCTCACCAATGAAGTGTTTATTTGATGTGATTTATTTTTAATCCAGTTAAACAGCCTCTCTGCCTCTTCTTACAATCTTATAAACAAGCTGAATAGGAACCATCGCTCAAAGGTTGAAGAAAATCTTTCATAAATGTATAACTGTTGATTTTGTATAAAATGTGGCTCAGCTGTCCGTTTCAGACTGAACTTTGTGAAGCTTAGGCTGCAGGCCAGAGAGTTCATAGCCCAAATCTAAATTTAGGTTCTGTGTCACAGCTCAGCGGGCCCCGTTGATGTGAGAAATACAAAAACAGCCTTGTCTGCTGGACACCACACCCAGACGTGTTAACAGGGTACACCCACACCAGTTTATGTTGACATCATGGCTCTAACAGTGAAAGCACTCAACCTGTCCAAATATGGAGATTTGTGGCAGAGAAACTTCTACCAGCCTGAAACGCTTTTCACTTTTGCTCAACAAAAGTTTGATGGTGTTAAAAGTTTGTTATCTGCATTTTCAGGTAAACTTAGGTTAACTGATTACTGCATATACCTGTTGTTTTTCCTATAGACCTTTGTCATATAGACACAAGTGAACAAGGAAATGAAAGATTCCAGATAGGGTGACTACATCTCTAAGCACCCTTGCTGGGAAGATGGGAGAAAACAAGTCAGTTTCCTTGATTGTAATGTTGAAATGGGAAAACATAATCTGCAGTGTGTAGTTTAAACAATGACCACGTTTCACATCATTTTGGCCAAACAAGCTACAGTCATCTTGTCAGTTATACCAAAGGTCTCCGATCTTTCCTTAATAAAAATATCTCTTCCTATAATATAGCTGTTCTAGTTATACAGTATATTTTCGTTCTGTCTGTGGCACTTAATGATTTTATTTCTTTATCTTATCACTCTGTATGGTGTCTTATCTCATACATTGTTACAGACATATAGTCATACAAAACATCCATGGTATTCAGTAGATTGCAATTTTGCTTTCATGTTTTTATAGTAGTGGCTTTTTAATATAATTTGTTCATATGTTTTGTCTCTTGGTCATCTGTAGAAATTGAAACCAGCAATTTGTTTTGACCACAATGTGACATTCCATTGACCTTAAATACCCTCTTGTAGATCATATGGCATTTGCTGTTTATGTGTGAGGGAGCTAATTATTTTACAGAGTTGTTTTTTGTAATTTGATTCTAAAAAAGTATAATAACAATAATAGTATTTTTCAGTAAGAAAAAAAGCACAACTAACATAATTACGTAACAAAGCTTACAACTACTGCAGATACTCTTATATAGCTGCAAATGCTTGCTAGCCAGATGAACCTGCGTCCTGGAACGCAGCCCTTGCGGAACGATTTAGATCTTCTCATTGGCTGATACACACGTCATTCTCCTGTGTGTTGCATATATGATTGGCCAGTGGACACAACTGGTCCTCTTCTTTATCGGTGATTGGTTCTTGCTAACGTCATTCAAACGTTACGCCGTTGCGTGGCCGGAGCCTCTGATGAGCCCGACGGTCCCAGGAAGCACCGCTGCTTATTTCGTATTTTATAGCGATAAAGACGGAGGGAAGCGATGCATCTCGAGGTCAGGGATATCACATGAAGACATTAAAATATTTTCAAATTATTTCAGATTAGATTGCTGTCAACGTCAGAGGACTTTTGTTATGATTTGGCGTTGATATCGGCGATGTTTACTGTGCAGCCTGATAAGTTCCTCTAAACGGTCGCCAATAACTGGAGCCTCAAGCCTTCAACTGCCTAAATATTAGGCAGGAAAAAACACATTATATATTTTTTCATCTGGGTCGTGAGCTGGCGACGAGCCAATAATTGACTCTGGAGCAGGACACGGAGGTAGGTGAAAAAACATTTCCCACAGAATGCTCTTTATATGTATGCTGCTACCAGACAGAGAATATAGCGGACAAATAGCTAGCTAACACAACACGGCAACAAACGGACCCAATATTTGTATGAAGTAGCCTCATAATATAAAAACTTATTGGTATCTCAACACAGAATATTATTTAGTATCAGCCATCATGTGCCAGGCAGAAGTAGCGGACCCGGGGTGGCATAGTAGTACAGGTTTCACAGGGTAGCACCAAAAGTTTAAATTGAGGCGAGTTGGGAAGTATTAGCCAGGCAAGGCATTAAAGTGTGTAACGTAACATCTGCCGTGCAGGTACACACCTCCTGCAGAGTACATTCATTCAGCAGCAGATTAAAAAGCACGACCAAATAACGTTACACATTCAGCATAACATTTAATTTGAAATTCATTGACAGCACATATATTTGAAATTGAATGTATTTTGGGCATGTCTTTTTAATTTTGAAGCAGATTCCGAAGTATTTATATTACCACTGGAGGAACAAACACTGTATAACTATGAATAAGAACATATAACGAATATTTTGCCATATGACATAGATGATACAGCATAATGTTGGAAATATTATTGAATAATTTATACACACCATTAAGTTCCCATTATTAGAATGCTATACTGCCTTTTAACAAAACGTGGTATGCTTTTAATATAGGCTTTCATTTATTTAGGTTGTTTGTCTGTGTGTGTGCGCACATGTGTGCGCAGCATTACTCTCTCTGGCTTCATGACTGAGCCCTTTCATTCAGGAGGGAAAGGGCTTCCTGTCCAGTCACTTACAGTACTTAAAGGGTGGAGTGTGCCTGTGTTTAAGTGTGTGTGTGTGTGTCTGTGTTTCCATATTCACACTCAAACTCAATCGTTTTACACCAAACTGAGAAATCCAACATCTAGGGGAAAGGTTACACTCAGGATTTTATTTGATTTCACCTTTCAGCTTAATAAATAGGTCTTTTCCCAACACATTTAGAGTCCATCTCTCAGCCAGGTCAGATAATGAATTACAGTGTGACTGCAGGATTATTGCTCTCTTCTTATGCTGTTGTTGGTTGCTGGTCTATGTTGTATCAACTCATGCACATAAACTCAGGATAATTCGCAGACTTCAGCTGTCACAAGTTTTTATTGGAAAATTCTTGTCTATCTGTGGTCAGTGAGGACTGTTGATTATTAGTGACTGGACATTGTTTTCTTGAGGAAAATATTGCCTTTGACTTGTTGAAATTTAAATTTTCAGGTACTTTGAGCACGTAAAACAAAATTCCTTTCACCTCCATTGTATTGAGGCGGCAGCAGAAATCTCGACGGTGGAGTTTGTAGCTGTAGAAAGTACACACACGCGTGTATCAGTAAATTTAATGTCACAGAGAAAAATACTTTGAGAGTTGCACCCTTCTTTTATCTCTCTCCTACAAACACAACAGTTACAGTGTCTCAAATTCTCCATTGCAGGTGCACAAATTCTCACAAATGAAGAAACTCGTACGCTCACATTTCTGCTGCGGTGTACGATAATGCAAAACAAAATGTGCACATCTGCAGATCAGTGAAATGGCGCAAAAGTGATTCGTTATCTGTAGAGCCAGGGGCGGGCACTGTCCAAAGATCAAAGAACCCTTTTGGCCAATCAGTGGATCTCATTGCACTTTTCATATAGATCAGGTCTAGTCACTTAGGTTATGTGAAGTTTGGAAACAGAAGTAAGAGGACATTAAATACTCCGAGCTCTACGATTCACCTGAAAAGTATATTAGATCACAACGTGCACATTTTATGATCTAAGTTAGATCGCAATCTCACTGAGAATCTTTGCTGACATCTTGTAATTGGTCTGCTTTTGCTGCTTTGTGTTTGGACAAGATTGTCGTTTTATTGGGGATCATCTGCGGTCTTTGCCTTTTAAGTTGATCTTTCTGGGAGGGTTGTTGCTCAGGCAGTACAGACCTCAGTAACTCAACACCCATATTTGTCAGATTCCCAGTTTCCCACCAACAATAACCTCCTAAACTGAGCGCTTTGCAGCAGGGATTCAGTGATTTTTCTCAGAAGTCAGGAAGCGTTTTGTTGTTTGTGGGATTTTTGGGGCCGGGACGGAAAAAGGACCAGTGACTAGACGAAACATCGGTCCTATCTCTGTGCTGCAGGGCTGTTTTATCTTTTTGTGAGCTAATCAAGCCCATTCATAATTTTCTGATGGTGTACTGCTGAAATGTTTTGATGATGTACACGTCCTCCTTCTTTTCCTGTATTACATAATATCTTCAACTTCTCCAAATGTTAATATTCTATTAATTTATGCCCCTTCTTAGTACTTAACTTTTTCCCATGCAGTTTGGTTTTTATTCAGACAACCAACCATTGGCTGTGATTTCAACATCACTTGTATGTGTGTGTTTTTTTTTTCTACTCTCCGCGGTTTTCATTCCACCCACACGAGTGCTACGCATCAAATCCAACATGTCAGTATGTGCCCTTGTAGAGAATATAGTTTCCAAATTGCGTGGGACAGAACAATCATTTCATAAAAGAGAGCATGGATGAGGACCAAAGTGCTGTTCATACATGATGTGTTCTTGCAAATTGCATGATGGAAGAGGCCCATCCTTCACGTCAAGTAATTTCCAAGGGGGTCTTTCTGTCCTTCATCTTTGTTTTTCTCTTTGTTTGGAATCCGTCTTTGTCGGTTATTGTCGGAGACTGTGTAAAAATGCAAAGGAATGCATAGTGAGAAAGCTCTGTGGAGATTTCACGGATTAGTTCCTGGAAGGAATGAAACCCCGCAGACCATGAGCCATCTAGCACATGATTCCATGCCCCTGTTCCAGGGTCACAAGAATATTTTTGTACCAGGGATATGACTTGGGTTACTCCAGACTCCTGTTAGTCTGTAGTCAAGGGATCTGTTCCACAGTGGCACTCATTGAAATGTATAGCATGGACAGCAGTAGCATGGATGTCACTTGAAGGGAACTAATTGCCCAGAAATATGCATTACTCTGCCCAACATGTCTTCATAGTGTGTATGTGGGGTTGAGGCAGCTCCTGCTTCTTCTAATGGAGCACTGCTGCTCACTGATGTCTGGGAGTCACTTAGTAAGTTGCCCTTCGATTCCTTTAGATAGAAGGCATTTTGCATTACTGGTAATGATTTACTTTAAAAGCTTAGCTAGAGCCACTCTGAAAAGAAAAGCGGTCGTCATTCCATTAAACCTTTTATTAAGATGTAATTCTTTAGTAAAATAGAAGTAAGCTGAATGTCCGTGGCCAAGTCATTTAACGTTACCTGACACACAAATCATGGCTGGAACTACTGGAATAGCGTTGTGTTGCTCGTCCATACAACAGACTCCCCTCTGAGGTATGAGCTCGTCTTTGTTGCTTGCACGCTCTGACTCCTCCTGTTCAGTATTACCCGGTTCTGAGTAAACTTCAGTCTCCTCCATGTTTGTTTATTCTAAATGCAAATTTCTTCCCTGCAACGCCGGCCAGTGTGGAGGAACTTACCGCGATGAAGTTAGTTTTAAGTTTGATCTCCAATCGCCAGTCTCCAACTTAACACTGACTTCACTGCAACGCCACCTCGCGGAAATAATATGGTTAAATGTGAAATTTGCGACACAATGAAATAAACGATAGAACATAATTGTAAAAGAAATATGTTTTTTCTATCGTTAAATGATACATATCATCATATCGCACAGGCCTATGATATTCTGATATATCAGCCAATACTCTTTTGTTTCTTTTCAGAAACACAACATAAATGAAGTTTTTCCATTTGTTCACATTTGTTATGTGTAGTTATGGGACCTCGCCAGGTCACATTATACAGTTTAAAACTAAACTTTTATATTGTTGTAAATAGTACTTTGAACAAAAGTATGTCTGATTATGTCAGCTTATTGCCGTGGATTTGTGCCCTGGTTGGGAGTTGCAGTTGAGGGCCCTCTGGTGGACAAACTATGCAACAACAACACTTATAACATAACGCATAATAGCAGCACAGCGATTTATTTAGTGGAGCACGACTCAGTTATTTGTTTTTGCTGTGTTTCTGAAGGACAAAAATAACCCTGATGATCAGACGTGGTTATTTATCAGGTGTGGAGGGTCTAATTAAAGACGCAATCAAGTAGGGGTGGACGATGTGACCTAATATCAAAATTACAATTATTTAAACGTTTACCTTCATTATCATTAATGAAGGATTTTATTTGATTTTTTTGCCCTCATAGTTCACTGACAAGGTTTGTACTGTAAATATGCTCTGTTAAAGGTGAGACATATTTTTCAATTCACAAATGTCAAAAACTGATTATCTAAATGTTTATTGATAACTTGTTGTTGACAGAAAGCAAAAGGTGGAACTCTAAAATTTCACGTGATCAATAAAACAATTGCGCAACAAATGATTTTCATGGGGTGGAGTCATATGACTACATACGTGGTAGTATGTTTTTAAGGGGAAAGTACATGAACGCACACAGTGGGGAAAATGTTAACAGGGTTAATAAAACGGAATAACTGAAATGAGAGAATAACGTCGGTTCAATTAATCGTCCAGTCCTACAATCAAGTAACATCATGGGAAGTGTAGGATCCAGCGTTTTTGGATCTTGACACACACTAGGTCTGGTATTTTGGTGAGCCTGCATGGAGGGCATTGCGTGACCCCCGCACACACACACACACTCATGCATTTAAGTCTGTGTAACGTTCGCAGCCACTGTTACCAAAAATGACGATCACAGGACGAAGGATCGGTCACACTAGAAAGCGGCACCGCAATGTTTATCAGCAGGAAGAGGCACTTCTCTCATGACCAGTTGGTAAATGACCGCACTGCACCAGTAGAAGCAGTGACTGAACAGATGTGCACGACCTGAAGTTTTCTTTTCCTGTAATCTTACAGGATAGTATGGCCATGACGGGAGGGACTGCAGCTGCCCTTCCCATGAGCAACCACACTCGAGAGAGGGTGACTGTGGCCAAGCTGACACTGGAAAACTTCTACAGCACTCTGCTCACACAGCATGAGGAGCGTGAGATGAGGTAAAACTGCCCAAATAGAAACACACTTATCAAACTGCATCTGTTTGTCTTGATCAGTAATATTCCAGGCCATATTGTCTGTGTCTATTTTAGACTTTTTTACTTCCTGGTCATTGTACTCGTACTGTAATATTACCTCATGCAGTACAAAGGGTTGAAGATCTTCACCATAGTGCAGCCAGCTACCTCAGTTACTTCCTGCATGCAAATGTAGCTGTTATTTAAAGCATCAAGTGTCACTCGAACCGCTGCTGGAAAAAGAGGTGTTTAGTGTCAGGTGTGAGCACAACAAAGGGCATCTCATAATCCACCTCTTGTTTTCTCTCATTAGAGCTGGTCTTTAGTCCAGGTAACCAGGTCTTTTGTCCAGGTAGTGCCTCTTGTAAAAAACAAAAAAACAAAACAGCTGAGTCACTGCTGACACCCCTGCATAAACTGCCAGGGGATTCAATTTCAAGATCAGACACGTTCCCTCCGTATGTTCCAGACGTTTTTTTTGAAAGCTCCATATTTTCACTATGTTTTTCTGTCTTTAATTCCTAGGCAGAAGAAGCTGGAGAAGGCCATGGATGAAGAGGGTTTGCCAGATGAGGAGGTACAGTACTTTTTGTTTTCTCGCAGCTAATCTCGCATACTGCTGGACCCATCGGCCTATGTGCACATTTATGGCCATATGCTCAAGGACCTCTCATGGTTGCAGTGATTTCACAATTTTAAACACCTATTTCATTGACTGCTCCGTTTTATACTACCATTGTCTGCTGACTCCTCCTTCCTGTTAAGAGGCCTGTAGGTAAGGACGTTACTTACCCATCCATCCACCCTGAACTCATCCCTTTGTCTACTAAGTCACCTGACTTTTTTTTCTCTTTGACATTGACACGTAAAATGACACGCCGTCTCTGCACAATATGCACAAAGGACTTAAGACATTGGTTATTCACCAAGCCTGGCAGAGATCTGCGCTCTATTGAGTGTATCTTTTATCGTTCTCTTTTAACCTGTATAACTCACTGTCTGTCTGTCTGTCTGTGTTTTGCAGAAAGTAATGCGCCGCTCGCAGCATGCCCGTAAGGAGACCGAGTTTTTGCGACTGAAGAGGACGCGACTTGGCTTGGATGACTTTGAGTCCCTTAAAGTTATTGGACGAGGTGCTTTTGGCGAGGTACACTAAAAGAGAGGCGTGCAAAAGTTGAAGTTCTCTATAAATAAAGATTGATTGATTGATTGATATCAGGACCATGACCCCATTTTTATTCACATTCTTAATGAGTTGAATGAACTGTGATGTTGTCTCTTTCAGGTCCGTTTGGTGCAGAAAAAGGACACAGGGCACATTTACGCCATGAAAATTTTAAGAAAAGCAGACATGCTGGAGAAGGAACAGGTAAAGTATTTGTCAGCACCACGGGTGCTCTTCATACTCTTGAATTGCACGTGACGTTGTCCACCGTCTCCCTGCAGGTTGCTCATATCCGGGCAGAGAGGGATATTCTGGTGGAGGCAGACGGCGCCTGGGTGGTCAAGATGTTCTACAGCTTCCAGGACAAGAGGAACCTCTACCTCATCATGGAGTTCCTGCCTGGAGGTTTGCACTAATAACTGGATGCAGGATGGATCACCATGCTGTGACACAAATCAGTGTTGTACAGAGATGTGTTTGTACAAAAATGTGGTGTATTAACATTTTGAAAAGTTCTGACGTCTGCCCTTGCTGCCAGGCGACATGATGACCCTGCTGATGAAGAAAGACACTCTGTCTGAAGAGGCCACACAGTTCTACATCGCAGAGACAGTTCTGGCCATCGACTCCATCCACCAGCTGGGCTTCATCCACAGAGACATCAAACCAGACAACCTGCTGCTGGACTCCAGGGTGAGACTCACGGACAGACAGCCTGAAGCGTCCTGACTACCTGTAAAGCATACTGTGTGTATGTGTGTGTGTGTTGTGTGCGCGCATTGGTACCTTTCTGCATATGACTTATCAAATGTGTATTTGCTCACAGGGACATGTGAAACTGTCAGATTTTGGCTTGTGTACGGGTCTCAAGAAGGCTCATCGCACAGAATTTTACAGGAACCTGACGCACAACCCGCCAAGTGACTTCTGTGAGTTCAAAATCTAATATTTACAAGAACAGGATCCAAACTTTACAAACAGATTGATATTAAGGTGCAATATACAACAGAAATGTTCAGAAACGCTGCTTTGGTCAACAACATATACTGAAACTATTTAAGTAATCACTTGCTTTTCATCTCTTTCCTTTCCTGCATCTCGTAGCCTTTCAAAATATGAACTCCAAGAGGAAAGCGGAAACCTGGAAGAAGAACCGGAGGCAGCTTGTAAGTTTATAAAAAGCCCAAGAGTAAGAAGGAAAGAATAATCCATTCTGCCACATGCAGAAGGAGAAAAGAAAAATCGCAAAGTAACTTCCTGGCTTTTGAAAAATTGACACAGCAGTCGCTACATCCTGGGTAATGGAACTTTATTGTCAGTTATCAGCATGAACGGAACATGTTTGTCTGGTCAGTCAATCAAAATGTATTTTACATGGCACCTTTCAGACAAAGCACATGCAATTTAATGTCCTTTACATGTGATGTATAGGATTTAAAAAGTGGATTTTAGAGACTAAGGCACACCAAAACAACCATGAATGAGTAGTAATACTAGGAATAAAAATAAAATGAAATGAAATGTTAACAAATAGAATAAAATAATGTAATAACTGTAATCAATAGTAATTAATATGATATAAAATAAATATAAGTGATAAAGAGATGGGATTCTAGTTTACATTTGCTAGTTGAATTGATTATTTGTTAAAATCTTCCTACCTGAAGCCTTCACCTTCAGTCTCTCCATGTGACTCTCATTCTTAGGCTTATTCTACTGTGGGAACGCCAGACTACATCGCTCCAGAGGTCTTCATGCAGACGGGATACAACAAGCTGTGCGACTGGTGGTCTCTGGGCGTCATCATGTACGAAATGCTCATCGGTAAGCATGCATTTGTCTACATGTAAGAAAATGGATACCACAGTACACAAGAATAGAGCAAGAAGGGCACCTTTAGTTTTTATAAAATTACAGAAGATAATTTGTGATGTTGTTTTATTAAATCTACGTTGCATGGCAGATTGAAATATGAATGAACCTGCTGCTGTCACAAGTCACTGCCGCTCCAGCAGCTTATTGTAAATGCTTGTTGGCTGTGTTCAGGTTATCCACCCTTCTGCTCCGAGACGCCGCAGGAGACGTACAGAAAGGTGATGAACTGGAAGGAAACCCTTGTCTTCCCACCTGAAGTTCCCATCTCTGAGAGGGCCAAAGACTTGATATTAAGGTGTGTTAAGATGTCATTTTATTTCAGTTTTCTCCTTTGCAAACTCACATGAAGGCCGCATCCCAAACATGTGGGAGTGGAAAGTGAATAATGGGTCTATAAAGGTTTATTGGACAGGTAAATTAGTGGCCTGCTGTTTGTGTGTTTTCAGGTATTGCACTGATGCTGAGAACAGGATTGGAGCTGTGAGTGTGGAGGAGATCAAGAGTCATCAGTTTTTTGAGTCGGTGGACTGGGAGCACATCAGGTACATCAAAACCAAGCCTGTTTCAGACATGCGGCACATTTCATAACCTTCACTAAGCCACGCCCTCCTTTGTTACTGTTGCTAAGTCCGACAAACTGGCAGACCTGTTGGACTTTTATCACGGTGCTGCCACTGTCTATTACTGCACTCCCTGGAGAAATTTTTTGGAAAAAGCTCTCTCAGAAAGAAGCAGACAGTTTTGCAGTTTCATTGTGCATTTGAAGGTTTTATTCAGGCTGTCAAAGTGGCATGAAAAAAAAAAAAAAGACATTTAAGAAGAAGCTAAAGCCTAATGATCACAGTGTAAAAGTGAACCACCGCATTACCTCACTATTGAGAAAAGAGGACGATATTAAGGATTAACATTGTTCCTGTACAGCTGGGCAGGTCTCTGTTCACTATTACAATCATTAAAAAGCCGAACAGTAGGGTTAACAGTACATATAGTAGGCTAGCATTCAGTTAGCTAGCTTTAGCAACAATCCACAGCCTACAATTTTCTGGATTTGTTTTAGGTTTTGGAAAGGAACAAATCGTACTTCTTCTTTCAACCTATCTGGGTAGCGAGTGCTCCGGGAACAGCGTTTGACCATATCTTGGAAAAATACAGCAAAAAAAAAAAAAAAAAGCTAAAAGACGTACTTTGCATACGAGTCAATGGAGCGCAGCCATTGTGTCGGGAAGGTAGAGCAAGACCTATATTGCGCTGTGATTGGCCAGCTGCATTTTCGGCAGGTTGGTTTCACTTTTCCATAAAAGCCAAGATGAAAAAGCTTGATCTGTAACATTTCCATAAACACGTCAAAGTGACCCAAGTGCCGTCAGATTAATGTCAACCGTAAGATACATTTAAATTTAAACATTTATGTCACAGATTCCTCTTGTCTCAGTGACTTTACTTTAAGACACAGATGTTGTCTGAAAAGGTAACTCTTCTTATGCACAAAGCACTTTCAGGAATATGCCAGTCTTTAGCTTAAACACAAAGGCACTCATGTTGAGGATTTCATACTTCGTTTTTTCTGTGTTCTTCATTCCTCCTCAGGGAACGGCCAGCAGCCATCTCCATTGAAATCAAGAGTATCGACGACACTTCAAACTTTGACGACTTCCCTGAATCAGACATCCTTCAGCCAGGTTTGTCTTATTGGCAGGCACTTTAAATGCATGTTGGACTAGGAAGACATGTTTCTTTATCAGTTTATCATGACGGCCAGAGGATCTTAGGTTATTGTTTATTGATGTGTTTCTTTTCTTGTGTTGTGTCGATATGTTTTTGTGCTGTACCCCAAATTGCCTCCCTGAGGGCATTAAAGTTTTCTAAGTTGCCCACCGTGGAAAAAAATCCCTTTTTTAGGAACATTAGCCTGGTTGGATTCAGACAAAAGGGAACTTACTCTCTTAATATTATCATGGCTTTAAAGGGGCTTCTCATTTTCATTGTGTGATCTGTACCGCCCTCTAGTGGCAATTAAAATAACACCTCCTTTTTGTTGTGTGTTTATTACAGCCAGTGCAACGGAGCCAGACTTCAAGTCGAAGGACTGGGTGTTCCTCAACTACACATACAAACGCTTTGAAGGTCTGACTCAGCGAGGCACCATCCCCACATACATGAAGGCAGGGAAGGCCTGAAACGTTGTTGCTTAGAGAAAAAAAAAGACATTTACGGACACAGGGTCGGGTCGTGGAGCCCCGCTGGTGCTGAAGGCCGCGCTGTCAGCCTCTCAGTATAAATGTAACCCTCACCACAAGTTATTTAGGTCCGTTCAGCCGGCGCAAGAACGGCAAGAGCTCGGAATATTAAGGAGTGTTACCGCATTACCTCGGTTGTTTATATCGTATACACGTGCCGTCTTTAGCCATAGCTCTCAGACCAGCTCAATAACTAGGACACTAAATCAGCATATCTGCATGTTCAGCGGCATACTGCTTCTGGAGAGAATTTTTTTTTTTTTACCACCTAAAAGTGAATGAGGATGGAATACAAATCACTGCTTCCGACATCTTCACAGCGATGGTTTCTACACTGGTGGCTGAATTAGCTCTGATGCAAAAAGAATTTCCAATTCTGAAGACAAGCTCTATACACTGTAGATTGGTGAGTTAGAACCGGTGCCCCTCACCTGTTCTCACCCATACTGTTTTTAAGGAAAGTTCCAGCATGATTTTAAGGGTTTTGGCTCACTCTCTGCTTTGTATTTAGGAATTACTCCCACTGACAAAGACAGCACCCATTTAAAATCTTAAAAAATCTTTCATTTTAATTTCTAAGCTTGTCAACACATCTTTAACCATGTCCACCACTTTGGTCTGAATCTCAGCAACTACTGGATGGAGGATTGCTATGACATTTGGGACAGTACACACATGATGAATCGTAATAACTTGGTGATTTTTTTTTTTTCTTCAACTAGTGGCGGCATCAGGTCATTTCAAACACTTTGGTTCATGACCAAATACCTCTAAAGCTAATAACATTCCCATCAGCCTCAGTTCTGCTTCGTGTTTGTTGTCATGTTAACAAACTTAACTAAGATGGTGAAGCACCTGGTTAACATCAACATGTTAACATTGTGTGTGGATGTTATGCTGATGTTAGCATTAAGCCGAAAACACTACTGTGCAAACGCAGCTTCACAGAGCCGCTGGAATTGCTGCCATAAGTCTTGTCAGGTTCTGTCAGAAGTGTAGCGAAAAAGGGAAATTCTTGTAAAAGTTATCATAAAACAGTTCACAGTGATGGAGGAGACTGAATTGAATGTGTCCAGTTGTTTCCAGTAACAAGTAACATTAATGGGGTAGAAAATATAAAACAAATGAGCAAAAATTCAAATCATGCTGGAATCCTCCTTGAACCCCGATGGTGCGACCTCTGCGGGGCAACTCTTCCCGTGGCGCTGCCGCAGTTGCTATTGCTTTTCTCCCAGAGGAACAACCTGTAGCCGGGGAACACGTGAATGCTGTTTACCCTGTGCTTGCCATCTGTTACTGTGGAGAGTTGCCCATTCACAAATGCCAACAAACTGCCGCGTGTTTCACTTCCCTTTCTAGTTGCTTTGTTCAGATCAGCGCTGTAGTAATTTCCCCTGATTTTAATTCTAATGAGCCCGAGGGCTTCCTTCTTAGATGGACAGAACATGCAAAGTGCCTTTAAATAGCTGACAAATATTTAACCACATATTTTAGCGATGGTTGATCAGAAGGAAATAATTACTGTTAGAAATAATATTGAAGCTGCGTGAAGGAGAAAAGTCGCAACAGGTAAGACTGAAAGGGAAACGTAAGCTTAAGTCAAGTCAAGAAAGCAACAATTGTATCTCTTAAAGCAAATAGAAAGCCTCTGACGTGTCATTTAGTACGTGTGCAGAGTGATAAAGGTGAGGAAACAAAGGCAATGTATCTGTTAGATAATAAAACAAGGGGCTCATAAAAACATAATGCGTCAAGGCAAACAATGAACAGAGTGTCATGTAAAACTAAAATAGATATGAGAAATAAAATAGAATAGATGTTACATGGTGGGTATCTTAGACACGTGTATGTTTTTTGTTGTTAAATTTCGTTTTGAATTAAAATATCCATTGGATGTATTTTTTCTCAAAAAAACAAACAAACATTAAAAAGCTAATGCCAGGCCTGTCTTTCTCAACAAAACGCACCATTTAACCATTACATCCACTCAGAGTTGTGACTAGACACAGCGCTAAAAATAGTTACCAAAGAACTCTGATCATCACACGTCGTACATGTAGCTATCGCTTACTGCACTTAACTTAAAACTACCTTTAAAAAAAAGAGAGTTCAACTTGGCTATGGAATAATTTGAAATTTCTATTTCTACACTAGGCAGACAATGAGTGTGCCAAGATCGGTGTTAAGGTTAAGATATTAAGTGTCAGAGTGCAAGAAAATCTATAAACGGACATACAGGAACAGGACATATTCTGAGAACATGTTGACAAAGTTCAGCTGTAGCCATCACATGAATACCATATTAAACTGTCTGGTGCTATTTCTGAGGGAGTGATAAAGAAAGTAAGTGGTCTTGCGATTTCATCAATTAGAGCAGTGTTTTATAGTCCACATGTACTGGTCTTTCTTCTTATATTTTATGTGTTTAACTGAAATTCATCCAGGTGGTCGTGCTGAAACTGGCCAAGATTGCACCAGAAAGACTTGGGGGGGGGGGGGCAATGCACAAATTATTGTGTATGACCAATGTGTATATTTCTGCATTATTTATTAATTTCCATGTTTTTCTTGAAAGTGTTGATAACATACTGCAATACTATCCACTGTATTTGAATTAGTTGATTGTCATGTCAATTGGTTTCCCTAGAATTTAAAGGGGCACTCCAGTGATTTAGTATTACACTTCTTTAAAAGCTTGGGGACTCACAGGAGACACATTTGAAAAAGAGTGGTCAAAATGAACACTGCAGAGGCTGAAATGTCTTCACTTCCCTATTATGGCTAACGTTCCAAAAAAAAAACAGTGAATCCTACACTTCCCATAAAGCAACTTGATTGCAGCCTTTCAGTAGACCAACCCTGTCTAGTAAATGCCTTTGTCTTTCAATCACGCTCTGTTTGCATCTCACGCTTTGTGATAAAGCGTGAGATGCAAACAGATAAAACTTTGATTAATAGCCCGGGCTTTTATTGGCTAAAATTACTGAATTGACCCTGCCTATATTTGGGACAGGCCTTTAATTCCTTTTGCACAAAACTGAAATAGGCTACTATGAAACAGTTTATTTATTTCAAACAGAATATTACTTGTATAAAAATCATCAAATAATAACAAATGCACGTCATTCATTTGATCTACGCTTTTATTCTGAAGGCAGCAACGAAAAGCTGTTTTGATTCTTTTGATTGGTGGACCTTTACAGACTAAAGGAATATAAATAATCAAGGAACAGACACATTCAGACTTAAGCCTTCAAAGGTAACGTGAGACAGCACTTTTCTTTTCATCTCTTGTACCATGCTGGTTACACTGGTAAATCTATAAGAATTAGACTGTGGGGCTTGTTGTTTCCATTAAATGAACTGAACGATCAAACGCTGTGTAACATGCCCATAGGCCTACTGACATAAGCATTTAAACATTAATATTATTAACGTATTAACGATCTAAGCAGCTTAGATGCAGCTAAAGCGGGCGACCCGTGGGTATAACAGGTTTTATGCATCCAAAGAATTTATATAAAAAACAGACAAGGCATTTAATCGAGGCCTGTCTTTATTTGTCAAAATGTATTCCCACACCAGGCCGGTAAACTGGGTAGGCGGGTATTTAGTGCTCGGCTGTTAATCTAAGTTTTTCAGTAATTGCTAAACTTAAGTCGAGATAATCATAACGACATTGCTATGACATCCTCAGGGTAAAAAAAATTTTCAGCCTTTAGAGAACACCCCCAGAGCCACAGGAGACATCACTGATTTGAGTAGTGCCCCCAATAACGAGTAAACCGATCAGTGGAGTGATCAGTGGAGTGCCCCTTTAATTACTGACAGAAACAAATAGCCAAACAAAATGCATCACATCAGATAGGCAATCCTGATTGGCCAGTATTTTCCCCGTTATAAAAATCCAAATTCTGACCTAAAATACAAATGTTGTCAAAGCTAAGACCAGGCTGCAGGACTGCTGCTGGAGCGCAGAAGCAGGACAGATGCATGTTGGGGGATTTTGTTTGTTGGCTACCGCTGCAGATTCCCTTTTGTGTCTAATCACTGGAACACACTGGCACAACCTGGGGAAAAAAGCCAAACTGCTGGATTATTCAGAGTGTCCTTTTTCACAGCCAAACACTTAAGATTGTTTGTGAGAGACGAGTGTGCGAGTGAGCGTGACAGTGCGAGTGCAACTGCTAGGGACAACGGTGACATTTTCATGAAGTAGATACTCTGTGCTTTTTGTTGTGCGGTGATGTGTTCCTTTGTTCAATGTCATACATGTTCTGTGTTGTAATAGAGATATTTAGCATCACTCTACTTTTTCTACAAAAGTAGACACCCAGGAGATGAACAATGAGGGTAAACACTGTATTTAGAATCCATACAGTTCTATATATGTACAAGATGACTTGAAATCCATTACTGTGCCACTTTACCGAAAGGGAGCTAAATTATTTTGACTTAATTTCTCCACGAGGTTAAGAAGAGTTCAGGGACTGCTTCACTTTTATCAGGAGTTACCCCAGACAATTCATTTCTGATGGACCAAACCAGCTTATCGACTCACCCTGTGTGCTGTTAGTTAGATTAGCGTCACGGAATATTTCATGACTGATGTTTAGAGAGGTCACTTACCTAACTCGGAGAGCAGGGAAAGGTTTATTTATCCTTATAGAAAAGCAATTCACACAAACATAAAGGAAACAGGTAAAAGGCCCATTCACACGTATCTCTAAGACCTGTGATTTGGCTACTAATATGTAATCCCCCCCCTCCCAAAAAAAATTTAAAGCAAGAATTCAGTTTAAAATCCCCCACCATACACCAGGTCTATGTTGTGAGGTATTTTGTGTAATGCTGCATACATATTGTAGACACTTGAAGGAAACTGTCTGTGGGGTGAAGGGAGGAAATGCTATATTCATATTCATTCACGTTGATGAGTTTTTATGTTGATAAAATGCTTAAAATAATAAAAATTAAACACAACAAGTCTGAAGGTTTCCTTTGGTGTTGTAAATATTGTTGAGTGGTTCTCTTGCAGTGCCTTCAGTGGTGGTTTAGTGAACCAGAAGAGTCATATGATTGTGAGTAAAGTCGTTTTACTTATTCCAACACATGTATTTCACCTTATTTTAAAATGATAATTATCCATGTGAAGAGTACTGAAATATAATTGAGAATTACCTCAGAAAAAAGGGAGGAGGTGAATGCAGTCTGTTTCTTTTTGACAACAGTGAGAATGATGCAAATGTTTTGTTTGTTGCAGTAGTGTAAATTGTTGTTTATCATTACTGTAGCTTGCTGCATTTAACCCCTCAGAAAACGTAACGCATGAGTGTAGGATTGACTGTAGCGTTAAGTCAGACTCTTCATTTCATTATTACAGTAAAACATTATTACAGTAGAACATATAGACTACAGTATACTACTGTTTGACATCATTGTTTAGCTAATGACAACCATTTAATTTTAAAATGCAACTGATTAAAATTCAGCGACAAACATGTACAACGTTAATTTTACGTTTTAATCTGTAGGCACGTTAATTTGTTTTTGTAATGTGGCTCTAATTTGTAAATGTTTTCATTTCTCCTCTGTTTCCTGTCAGCCTCCGCACTATTGTCTATCAAATAAAACAAGGGGAAAATGAAAATAGCCTACGAAGAAAAGAGTAAAGCTTGGAAAAGACACAAAATGATAAGTATTATTAACAGGATTTTTTAAACAGAGCTATAATCGATCAAATAAAGAAAAACAAGCTACAGTTTTGAACATAACACTAACATGAATGTGAAAACTAAACCTACAGCTTGTTGCTGTTGTTCACCGAGGCCACTAGAGGGAGCTCTTGATATACACGAGTGCATTCTCAGCTGATCAGGATCTTATGAATGGAATCTGGCTTGTAGCCACACAAATGTTGTAATGTGAAAACCCTTTATCTCCAAGGTTGGTTGATCCTGTCTAAAGGATTAAATGTGAACAGAGACAGTGTTGTCTGGGCATGCTGCCTTTTAGAAGCATGGTGATCCAAAATGCTGTTGCTCTTAATTCCTAAAACTCGGAAGTCTTCTTGGACCCATCATTTACAGCTGTAATGTTATTAAATGTTACTTTTTTAAAACTACGGGAGAGGCAAAAATGATGTGTTTCTAGATGTAACATATAACTATGATGTGTAATGCAAATGAAACTCATAAAGGTGCTGGTTGGTCTCATTTGTTGTGTAAATGCTTTTAGAGGGCAAGGGAAAGTGTTTACAAGTTATTAAAAATGTGCGTTTGAGGCAAGTTTAATATAATCTACACTAACAAGCTACACTGGAACTGACGTTTACATGGGTTACAGTTGGTCAACAATCAACCCCACCCTTCCAACCCAAACCAGAGACCTGTAGCCTCCTTTTACCTGTTTTTAACCAATGTAACATGTTTTTAACCAATCTATTTAGGCTGCTGAATTATGCGCTACTGTGTATGAATGTAGCCTATGAATGTGGTTTGCTGTTCGGCTGGGGACAATTATTCATGTCACGTTTATTCCGAGTTTGAAAGTATCTATTTCAGACACACGGGCGCACCTGCGTTTCCACTCTACGCGCCGTGCTGCCGTCACAGCGACGCTCCCTCCCGCCAGAGGTCATACACGTCTTCACGTGTAGCCTACATCACCGGTAGGCTACAAACACGGTTACGTGTGTGAATGACCAAGTAATCAAGTTTTTTCCCCCCTCAGCAAAAATCCAAGTTGGGTTAACCAGGTTTCTTTTAATCCCTCGCCTCCGATTAAGGAAACCGGGTTTCTGGTTTGCATTAAGAAATCAGGTTACAGAAGAAAGCTGACAACAGCAGCAGAGGTGACAGTGCCATATGACCCCATTACACCAAGAGCAGGACAATGCTCACTTAATAGATGTGTGTATTCATTAAATAGCTAACAGCTACTTGATTTGTTTTACTGTTTCTACATTTTTCAGTAGCCTATGGGCTATTTCTCATTCCATGTGTCATTCTGAACATTTAGGCTACAGTATAGCCTAGAGACAGATTTAAGGTAAATTAATTTTCTAGAAATTAACATGTTTTTTTTAGCCCCAGCATCAGCTTGGGGTAGAATAAACACTTGTACTTGCTGTTTCCACTTGAAGATGAAATGCAGCTGAGTTGTTTTGCATCAAGCCTACAGATAGGTCTCTAGTGGACTGAGAGGATAAGATTAACACATCTTTAATTTGCAGAATAGCCTATGGAACGTAGTAGGATGGCAAAACCTTTAGAGTCCGTATGTCTGCATGGTTTACAGGAGGTGTCAAATTGACCTAAATTCTTCTGTTACATTTAATTGTTTTCCTGGGGATGCAGGCTAATCCCCTATAGGCTACCACACGGGAACATGTCCTGCAGGGGGACAGAGTGGCATTCTTCTATCATGACATGAATAACCTTAACCTTTACCCGGAAGAGAGCCGTGGAGTGGAGCACACTGACAGAAAGGTCCCAAACGACCAGGCAAGATACAAAGCCACAAATAGGTCGCAGCTAGAGTAGGGAGCACTGTCCAACCTACTGTGTATATTCATCTTGTTTTACAGGCTACTTGAAAATAAAGCTGTGAAGGCAAGAAAGTAGCCTACAGAAACTAACCTTAGTATATTTGCTTAGAATGTTTCTCACCACTCCACAGAAGTTTAACACAACAGACATAAAGTTATAGCTATATTATTAATCTAAAATAAAACCAACCTTCTTGTGTGCAGGGCATTCAAAGAACTTAGGCCTAGAAAAGGCTAGAAAAAATCCTGATAGGATATGGTAGGCAACTTATCTGTACTAGCTTTATGTTTTAATGGTAGTTTTTCGGTCTATGATATCATATCACTACTGCTATTACTTGAAATGTCTATGATGCTACCCCACTAAAAGTTTATAACAGTGTTACTTTTGATGTTTTGTTGTGTTTCCTGTCCACTTATGATGTTTCCGGGTTGGTAAAGTGCACGGGGACACAGTACTTTCGCCGCAGACTTGGCTTTAAATGGGTTACGAGCCAACCGTCGCCACGTGATCGTCGAGTTATATAATATATAGGTCAACACGTTTTTCGCTGGCACGTGCAGTCTTCCCTCTTACGTAAAGTCTCGTGCAAAGGTCTCGAATTACACTATGTAGGTGAGGGCCGAAGATCGTCAGCGTCCGAAGTGATGTATCACTTCGAGTTTTTTTTTTACTTGGGTAAATGAGGACACTACTAGAATAAACACAAACTGGTCAGTAGCTACTTTTTGTAATGTGTTTTTATCCCACGTAGATTGTTGTTATGTTTGAGAAATACACGATGATGAAAACCATGAAATTGCCTAAAATGTTTTGTCACAGAACCAGTGGCATTTGTTAAACAGTTTGTAAGTTAGTTAAATACTTGCCTAACATTGTGACTCTGACATTATGCCAAACATAGCTTATATTATGTCACTAGCCCTAAGTTTAATGTATATTTATGTAGCCACCCCTGATGCACCCCATATCAGAGCTGAATATTTAGAAACAATGTTACTTCTTTAGTTAACTACAATAGATAGATAGATGTTATGTTATATGTATGTATGACTGTATGCACAGTCATGCCAATAAAGCAAATATAATTGAATTGAATTGATTGAATTGTTTTTATTGCATTTTTATCTATAGGCTACATATACTTTATTTAAATTTTTATTGTAGGCATTTGATGTGGACAGAAAATTAAGAATTTGAATGTAGGCTACAGGGAAACTTAAACATCTGACAATAAACACTTTCAATCTTGAATCTCAGTTTTAGGCTACTAAGCTTTCTGATATAAACAAATATAATTCAGTTACAATTGTGTCCTCATATGGATCTTGTAAATACAGAAAATTACAAAATATGTTTATTTCCATATGATTGTTTGTACGCCTCAGTTTACCCATGAGAGTGATCGTGCTGATCATGAAGCAAGAAATAAGAACAGAGTGAGACCTCTTCCTTATCGGCGCTGTTTGGGGGAGCAGCAAAGTCTGAACGGTGACGCGCTCATGGCACTTTTTCAGGTCACCAAAACTAGCGAAGCACCCGAGGAATCAATCTCTCGCTGTCCCGTCACGGCTGGGCAGGTGCTGTCTGATGTGAATCTAAAATTATTTTTATCATTTTATCATTTGTCATAATACACGTTTCCTGTTACACCGTTCACTTTTAGACAATTAACATCGTGTGCGAGTCATGATTTGTAGGCTCTGCGACGGGAAATGCAGATTGGTAGCACATTTTGTCCACTGCAGGCAAAATGCGAGACAAATGTTTATAGCCTATGTTTTATGAAATCAAATGAAAAAAAACTAAACACAAAAAATGTAATTTTTCTTTAGAGTAGATGATGATTTTTAGCCTACAGCTCTGTAAATGTCATCAAGCTTCATGCAGAGAAATGTTTGTTACATCGGTTTTGGCTTTATTTTCCGATGAAAGGGATGCTGATTCATGAGTGAGACGAGCTGAAATGAATGGGCAACAGCCGTCCGACTAAAACGCCGACAAAGAAACAAGGGCATGAATGAACCACAAGAGTTTTCCGTGTTTCCTAAAGGACGTGTGTGTTCCGCTCTCATCCGTCCCTCACGTTTCTGACCCCCCCGCCTCCTTTGTGAAAAAAATGCCTACGGGAGGAGGAGGGTGAGGGAAAAAAAGAAGTCAATTATACAACGCCCCAGCTCCGCAGCTCCCTCCTCTCCTTTGCATTACTACTACAGCTGGTGGCTCCACATGCGCCGCGGCGCTCCGTAGCCTTCACCGGGCACACCGGCTCCAATCTGTAGGCATGTCGGCCGGTGGCTCTGATGGGACGGCGGACAGGCCAGCAGGTAGGTGCTCAGGGACGGGTTGCTTGAGAACGACAGTAGTTAGCCTTGTGTGTTGACATTTCGCTCGTAACGTTACTTTTTATTAGCAATGACCGACGGGACCAACACTTTGTTGCTTCTTTCCACCGCTTGGCTGGAAAAAAAGAAAAAAACAAAGCAGAGGTAGTACTTCCAGAAAGTACTTCTGAACTTCTTAAGTCACTTCATGCGACTAATTAGGCTGTAGTTTTACCGCAGGCAGCGAGCCAGGTTGTAAAAAGTAAGGTTTACAAGGTTTAATTCAACTTTATGGTGGCATTAAGATGTGACAGCACAAGCTAACGCTACCATTTAATGCTTCTGTCAGTAGCGACCACCCTAAACAAACGGCAGAGTAGCCTAGGCTAATGTAAAGCCTTACTATCTGCAGCACCGGTGACCGGAGCAGCACCCACGTACCTGCCTACTAACCTACTGTCCCTAAAATACCGATTGGCAGACAGTGAACGGAGTCGCCGGTGGAAGCCTGTCCATTCACAATCATCCCGCACTACGTGCTCGTCTCCGGCGGGACGCGCGCGGAGGGAAGCTTTGTGCCGTTTCGGGAAAACCTCGCGGAACCACGTGACTGTGGCCATGGCGACGACGTTTCCCTAACAAAAATATGTTTTTATTACGCTAACCCGTAGCCATATTGTTCGTTTGACACGGTCTCCACCTTTCCATAGCTCACGTATATGTATTTATTTGCCTAACCTTCACCAAACTGCCCTCGGGGAGCTTAGCTTGTCACGTGGTTCCGCGAGGTTTGACCGGGGATTCTTTCTCGTTCCGCTCCTTTCAAAACTGGGTCAGTAGATCAGTAGAGCAGCGCTGCCTTCACTGTGCAGCAGAGGGAGGCAGTCGCTCCCTTCCGTTCCTGAACCACACCGAGAAGCACCACAGTAATGTCAGCTATGGAAACCTTCTGGAGCCAGATCCAGCTCAAAATCAAAATTCGATTAAACTCGAAAGTAGGCTATCATTTATTTCCACAGTGTTTTAAATTTCCTTTGTGATTGTTTAATACAACTGAAAATCATTAAGTGTTCCTCCATTCCAGGGACACACTATAAAACCATTTTGAAATATTAAATTAATATTAGCCACTAATATATTCACGAAATAGCCTATACAAATATAGTAGGCCAGGCTATAAACTCATGAGCCCCCCATGAATTTTATTATTCCATACATAAAACATCAAAGGAATATTTATTAGCTGTTTTAACGTAAACTCTCTATGAAGTGTATTTTATTAATCTGACTGATATGGAGCTAAGCTTTACAAGCCTAGAACATAACTGTGATGAATTAATTAAAGTGTACAGTATTTCACAATGTAAGTGGGTTAGCAGAAATTATAATGGAAAACAGTAGCTTATATAAAATGTACATATTTGAATTTAAGTAACCTATTAGCATGAAAGTAAAAAAAATATTTCCAGTTCAGTGTGTTAAATTATTGTTGCTAATATATCTTATAGCTGGTCTATCTAACCAAAATGCTGTTGGTTGTTTTCATGTTAACAATGCAGAAGTATTTAAATGGCACAAAATACATTTTTCTTTAAAAAGAAATAAATACCTACAAAGTGCTCGGTGTTATCTTGTTCCAAAAATGCCTGGCTAACTACCTGTATGTTTTCTGTTCATACGAAGTTTCACCTCTGTTATTATTGTCTAAAACTTTGCATCACTATTCTTATTCCGTGTACTGTAGCGTAGATGTCACTCACTGCCCAAAAAAGTCAGTTAAAACTGCATGTGCTTTATTTGTAACAGTATATGCATTGTGTGTTTTGTGAGGAGTGACAGCTCAGTCAGACAGAATTAACCTAGAACATACTGTACTGTAACTGTATGATTTCAGGCTTGCCTGCCTTCTCTGCATCCATCCAAAACCACAAGCAGAGACACTGAGCTCTGGCATAAAGATACTATATAAATGGCTCAGGTGGCTCAGATCACACTGTAAAAGATCACAGCATGCTGAGCTGAAGTGGAAAGACGCCTAATTATTTAACTTGATTATATTTTACGTGTGACTCAGTTAGGCTAAAAAGGCAACATATAAACAATGTCCTCCAAAGAGCTTTGTCTCTATGGAATGTTTTCTCTATTCCCGTATATATCTCATAAAATTGTTCACTATCACTGAGTGTTAATGCTTTTGACTAACCTGTAACCACAAAAGCTACACATTCTATTCAACGAAAAGAGAGCTATAATACTGCTGCTTCTAATATGAGTCACTACTGCTACTACCGTTGATGCTACTACTACGCCTACTAGTACTGCTTCCACCATGGCTGCAGCTGCATTTATTAACTCATACTGCTTTTGCAGTACTGTAACTTGCTGTTTCCCTACCACAACTGCTATTCCCAGCACCGCTTTCTCAACTAAACATTCATGACTACACTACAGTACTTCTACTACTATTACTACTTACAGTATAGTGATAGAAACTAGAATGGGGGGCCAGATGGGGCACAGTTTTCTAGAGTCTAGACAGAAGTTATGTGATATTGCATTTTGGAAGAGTTACAGATGAAAGTGATTACAGAGCAAGCAACTCACTGTTTACATGTATAGGTACACATTAGTGGTCTGAGCTCCAATGGATTAATAAAACTGCAAAGGATAGTAATCTATGTGCCGTTGATGGATCTGGAAACTGTGGCCTTGAAAACAGCCTGTATTGAACATCAACAAAAGGAAGTGCTCTTCTTTGCTTGAGCTGGCAGGTTTTGCAAAATAGTTATGTGAATACAGACTATCTATCCTTTGATTGCAGCCAGGCTGGCTGTTTGACTCAGAGGTACTACATGTTAAATGTCTATAGTTTGAAAGGATTTGAGGATGAAGTTGATAAGATTTTACAGTTATAACTGCAGGTCTATATGTTTGTCCTAATTAGTATGTCTGGGTAATTGAGATGCCTTTTTTATCTTCTCTTGAGTATAATTCTAATGAATGGCATCCTGTTGTAGAAACAATATACAATCTCTACTCTTTTGCTGATCTGGGTGGGACACATGGAGGACAGCAGCATTTATAGGCTGCAATGGAGCCAGCTTTGGAACATTTATTTGACTCACATGGATGTTTTTATTTGAATTAATTAACAGTTTAAACATCTGTTTAGTTCAAACTGTGACAGTAGCTCATTTTAATGTGCCCAGGGTAAGTTTTACTGACCCAATGGCATTAAAAGAGGAACTCAAAATTGAAATGCAATGCGATGTTGAACACACAGTATTTGACAGACTCTTGAGCAGTTTAAAAGTTAAGTTCATTGCAGAGTTATTAAACACATGTAATGCTCAACATCTGTCTTGAATAGCAGAATCAATGTTTGTAAAAGCATCCAAATAGTTACCAATGCTAGCAAACTAGATGGAAACACAACCAGGTTGAATAAAAGTAATATACACCTCACCTAATTCAGATGTCTAAGTTTTAGGGGTGGGAATCACCAGAGTCCCCACGATACGATATTATCACAATATTTATGTTGTGATTCGATTTTATTGCGATTTTAAATATATTGAGATATATTGCAATTTATTACATTTTTCCAACTACCAAGTAGGTCCCCAAAGTCAAACTTTGTCAACATATGTTTATCTAAAAAGATACATTTCTCTTTGTTCATCTCACTTTTTCAGTCCTCTATATGGTCCTGTTAAGTTTTCTAGTGAACTAAAAAAGCAATAGATTTTATTTTTCTAGTACCAAAAAGTTAAAACTCCCATCTGCAATTTCTATAATAAGATATCGATTTTTTCCCCCCAACCCTACTAAGTTTGTTCAGATAGATATGTGAAAACTTCAGATTTGAACCTGCTACATTTTTACGCTGTTAAACATAGAAAATGACAGGTAGGAAAGTATGATACACATGTTAAAACAAATAGACACAGGCCAAAATGCTCCAGGGTATTATGTGAAATGCATAGGGGTTGTTGCCATGGTTAAAGTCATCCGCCACAACTCCAGTGTTTTTGAAAACTGGAAATTCTAGCAGTTTGTTTAACTCTAAAACAGTGAGCAGTAAACACCCTTACAGAGGCATGGGCGTGCATGTGTTTAAATCAGCAATAAAGCATGTAAACCACTAAAAATCCCAATAGATACTATGTATCCTGTTCTAAATATTCTGAAAACAATACTCTGGTATTTGGTTGCAGAATTAAGTAAACACAGATGTAACTCTCATACCATCACAAATATTTAACAGTGTCTTATTTTCAAATCAGGAATTATTTCGACAGTTTGTGTCAGATTCTTTATTTAAAAAGTAGCCAGACATTTGCACACGAGTAGTCAGCTTGTCTGCAGGTGTTTGCTCTGGATGTTTAGCAGAGGCTGTTGCTGTAATGTACGAACACTCTGAACATTCACTGCCAGGTATTGTGTGTTTTTTTTTTCTGTTATTACTTGGCTTTGTGTTGGAAGAAACATAGCAGCACTGCTTTTGAGGAATGTTTAAGTAAGACATTTTGAGCTTGAACAAAGGACGGCCATGTGCATTAATAGCCTCTGTATTTTCTATTATTGCATTGTCCAGTATTCTAAAACTGTGTCACAGGCTTCAGAATTTTTTTTCTTTCCTTTCGACTGTGATGTTTGTTGGGCAGATGTGGCTCTGTATGGCAGTTGTTGCCCTTTCTTGCTTTTTGTTGTTGTACTAGTATTTGTCTTTATTTATATATTGCTGAATTAGCTGTATACTGATTTGTGTTGCATTTAATTAGGGTATTGGTAAACTGGTGTTATATATGATGTTTTTAATTAAAATTAGATTATCTATACTTTCCCTGATCAAATACCTTGAAGTTATTCAAATGGGATGAATGTAGAATTTTAAGAAAATGTACAGGCATAAAGAGATATGTAGGTCATATTGTGCATGCTCTTCTACTCTTGCTCAAACTGAGTTTTTTTTTTTTTTTACACTGACTTTGTTACACTCCTGTGCATTTCCACCGTGCGTGGTGGTCTATGTTGCTGTGTCTCAGTAATATGGCATGTCATCTGCTGCCCTGCAGGTTTGGCCTCTCGTCAGCACTCTTGTCACGACCAGAGCTTTTGGCACAGAATGTGACCGTCTTTACATGCTCTGAGCACCGCACAAAGCAGGCACTGTAGCTTCCTAGATGGCACATTTTAGCCAGTCAGCTGGCAGGGCTTGCACAGTTACCTAGGGAAAAAACTTCTTGACTAATAAGGAAACAGGAAAAACTGTGTGACGTTGGAGGCGGTGTGTTGTGCAGCATCAGCTGTGGAGAGCAGTGGTGGGTGGAAACGAGAGCTTGTAAGCGTTCGCTCCCACATTCCACTTTTGCGTCAGTGATGACCCACTAAACTCCTCTGGAGGGATTAAAGAAAAGGATGTCGATATCATTAAAGTCCACTCCGCTGCCGAATGAATTATAAAGTTATGCTTGTTTGTGATGTTTGGTACCTGTGGACTTCTTAGATGCACTTCCCAGAGATTTATTTTAAGGTTGTTTTTTTTTTTTTACATAAAGCATCATTCATGTATCACTGTGCAAAAGTTGAGGATAAACATTATATATATTTTAAGCTTAAAAATGTCCCCAGCTTATATTATAAAACAGAAAGCAGGATAACATGGGTTAATTATGAAAACTCTACCGTTATTAATTTACTTTTCCTAATTTAGTGAGGAAAGCAGGCGAATATGGGTCAGTCCCAGTCAACAGTCACGTCGGAAAAGCTTTCTTCACTTTAACAACATTTTCCTCCCCAAAATGGATGTCACAATTTAAGTATGGGAGTCCTGAGAGGGAAGTAGGTCATTGTTACTGCATTATATAAGCGTTAGGTAAGACGATAGCCCAAACCTCATTTACTCTCACGTGCCTTTTAAACTGACAAACTCCGAGCATAGCTGGAGGTTTGGCGCCATTCAAAGGCAACTGTCAGCCAGTGCACAGAGAGTGTGCCCAGAAACAGATAACTACAGAACAGAATTGAGCCAAGGCATTTTAAGTGTGTGTGTGTGTGTGTATGTGTGTGTGCGCGCATGAGAGTGGTGTTTTTCCACAGTAAGATGAACATTCCTTAGTGAGATATTACCCTTTTAAAAATAATTGCCACCCACAACTGCAAACACATTTATCATCCTGTGTCATCCTGATTGTTGCTCACAAAAATGTTGAGATTTATGAGGTCAAAAATGGTTAAAAAAATTGATGGATTATTTTCAGGTTAACAAGGCTGTGCTAAAATGACCTATTTCCTAATTTCATATGACCTAAAAACTAAACATAACAATACACAAATACACAACATGGGGTACTTTATGCACGTGTCTGCTTTGTAGTACTTTTATGGAAGCAAAGAAAGACCATAATAATTTGTAGTAGAAATATGATCAATGCTATTTAAAAAAAATAGAATTGTAAATAGTAAAAACAACTTAAAAGAGTTCTGGTGAATGGTTTCATATGCTGCCTAAATCAAAGAAATATATGGAAGGCTAAAATAATTTTAATCTTATACCAATTGAACCTAATTGTGAAATTTAACCATGACTGAATACTTTTAATACAACTGAATTTAGTACATTGAAATATTTTACTTTGAAAAGCATATATATATATATACATTAATTTGGTTTGATTTCTCAGACCATCTTAAGTTTTGTAATTTAAAAAACATAGTCTAATTTTAAGTTCATTGTTTTGGTGTTCACAAATTTAGAACTTCCATGTGTCAAAAAACTACATTCATGGTTTTCAGTTTCAACGGGTCATTTTTAGATAAAGAAATAAGGTTTTTTAAAAACTGAATTAGTGAAATTGAGACATCAAAATTCAAGATTAAAAATTAAAACGTCATTAAGACTACAGATCCTGTCCACACAAATTTAAACAGATGATATTAAGGTAAAACATCTCAATGTTATCAATTCAATGGTATTAAATAATACTGATTAATTATTATGACCTTTATTTGCTTCCATAGACCTTGCCTTCCTTTATGTTTTAGGCACTCCATGAAACAGTCTTACACAGCTGTTTTAAAAAAAAATAAAATTTACTGCTCAATTCACTTTCTATTATTTAAAGTAGCATTGCTAATACTAATACTACTATGATGACTTATAAATATTTATAAATACATAAATCCGATAGACTGCAACAATTTTGTCATGATTTATGATTATTAATAAAAACATTAAACAAATTTGGTAGAATAGAACTATGATTAGTTATAAATATTAATGAATATTTCAAACAATCACTATACAACAATTTATATAAGAATTGTTATAAGAACCTATTATAATAATAAGAGTCATCAGCCTCATAATGAATTATTGTTATTCTCTGCTCAATATGTGCAACAGACCCAACAAACCACAGCGGCAGAGCAATTCATTCATTCTTGGAGATTTATTAATAGAGCACCTGACAAGCCAGCGCCATGTATATCTCAAGGTTGATGTATTTATTCGCTGTCTCATCACTGTGATGGTTGTTTTCATGTATCAGATCCTCCTGCAGAGGAAGAAGGCCCAAGCCACGCAGGCTCCTCGCTGCCAGCTGTCGAGCTGCCAAGGAAACGAAAGGGAGATGTGGAGGAGAGGTCAGATACTCATGGACAGTAAGTGCAAGGAGTGCTATGTTTTGTGAAGATCATTTTACACTTTGTTCTCTAGAGTAAATATGGTTACTTTACAATACATACATTCTTCTTCTTATTTATTAAATGGCCTACAATATGTCCATTCAATCTTACAGGCAAAGCCTCGACTTCCAAATGGTTGATGACCTCAGCAGGTACTCTTCTTGGCTTTGTTCACACACTGTCTTATTAGAGAGTACTAGTAAAGAATTTGATTTTTGATCCCTGTATTTGCAGATCTGAAGGAGAAGATCAGCAAGTCAAAATGAAATGCTTCAGGTAATTCTATTTTTATATCAAATTTATGTGCCATCTGTGTCTTGAAAAGCGTCTGCGGCTTTGATTGGTCTTTAAAGTGATCAGGTATTTTAAAACCATATTAAGTGTCAACTGACACTCATGTGTTTATTAATTAATAATTGCATCATGAACTTGAGGTTTTCCCTCAAAGTTAGATAGAAGTAGAAAGTTTTGTGATGTTGACTGTCTGACTGATTTCTCACCGGCCGACAGGGAGCCTCACAGCCAGATTGAGAAGCGTCGCAGGGATAAAATGAACAACCTCATTGATGAGCTGTCTGCCATGATCCCTGCCTGTCAGCCCATGGCTCGAAAACTTGACAAACTCACTGTCCTGCGGAAGGCTGTACAACACCTTAAGGCCCTCAAAGGTAACTCTTAACTCACATGGTAATTTAAAATGTCAGTAATGTCTATTTTGTTTGATCTAAAAGCTTGTGTCTCTTGTGTGTTTTCAGCTGGGACAGGCAGCGCCTTTACAGACACCACCTACAAGCCTTCCATCCTGCCTCATGATGACCTCAGGAACCTTCTGCTCAGGGTAGGTGCACGCATTTGAACCCAACTAGATCTATCTATCTATCTATCTATCTATCTATCTATCTATCTATCTATCTATCTATCTATCTATCTATCTATCTATCTATCTATCTATCTATCTATCTATCTATCTATCTATCTATCTATCTATCAATTAACATGTCTATTTATCTCTCTACCAGGCTGCAGATGGTTTCCTGTTAATTGTAAGTTGTGACCGGGCGAAAATCCTGTTCATCTCAGAGTCCGTCGCCAAGATCCTTAATTTTAGCCGGGTGTGTTGCACTTTTACAGACTAATTTTGATGTTTTGTTATGAATATTAAAAAGCAGAGTTGCAGGCCATCTTGCTAGTTTAGCTGGCTATGGTGCGCAACATTGTACTGAAATGTTTTGAATTTTTGTCTCTCTTTTGAACGTTATGAAATTAAGCAAAAATCTTATAAAGTATGGAGCCACAAAACTGATACAGTAAAATGTGATTAGACGATTTAATATGTTCACCACCAGTCATTTGATAAAATAATTAATTTGGTATTTGGACACATTTAATCTATTCCTATTTCCCCCATGATATATGTTTTTCCTCATCACCTTTCAATTCAAATTTTTACATTTAAAACTTTCTGAGTTATGTTATAATGATGCGTGCATGTGTGTGAAACATCAGTGGAGCAATCGAGAAAGCTGTGCGGTTAGCTGGCTTAACTGAAATAGTAATAGGAAGTAGTTAACATCCCCCAGCGTCTCCATCTAGCTAGCTATCTAGCTGAAGCTAACTTTCTTTATAAACCTACAGCAGTTAATGTTTATAGTAATTATAGCATCACTGTCTAAACTCTCAAATCACTAACAGTATCATGAAGCATTTTAGCCGGGATGCTAACAGTAACGAAATCTTGCTAATGCTAATTAAGAATTCACAGACTCTAGCTATCAACTGTGTCTTTGTCTTCAAGTGCATGTCTCTTGTTTTCATCAAAGACCACAATAGAAAAATAATAATATGGAAATAATGAAAAGTATTTTTGTAGGTTTGTGATTTTATGTATAATTCCTCATAATGTGAAACATACTGAACTAAAAACTTTCAAGTAGTGCTAGCTTGCCGGCTAAAATGGTTTGGAATCAGTTTGTGCATTTTCCACATAATTCTTTTGTGGTTGAGCAACTGAATCTTTACAACTCTTCAAATAAATTGTCATTTGGGACACAGAATTGTGTGGGTCTCCAGACTTTTATGAGAAAAAGGCACATACAACATAAAACATTTTATTGAAGCTCTGATGCAGGCCTGATAATACTCTAAACATTCAAGGTCAAATCTTGTTTTTTAATTTTCTGCAGGGCTAGCAATGTGCGCTTTATTACATTTTTTTGAAAGTCAGTTTATGGTGTTTGGCAGCCAGACTGATAACCACACCTGCTCTACATTCTTGACCACATTTTCCAGCTTTGAGACTGACTGCAGGCATTAGGAACGGCGATTAGGAGGGATGCAAGAGAAAAGCTTCCAAAGAAATTTGACTCCATGTCTGCAGGGCAGCATGTGTTATATGGGGACTTACCAGTAAACCCTGATACATGCTGCAGCAATTCTCCTTTTGGTTCTTTTCAAAGATCTCACTTAGGCCTACAGACCAGATACATTTACTGTATGAAGAGCTGATTAACAGTGAGTTGTCTTGATGTCTTTTAAATTAAGTTTTGATGCAGTTAGCTGTATGAAAAACAACACAATAAGTAGCAGATTAGTTGGAAATGCACATTAGTGTGTTTTTGTGTCTTGTTGTACAAAAAAGTCAATTAAATAAAACATATATGGTAAAAACCTGAATAAATGGATGTACTATATTTCATTTGGGTTCACAGTTGGAGTTGACTGGGCAAAACCTGTTTGATTTCATCCACCCCAAAGACATCAACAAGGTGAAGGAACAGCTGGCATCTTCTGAGTTGTACCCTCGCCAACGCCTCATTGATGCTGCAAGTAAGTCTGTTATTCCCAAGTCAGGTTTGAGAGTGAAATTGACATGGTAACCTAATGTTGAAGACAACTGATCAAAACGGGATATACAGTAGGTGGAATTAAAAACACACAAACTAACAATTAGCTCTATATATCATCAACACAAATGCTGTTTTTCCGTGTGCAGCTGGGGCTCAGGTCCAGGCTGATTCCCCCGCCAGGCCGTCCCACTTGTCCACTGGAGCCCGGAGATCCTTCTTCTGTCGGATGAAGCATAGTCGGGTGGCGGGGAAGCACGAGGACAAGCGCTCGCTGCCCAGTACTTCCAAAAAGAAAGGTGAGTTCAGATTGGAGTCCAGGTTCTAAGATTGCCCAACAACTTCTCACCAGCTGCACCCACCCATTCTACAATGTCACAGTGCCACCATCATGGGGGAAAAGTTGGTTTTAGCTCAACATCCACCTCCGATCATGCTGAGACACTTACTTCAAGGATTTGATGGGTAGATGGGTATCAATGATCTATATTTCATGAATATGTATAATGCTGAGCTGAAATTTACAAAGAGCCTAAATAGTGGCAGATAACATCCACATCCTGGGGATCTGTTGGGTTTGAACTGGTTAGAGTCCTGCCTAACTGGAATGTTCTGTGTGTGCCTGTGAACCAGTTTCTTAAAGCACTTCATCAGATTGGGAGTGAGTGCCACTGCGCAGTAGTCACGCAGACTAGACACTCCAAACTTTTTAGGTACAGGAATGATGGCGGCTCTCTTGAAGCAGGTGGGAACCCACTCCTGAGACATTGATATGCTAATAAATGTAATAACATCAGCTAGCTGATTGCCACAGGACATGACCAGGGATGTGATCAGGCCCAGCTGCTTTACTCCTATTCACTCTCAGCAGGACTCTCTTCACATCTCCTTCGGATACTGACAGTGGCCATTCTTCTGGAGGTGGAGCAGACTCTGTTTAGAAGTTCAAAATGAGCATAAAATGTGTTAAGCTCATTGGTAACATGGCCTCACACGTCATACTCCTGCTTTTGGTTGCCAGAAACACATCTTTGGTGTTGTTGGTGTTCAGATCTCTCTCCAGTCTCTGCTGTTGTCTCTGCTTTTCCTCCTTGACGCCACCTTCCCTGCCCTCACCTCTCTCTTCATCCAGGCTTTGTGGTTGGGGAATGATTTCATTGTCTTTGTGATTGTCACATCACCAACACATTTGCTGATGAGGTTGGAGGACTCCCAACAATCTTATTGAGCCACTAAATTATAAAATAAAGCTTTATTTTAGATAAATATGCACAGATAAACAGACAGACCATGACTTCCCTGGCACTGATCTGCTAATGCTACTCCATGCGGTGTCCTATTTTCAAACTAAGTGCTTCCAAATGATTCAGTTTGAAATACCAGATGGATGGGATGTGCTTCTGAAGGCAAGTGCCAGAGAAATTAGGCTGAAGGATATTTGGTACCTCTAAGTTTTATTATTATGTGTTGTGTATTTCAGAGCCATTTCTCTTTCAAAAGAACACAAATCTGCTGTAAAAACTGATTAATTGTACTTTTTGTCTTTCTTTCAGATTTATTTGCACTTGCAATCTCATGTCGGTTGAACCCTATATAACTTAACTAACGCTCCTAAATAGGCTCTATGCAGTGTACTCCACTCATCTACTACTTTAGGCTGTGCACTGCAAAAAGTAAAATCTTAATCAGATTAATTATCTTAATTGAAGGCAAGACATACTTGTTTTCTGTATGACAAGATATTTCTTCTTACCAGGCGAGTTTCATTTTCATTAGAAAATTTCTGTGTTTCAAGTTTGTTTTGGCCATAAATAGCAGGTGAAATATTCTTGTTCTATTGGCAGATAATTTTGCTTATTTTAAGTAATATTTCCCCCATTTTAATGCTTTTTTTCTTGTTTTTGAGAGCTCAGCTTTTGCAGTGTGTTTTCTAAAATACTGCTGGAGCCAGGTCTGTTTTCTTGACAGCCTATCACATAATTTAAATAAACACAGAGAAACACACTGACCCTCTGAAATCTCCAGCCTCTGTGAATCAGTGCTATTTGGATCATTTTATGTCTATTACCAGCTCTCTTGAGAGCACTTGAGGTGATTCAGCTGAGAGGAACTGCCTGATTGAGTTTTTATTTCTTGAAAAGACTGGAACTATTCAGCATTGTATAGTCATGTTCAGTCCTGGATGTGCAGGACTCTTCTAAACAGATGAGAGGGGGTATGTTTGTACAAAAGATGAAGAAAATATTTTAACGTGTTTCTAGGCAATGAGGTCAGTGTTCAGACAGCCAGTGGGAAACAAACAAATATAGTTGAAAATGTACGCTTTGGCTAAAAGAAATCTGATCTGGTGGAGAGGTGGATGAGGCTGGGTGTGGATGGGTTGTGAACCTCCTGTCCCCTCCCTCCACCTACTGGCAAAAGTTAAGGACACTGAGGTTGAGTGCAATAGGAAAGCCTAAACCTTTATTTCTGTGGCAAGGTGTGAATTTCCATGAAAAGAACATAAAAGACTTTGTTATCTTGGTCGCTACTTTGTAATGTAATAACTGAGTTACTGATATTTGTTTTTCCTTTACACTACAGACTGTATTTTCTGTTTCAGATTTTGTACATCTCTTACCCAAATAAATGAAACATCACACTGATAGTTACTTTTTAAGAAGTTTTAAAGAAACAAATTGCGATGACAAAAACATTGGTACTGTCTGTTGTTAAAAACACACACACATTTGTCTTTTCCTAATGTGATTTTGTGGTGGAAAGAACTCGATTGAGCCTTTTTCCCAAATAGCTGCCACAATTTTTAAAAACGTAGTGCTGCACAGGAACTAGGTCAGTGTTACAGTATTGTATAACCATAAAGTAAAAGATGTTCCAGACTCCACTCACTGTAAACCTAATTGTGGTGACAGAAACAGTGTGGCGCCACTCTGTGGCCAATCACCGCAATTGCACTGCATATACAGCATAAGGAAGGGAAGAAATTACTTTTAAACTTTTGTCATTCATTATGTCCTTTTTTTTAATGGACTTTTTTTCTCACACACTATAAAAGTAATATACTTTATTGACTTTATTAAACTTAGGGTAACAACGGGAAGCATTTTTGTTATATTTGTTGAAAATAGCTTTACATCCAGACAGCATTCAATAAATCAATTTTTTTGTTTTAAAAAGATAACAGTATGATGTACTGTTATGTGTACACAGTGCTCATAGATTACACCTGCTCTGTAGAGCCCTGTGTATATGAGCACCATTTTTTTAAAGAGTGTAGGAAGCCATATATACTGTACACCAAAGTAGAGAGACCATCTCTCAACAGGGGAGGAGGCCTGTAGCACCACTTATCTCCCACCTGCAATTCTGTCCTTTCATTCTTTCCCAAGAGTTTGATCAAACATCACGTTTGGCACATCAAATGATGTCAAACAGTGGCTTTATTGTACATCAGTTGATCATGAATGGGGTGGGATGGCGCAATGGTTAAGACGCCCGCCTTTGGTGTGAGAGACCCGGGTTCAATCCCCACTGTGTCCCTGAGCAAGACACTTAACCCCTAGTTGCTCCAGAGGCGTGCGACCTCTGACATGTATAGCAATTGTAAGTCGCTTTGGATAAAAGCGTCAGCTAAATGAATTAAAAAAAAAAAATGAACGCATGTATAGAAAGAACTTTTGTGCCCATTTGTTATACCGTAGTCAGCAATATCTGAAATTTTAAAGGCATTAATCAAAACTTTTCCAGTAATATTTTATTCACAAATTCTAAAAACTACTTGTGCACTGCAATGGAGTGGCGACCTGTGCAGAGTATACCTCGCCACTCGCCCCATGCTAGCTGGGAATGACTCTACCCCCCTGTATGGATAAGCAGGTATAGTAAACAGCTGACTGACTAAAAACGATTTGTTTTTGTGCCCATAGACACTTACAGATACTGTACCCTCCACTGCACCGGACACATGCGGGCTTGGCCGAGCAGCCAGGTGGACGCAGAAGGTGACGCTGAGAAGGAAACCTCAAACCTGACCTGCCTGGTAATGGTGTGCCGCCTCCTCCCTCACGTGTCGCACCAGCCTTCCAAAGACATCAATGTCAAGCCCACTGAGTTTGTCACCCGCTGTGCCATCGATGGCAAGTTCACTTTTGTAGACCACCGGTGAGATTCCTGATTTTAACTACATCCATCTGCACAAGTTACCATTTATCTCCCTCTTGTCATGGATTAGTTCTGAACACACGGCTCCACTGAGAAAGAAGTGGCAGAGGCGTGTTGTGGTGAGGAGGCCTCTGAGCCTACAGCACAAGTTTAGTAATTTCAACTATCAGTGGAGATAATCCTTTCTTTCTTTGCCGTTGTTTCTCAGAAGGAGCTATGCCTCTTGATGACATCACATGAAAATCTCTTCTCATTTTTTGGGGAAGTAATTTCATACCACCAAGTAAACTGATTCATTTAATCAAATTCCCATTTGAGTGACTGCTGACTGTTACATCTGGAGAGGCTAATTTAAACAGTAATCACTTTCATTCCATTTTCGCTTAACGTTGTTTTTTTCACCTGCACAATCCTAAGAGACAGCGAACGAGAAATCCAGAATAACTACACTCCCACTTTATCCCCTCTTTCTCCCAGAGCCACAGCAGTTACGGGTTATTTGCCGCAGGAAGTTCTCGGCACGTCGTGTTATGAGTACTTCCACCAGGACGACCTGCAGCACCTCGCAGAGAAACACAGGCAAGGTGATGAGATAACTACACCGAAGCACAAGATGCCTGTGTTTGAAAATTGCAGCAGTTATGCTTAGAAAATATTTTGTCTGTTTAGAAATGGCAACCCTGTATTATCTGTATTTTGAAAGTAGTGGCCAGAGGGCTTGTAGCAACATTTTTGCGTAATTTTCTTCTGTGCTTTATGATGACACTTGTGCCCAATCTCTTGGCAGCTCTTAGAAGCAAAGAGAAGATTGAGACGCCTTGCTACAAGTTCAAAACAAAATATGGCTCCTATGTTTCACTCCAAAGTCAGTGGTTTGGTTTCACAAATCCTTGGACCAAAGAAGTTGAGTTTATCGTGTCTTTAAACAGAGTTATCTCGTAAGTATGGGTTCATTTATGAAGTGTTAGCTGTATCTTAACGACTCTGATACCATGTCTGAGGAAACTCGTCCATTTATGTTTTTTAACACGTTTTACAGCTGCCAAAACATTGAAATCCTTATACAACCTACTTGATACAGATTGTCCAAAACCTTTGTTTCAGTATTTCATACTCACATTGGGCTTCTGACCATGTTATCATAACACAGCTTTAAAAAGACATGGATTGTGCATGAATATGGCAGCATAAATACTCCTTTTCACCAACAGGGGGCCTGGTCACACAAAAGATGAGGAAGCAGGCAGCTCAAAAGCACTTCAGGGTATGAAATACACACTGTACTCATACAGTAAATGCGCTGATCTCATGTGTGCATTTTAAAGGTTGACTTTTCTTCTTCCACAGAACACACAAAGCAACTACCCATAATTCCTGGCCTTTCCAGTGGTGTGGGCACAATGATTTACGCAGGCAGTATAGGGACCCAAATCGCAAATGAGCTCATCGACTCCTACAGGTGCATTGTGTGTGTGTGTGTATATGTACAAAATGGTTAAACTAAATACAAAAAGGTGAATTTGTACACTATTTGTGTTAGATAGAGAAATGTGGACAAACGGGTTAAACGTTGAAAGCAGTGGCATGCAGGGGTATACACTATATGTATATAAACATTTATAATAAGCCTGGAAAAATCCTTGTATCTCCTGCTGTGTACCAACCTGTTTTCTAGCCGGATGAACTCCTCTCCATCAAGCGGATCTTCCAGTCCGTTTGGCCCCGGCCAGGAGAAATGTCCCCTTGTTTCCCCACAAACCAGCAGGAGTGTGAGTGAACTGTTCATCAGTACAGCACATTTATAAGGCAAATAACACAAAGTTTGCTTTTAAAAAGTCAAGGCATAATCAGTGTGCTTGTTGAGTGCTCATTGAGCCTCTGATCAAGGTAACTGAGTACAAATATTCACTTTTCACATTTTTACTTTTTACATCTAATTTAATTACATTTATGACAATTTTGCCTCACTACACTTCAGAGGGATGTGTGCACTTCACATTTGGTATTACTTTTCTTGTTTTACTGTCAATTTTAGTGGCATATGGAGTTTAATTCACTTAAAAACACATGGCCAGGGTTTATACTGAAATGTTTTTTGATGTTTTGGTATACAAATGTATATTGACATGTGTACGTTTATGCAGAATTTGGTACTATTTACTTGCAAATTAAAGCTAGTCTCTCATACATTTTACATTTTCAAGCAAATTAATAGTGAAATCACCCATTTCAGTGGAGAAAGGTGAAACAGGAGGCCCTTTGCAGTGTTTTAACGTTAACAGGACTTGTTCCAGGAATCCAGCAGAGAGGAGGCAGCAGGCAGTTCATCACAGTCCCAATCTGACTCAGCGACAGCAGCAGGGGCAAGCAGTGCAACCGCTGAAAGTACAGGTACTTTGGGCTGGATAATCATAAATCCAATCCAGGGTATTAACAGTTTTTATCTACATCACTCCAAGCAAAGAAATATGCCATTTACAAAAATGGAGTTTAAAAAAAAAAGGACTTCGTCCACAGCAGCGTTTTAGCTGCGTATCAGTTGATCTGTTGATCCGTCTATATCCAAACCACTGAGAATGTGGTTGCATGCCGGTGTAAACATGAAGCAGATGGCCTATTCCGTAGTTACAGAAGATTTTGCAAAAGAATAAAGTAATGCTGATGAAAAATCAGACCAGCTTAAGCCCTTTCTGTACTTCATCTCTACATAACCTTTTGATATGAATCGTATGCACAGTTTTATAACGGAAGCCCCTGGTGATCCAATAAGGTGATCCAAAAGATCAGAGCAGTAAATTCAAACATTTATAAAAAAAAATGTAAACAACCTAAAGCCTTCATAATTTTGGCAAAGCAAACTTTCATCGTTTTTATGCAAAATATAAAAAAACTTGTATCATTTAAAAAAAACATCCCAGAAACTCTCAAATATCCAAAGATGCTCGGAGAGCACTGTCTTTAACCTATAACTTTCCAATTTTCTATGTAGTGATTAGCTCTGAGAAATAAAATGTCAATCCTTGAGTACAACAGTAGGCTACTTACTGCATCACAAATGGGTCAAACATGTAACATGAAACTGACAAACTGGTTGGATGTAAAATTGTAAAATATATTTCATAATTTGGGGAAGAATGCTTTACTGACTGCAAATGACAAGATTATATCACCAAAATGTAACTAGATTAAGTGTAAAGAGGATTTTATAAATAACAAGCAAGCTGAAGACTTCATATACAGTACAATCCAATCAATGGATGGCCTATGTCTTTTTATTTATGTCAGTGGCGTGTCATTTTAGTTTGAAAGTTACAAAAATGTATTTAGACTGTTAATCAAATCACATCATGTCCCCAGCAGTAAGCTGCATCTCTTTCGCCACCTCTTTCTCCCTGAGAACTTTATTTAACCAGAGTTTTCTCAGGATTTAGCGTTAATGTAACGCGGTTTATCAGGTAATAATACTTAGCCAAGTATTGTCTTTCTTGTAGTGTGTTAGTTGTGTCCACGTTAGTTAGTAAGTAAGTAGTTGGCAAGTGGCTGAGGTTAGGTAAAGTGCAGGTGATGCTAGCCTGTTTGAGAAGCTTTACATTTATGCTAAACCAGGACTATTAAAACATGTGAAACAGATTCTAATATAATATATGCTCTAAATAAAACTGAATTACGAAAAGAATTACTCACCTAAATTAGCTAAACAAATACAATCTGGCTCGTGGTAGGTAAAGTCAACATTCATCTTAGTCCAGGACTATAAAACCATCCTCTTGTGTGCTTTTAATGTCAGGGTTTCATTCCATTTCAGGGAATTATGTGTGCCTTCATAACTTATACATAAAGTACAATAATTATTCATTATTTTTCAACCACTTTCTGGTAAGTAAACCTATCTGCTTTTCTTATTTTGTGGCAGAAAATTGCACTTGAACCGTATTCTCACAAACCTGGTCTCGCCAGACATGAGTTATGCACGGATGGATCTTTTTTGTAGCAACTGAAGTAGAAGTTATTATGAGGGGAAAATGATCTTAAACAAATAATCACCGAATAGTAAAAGGAACGACGTCAGAGTTAAAAAAAAAAAGTGTCCTTAAAGTCTTCTTATCTATGCTCTTTTTCTCAGGTGAGCCATCCCAGCTGGATTTGGACATGCCAGGGCTGAGCAGCTTCAGCAACGACGAGGCAGCCATGGCGGTCATCATGAGTTTGCTGGAGACAGACGTAAACATGGGTCAATCAGGGGACTTTGAGGACCTACACTGGCCTTTCTAGAGGGCGCGCACAGACTTTCAGCCCCTCTCACAATATGCCATTTTTTTTTCGACGTTTGCCGAGAACTTGGGAGTTCAGTTGTTCATTTTGTGATCGACTGATCTGGCTTTGCACAACTGAACCTACTGGACTTCTACCAATGGCAGCAACATGTCGTACTCGAGGAAGTTACAAGTAGAAGTTAATAGGAATAAAAATGACTGTTTACCTTGTTGGTCCCCCCCCCCCCGGCTCTCGCATGAACGAAAGTGAGATTCAAGTGTCTCCGGAGTCTGTGGTAATTCAGGGGCTTCCTCGCTGACACTTCAGCATCCACAGAGAGGCTAAAACCCAGACTTTCCACAGCGGAACGATCAATCTACGTTCTCTGCTTACTCCCAATAAGTAACGAAGGTCTGGAGGAGAACCAGACTCCTGCCATGTGCAGTGCTGCTGTTTTTCATAACATAATCTGATTGTTCCAGTTTTTACTTTGAACTCTTTGAAATATCCCATTGTAAGTCATGTTTAAAAATACTCTGTTGAGTACTATTTATAAAAGTAAGTACTGAAGAAGGCTAAAAGAGGCCCTTCTCCCCTTCATTAAGAATTGCAGACTCATTGATTATGCAGATATAAAAAATGCCTCAGGCCTTGCGCCACACCCTCCATGACTACTGGTCAAGTTACACTCTATTTGGAAGGTTTTAGGTAGCCCAGGCAAACGAACCACATGTACTGTATAATTTAAAAAAAGTCCAGATGATCCTAATCATGTTTTTATGTTGCCACAGTATTTGGAAAGCATGTTGGATTTTGCGCCTGCAACAATCATGTAGAACATTTAATGAACTGGCCAAACAACTGTCATACATTTTGACTGGCGCAGATTTAGTCTGAAACAGCTGGGTATGTGCACGTTCAAAAATGATGATTAAGTAATTATTATACTTCAACCACCAACACGCAATGGCTAATTTTGTCAGCTAGCTATTACCAGCTATTAGCAATGAGTTCTAATGCTATCAAAAACTGTCAAGGAAAAGTGTTTCATGGAGAAAGCTTTACTTTGGGTGTGTTTTTAATCAAATAAATACTTGAATATGAACTCTCGTGTGCCAGGATAAGCAGTTGGCACGGAAAAAGGCTCTACATTCAGCTTTTTAGCAAAACCTACACAGATATAACCCAATTCTGTCTTTACAGGTCCTCAGTATTTAGAAGGAAACTGAATCTGAATAAGACATCCTAATTTCAAAAGTTTAACGACATAAACCTTTTTTTCAGTCAGGTTTCTCTCTCCTCACTGTGCCCTTGTGTCATTTTCATATTGGACCATAATTGGCTACCAGTTGTGATGTCACAAATCATGCTGGTATGTAGATGCCTCAACTTTCTGCTGCAATCTTCTGCTTTAGCAGAGGAATGTGACTGTAAAGTTTGTAAAATGTATGTTTTCATATTGAATGTGCACTGAATGACTGAGCCCTAGTATGCCTATCCTGTGTGTTCACATATCATATAATTTACTGTATTCCAGACAGTTCTGTGAAGGTAATCTGCCTTATACTGACTGAACTCCTGGGAAAATATAGAAGGTTAACAAGGGACAAGCCAACATTTTTGGGACAGATTTTAATACTGTTGTGTCATGTCTTATATACCCCTTCCCCTTACCCTTTCTGTCGCACCCAAACAATTATTGGAACTGCCTACCACTGCAAGCAGTTTGCCATAATATTTGTATTGCTAGGGAGACAGTAATGTTGCGTTTAATCCATTTCTGAATGTCCCACTACCACAACAGTGTATTGTAAAAGAAAACTCCACCTTAAAGCATCTCAACATTGTTTAAAAAAACATCTTTTCTGGATCGATACAGTTGTTTGGTGGCTTTTTTAAACTTTTGTACCAGGAAAAGTTGGCCACATTAATATAATCCCAGCAACTACTATAGAGTTTAATAGCAAAACACGATGTGTTTGATTTAAAACATTTACAGTTATCATCACAGGTCTTGGTGTCGATTCCAAAATCAAAGAGCAAAATGAAAACTCATCAGTGGAGAGGCAGGGCAGAAAGACCAATTATAACATCCTCGTTTGCCAAAAACAGGCCAGAATGCGATGCAGCCACAAGACAGGTTGAGGTTTGAGCAAAGGGCGCCACAATCATGAGTTATCACATTATCAAGCTGTTTAATTTCTTATGACATAACTTTAAAATGAACAGTTAATGGCAGTCATCTGGGGCTGCCAGACGGAGGGACTGTGAGTTTACCTAAATGTTAATACCGATTGAAATGTACAGTAGACTCAGATCAACAGTGTTAGAGTATGTGAGGGTGGATTTTACTTTTAAACTCAGTGACTGGCCTTCATACAGCACATCTAAACTGTGGTGATATCACTGGTTCCTCTAAGCTTGAAAGCATAATGTGATTGTGTTGCCTTGAACACATGTTGTTTCTGACAAGGTTCAATTGTAAATCAACTGTTATGCGCTGTCTTTGGCTTTAAAAGCAAAACTATTGGTACTGGACAATATTTGCTGTTGTCATCGGTGCCATTTGATATGGACACAAGCATATTGAACATGCCCTTCTATTAAAAGCCAAAATGTCTGATGTGTGTGTGTGTGTGTTGCAAACTGTCGTTGATGTATCTGCTGTAACAAGGAATGGAGGTTAAAGTCTTTGCGAGTAAAACAATTTTTTCATAAATGGTTTGGATTTTATTTTGTCTTTAAAATCATTTTGTCGTATCATAGCGAGTGGCTGTTATTTTTTGCAAAAGGCAGAACTCTCTTACGTAACTTATCATTTGCTGATTAACATTTATAGTCTTCAGTTTCATTTTTAAAAAGACAGAATTGGAGGGAAATGTACAGTTAACTTCCTCATTGAAACAATTCAGAGATAAAGAGGGGCAAACAAAATAGAGGGGATGTAGCCTGTAAATAAAATGATGCAACTCATAACTAAGAGGTTTTATTCAGCATTTGCTGCCCTGCCTATAGTACAGTGCTCTGAAAGTTCAACCTAATCCTTGTTTCATTTATGCATTGTTCAAAGTAAGCATTTGTTCATGCAAATCATTTCTTAAAAATGATTTAAGACAGGTGCCTTTACAAAATGCAGAATAAGTCAAACATTCAGGAAATTGGAATCTTATAAATTGTTAGATAATAAATGTGTCCTTATTTTCAGAACCATGGCTGTTCGTCCATATTAGTATCACACTGGAATAAATATGAAGAGTCATGCTTATTTTGATATACCTCTTTTATCACAAACAGAAAATACAGGAAACAAAACAAGATTAGAACATGTAAGTAAATGCTTTAAAGCAAATCTATAAAAGACAGATAGGGCCGTCTTGTAGGCTTCTTATTTTCTTTCTTATCTTTTTTTGTGATCCTCTTCAACAGAGTTCTTACCAAGAGACCTTGTCACATGCTCACAATCAAGCATGTGCTGGACCGTGTGCGTCCCGGCGATTGGTCCACATCCATCAACCTATGGACTTTTCATTTCCTCATCATTCCCAGGTAGAGGAAATTCATTTAACATACATACATACATGTTTCTTGTCGGCTATTTCAGAACATTTGGTCAGACTAAGCCCGTAGGGTTTTATTGACTTGTGAGACTAGAATTATGAACTTTGTGACCAACTGGCAGGCACTATAGACAGATAGATAAGATCTATTGCAACAATATTCACACCTAGAACCTGAAAACAAGGTTTAGACACAGGGTTAGGTTTAATTCAGCTTGGACTCAACATGCTCTGTGTCCTCAGGTCAGTGTAAGCTACACATTTTCAGGTGGCCTTTTATTGTGCTCAGCCTACGGCACACCTGTGCAATGCCCATGCTGTCTGATCAGCCTCTTGATATGCCACACCTAACTACCACGCTAACTCTAACTTGGTCGGATAGCCCAGCTGACACTAACTGTTGAATAACATTAAATAAAACACCTCAGAGTGGATTGGATTAGTCATCCCTGAATGAATCCTGCCAAGTCAGAGAGGGATTATCAATGTTTTCCCTTGACCCCCTGTAAGTGTATCTCAATGGTTACAAATGAGAAGGTGAAATTGAGAGAGTGGACAGCATACTCAGACAATTGTTTCTGTTTCTTTCTGTGTTGCATTAGGCTCATGAACACATTGAGATGATTATTTTTGGAAGTACAATTGGCTTTGTGCACATCGAGAGTCATCAACACTGTGGAGCATCCCTGCTGAGTTTTGAGGGTATTTTCAGACTTTCACCAGATGTCTGTTTCGTTCTGTGCTCTCAGCGCCTCATTTGTACCTCAAAGGTGTAATAAGTGCGGTAATTAGAGTAACGGGGTGACTATTTCTGGAAAGAGATGTTGCTGTTCTTTAACAGTCATTTTTTAGAAGCTGTGAGCACTGCAAATGAAATGCTGTTTACCTCCTTTGTTTTGGGGTATAGGGTAATATCACGAATCATGGATATATAAACCAAACCCATATGCGTGGGCTACCACTACAAGTAAGTGACAAAATATGGTTTTGTTGTAATCTGGGTGAACTGACCCTTTAAGTCAGTCAAGGTATTAAGCTTTCAAATTTTACATAGGCTGAACTTATGAGCTTATCTCTTTTTCTGTTTAATGTTTTACTAATTTCAAAATAGAACATCATGGGAAATTGATTTTGCGTGAGTATTTATCAAAACAATATATATAGAAACAAATGAAATACGTTTTCTGTGGGTGTAAGGGAGACTTTTGCATTTAATCACCAACTGAGATTCCCTTTTCTGACACTGAAGTCCAGTGTGAACAGACAAACCACTCTTCATCTTCCTCATGTGTCAGTGTTGCTCTGCAGCCAAATGAGGTCATCTCCTCATTTACAACTGTCAGGACTGATGAATTAGGTCTCTCATCTGCAGTATTTTTCTCTTCATCTATTTCCTTCTTTCCTGTGTCGATCTTCCCCCTTGTCTTCTATCAGAACAGCTGTCAGGCAGACTGGTGCATTTCAATGATTTATTTACATAAATGAGCTTACAGGCAGGTGTCTGTCGGCAGGTAGGTACAGATAGGGAGACAGGCTGGTTCTGGTACTGGTGACAAAGAACAAGAGGCTTGGGAACTGAAGAACAGGGGTGGTGCAGAAGACCTCAGGCTTACAGCCGAGTAGCTGGACAATGAGATGAGCGGGTCTGGAGGGCAACTAGGAGGCAGAGCTAAAGGGCAGCAAAGGCGGGATCCCTCTGGAGGCCTGTGATGAAGGCAGAACTCCTCTGGAGGCTGGCGACGTGGCTGCAGATCAGGACCGGAGTCTGGTGGCTGGGGTGCGGGACTACAGGCCGGCAACAGAGCAGCAGGACTAGAGGCTGGAGAAGGCGGTGAACCGGCCATATTTCCTCGAAACATGCAACAGTACGGTGCTCATCAGGACTTGAAGTGTGTTTTCTCCCGGTTGGTGGGTGTTCAACGCCCCACCGGTTCCATTTAAATTAATGCTACATTTTGTCTGGGCTGAACTCGGCCCAGGTGTGGCAGTAGTTGGATGTGGCAGTCAGGTGAAAGAGGGAAAGTCAGAGGGCGTCTGGTGGACAGCATGAGGATAGTAGGCCTGGGGAGCTGGAGACAGGGACAGAGAACAATGAGATAGTGTGACTGAAGAGAGGAACTAAGGAGCAAACTGTGACACTAGCAGAAACACATGCTGGACCGTGAAGTGTTCAACTAAACAAAGGTCTTTTTATTTAGCTTGTATGGCAGTCTTATTGTTATACAACAAACAGTTTACAGTAAGACAAATATTCAGGGCTTTCTAGTCCAAGCCGTTTAAACCCCCCCCATTCAAAAAATGTAAAGTGCAGATTTGTTAGTGTTTCTACTGAGTCTTTCAATTAAAAATGAAGACAGCCCCGCAGCTCGAGTGTAAACTACCTAAAGGAACAATAAAGGGGCTCTTGTGTAGAGTTTATGATTAAAATGCATGTAGATAGATCAAAGGAATTATAAAGCTTTAAGGTTGATAATTCATTTTATTATGAAATTAGGAGCAGTTTCCACATTTCATGGACTGTACAACTGCAGCTAAGGTTTAGAGATTTCAAGTGAATCAGAATTTATAGGTCATCAGTATGGTTCAGGAGTTTGCCCATCTTCCTGCTCAAACTTTACATATTAGAGTATTTCTGTGCAGTTTCCAGAGCAACTGCAGTCTCAATATGTTATGCTATAACTGACACAGAGAACCTTAGTTACATCACACAGGTTTTGTGTGGTTAACAACATACTGTCTGACCCAATCTAGGGCTCAAACCAGACTTTAATTATTTCAAGTTGTAATTATTTACATTTATTATTCAACCAGGCCTGATTTCCAGTCAGTATTGTAGTCATGTATATTCTACATGTTCCTAAATTCAGCAGGGACCCCGACTGAATTTGCCAGCATACTTTACCAGTCAAATTGCTGAACACGAAAACACCCTTTTGTCATAAATAATTATGTGACAGAATGAGTTTCTGCAGTACAGACAGAGAAAAACAAACAGACACAGCCAGGAAAAAAATAATTACATTTAGTTTGGTGAGAGAGAGAGGATCAATTTAAAGCATCACTGTATCATTAAATCTAAAAACAGCACAAACATTGTCTGCGTTCAGTGGTTGCAGCAACAGCCGCATTTTAATCACAGTGTATTTGCTACCCATAAGTCTCTATCGTCAGTCTATTTTCTCCACACAGGAAAATACGGGGACATATTAATAAGAGCTGTAAAGTGACCTAAAACGTTTCATTACATCACATGTGAGATTTCAGATGTTTATGTTAATTCTGTTTAAATTAGATTAAGTGGACCTCAGGAAGGCTGATAGGGATCCTTTTTATTAACAATAAACAAATCTGCTGAGAGATTTGAGCTGCCTAAACAGTGGCGGCCATAGTTGAAGTCCTTTATGATCCTTCATTGCAGGTTGAACCAAATTTGTACAAAACTTCCTCTGTTCCCTTGTCGAGCGGCTGCTTGAAGCTTTCTCCAAAGAACTCCTCTTGCAGCGAGTGCAGCAGCAGTTCAGAAACAATTAAGGGGGAAAAATCGAGTGTGTTCAGTTTTTGTTGAGTCCAAAATGCAGGAGAAGTTCAGCAAGCATGCGGCAAAAAGGTGAGCTTCTACACAGTTTTTTTTGTGTGTGTCTGCTTTGGAACAGCTTTCTGTGGGAGAATACAGGCGTTAGGAGGAGGAGAAGAGTTCATGTGCCTCCAACGTGTGTCGGTGACGCTGTCGCTCTGCGCGGCCCGTCGACATCTTCAGCAGGAACGGCACAGCCAACCTGTGAATGTGGAAGGTGAACGACACAGCTACTGCCATGGGCGCTGTGGAGTCGGGTTGGGGTTGGGGTAGATAGGCGCCGGTGTCGGGTGGGGGTAGGCGGGCACAGCTGTGTTGGGGTTGGGCGGGTACGTCGGGGTAGGATACTGTGCCATGATGTGAGGCAGGCTATGGGTGGTTGTGTGGGCCGGTGAGGAGGCAGCGGAGGAGGAGGAGGGGAGGTGGAGGTAGAGAGGGGCGGATGGAGCTGAAGGGGCGGAAGGTGCTGTCGGAGTCGGGACCCTCTGCAGGACGACGTGTGGGTAAAGCTGCGACTCGGAGCGGTAGAGTCCGGGCATGGAGGCCTTCAGCAAACTCTCTTGACTCCTGAATAAAAGAGAACAACAAGCACAGACCATCAGCTCAAAGTTAAAACTTGTATAGAAAAGAACTTAAGTTATTGGAGTTGTTCAAGTTAGTATTTGGGCAAAGTTTTGGATCTGGTTATGGAACACTCACATGGTGTGTGTACTACAGTTTACTATGTCGTTTTGTAAGCAACGATTGCTGCTTCGGCCTCCTGAGACCACCAGGCTTTGGCTACACAGCCAATACTTGCTATTGCACTTTTTTTCCCCTTGAAACTTTGTCAACTGACTTGGATATTGGTGTTGAGCAAAATGGAAATCACATTATTAATTATTATTTAGATATTATTCCTTAAATTACTTCTCTTCCTACTGCATTCTCAACACAAACCTTCATGATGTATTTGGTTGTCTGTGATGCGAGTCTTGCCGGTTTACCTCTGGTATCCTCTGTTCTCATATCCACTGAGTCCTCCAGTCAGGTAGAGGGGGCTGTCGGGAGCCAGACGGGGGTTCATCCTCTGGGAGAGATGGAAGATCTTAGGTGGAGGGAAAGCTTCCCAGTCACCTTCTTCTCTCTCCAGCCAACACTCACTGCGACGGGCCGAGCGCTTCTCTCTGCGTCTAAAGGAAGAAATAACTTTTATTAGCTCAGTAGTACCGACATATGGGAGATAAATTTTGAGATCAGCCAAAGATTTGATTTAACAGAGTGATTCAACTGCGGGGGTTATATTGAGAATTACTTTAAACAGCCCTCTCTCCAGTCCTACCTGCTCCGTCCCTCCTTCTTGGCTCGGTCCCGACTGGTTCGTTCCTGCAGACAGCAGACAAGGAAGGACAAGGACATGGCGAGGATGACAATGCCACTCACCACTGAAGCCAACACAGCCACTCTCAGACCACGGTCCTCAGGTCTGGGGATCGCTGCGGGGTAAGAATTACATTTTAGATGCAAGATTTATTTTAACAGATCCCTAGAAAATATACACTATCTGTAAATATACAAATAGTGTATATTTACATGCAGTAAAAGTTCTGCTATATTTCTGCTCTCGAGTCAGATGTTGATGTTGATTTTACATGACATGTTTGAACTCTGAGAGGAAAGGTTAGAAATGTTCCCTCAGCATAAAATGATGCTGTACAAGTTCACCAGTGACACTTTACATGCAAGCTGCGTCCGGATTTCACGCATAACCACACATGTGAAATGAGAACTAGTCCAACCATTGCAATGGAGTAGTACATACTGAACGCAGGAGTAAAAGGCGGTTGCTGGGAGCTAAAAAGCTCACTTAAGAAGATTGTTCATTTGGAATACGAGTAATTGTAAAGTGAAGCTGAAAAGCTGCTTGAGTTTGCAAATAAACCCGCTTAAACTGACCTACCTTCACAGACAGGCAGGTAGTTGCTCCACTGCGGTTTGCCGTTCCTGACATTGCAGTAGATTTTGTCGCTGCCGACCAGCTGGTATCCTTCTCTGCACCAGAAGGCCAACACGGTACCAACTGACACGCCTGTGCCAAACTCTACATAGAAGGAACCCCGACGTGGTGGCATGACAGGGACACAGGACAGACCTGAGGACAGGGGAGACAAAAGAGAAGGTCGCGTCATTGATCAACAAAACACCTTGTGACTTAGAGCTCAGGACATAAATAAAGAAAACAGTGGTTTTGATTCATGAGAGCCAGTATTCCTGAAATGCAAAAAGGTATAGTACGATATTTTGGGAAATATTCCTCTCATACCTGTACGGCAAATATGAACCTGGAGCCAGCAATTGGTTAGCTTAGCTTAGCACAAAGGCTGGATACAAGGAGAAACAGTTAGCCTTGCTCTGTTAACAGGTGAGTAAAAGGTAGTTCATACAGTACATAGTGAACTATAATTACTGTCCAACATTTTATTTAAGTGTCTGAATTCTGAGTGTGAATTTTAAACTCTATATAGTGCCCTCAGAAATTTCTGTCTCAAGGCATGATGTACACTACTTTGCATTTAATTGCATTTAATAGATGTGAAAATGACTGTAAGTGGTGATGCAACATAATGATGATTTATAAATGACATTAAGCTAACAACATGGACGTATGTGTCTGTGACGTCCATTGGTCTCTGAAGAGTGATTGCAAAGTTCAATGTGGGTGGCTCCGCCCATCGCAATCTTGGCAGTGCCTGACTGGCTAATCCAAAAATGTGCAGAAAGGTGGAGCTGAGGCGGGCCAAATGTAGCCTGGTTGCTGCGACTAGCCACCTGTGACGGCATCCACCTGTCACTCAATGGCTGCATGAAGATGAAATCTTGCACGGCAGGAGTCTGGACTTCAAACCTCTGGGCAGGTGAGACCTTGACGGTCCCACAGCTGAGTGTTCGAGGCTTGCTCACCGCTATGATGAACAAGAATATGGTGGATTGGTGGAAACAGTTGGTATCTTCTAACAAGCCTTATTTCTTTACTTGTAATTTATAAGCTGTGAGTTTTTTGAGTTTATCAATCTTTCCTTAGTCAGAAAACTGCCCGTCTTCTTTAGAAACAAGCCTCTCTTTGATTCTGAGGCACTGATAATGTTTAGCTCATTTCAGACTCCACTGTAGCTATTGGAAATATTTGGATGTTTTCAACCGCGTTGAAGATTTGAACTCTGTCACTACACTTCTTTCTAACCGCCCTTTTTTTTGCCTCCCTCTTATTCTTTCTATGTTTCTACCCCACCCTCTTGTCTCTTTGTTTTTCCTTTCTTCTCTCTCTTTTCTCTCCACTTTCTTGTCAAACACTGATACACGATTGGTCCAGAGTGTCTGTCAACTAGCCCTGGGAGCCTGAGATTAGCAGTTACACTGGATAGATAGGCACAAGGAGATGGAGAGAGGGAGAGACAGCAAGTACTATTTTTATCTTCCTTATGCTACAACACGCAAATACCTCAGAGGTCTCGTGATACAGCAGCTATTGTTAGATTGTGCTGCAGGGATTTTTGAGGCTCTCATGTAAACCTACAGCATTACTAGTTGCACAAAACATCCCACATTTTATCTAAAAGATCTTACCCAAATGGAAAATAAGTATGGTTTATTTCTGCACCATACTGTTGCACAAAATAGCCATATTATATCTGCAGTGAGGTGACAGGGCTATTGATCAATGCTGATGATGCTGATGACTCAGCAAAACACTTGGCCAGTTGCTGGAATTTCTGGTTTACTTCAGTGATTCATACTTTGTTATGGCCACTATGCTAGACAGTAAGTTACATCAAAAATATTTATCCAATAAATCACAAGAGTCAAAAATAGAAGATGAATAGATAGTTATCCACATCTACAGTTTATTTTACTTGAACTAAATTGCAAGGAAGTGCCATGTCTGTACTGGCTATAATGACGGAGGATGGCTGCCTGACAGAAACTACACAAACCCCATCTGGCTTCATTACTATAAAATTAGTAATTTGGTAAGATGCATCTTCACTCGAATCACAGAAGTAACAGAAGCAAACATTCACCAAAAGATCATGCACCAAAAAATGAAACTATTCAGACAGACTATGCTGCACTAGATTTCAATTGTGAAAATAAGTTGTTTAAAACTTTTAAAGCTGCATTAATAGATGGTTTTGGCCACTTGGGAGTAACAACACAACACTGACATATTATGGCCTTTATCTAAATTTTGATATAGCAAACAGTTGCTTATTTACATTCTAACAAACATGGAACAACATAGCATTAATTAAGACCTGTTTTTCTAGCCATGCGGCGAATGTAAGTTCCATATTTACCATCCTTTTAAGCTATGGTTTAATTGGTCTTCACCAACTCCTAAGGGACATATCTGTCTCTGTAACCAGCCCTTATCTCAGGCATCATATAGGCTACACATGCTTTGACAAAACCCTGGCAATTTTGCGCAAAACGCTGATTCGGCGGGTGTATGATTTGCTGCAGTTTCCTATTGTGTTGCAACACAAAGGAGGCTAACCATTCCTGTAGGGTTAGCGGTCAATATGCATATATTTACTGACTTAGACAAACAAACTAGCTAGCTATTTTGCGTGAAATAAAAACACTTGTCCAGCGTACGTGCAAATGAACTGCAACGGCTAAATGTCACTAGCTAGTTGCTAAATCTATCTGCGCACTATTTGTTGCCGGGCAGGTGCTGTACAGTGGGGTTATCAGAGCTTCTTTTTGCTGAAAACAGCTGCCTTGTGTGGTTGGAGGAAGGGTTGATGAGAGCGGTGAGACTGAACCAAAACAGTAAACTAGGGGGGGTCGCAAAACCAAAATAATGAGCTAAAAGATGCAACAACGCGCAAAGAAGAGTCAGGTGGCATTTCTGTGTAGGTTTCTCACTAAGAGAGACACCTTTTAAATCACAAATCATACTAAGTGCAGCTTTAAATGAGCTCTTGCTTTGAAAAGTAATAAACAGAGAAAGAAAATTAAAGCATCGATTGTTTGCAATGAGTATGAGTAACAACCAGAAGGCCATGTGATGTTGCAGTATGCTCTGCTGTGTCTGTATTGTCAGTGTAATCTGTGTGTGTGTGTGTGTGTGTGTGTGAGTGAGAGAGAGAGAGAGAGAGAGAGAGAGATGTCATTACACTAGACCCCGTGAACATGCAAGCTGCTTTCTGCTGATTAGTAGCGACAGATGGGAGGATTTCTGCAGCGGTAGAGACATAGAGGGAGAGGATCCCGTGATCCTGCATGAAGATGACAGCATCCTCTCTCTCACATATACACAGACACACAGACACACACGTACACATCAAGGCACACACACCAGACACGTGCGTAATGGGTACAGTACAGGGAAACAAGGACAAGCTGACTCTGTTTTTAAAGGGGAAACTAAAAGCCATTCTGTTTCCCCTAAGAGACCTTTTACTGATGCTATCACTCTGTGTAGGCTATGTGTATCTGGTGGCCACCACCTTAGCCAAAAGCTGGAAAAAGAAAGCTGAAACATCAAGAGATTCAGTTGTTCCAGTGGCCCATAGTTACAAGATTACATTGAAAACTTCTATATTTTTTTAAGGTATGGCCTTGATTGTTATCTGTCCATGCATATTACAGTGATTTCACTTTTACCTGGACAACATCTGCTTAACACCTTTGCCCAAATTAGGGTTTTGTGGCTCAAGCAACTGCTAAAGATGGTGGCAAACCCCAATCCAGGCCTCAACAGCGTATCTTTAGAAATTCTCTGATGTGACACTTTGTCACTGTTTTTCTACTCTCATGGCAGGTGCAAATAAAATAGCCAGATTTATTAAACTGTTTTTAAAATTTTATCTTGTTTGCCATAGGCAAGCTAATTTCATTGTTTTCAGTGCATCAAAACTCTTGCTGTTTGAAAATAATATAGTCATTTGTGTTTGAGAGATGCAAATCTCTCGGTGACAGAATACTAAGGAGTGAAATTTGCATTTGAATGAAAGCGATGATGATACTGTTTAATTAAAATGAGGTGGTTTTAGTTATCATCTGAGAGTCATCTGCTGATTTTATCAGACCACATTTCAGTAGCGGGACCTATTATATAATGATCTATTATTAAGACTCACACGTGGCGCAGAACAACACAGTTATCTATTTTCTGTCCGCATGGGGATATTGATTATTAGATCGTATGGTAAATTAACCCTCCACTGGCTTCCCGTTCATTACAGGATTGATTTTAAAATCTTACTTTTAACTTTTAAATGCCTTAATGGATTGGCTCCATTGTATTTAACAAAGCTTCTTCATGTTCACACTCCAGCTAGAGTGCTGAGATCCACCAATCTCCTCCACCTGGATATGCCCAGAAGAAGACTTAAAACCAGAGGCGATCAAGCCTTTAGTGTAGCTGCCCCTAACCTGTGGAACAACCTGCCACTCCAGATCAGAACTGCCCCAACATTGTTTTTATTGAAGTTATTGAGGGTTATACAAAAAAAAGGATAAACAAAAACACAACAAAACAAAAACAAATCCCAGCTATGTTTCTACAAAGTCAATCAGGCTTTCCATGTTTGATGAAACCTCTGGGGCTTAAGTTCATTCAGCAGTACTATACATGCAAAATTGCCGTTTTGCTTTTCCAAAGTGTGTACATGTGACGCCTGAGCATGGGAACAGGCTGCTGTATGTGTGTTAATCAACCAATCAATGTGCCATCAGGGCTGCTGCATAGGCAAGCGTCATAGGCTTTCATACTTGCCTTTGTTGCTTTTTCTGACAGAATCTGTCAGTACGCTGTCATGGCGAAGAGAAAGCAGGTAGCATACTGTGGGTTTATTGGATTGGATTGCGTGCACCGGCTACAAATGATAAGAGGGATGAGAGTGAACTCAAAACAGTAAAGTTGTGTGCTGTAATACCAAAACGATTAACCAAAAGATGCCAAAATGCTCAGTAGAGCTAAGGGGAATTGCAGAGTTGGTCACTACATCCATATATATGTTTTTATGTTTATATTAAAGTATGTTAGTCTTGTTGATGCACCATTAGCACATTAGCTAACGTATGTGATCTACATGTACAGTGTGTTCTGGAAACTTACACCAAGTCATAGCACTTTAATCTGGAATGCTCCTCCTAAGCTTCTTCACACACATAGACACACGCACAAACTTGATTGCCAGAGAAAAAGCCTTTACCTCTATAAAGGCAGATAAAATATTGAACATATTACGTGACAGTGTGTTTTAAGATTCTAGCAGAGGTGTGGGGGTTTTTTTTGCTGGCTGTTGCCACGTCGCAGGAGGAAACTTGCTCCCATCCTTACAAACCCAGAGACACTGAAGTAACACCCACTTCACAGCGAGGTACGCTATAGTAAACAGAGGAGAGGAACAATAACGCCACTGTGGAGTGAACAAACACAACAACCCCAGCAGGGCCCAGTTTCAATAAAAAAACAGAATTAATGCAAAAAAGACTGAAAACGTTTCTTTACTTCAGTTTGGCTGCAAGTGAAGTTGTGTGTGGGTGTTTGTGCATGCACATTTGTATGACTATAGCAGTAGACTGACATGAAATGTGTTCTGATATCCAGGTAGCGTGTGTTTCATACAAAGAGAGGAAACAACATTAGTTCTGCATGTGTACTGTAGTGTGTGTTGGCTCTGCATTCTATTTGGTCTGCCGTGTTTGTTAGGCCCCGTTCAGAAAGCTTTAATGTCATCGTGGAAACTGTGGGTTGCCAATCAAAGCATTCAGCTGCCAGCGGGGTGCTAATACACTTATGGACACCCAAACCTGGCAACCCGACACCACCAACCAAACATCCACTCCGCTGTATTCTTCTGTAAAACCCTGCCCACTTGTCTCTGTCAGGGAAGCACTCGGAATAGTTTGTGATTAAATAAAGATTAGGGTCTGCATTAAAGATTCAAACGCACACACATTCACATGCACAGAATGAGTGAACAGAACAAACACACACTTGCTAGATGCACCCATGGCACATGGTGTGTAGGCACATAGATGTTCTGTACAGTGACATAACTCTATTTCAGCTTTGTGAGCCCCAAATGTAACTGATCGTTACATCATGAGTGTAATGCCAAACAACCAGGAAAGGTTTGTGTTCATTATCAAAAGATCTATAAAGAAATGATATTCAAGTGGTACAGAGATGAAAAAGAGGTTCTAATAATCACCGGAGGTTCTCATTGACTTTTATGTAGATGAAAAGGTAGTTTAAATATGTAGACTTGTTTGTGTTAATAGGCAAGTACAGTTTGTATATAAATGCTCTTCTTTAGATTTACTGTTTTATAGATTAATTCATTTTGTTCACTTATTTTTAGTAGGAGTACATAAGTTTTACTTCATTCCTGTTCCTTTTGGTACAAATAGAGGTGTTTACTCTGGAAAATATGGACTCTGTTTTGTTCATCTATTTTTACCACTGGTTGTTCTTTTTCTTCTTTTTTAAAAACCTTCTTTTTTTGAAATAAAGATATCAATCAATCGATGTGTCACCCTAATCAAACAATTTCAAGAAGGAGTATGAAGGAAACATTCCTTAACATAACACTGCACTGATTTAGTATTTCACTGATATAAAGTCAGAGGGCAGGTTAGACAAGGAATGGTCCCAATATGTGTCTACAGCAGGCTGAGATGTCCTAGTTTCTAGCCCTGGTATGGGTCAAGTTCCACTGGATCACACTGGATCCCAACGGCGTCACTTTATGGTGAAAAGTGGTGGGGACATAGGCGCTCAGATTAGGGGTGTGAAGAGACACTTAGCTCGCGAGACATCACGATACGCTGTTATTAGGTTCACGGGAACGAGACGAAAAGACCCTTAAACAGTGTTTTAAAGATATCTTCAATGTGGAGTCTACGTGTTCGGCCCCTGGAAAAATTAGATCATTAAACACTTAATTTCCTGCATTCTAGTGAAAGTCTCTCTACTAATTTATGGTATTTATTTTGTGAAATTTATCTTGTGACTTTTTTTGTGAAAGCAGAAGATTGCCTGTTTTACTTTGACAAAGAAGAAGACAAAGTACACTAGAGTGAAAAGTAAATGGAGAGTGAAATAATGTAGTCAAATATTAAAACAAGCCCTGCAGATCGAAGTTAGACATTAACTAAACTGACTGAAGGACAGAATCTTCCCCCTCTATGGTTGGTCAGTTTTCCCTGGATAAACAATGTTTAAAAATAAATTACATCTGGGTCAGACTTTACCAGACACTAAAACTCTGAGTTGAAGCTAATGAAAGATGGCATTCTTGGCTGAAGGCTGACTAGCTTCATCTCATTCATCCTTGTGTTCCTGTCTGATTCTTCTTCTCCATGAGTGTTTTTTGGTCCCTTTGCTGCAGCCGCTCCAGCTTTATGTGATATGACCTCAAACAAACAGCATGCCTCTCTGCCCTCTCCATCACTGTATCTATTTCTGTGGCACCTCACTGATGCACGGTATCACAACTGATTACCTAATCCCCCTTGGTCTCGCTCTCATTGCGTAGTGTGTGTGTTCCTGTGCAAAGACATAAAGACCTGCATGTTTGCCTCAGTGAAAGTACAGTGAAATAAAATGATCAAGGACATTTGTATAGTCACATTTTTGAGGGATTGTTCATTGGTTGAGACTTTGTACTGACTATAGGCAGAAACCAGAGGCAGAAGCTGTAAGGTAATGGAGTTCTCCTTTAACCATCAGCTTTGCCTGGATCTGATTGAGGATGATCTCTCCAGTAGGGTTTAGGGAGTACTTGGCTGAAACGTATATCTGGTACAGATAAAACACTTTTTACGTACGAGTTTAAGAACCAGTATCATATGTGTAAAATGTGTCAATATCGATCTTCTAAAAAACAATATATATTAGAACTAGGTTTATAATAAATATATCAACTTCTGATCAGCTAATATCAGTTTCGGTCAATTTCATTTCTGGTTAGCCCAAGTCTGGATTAAGCCCCATCCATTCCGAGTGCAAATAAAGATAATTCTGTTGGTTTAGCAGATCCAGATATTGGTGTATTCGCTTATCCTTAGTGTTCAGTATAACAAAGCAGGGACAGTAGGGTTTGTTTGGAACTATAGGCATTACTGATCGACTGGTTAACGTCACTGAGATGCAAGAAGTGAGAAACACTGGTCTCAGAACCTTTTAGCTAAATATGGAGAACAGACTTGGTTGAGCCCGGAGTTCAATAAGCACCATGTAAGCAAAAAATGTAATTATTGGCACAAAAAAACAGCGTAATCTGAAAGCCTTCATTAAAGTTACATGACAAACAGACAAGATCATCCTAAATACCCCTTTCTTTTCTTGCTTGTTCAGCCACAGTGGCTGTCCCTTCAAATGGAATAAGTCAACTAAAACACAATCTGGCATTCTGGAAATGTAGGAAATGTAATCAAAATGCAGAACAATAATTCTATTACAAGAAATTTTCAGAGAGATGAGGATTTCTATTGTTGGGACATTTCAAAAAGTAACTGCACTGGCAGTAGTTTTTCTTTCATCATTCACCTTTCACCTTAAAGGTACAATGTGTAAGTTATGGCCAGCCTTTTAGTTTAAAATGTTCAAAAATGAACTTTATCAACAGAATGTGAAAAAGTAACAGTCAGATACATCTATGTATTGTCTTGCAGAGATACTGTATCTAAGGAAGTTAGCATGCTAACCAGCTTGGTGGATGATACTTTTGTTCCTAATCCAAGAGACTTTTTCAGTTCTGACTGACTGGCAGGGAAACTCGGCTATTTAACCTCTCTGGGATCGTTGTCGGCGCAACTCTGTACACAGGATAAGCAGTTGAAGATGGATGGATGGATGGATGGGGTCGCTGTCAAGATCATTGATACCTCTGGTTCGTTAGTGCTCCTGGTTGTTTTAACGACAGTTATTATGGTCATTGGAGACACCCGAGGCCAGGTCTGAACGACCATTGATGCCATTCTCACATGAGGCCAAAAATGAGTTTGTTTAATTTCATGGGAAGGGATTAAAGGACAGCATTGAAAGTGGGGGATAAGTGGTGTCACAAACTTCCTCCCCTGTTAAACGATGGTTGTTCCATCTGGGTGTAAATGGCCTTTCAAACCATCTTTCCTCTCAGTCTAAAATGTATACATGGTGGTCCTCAAAGAGTTTCCTTTGTCCTTCAGATGTCAGTAAACTGCTGAGTCTTGACCTGAAGAGTTGGCCCTTCTGGGTTGGCCCGTGTTTGTATGAGGTTTTTTTCTTTCTCCAATATACATGTCCGCACATTCCTCACTGCACTGGACACCATAAACTAGATTGCGTTTTTTGTGTTTGAGTTTCTTGTACAGTCTTTAAGGCGGACCAATATCTGTTATAGCATGTTCTTGTGTTTAAAAAGCAATTCTTACATGTTGCATTTTCCAGCAGCATGTTAGCTTAGCTTGACTAAGCTATGACTGGAAACAGGGGGAAACAGCTAGCCTGTATCTGTCCCAGAGCTCACTCATTGACTATTTAATCCATACAACAACCAAAGTGTAAAAACAAAAATTTGCTGTTTTTATGATGGGATTGTTCTTCTTGGCTGGGACCAGTAACTTCCTGGACTTTATTTACGGATTACGTTTCTTTTTGTCTTCACTGCCTTTCGTTCCTCCTGCCCTTTAGTTGTTCCCACCCAGCATCAAATATCAGGGCAGAGAGAAGGCTCATTTCAGACTCTCCCTCAGTGTTCAGCAAGCAGTGCTAGCTTTAAGCCGTGGGAAGGTAATAATGAAGTTGAGTCACTGCCAGCAACCATATTGGATTGACAGGCAGGAGACAGAAGGAACTCTTTGTCTGAAGCTCACCAAGCCTGTAGGGCTCAGGAGTGACGAAAGTGTGTGTCGCTGACAGAAATACACCTGGCACTGCATGTGTAAATGTGTGTGTCCTTGCATGTACAGCAAGTATCCCCACAAAAATTCTCCTTGTGGCTCATGAGTGTTTGTAGACATCCAGACTTTGCACATCATAAGTGAAAATTCTGTTACAATATACTATTTTGGTTCTTCTGTATATGATGACGGGGTCAAATTGTTTGCAGCGTTAATGTGAGATACCATGAAGGGAGATTTCTAACATGGCATAGACAGACAGACCGACAGACAACTATAATAGACAGAAGTAATTGGCTTCAGAATACACTGAGTGTGTGTGCATCTGTATTCCTGGGTGTTAGCGTGTCATTAACAGCATATCTTGCACTAGAAATAGCCTGGAATAGGCAAAGGTAATTGGCTTTGCCTGTCAGTTAATCAGATTAAAGGCATTGTAACATCTCACATTTACGCTTTTTGGCTGATGATCTTATCTAAAGAGATTTAGAGTGAAGAATAAGCAGCTTATTGTCATCGTGAGGTAGATGCTGTATCTAAAACTGAACATTTGTTTTTGTTCAAGATGCTGGATTCTTTTAGAATATTCCCAGTTGCAGTAAAGAGTATGTGAACACTTTGGAATTACCTGGATTTCTGCATAAATTGGCTCATCAAAGTCACAACAATAGATAAACACAGTTTATCTAACCAACACCGCCAATATCCCTGATTGACTGGACTCCAGGCTGGTTGACTTCTGCTCTGCTTTTGGAGTTGCCTAGGGTTCCACCCTGCACTGTGAATGTTTACACGGTGTGTTCAATATAAACATAACTACATAATTGTTTGTGTGCGTTTAGTTTAAGCAGACTGTTCTTCTATTGTTGTGACTTAGATGAAGATCACATGACATTTTATGACCAATTTATGTAGAAATCCTAGTAATTCCAAAGGGTTCACCTTCTTTTTCCTGCGACTGTAACCTCTTGAATTGTTTTAGTCTCCAATAGTGCTTCCTATTGGTAGGAATATTACAAAACAGTAAAGGGGGATCTGTGTAAAGACAGCATAGTAAGAGGTTTTGGACAAAAAAAGTTATTACAGAAAATATAATACCAGAGACAGTAAGGATTCACTGTAAACTCCTGCTTGACCAGATTAAAAGGCAGACTGCCCGCTAAGTAACTGATATAGGCCTCATTTAGGGATTAACACTAACATTAACTCTCACACACTCTGTTGAGGTTAATAGGTTGTGTTAACCGTGTTAATGTTAAGGCTTATGGCTTTTCTAAGGCGGAAATAACTGCTGCTCATCAGCAGCCTGCCAGATCTTCAGTGGTCAATATGAGGTCAATCTGCACACCAACTGCACCACTGCAGCTCCTCACTGTTATCACCAACTCAGACTGTAACCAGGTAGTCTGGGGACAGTTCCTGATGTAACGTGAAAGAAATAACGGTCACTGATTTCCAACCACAATTCTTTTTTTTGTGAGTTTTTATATAATTACATTAATTTAATGTAATTGGACTGATTTAATGCATCCTTTTCCCTCCTCATTTACTTCATTTACATATCCTAAAATTTGTTAAGACCCCAAGAGAATACACTTCGCTAGCGACGTGGCTCTAGGGATGGCGATGTCAATCTGTCAGTCGGTCCACCACTTGTTAAGAGCACTGCCACACCATAAAACGAAAAGGTCAGCTAACCAGAGTCTACAGGAGCATGCAGAAACAAGAGCGGACAGCAGCTCAGGCTCAGTGTTTATGGTGAGTTGGTCACGTGAAATACATGACTTCACTAATAATAAAAATAGCCCTCATCAATTCTCCTTTCCTGAAACCATTCATGACCATACTTGCTAACCCTCCTGTTTTTCATTGCCCCCTCCCAGCTTCCTCTCAGGTCACAAAGCTAGTGTTTATCAGTGGACAGACGTTAATGAGCAGTTGAACTATCGTGTTAAACATATTCTAATATCTGTGACCCGCTTATCTGTAGTTACAGTCGGTGTGTCAGGTCACTGTCAGTCGGGCCACCACTTTGATCCAGGCTGAAATATATTGACAACTAGTGGATGGATTGCCATGAAATGTTGTACAGACATGGTCCCCAGTGGATGAATGTTAATTGACTTTGGTGAATCCCTGAGGTTTCCTGTAGTGCTGCCAGCAGTTCAAAGTTTTCACTTTTTTAGGGAAGTACCAAACAAAATGTTGAACAGTCATGGTCCCCAGATGATGAATCCTAAAGACTTTGGGGAACCAAAAGTTTCATCTAGCACATCCACGAGGTTGACAACTATAGGATGGATTCCAGTGACATTTTGTATAAATATTTTTGTTTGCTTCAGGATTAATTGTAATGACTTTGGTGATCCTCTGACTTTTTGTATAGCGCCATCATGAAGTCAAATTTTCCCATTCCCATCAGCCTCCTCTTTACTTTTTTGTTTTGTACTAATTAGTAAATGTTAACTTTCTAACACAGCAAATTAAGATGCTAAACATGGTAAAACTTTATATACTACACATCATCCAGGTTAACATGGTCATTGTGAGCATGTTAAAAAAAAACTGGCCAAAGGAGGAGATAGAGTCCACTGACATCAAGACCAGAAAGCTCCTCACAATGCATGGAGACTACGCACTAGGCTGAGAAAGGGAGGCAGAGGGCTAGTTAGTGTCAAAACCATTGTCCCGGATAAGATCCGGGAGTACATCAGGAAGATAGCCCCCAAAGATGAAGGGCTAATTGAATACCTCTGGCAGCAGAAACCCAAGGATGTGGACAAGGAGGAGGAAGAACCTTCACGGAGAGACAATCCACTGCACAGATAGAAGAAGTGGCTGATGTCAAGAAATCCTACCAGCAGGGTCTAAGATGCAGGCAGGAACAGCGTACATGGAACACCATAACCTAGTAGCTGGCAAGGTGTACAGGAACATCGGCCATGAGTATAGGCTGGGGATTTGAAGGTTAAAATGAAAGATACCTCCTGTGGGACTTCAAGATCCAGACTGACAAACTGGTGAAGGCTAACCAACCAGACATCGTGTTGATGGAAGTACAGCAGAAAAAGGCAGCACTGATAGATGTGGCAATCCCAAGCGACAGCAACATCAAGAAGAAGGAACATGAGAAGCTTGAAAATTACCAAGGGCTGAAAGAGGAACTAGAAAAGATGTGGAGAGTTCAGGCAAATGTGTTGCCAGTGGTAATCGGAGCACTTGGGGCTGTGACCCCCAAACTGGCTCCAGCAGATCCCAGGTACAAATCTGAAGTCTCAGTTCAGAAGAGTGCAGTCTTAGGAACAGCTAAGATACAGCGCAGAACACTCAAACTCCCAGGCCTCTGACAGAGTTTGAGGATGACACATACCACCCCACAGTAGGGAGATTATATAGTGAAGAATAAAAGCTGTTGAATACTGATGATATGGCAAATAGACTGACTATCGATATGAGATCGAAATAGGTCATTATTAGTCACCATTTAGATTAGGAACAAAGATGAAAAAAAGATATCTTTTCTTGAACAAAACTGGAGTTTCACAAGCTTTTAAAAACTTTTAGTTAAAACACAATTATATAAAATGCAGCCTGACGAAAAAGGAGGAACACATCATTACAGGTTAATCAATAGCAGAACTTCGGATCAATTTATTTCCAGGAACGGCTGGCAGCGAGGACTCCTGGATGAGCTGCATAATGAGTCACGGCTAGTATTGACAGTCTGAAAGCTCTGCTTTGATCCAGTGCTCAAAGGCTCTGTACGCTAAACCTTCACACGTCTGCTTCACCAGTTTTATCGATTTTAAAACATTTGACACTGGTTTTGGGACAGAGGAGACTTTCAAGTTGTTTCTGCCCTGCAGACACCGAATCTCTACCAGTTACAGTTGACCGCTGCCTCTGTGATATGGCATTGAACTAGCTTTTTTAATGCTAAAATCATATTCAGGAATATGTTTAATGACAAAAATAGATTTAGCCTATTAGAGGTTTTAAACATTCTGTGCTGTATTTGCACACAACATTAACATGCACTCAACCCACATGCTGGAAAGTATTACTATAACACAGCGATTCCAAACCTCAGGGCTACTTGCACCTATAGGGCTGGGCATCAAAACAATAAAGACAATTATCACAATATAATTTTCCTCAATAATAATATAACAAATGTTCAATATATTGTCAATAAATGAGGATTTTACGTAATTTTGCCCAGGCATATTAATTAAACAGAAGATTTTATTGTAATAGTTTTGAATGTTCAACCTCAGATTTGTGAAGTGATCCACTGCTTGGCATCAAATGTTTGTTCTGACCATAAAGAAACATTTCAAACCAAAATTAACCATCTGGTTTCTTCAACTTTCACTCAACTTTCAACTTTCAGGAGCAAAAATTTGAGAATGATTTAATAATAATTTGACATTTAACATGATAATTATCGATATCGAATGATATGAAATGTTTTTATCGTGATAACATTTTTGGCCAATAGCAAAAAGCAATGGCAAACAGTAAATAGTTACCTAAAAGTAACAGATAAATAGATGAAACTGATAAAAATAATGGACGATTGGTTGAAACAGTTTGTTAAAGTGAAATAGACTTTGGCTAATGGTGGTACATCTGAATAAAACCAGGTGAGAAAAACTAAGTATAATATTGACAGTAAGATGTAAAAAAAAAATATAAAAGAATAATAAAAAATATATACAATATGGCTGTGATTTAAATTGCAGTTTGTGCAGGGATGTGCAAAGTATTAACATAAACTCCAGAATTAGTCTTTATTCAGTGGTTTTGATTTGGCTGCTTTATAAATTGTCTCTGTCCAAACTCTCAACATATATAAAGCCTTCTATATTAAACTGGAGGTATTTTTGTCCCAAAAATGACAAGTGATGATGGTTTTATACTGAAACTGAATACTGAAGCTAAAAGTGCCTAAAATGTCCAAACATAAATACAGTATTTCTGCTGTAATCCAGACCTGAAGGAAAGAGTCAAATAGGCTTAAATGTGGTGGAAAACAGTAAACAAAATGGAGGGGCTTTTATCTGTTAATGCTAGCTGGAATAAGTAGTTTATACTGTCACACACACACAGACACACACACATACACTTTGTTGAACACTGATATTAATCACACCTCCAGGATTTTGAATCTTTGGAAACGTAATTCATGCATGTGGTGCGATGTGGTAAGCCAGCTGATCACCTGTGTGTGTGCTTTTATGTGTGTTTATGTGTGTGTGTGTAGTTGTGTTATTAAAGTATAAAGTGCTTATTCCTGCTCTGTCAGAGACTGATGCCGTTATGAAACGAGCAACTGTGTTTATTCTCTAAACCTTTAAGGAGATTGGAGTCGTTTGGGCAGAGGAGTGCGTCCATTTCCAATGTTTGTGTGCATGTATTATGAGTGTATTAGGCATGTGAGGTTTGCATTTTGTCATCAGCTGTAGGCTATTAATGCATACACGTGAGGATATGGGCCCTGTGAGTGAGAAGGGGCGGGTGAGGGACTTGAGAAATGGTGGGAAACGAAAGAAAGAGACACAGTAGAAGGAAATAAAAGGAGAAAGAAGAAGTGACAGACATTCAGAGAGCAGAAAGATAAGAGAAACAAAGTGACAGAGGGAGAAAAAGGAATTAGTAGAAAAGAGAGAAAGATGAGGCAGAGCTTGGAGAAAATAAACCGGAGAGAGGGGGTGACATATAGATGAGAAAAGGAAAAAGAGAGAGGGGGAAATGGACAGAGGGAGTGGAGGAGAAGAGAAAGGCAGCTCATGCTCCAGTGGAGGTGAAGTCATGCGAGCGGTGCTGCAGCTTTCTCTTCAGGCTGAGCAGCTCCAGCCTGGACATAACGAACTGTCTTTAACTGCTTCACCTGCCACCTCACACACACACACACACACACACACACACACACACACACACACACACACACACACACACACACACACACACACACACACACACACACACACACACACACACACACACACACGCACACTGCACTTTTGCTTGTATGCACTCACACTCCTGTATTCCCACACAAGGGCATACAAAAAAAGAGTACATATGTAGTAACAGGTTTGTACTTGACATATTGCGATAATACAAAAGTGTACAGTCCCAATACGTAAACTCTCTAACAACCCCTTCCAAAAACTTTTCTCACTCTCAAAGACGTACAATGGAACACACACATTCGTGCATGCATTCGCGCCGGCAAATATGCACAAACATATCAAACTGCAAGCTTGAGGATCAACAAGTCTTTTCTAGTTTCGTGGTTGCTTTTTCCATGGCGTGTGCATGAAAGGACAGTGGAGGTTTTCGGAGCGAGTAGCTCTCCTCTCGGATGGGTGCTCAAGCAAAAAACTGCACACCAGCAGCGAGTCCATGGAAAATTCAGAGCATTTCTGTTACTTTCAAAGACATGTTTTGGCTAAACTGTGATATTGGTGTTGACAGCACGGGGAGAAGTCACAAATCTTGTGTACGAACTCTCCTCCTCCGTTTCCTCCTCGCATAGCGTTTCCCATATATAGCTCTGCTATCTGTTGTAAGGGTTAAGGTTTGATTAAGGGCTAAGTCTAGCTTGAGGTATCAGAGAAGATACTTGAGGTTAGGCCTAAGGTTGGGAGAAACACAAATCACTGTGGAAGCCAACTTGGACACAATAGGTACAGTTTCAAGGTCCTGTAAGGATGTAAGGTGTTGATGGCAACGGAGAGCCTAAGACTTCTATACACAATATATAGTATATTTAGTAACTGTGGTGTTAGATGGTCACCAGTATATCTAAATATGTAAATCTATATACTAATGTATCAAGTGTAGTAGCAATTTTTGCCAAAAGTCCTGATCAGGTCCGATAATGCAATTAGTAGGATGGGATTTTCACAGATAGGGCTGCAACTAATTAATATTTTTTATTATTGAGTAATATCAATTAATGGATAAATAGCTTGGTCTATATAATGTTTACATATTTGAATAGCTTCCTTGTCCAAACAACAGTCCCGAACTCAAAGATATTCAGTTTGCTTTCATATTTATAATATTTATTATTATTTATAATCAACTATTGTGTTGATGATTATTCATTTTCTGTTGACTGACTAATCGATGCATTGACCAGTCGTCTCAGCTCTAGTCACAATAATTTCATGGACTCAGTGAAAGGCGGTTTTGCCTTGTATCCAGAGTAAAGAACATCTAGCACTTTTGAAAGGTTTCTGTCCCTGTGGATTCAACTCTGGCACTTCAGGCATGCAGCTGAAAACTTTTTGCACGCAAGTAGAAATCATTAAACCTCACACTGATAGGAAAGTAGCGGCAAAAAGAAATCAATAGACTGACCTGTATAGTTGCGGGTAGTGCTCTGAGTTGGCGTGTCTGTCAGAGCCTCTGTCTGTGCTCTTGTCTGTGCTTCCGTCAGCCCCTCTGCTTCAGTCTGCAGGTCTGGCTGCAGCTGGATCGTCGAGCCGGTCCAGTCCTCCAGCAGCACCGTTGCAGCGGTGCTCTGCGAGTCCTCAGGGCTCAGTGTGGAGCCTCTGGCCAGGACCAGAGCACAGAACACGGGGCACAGCAGCATCCAGAGGTGGGTGCCTGTGCTTTGAGCGGTGGGTCCCACCTTTAGAGACATGGGACCAGGCAATGGAGAAGAAGAGCTCTGTAAGAGGAAAGAAGAACGAGGAGGAATCACAGCCTCATGGTCAGGTGCTCTGACTCCACCAGAGTCTCAGAATGAGGTGGAAAGATCCTTAAAAGGAAAGTTTGGTGCTTCCTTTTCCTCTTTTCTATCTTCCTCCTCTGCTTTTCTACTCCCCTTCCCTCCTCTCCTCTTCTCTTAATTCTTCTTTAGTCTTCTTCTTGTCTGTCCTCCTCTTCTCTTCTTCTTCTTTCACTCACTTGGCGGAGAGAGGAAAACCCCCTCTGTGTTGCCACTCATGCCGCTGCCCTGCTGCAAGAAGGCATGACAGAGAAAGAGAGGTAGTGAGGGAGTGTGTATGTTCATGTGTGTGTGTGTGTGTGCGGTAGATCCAGCTGTAATCTGCTTGCTCTCTGCTCACTTGCTGTTGTTTTCTCTCCAGCCCTCTCCTCTCTCTCCCTCAGCTCGTTCACTCGTGCTCTCGCTGCTCACTCGGTCCGCTGCTCTCTCTCTCTCTCTCCCTCTCTCTCTTTCTCCTGATCTCCAGCTGGGCTGACTGAGCTCTTGCATAACAGTAACTCATTCGCTGAGCTGTGCTGAGCTCTAACTCATGCAGCCTTAAGTCCTGATATTCCTGGTTGCTGCTCTTTCCCCTCTCTGCCCCTCTCCCCATGTGTCCCTCTCACGCGGCAGTTTCACGTTATTGACCGCATAGACGGTTAAAGATGTCACTTAGACTTTGAGAATAATCAATATTTGCCATCACAAGGTGGGGGTCTATATGGCTTTTGAGGAGATAAATAGAACAGACAGATTAACATTGTCATCCAATGTGTGGCTGCAGGGTCTTACAAGATAAGACACAAGCCCAAACCAACCAAAAGTGCCATGTACTGTAGTATAGGCACTGAGCAGCTGGTTGACTGATACACTTAGGTGATGAAACAAGCAGTTAATTAGCTCATGGCCCAAGAGGATTGGTTGACTTGTAAGGTCAAGTGTTTATGTCGTCTTTTTCCCATGTGTCTGACAGAACAGATCCACTCGTATCAGTTTAGTTTCACCCACACTATACAGGTGTAACATGACTTGAAGCATCCTTTTACACTTCAAGTTTATTTTTATTTTCTTCATGCTCGCAACAACAGTGATTGTGCTCAGTACTGTGCCTGAGCGCCTGCAGTGTAGACACAGACGTTGGCTGCTGCTCTGCTAACGTGATGCTTTCGCTACGTGGGCTGTGTAGACACTGTGTAAAAGCCTGCAGCCTCTACAGAGAGTAAAACTGGTCAGAAAGTGAAATGAAAGCAAAAGCAGAATTTATAGATGTGTGTTAGGAGGTTAACGGCAGAGCAACGCAGCGTGTGTGCACAGCCACTGTAGCTGCCCGTGTTAACATGCTACTTTACAAAGAAATAACAAAGCAAGTTAAAAGAAATGATGGTGGAGAGTGTTGGGAGCTAAGACAACGTCAAGCAAGTTGAAGAAAGGCACTCCTTTTCAGTGATACTTGACATGGGACCAACCGATGTAAGGAAAAGAATCTCAAACATGGAGTTAGCTGCAAAGTCAGCTAACTCATGTTGTGATCTGGCAAGTGAGTCCAGAATCTAGTTACGGGCCTTAGATTATTCTCAGTGAATCTTTTCCACTCTAAAACCTTGTAGCACAAGCTAAACTCACAGGAAAGAACATTATTGGTTATGGTCAAACTACACCACAATGGCGTTTACCCTCATTTCATTATCAAGAATTTATAAGTAAAATTGAGAATCAGCTGAAGCATTCAGGATTACTAACCACAACATGTAAAAGCCTTTCTCATGATTTATAAATTCAACAATGCCGTATTTGATTCTTTTGTGTTTTGTACTTACAACCATGCGGTGAAAAACATGACTTCACTCCATGCCTACTACCCCTGCATCTGAGTATTTGCACGGTCTCCCATTTGTGTTGTGGCTGTACTGTATGTGAGCGTGTGTGCATGCATCCTCATGTGGGACTACACACGTCACAGGTGGATGCTCAGGTGTAATATGATGACTCTGATTGCTCTTGTTGATAGCTCTATAGTCATAAAGTCCATGCAAAGACATGAATAATTGATGCATGCGGGACCAAAAATAGGAGAAATAGATGGAGAGAGAAAAGGAAAGAGATAGTGGAGAGCAAGCCGGCGGAGTGAGCGATGACATGAGAGAGGGTGGAAAACAATCAGAGAGAGAAGGAAAGAGATTGCAAAAGAAAGACAGATGAAGTGAGATCCAGTGCTTTTAGCCTGAGAAATCTGCCTTCTATCAAATGTTCGGCCAGTAAATGGGGACGCGGTGGGCTCTGCTGCCGCAAACTACATTATTTACAGCCACAGCTTTGCCAAAGTGGACACAGGAAAGGCTTCAAAGGACTGATCCAAGATTTTATTTTAAGCCATCAAATTATAGCTGCACTAGGCAAGGTTTTAATGGTAAAAATACACTGATCCTATCAGTATAAATCAGGGGCCTTGTACGGAGAAGGTGGTTTCAGGCGTCAGGTTTTAATTGATGCTGGGGAAATGCGCTTAATGCACAGGAAGTGTGAACATGAAATGTCAATTGCAAAATGCAACTCAGGGATGAGTTAGCACTCTTTTCAGAGAAAATCTCAGATCAACACCACATCCAACACCCACCATGAAGATCAGCTGTTGTTTTGTGATATCTGGGTATCTTGGTAAGCTGCACTAATCAATATTTTAATGTGTAATGTAGGCACGTCGTTGTGATGAACACACCGAACCAACTCTGCAGTTTCAATACAGAGCTGTAAAGAGATAAGAAGCTGTGGACTGTTGACACACACACCTCTCTCACCCACGTTATTGCATCAGAAGGGGGAAGATTATGGAGAAATGAATATTTAGACCTCAACCACATTTGATGGAAATGTAAACAAAGTTTTTTCCCAGCTGACATCCAAACACACAGATGTTTTCATACAAAGGATGCAGTTAGTCATTATGTAAATCCATAATCCTCATGATGAGGTTCTTCACTGTAGATTTGCAGGTGATCATGGTGCCCAGTGAGGCACATACATTAATAAATCATTTCTACATTAATTATGAAACAATCTATATGTATAACTAGTGCAAACAAATGAGATGCTCACTGAGCTGACTCAGTGAGCAACTCAGTCTCTACCAGCCTCTACTCTGCATTTTTCATTGTGTTGAATCATTGACTAAATTTGCTGAATTGCTTTATAGCACAAAACTAAAATTTCAGATCAAACTGGTACATGAAACCGAGGCTTTTTTACTGTTTATCTAACGTAGAAATGTCTCCAAGAAAATTGTCAGCATAGCGATGACAAAGATGTTGGATCTGGTAGCGTAATGACTTACTGAGACATGGTCTGTAGTAACAATGAAACAAGAGAAATAAAAACATCTTAAGGTTTGGAAAATACAGTAAGTACTGTTTAAAGCAGCGTTAATTGATTTTTTGGCCATTTGGTAGCAGCAAAACAAGCTGCAAAAACAACATTAAAAAGCGCTAACGCTAACAGCTGCCTATTTACACATTACAACAGGCCCAGAGCAACATTAGCATTCATTTGGAGTCATGTCTCTGGCCAATCTTCAAATGGATGTTGGATATTCACTCTCTGTTAACTGTTAACTCCCTAAAATATCTGGCTACCTACATGCTCCGGTGCGTTCACCCAACCTGTTCTCAGTCCCAACTCTACACATATGAACGCTTGACCCACACTCTTGGCCAACGCTTAAGTTGCCATGTGCGTGGGACGCTGAAGGACGGGTCATATTATAGGTATTTGACGCTCTGGGAGTGAGAACAGGCTGGTTCACCAGGTAGTTGCTAACTGTGTCTGTCTGTTGTCTGTCTGTTGTTAGCTGCTGGGCAGGTAGTGTACAGTAATTTTATTAGAGCTTTTTCACTTAAGACAGCTACCTGGCTGGAGATAAGTTTAATGAGAGTGAATCAAGACAGTAAAATTGTCGGCTGCAGAACCAAAACAGTGGGCTAAAAGAAGCTTAACTGCTCTACACAGCTGAGGTCCACTGCTGGGTGATAACTCTCTTTGGGTTTGTTAAATTTAAATCCATACTAATTGTTTAACTACAATTAACAGCTAATTTGGTTTCTCAAAATGTTGAAATGATTTCAAGTTCTTGTGTCTGGAAAAACATGTGGCGACGCCGCATAAAAAAAGACAAAGAGCAGACAGAAGAAGCACACACTCATTCTGTTTTGATGAACTACAAAGCTACGTGTACAGGCATTGTGAAAAGTATTAAACATCAGAAGGTCTGTCTGTCTCTGTACACACAAACACACACACAGAGGCAGTGGCAATCTAGAGCTCTGTCACTATCAGCCTACCTAATCCCTAATGCAACATCTTAGAGCACATTGAATACTGTTATATAATACAAAAAACGCAGCACACCGACACACCGACACACCGATACACACACACACACACACTGCATGTGCTATGTACACTCTATGCACACACATGCACACAGTATATTGGATATTTGTGTTTATGCACACATGCAAATTTGCATGTGTCAGACCTGGTCAGTGCATTCCTATACTTTTTTTCTCTTTGCACCGCTCATATAAAACAGATCTAGACCGTTCTCTTTGTTCCCACCCAACAAATCCTGCCATGAGCAAGCACTTGGCAAAAAAGGCAAGGAAAAACTCCCTTTTAGGAGGTAGAGAAACAGAACTGTGACTCAGGGTCTGCGGAGCAGCAAACACAACATCCACACAGAAATACAAACAGTAAAAGTAGTAGTGGTACAGAAAACAAATAATGGTACTGACAATTACAGTAATATTAATGACAATGATTGTTTAACTAACAATAGGACTAGTAATGATAATTGTAGCAGCAGATGTTGAGCAGGAACATGGAGGCAGCAGGTGACTCGCAGCCACAGATCTAGACTCCACATCTCCAGAGCCCAGAAACAGCTGCTAAAATCGACAGAACGAGAGAGGAGAGGGACGAGAAAGCAAGGACTGCGTGAAAGGGAAGAAGTCGAGTTAGTAATATGCATTAATGGGATGAGGTTGCATACAGAGGGAGAGAAATAAGAGGAGAGAGGACCTCAGTGCATCATGGGAAGTCCCCCGGCAGTCTAGGCCTATAGCAGCACCTGAGGACGCATCTGAGCCAGCCCTAACTATAAGCTTTATCAAAGAGGAAAGTCTTAAGCCTACTCCTAAATGTGGAGATGGTGTCTGTCTCCCGAACCCAAACTGGAACCTGGTTCCACAGGAGAGGATATTGGTAGTGTACATAATTTGTATATTTATATATATGTTTTGTGTTTTTATATTGTGTGTGTGTGTGTGTGTGTGTGGCGAACAGCAGCATATAAAGCCAACAAACAGTATAGAAGTGCAGAGGACAGAGGAGGTCAACGAAGGACAAGACAGCCCTTCTCACCGTAATCTGTGGCAGCAGCTCAAATGATGGAGATGTAGAGAAATTCTTGGGGGAAATGAGCGGATAATGAGGCCGCACTGAGCCACAGGCAGCTCTGATTGGGCTGCATTTTGAAACAGGATTCTCTGCAGCGCCTGGGAGTTCGGTTTACGCCACTGACACGTTGATTATATTTTACTGAAAGACTTAAGCATTTGGTCCAAACCACTTGTGTAAACCCCGCCTGTGTGAGTGAACCTGCAGTAAAATATTTTTATTTTAGTTTAAGGACCAATACATACTTTGTGATGCGCTCTGTAGTTTTTGCCCCATAAAAAAGTAAATACATGTTGTGATAGGTTCAACCCATAATACTTTTGACAAATGTAACAATACAACAGTTTTACTCATCTATAGAGTATTAATCATTTCTTAAAGGTGTGCTTGCAAAAAGAGTTCCGTACTTTTTATTCCATTTTACATTTGTCTGTCAATTTTTGTTTATCTGATAATTTAGTTTCCTGTCTTGTAACTCATGAATTGCACGTTTGTGCCTTCTGCCTTCAAGTCTGTCACAAACCCACTGAGACTCACCACCCAGCTCTGCAGCTCTATACAGCATTTCAGCGTTTTTCAGCTCTTTGTATTGGTTTTACGGCTGTATTTGGTTGTACTGTTTTATTTTACTGTCACTCTGCATCCAGCAGCAGCAAGCAGTTTTTTATTTTTTATTTTAGCAAAATAGTTCTGATAAATCCGTATCAGTACATCTGCACTGCATATGACTCCGCTCTCACAGCCACAACATCATCACACCAACAGTAAACAACTCTGTTGCAAGGGTCTTACTGCACCTAAGGGCGCTACTGTAGTTTGAAGGATCTTGACTCATTGGATTCATGTCTTTCCTACTTGAGGAAAAGCATTCTACATTTGCCAAAGTGTTTTTCTTGTGGAGTCTTGGGGCTTGCAATTCTTATTCCTGCTGTGACAAACCGTATCTGACCCCAGAGAAGCAAAGCAGCGGTCAAAAAAGAGGAATGGGAATTGAAGGGCAGGGATCAGGACTCAAAGGCAGCTGGGTCAAATCCCTGAGAAAGCTGGGGACTAATCCTTCAGGAGAAACCACTGCTGGAGTGTCCTTTAGCGCTTACTGAAGTATTGCGATCTCAGCACATAGTGTGTGGTCATTTTTGTTTAAAAAAAGCATCAGCCTTACAGATAACGAGTTCATTCTCTGGTTCCAACACGTGCAGATTACCACTCCACTCTTAAGACTGAAACACTGAACTACTTGTAAATCTGAGGATTTAAAGGAAGATCCGAGCTTTGGGTGACTCCCTGCAGCTTTGACGTTCATTTTGGGAGTGGCAGATTAAAAATAAGCATTGGGACAGATAAATGTGGAGTGACACTGTATGAGGCTGGGAGAGTTTAGGACCCCTGTAGCTTGTCTGATCTTCCATTTGATCTACGCTGCGGGACATGGCTGCACTAAGAGTTAACTAGTAAGAAAGTGATTAGTCGGCATTGGCCAAGAAAGGTCAATGAGAGGACAGGAGCACGATGGCACCAAAGTGTATAAGGCCTAAACTTTCATATTTCATATTTCACAGTGCATAACCATATTCTATGTTGAAGCAAAGAGGGTACGTGGCTTTATGAAGCATAAATGCATCAAAATGGTAATGAAATAACTTGTTGAAATTATCTTTTAAAAATTACAAAACCCACACTAAAACCAACAAGAATCTAACCTTGAACTAAAAAAGCCATGAAAAATGTTAAGAATATATATATAAACTGATGAAATCTAAATGATCTTGTTTGTGTGATGGCTGAAAGAGCAAAGAGTGAAAGTGCTGTGGAGCTGGCCAACGGCAGACTCATGTGGATTTAGATTTGATTCCCAATCTGAGGTGTGTGTGTGTGTGTGTGTGTGTTTAAATGCATTTTGGATTCATAATCTGAGGTCAGAGTTTGCTGCAATCTGGCACGACATTAACATTCTCTTGTTAAATTTCAGGTCTTTCACTAAACCGTAATCCAGAGGGAAACGGCTTCCTCCTAACCCAACAACAAAGATGACTAACTGAAAAGCCTAAATGGAAAAGCTTTCAAATTACAGCAATATGTCTGACCTATTAAAGTTTTTAATAAAACATATACACACGGACAAAAAACCCTTCTGGGATTCAAAATTAAACGGTCAGGAAATGAGTCCAATAGTAAAATGCAGTTTTTAAAGACTTGACATTTATATTTTTTATTTCTGCACACCGTCACGATGCATATGTACATAATGACAACCTAACAGATATTGGTTGAATTAAAATACATAAGACCAGTTGCTTTCAAAAAACTGAAGTTTGCTCAGTATTTACATTTTGAATGTAAAATAACAAGGAAGTATACTGCACCATCTTGTGGTTATAAGGTGGCATTGCAACTTGATCTTTGCAGAATGGACAAGTCTGCCTCAGGCTAACTAAAGTTTACAGGAAGCTTGTCTAAACAGACACCTGCTTACAGTATGTTTATACATGTTTAGTGCAGGTGAACTATAGAAGGTTGAATTTATTGTTGATCACCTTTTTTAAGCCCAGTATTCCCTTTAGCTCTGTTTTGGTCTCTACCTCTACTGAGGGAAATATCTGGCCTTTATTTTCTAAATGCTCTACTATGTTCACCAGCTGGTCTCTAACTTTGTCTGTCTGCCATTTGGTGCTGAGCAGGCAGAGTACAGTGTGTTTATCAGAGCCGCGTCACTGAAAACAGCTGCCTGCTGTTGCTGGAAAGCGGTGACATTGAACTAAAACAGTGAAGTTGTGAGCCAGAAAACCAAAACAATGATGCTAAAATTCTCTGTAGAGCTGAGGGGACCTGCGGTTGGGTGATAATTTTCTGTGTTCAATTCCTTTCACATTGAACATAGTCGTTTTTACCCCATTTATAAAATACATATTATATAACCTTTAAGGCTGAATAAGAATGTATTTATTATTTCTCCACCAGAACCACAGTATATTTCTTACAGTGTGGAGACTTCCTGCGTGTGTGCTAAGCGATTGACAAAGTTTTACACAGTTTAAGACTAAAGAGGTTTAGTGAGAATTAGCTAAGAATGATTGGGTTATGTAAGTTCAAAGGTCCAATGAAGAAGAGACAAACACACACGAACACACACACCAAAGTGAACCTAATTTGTGGAGCTAAACTCTGAAAGTTATAACCAGACCAGTCAGAAGCCTTTATGTGTGTGTGGTATGTGTGATAATATTTCAGCATAAAATAGTCAATTTTGTTCATTCACTTGTCATAATTGTAATAAATCTCAGTATCATGGTAGATTGAAACATCTCCTTGCTTTTGCCCTGCAGCCACGGTTTTTGTTGGCTGGCCGAGAAGATAAGAACTAATCCTCATTACACAATAGAGGAAAAGCCTGTTTGGCAAGTTTAAATGCTGCATACAGTAGGCTATGTTGGAGCTTTTGTCAGATAAGGACCCTGCACATGGCCATGTGCAGGGCATGGTTTTAAGTGCACCGCCTTCTTTTAACACTCAATGTGTTAAAACTGTTTTGTAACTTCTAACTGAGGCCTGCTTCTGGCAGGAAAATGTCACTTCATGGACATTAGCCACAGTGACAGTAAATGCAAACAGAAAATAAGCTGAAGATTCACAGTGAAGTGTTTTATCAGCCAGTTCTACATTGTTTACATTTAGCTGATACTTTCATCCAAAATGACCTACAATTGCTATATATGTCAGAGGTTGCACACCTCTGGATCAACTAGGGGTTTAAGGTCTTGCTCAAGGAGACATTGGTGGACATGTGGCAGTGTGGAGTTGAACCCGGGTCTCTCACACCAAAGGCATGTGTCTTATCCACTGTGCCATCATCATCATCATCTGGTACTACGGTGGTGAGTCAAAAGATCAACTGTGAGCTGTAGTCAGTGATCATAAGGAAAACAGCACCACATGCAGAAGGCCTACCAGTCAAAAGTATGAAAATACCTTCCCATTCACTTGAATGAGAGAGTGCATCCACACAGTTTTGACTGGTACTGTTTGAACAGAATCAAACCACATGTTAAAATGTGAGAGGATTAGGAGGAGAAGGTGGGGATGCTGCAGTAGAACAAGACATCCACCAATATGTCCATGAGCAAGACACTTAATCCAAGAGGTGTGCGACCTCTGATAAACTGTATATAGCAATTGTAAATCACTTTGGACAAAAGCCTCAGCTAAATGAATAAATGTAATGTAATAAATGTAATGTAATGTAAACCCAGTGATGATGATGAAGCTGGATTTCCAAGCAACTGATCTGCTACTAAAGAAGAAAAACATTTCCAGCAAAAGGTCAAGAAATGCCAGCGCATCCATCATGCAGCATAATGCATGAGTGTCACCGCAGAATTTCTGTTTACAGCAATCATTAGTTCACACTTAAAGTACAAACTATGATCGTATCAATCAGCGCTACTATCCAGCACCCTGGGATATCATTTTAACAGGGTGAACACATTTTTATGGTCTTTATCGTTTTGTTATGATTAAGCACCGACAGCCTAGCAGCACAGTCCTGTTCACTACAGATATTTTACCACCCCCCCCAGCTCAATGTCTATTTGCTGACACATATAATATAAAATAATATTTTATAGTTTTTTGGTATCTTGGAGAAATCACTTTAATATTAAAATCTTACCCCAAACATAATAATCTAGCATTTTATTACTTCAACCAAAAAAAAAAAAATCTTTGTCTCTAAATTGCATAACTTAATGTAAATACATAAATATATAAATAAATAAAATATATAAATAAATAAATTCAACACAATAAAAAGTATACCTTATGTTAAATGACAAATTTAAAACATAAAAAATATATATAAAAAATATATATAAAATCTTGTTTTTTGTTTTTTCCGTTTTAAAAGCAAAACGGAAAAATATTGATTTTGATACCTAATGTGTCCCATTAGTGTAGCTTTGTGTGACACTTAAACCTGCCACAGATTGGCTACTTGGTCAAGGGCCAACACATCTAAGATGAGTTTGAACATCAAGGTGGGTTTTTAGCTAGACAAACAGGAGGCTCAACATTCAGTTTGTAACTCACTGGGACAGGAGCGGGAACGCCTCAGAAGAATCCTCCGGTTTTTAGGATTGCTTCAGTAGCCTATCAAATTAATTAAGTGATAGCCTAGTTGTCAGTACGTCCAATGGTACACAGCAAAGACGAACTGTTATGAAATCGGTGAGCTGTTTATTAATAAATCATACAAGGAAGGTTCGGCTAATTTTCGTTCAGCCTCTCCACACTGTTTGGACCTCTAGGATATTTTCTTGGTGAGGTGGAGAAATTTAGAAAGTTGCGCAGCGCTCTGGAGGGCCTCCAGCGGCAGTAACACGTGGATCAGGCTATGCGTAAAACAGGAGCGTCGAACTTCACCCAGCCAGAGGGAACGACCACTGACCACACAACCCATAGTAGGTCTGCAGGAGAGGGAGCGACCGTACAGGGCGAGGGAGAGGAGGTCGCGCTGCAGAGGGTCGGTGATCATTTCCCTCTGGTAGGATGAAGCCCGACGCAGACCACAGCTGTGGCAAACAACAGGCGCACGTGTACAGCAGCAAGCTAGTTTGAAAACCAGTAGGGATACTACAACACCGGTCACAGACAGAAGAAAACGCAGCTGCTTTGTTTTTACCTTTTGGTTTTAAAGCAGAAAAAAACAAAACAAAACATAACTTGTTTGTTTGGTTTGGTTTTGAAACGAAATAATGAAAGAACGAACCATAAACGAATTTAATATCACAGCTATATCATCCCTTTTACATTTTATTTAATTTTGATGTTAGACATAAACCACATTAATGATCAAAGTATTACTTCGTAGGCTATCAGCGACATAGCCTAGTGACATGTGGCGATGTGCTCTTTATATTTTGTCTGCTTTATTTCGTGACCTCACCATCTTGAATTCCGTGTCTGAAAAACTTTGCTTAGCACGCACATTTATACGCAAATTTCACCCCCTTAAGGCAACTTGTGCATAGCAACCTTCATAAATGAGGCCCCAGGCCCCTCTGTCTGGTTGATGCTGCTCTTACTGACTCGGCGAATCCTCTAGAGGGCAGTGCAGTGGTTCCCATCCCGGGCTTTATTTGTGGAAGCTTGGCGATGTGTTAAAGATTCCTGTTTAGGATTGTGTGGTTGAAAACTAAATAATTCAAATACTTGGTAGTGATTAAGGAAGCACTAATAAATTATATAGGCCAACTACTTAAAAATAAGCTCACACAAGCACAAAAAACACTTCATAGCATGTTCTGTGATCAACAGGGTCATTTTTATCTGCTGTGGTATGCTTAATGCTTACTCTACTCATTAAATATTCTGAACTATCCTATTTAGCCTATATTTCTTATAGTATCCTTAATATCGTATCTTATATAGTATCCTGCCGAATCCTATTTTCCATTATTTTAGCCTCCCATGTAAACTAATGTTATAGTTCCTACCCTAAATATATTCAGAGACGTTTCGCTGCATAAACACCTAAATGTCCACGCACACACACCCATGCCCTTGTGCAAACCTCCTCACTCCTGATTGGCCAATACCCAGTGAGGGTGGAGCAAAGCCGTGGTTAATTAGCATACCTATCGAGGCTCATAAATATGCCGACAGCCTCACCTGATGCTCCACACCGCATCAAAAAGGCAGAGGAGGAGAGGTACTTCGGCGGTGTAGTGCATGGCACGGGACTCAGACGCGGTGGAAGTAGAACTCAGATTTGAAAAAGCAAGTTCAGGCAAGGTCACTCACCTCGCAGAGACACACACAGGTCCGGTCACAGTCCACGGTCTGTGCGTAAAAGCGCACAGCCAAAAGAGAGCTTTACGCGCGGCCAGGAGACTGCCTCCTTCCCCCAGCCCCCCCACCGCTGGCGGTTTGAGACTTTCACACCCGGTTCTGCTGAGTTGTGGCCGTTCCGACCCAGAGCCCCGGGTCACCCATGAGGCTAGAGGCCGCAGCCAGGATGGATCTGTTCAGGAAGCTGTGGAAAGCGAGGAAGCTGATCGTTGTGGTGTTCATCCCGCTGTCTCTGCTTCCCTTACCGCTCATCCACCCCACCAGCGTGAGTACAAGCAAAAATAAAAATGTGATTAAAATATATAAGCATAGAAACCGAACAGAAAGTTAACGTCTGTCAGAAAGTCATGCTTTAAAAAACAAGAGCACAATACAGTGTTATGGTGGGGATGAGGGGAGATTACTAATGAATTATGACAAAGTAAACGAATCAAACTGCTCCTCACGCACTGTAAGGAACATGTATGGCCATTGTACTGGCAATTAACAAATCCAAAGTGTCACAGGTCAATAAATTGTCCATATTGAGTAGTGACATATACCTAGATGAACATTTCAAAGATAGGCTATGGGAGATATTAAATGTCATTTTGTAAGACAAAATCATTAGAAATTACTTCCACAAAGTAACACACGGGTCTTACAAAATAATATTATGTGTGATTAATGTACCAGTGTGTACAAGAAAGGCTTACAAACCATAGCCACCACACATTATAAGTTCCTGTAGTGATATGGCATGGATACCAGAAACATTGCTGCTTGGAACAATTTAGTTTTTTTTATTTCAACACTGACATAGCTGAATTTAGTTACTCAATATTACATACAAACAAAACACATAATTTAATTTTAATAAATACCTCAAAAACCTCCGATACAAACAAAACATCCAGTTGGATCTGTTGATGTTCCTCCTGGTTGCCGCTAATAGCTGTAGTGTCCTGATGGGATTTTTGGCGTGTGTGCATGTTTGTGTGAGTGAGTGAGAGAGAGAGACACACACACACACACACACACACACACACACACACACACACACACACACACACACACACACACACACACACACACAGAATCAATCAAAAGGCACACTGTCTTCTGTTTTGATGAATGCTTGACCCGAGCTGTCCCGATCATCAGCTGAGCTGTGTGTGTGGAGGGGAGATGTCGCAACATGTTGATGAGATGGAGATCAGTGTGCTGCTAGACAGAAAGACAGGAGGAGGGAACAACTTGATATTCATTTAGGCTCCAGCTCAGTGTTAATTGGTTGCTGTGAAAGCCATTGTAAAGGAGTAGGAATCTGTCTTAAGCTCATGCCTGTTTTGACAACATTTTTCAGAAGCGAAATTGCATAAATAGCCTACAGTCTGTGCAAGAATCCACCTTTTTGAATAAAACATATTGACTATCTGCATGGAAGAATAAATCACATATTTACATAAAGGTTTGTTGAAGGGTGATGAGAATGTGTAGAAATGACAGATCAGAGGAGAACTGTGCAATGCCAAATCATGTTGTCTGTCTCCTTCCTGATCGTATTTCTTCTTGTTACATGTTGCTTCAAAACTGAACCAACATCATTTCGACTCTAGATGAAATGTCTTGCTGCAGTTTGGCGAGTCTGTCAAATTCTCAGATGCAGAGAAGTCGCATGTGGGATTTTGGAACACAGACCTCTTTGATTCGTCTGATTAATATCAGGCTATTTTGTTTTACAGAGAAAGTAAAACTTAGTGCTGTGACTCAAATTCAACTTTAAGTCACAAGAGGCGAAACTGGGGATAGCTAGAAAAAGACTGTAAAAGTATCAGGCATGTTTGACTAATTATTATAACATTAATTATTTCTATTATTATCATATGTAGCCATTTTTCTACAATTACGCTTCACACAACAGTTGCGGCTGTGTTTGCGACCTGACCTTTTTTTTTCTCTGTGAGAAAGTAGCGTGGCGCTGTGGGGAGCCCCCAGCTGAAGTGGTGCATGGATCATGCGTAATATTCATCCAGCCAGAGGGAACGATCACGAACTGTTCACAGCGCGCCGGTTGTACCAGCAACACAACCCGTACCGGAAAGCGAGTGGGGTGGTGGAGCGTACAGGGCCAGGAATAGGAGATTGCGGAGCAGCCAGCCCGCTGCAGACGGTTGGTGATCGTTCCCTCTGGCTGGATGAAGTCTGATGCTCCTGATTTTATGCATGGATCCATGATGATAGAGAAATAAAGAAATTAATGGCAATAAAGCATGCTGTCAATATTTTAAAGACCCCCAAAATATCACAAATCATGCTTTTAGGGGAGCTGATGTCTTATCAAGAGGAGCTAAGCTCCCCTTGGCTCCCCCGTAGTTCGCACCCTGGTGCATCACATATTCATTAACACACCATTAATATTGACTTTTTGTCATGTTTTTGCCCAACACTTGCTAAATAAGGTAGTTGCCAAACAACCATCACCTCAAACAATAGTCATACGAGTGGTGACAGGTGTGTGTTTATGTGTTATAAATGAGCTCTTCTGTGCCACAGTTATATGTGTTTCTTGTAACATCATTAATATTCAAAGGGACTGTTATGTGCTCACAAGTTGTCCATCAGCCAATCACGTTGTCGCCCAGGAGCCTTGCTGTTATGTCAGGCATATTGTTGCCTGTTGTTTGGCAGGAGTAGGTGGCGCAGGATGAGGCCAAGAAAGAACAAAAGAACAAAAACTTCACTAAAAAGAAAAAGAAAGAAACAATCCAAGTAATTAAGTTATATAATCTACCTACCACAACGCTAGGTTTTGGCCCCATGTGGCTTCCTTACGACACAAGGGACCCCAGACTGTGTCAAGAATGTGGCAGGGGTCCGGAGCGAAAGTGTGTGTGTTTGGAGTCCACTGTGTCCAGCTGCAGGAGGACAGAACATCTGTTGGATGCAATCAGGCCAGGTCAGAGAGAGAGAGGGAGCGAGAGACACAGAATTTCAAAGCCAATGGCAGATATACACAGTTCTCATCAGAGTCATGCTTGGTCTATGTACCATGTGCAGGGCTCTGCGGTCAAGTTAACAACAGTACACGTGCAACTTCCGGTTAGACATTCAAAATGCTAGAGAGATTAGAATTTCTTGAAATGCCTTGTCCCAAGATCAAATCATATATACATCTTAAATGTAGCATTCTGATTATGGTTAGATCACATCTCATTTTATTTTACAAAATTATATGATCACTTTTAGATTTTAAAGTTTTAACTATCCACAATGTACAGTATGTATAGGCTTTTATTTGTGATGGTGGTTTTGCATGTATTTCTGTGTCTACATACAGATCTACATACAGGTCACTCTATATGAGTGACCTATATGATATAGAGTGACCTTTTTTCAGCACCCCTAACTGTGACTGACAGATTGTGAGCGTCCCAGCTAAAAGCAGGGATGAACTGGGGTGCGTTTCCCGTACAACCGCGGAAGGTAGCATTGAACTATCTTGGTACGATGCATCACCAGACTATGTCAGTTGTGATTGATATTAAGTGACGTTATTATGCTAACTTTTTATTTGGGCTTTTCATACTGTAGTCATACCGGCAATTCAACAAGAAAATCAACAATAGTATGAAATGAAATCAACAATATAAATAATATATAACCTAATCATTTTATTTAGTGACAGACAAGACTGACAGACTATGAGCATGTCTGCTAAAAGCATTGAGGGTTAACTGGTATTTTTCTACCTGGACCCTATGCTTTTATGGTTCTGTAATTCCTGTCGACTAGGGGTGTGGAAAGTAATTGATTTCTAGATGCATCGTGATGTGGAATTGGAGGATTATGAATCGATTGACAAATGTCAAAAATCAATTATCTAGAGGTTAACTGATAACGTAATGTTGACGTAACAAACATTCTGCGGTCTGGAAGCTAAGCAGGATTTTTTGGTTGTTAGTTCAAGTTCATTTGTTGTCATCCATCCACATACTGAGTACACAGTGAACAAAATGCAGTGTCTCAAGGCCCAAGGTGTTCAATACAATACTACAATGATAAACTTACGACAAAACACAAACATGTAACTGCGCTAGACAAGACAAAAAAGGAAGAGATATATTAAGGCAGAGTGAATGTGTTTGGCTGGAGCATTGTAAAGTGTGTAGTTCAACCCCCATCTGAATATATGCTAATAACAGCAGCATCAGAAATGAAAATAGCAGCAGCAGATGTCTGTAATAATGCTATAATAATGTAATAATGCTATGCAATGTTAGCTACATTTATATGAAGTAACATTAAATAGCTGCATTTCATTACTACCTACTTCTTTGGATTTTTACAAATACTTTGCTTTAAAACTACGAAGTAGTCACACAGTCAAACATCTTTATCCAATTCGTTTTACAGTCGCATAACAGCAATCATAATCGTGATGAGGTGCCTAGAAATTCCCACCCTTGAGTTGATGCATCGTGATGCATCGTGACATCAAATTGAATTGTTGACCTGATAATTGTAATTGTAATCGTATCATTAGACAAGTAAAGATGGACTCGCCTACAAATTATGTCCACTGATAGGCTCGGATTGTGACAAGTGTCTGCCAACATCATGGAAATGAACCCTACAGAGATAGACTTTTTTTTTAAAAGAGTAAAAACCTTTTTGTTTAACCAGAAACAGTCACTATATCACTCTAATGCGGGCTCGTCCAGGATCCAAACCCATTTGATAAGGTTCAACCTAGCCTACTGTGGCAAATGAGTGGTTGATTAGTATGTTGGTGACCAATTTGGTTTGTGACTCTTGTGGTCTGTGAATGCTAAAATTAGTTTAGGTGCTTTTCAGCAGTTTAGATAAAGTGCCCTTGTATTGTATTAAGATTTTGGGGAGTTTTTGTTCTGTTGTTCAGATGGGTTACTTTTGTGGAGTTTGTTTTTGGTGGATGTTGACAGGAGCTGCATTTGTCCCCAATTGTTTAGTTGCAAACCTGTTTTTAGATGTAACATGCATATGTTTTGTGTTTAGTACAGTCACATTTGTTTGTAGGAGCCATGCATCCTCTTGTAGGCTGAAGTGGTTGATCTCAATAGGAGACCAACCAGTTTGTTGTTTTCACTTAGTGTGGCGGAGAACATGGTTGAAGACAACCTCTTGGGAGCATTTCCCTGGTTTCTGGAGGGTCGCCAGTCTCTGGCTGCCTTTTGTTACCAGTGGAATCAGCGCATAAGTAAACACCACCAGTATCCGTCTGAAGACTAGGGTGGCATTAGTTAGATTAGTAAAAGGAATTAGTAAGATTAGAGTTGGGGAAGCTTGGGCTCTATTGTGGCTACGACTTTGCCATTGCACATTTTTCTGTATTAGGTTTTTGTCTTTAGGTTGTAACCTCAGAAATGGTTGAAACTGTAAAATCAGTACTTTGATCTGAAAATATATTGCTGAATTGCTTTAAAACCTGGTATGTTTTCAAAATCTTGGGTTTATGATAGTTTGGTTTTGTGATGAGGATTATTATATTGGCAATTATTATATTGGGAAATATTGGCAGTGGGGTTATCCATCTCGGTTAGTGTCTGTGCCTTGATGGGTTGCCAGCTAGCTTAGGTAACATACATTTAGTGCTATAGCTCATACTTTGGTTAGTATGAGCTTTGTTGTATCTTTATGTCCATGTGTTGTGCATCTTGGGACGACTTGGTTGGCTAGTGAGACTTTGTTTGGAGGAAACTTTTGGTGTGCTACTTTGGTTTAGAGCTTACGTGGCAATTCCTGTTTTGTGTGCATTTGATTGCTGGAATTTTGGTATGTGTCATTTCTTTGTTTGTTTGAGATGAGCTTTGGGTGCTCATTCTGATGTGAAATTTGGGTCAGGGCTTTGACCTCAACTTCCGATTTGTCAAATTGGCTTTGAGTGACAGGTAGTGGCCACAGGTGGCAAGCAACAAGGCTTCATTTGGCCCACCTCAGGTCCTATTGGTGACGTCATGGAGACTACATCCATGTTTATTACATGCTATGGTATTAACTTAAAATGCTAATGCAACTATTGTATAAGAGCTTTGCATTTATCTGAAAATAATGTACACCCTCTGGTCAATCAGAATTCTCCGTGGCTATGGTTTACCATAGGTGTTCCAGTTCCTCATTCCTCAGACTTATGAAGTGTCTGCAGTTAGGCCTGATGGTTATAGAAATTATTGAGTTCCAAGTGCATAGCACAACTGAATAATGAGAACTTTGATTATGTGTTTTTCATCATGCAGCATTGTATGTAACAAATGTGATTGTATTTCTCCTCTTTAGAAAAAACATGTTCAGATTTTGTCACATGGAAGATGAAAAGTCATAGGAAAGATGTATTTGTTCCAGAAAGCTTCATTAGGGCTCAACTCTTAGCCTTGACAGTGTTGATGTAGTGCAGCCTGCTGAGACACACACAATCACACACAAACACTGTCCATTTCACCTCAGTCACTCCAGCATCAGATTTTTTAACAGCCTGTAAAAATCAGGTGAACTTTCGCCCTGATCTTTAAAAAAAATCCCTGAATTTCCATGCTTGTCATTGCTGCTGTTGGATCTCCATCATCCACTATTTCCCTAAAAATGTCACTTAATTAATGTAGTTGGATGTAAATCATTTTAACAAACTGCATGCCTGTTATACTTGTTGTCAACTCTAAAGTAACATTTTACTGTTCACTTTGTATATATTGTTAATTGTATTTTCTATTTGTTTGTTTTTTCATTTAGATAATCAACTTTTCATTTAGATAATCAACTCAGTGTCCTGGGTAACCGTGCACCGTTATGTTTCACATAACTTAATTAGCTAACCTAAGGTCACTATGGCTCTTTTTTACACTTGGTGCTAGTAAGAGCTGCCAAAAATTGAAGTGACTGATGAGCATCTTGTGAAAGCAAGCAGCTCTTCCAAGAACCAAGTGTAAAAAAGAGCCATAGTGACTTAAGGCTAGCTAGCTAAGCTGTGAAAATCAGGCTAATGTTTGTGCTACACTTAGTAATGTTGCTAACAGTTATCTAAGACTCTGAGGAGAATTTTAAAAATGATCAAAAACACTACAATTTCCTTTCAGAGATGAATGAAGTAATTGTCTAGCTAGCTAAGTTAGCTATCTAGCTATCTAAGTTAGCTATCTAGCTATCCATCTAACTACAAAGATAAACAATAAATGCTATTAACAGCATGTACAATGCTAACTGTGAAAAGTAAACGGTAACGTTATTGTTCGTAAAACTGATATACATCAAACTACATATTGCAAGTAGAGAATTAAGTTTTTTCTTTAAGTAAGGAACATGGCTGCTCTGCAAGCAAACTTTAAATTAAGTGGAAAACTCTAAAATTAAAAAGAAATATCAAATAGGAATGAGAATGATCACTGATTATTTATTTCTTCACATGGAAGCCCACCTCAAAATCATGTCTCACCTCAAAGCAAACTCGGGCTTTCTTCCATGAGAATACCAGTATTGATGTCTGTACCTTGACACGTCTCAGTATAAACTCTGGTTATCATGGAAGTTGCATCAGCAGACTCAGAGATTCCTGCTTTTGGGTTTACCCAGCACCTTGGCTTAACATGCAAAACTAGAACAAAGAAAAATAAACAGAGGATTTCATTGAAGCTGCAATCCTTGTGCAGCAACTATTCATTGATTAAGAAGAAACCATTAGTCAATGATCAGTGACTGCTGAATCAGACTATCTCTGGTGTGTCCCTGACCCTCATTTAGCCATCCATGTTTGTTCTTTTTCATCTGTCCCTGTGTTTTCAGTTCCCTTTTGCCACCTCCTTTTTCCTCTTTTAATTCTCATCAGTGTGAATGATGGATAGATAGTCAAACGATTTAATCCTGTCATCAGGCTCCTCGATTACCTCATGTTTCCTGAATGCATAGTTGTTGTTGAGATCGACATGTTGATTAAAACAACAACAGGATAGCTGCTAATGGTCAAAAACAACTTTTGACTAAATGACATTACATTGTGAACAGATTGGCTTTTGTTTAAATTATTTTTTTTACCACATGCTCTCTGTTTGTTGTTGTTGTTGTTGTTTGTTGTGTATTCTGGGAGGAATTACATGGTTGTAACATTTTCTTTGGTGAGGCCCTCTTTGATTATGAAACCAAACACCTTGTTCTGTTCTTAGCCTAATCCAACAGCTGTGCCTAATGCCAGGAAATGCCTCTTTCCTCTTGCCAAGTAAAATCCACAGAAAAGCATTCAAAAAGGAGCACATGTCGTTACTTTAGAGTGGGACTGTAATAAGCACGGCCAATCGCTTAATTTGGTCTTTGTGGAACGATAGGCTGGCCTACCTGTCTGTCTACCTGCTCCCTTGAGGGATGGGTTAAATGCAGAGAATGAATTTCGCTACATGTACATATGTATGTGACAATAAAGTATATTCTTCTTCTTCTCTTCCTGCGCGCACTATGTCTGTGCACTCATTGAGCACAAACAGGTGTTTTGTGGGAATAGTTTTGGAGGGAACCCTGAAGGGAGGGGATAGGATGTTTTTGCCTGCATGCTTTCAAAATCTAGCTGTAATCTGCTTGCTAATTTATTCAATTTTGACCACCCCAGCTCTAAATACAGCCTCACAGAGTCTGTATAGCATGGCTGTGGATCTGCTTAATGCCTCTACTGATTAACTGATACCAGTATCAGTTAAGGTTTGAATTGTTCGAAGACACAGTGTGTGTGTGTGTGTGTGTGTGTGTGTGTGTGTTTGGACCTAGCACTGCCTCACCCCTTTAGGAGACTAGCTGTCTATTTAGAGTAGTGAGCAGTGAACATGAGCAAAGATTATGACATGATGCTTAAGCAAGTATTGGACATATCTTGTAAACACTTATATTAACACTTATATTTCAGACAGACAAATCAGCAGAAAATGAATTTTGTTTGAGACCTTTCTCTATCTCAGCAACACACTCTCATGAGAGCTGGCAACACATCTCTCAGTTGGTAAGTTATAAGGTTTATTAAAGTTCATAACTACTGATAACATCATGCACGCACAACTCCTACTGTATGTAACATCAATGCCAGGTGATTTATCATATTAGAGTGGGTGATTTCTGTACTCCAAGGTTATAATGGCTGTGAGGTCTGAACAGGTCTGGACGTGCTTCATCCTGGAGCCATGCTGCTAATTCTCCCCCCTCTGGGTTTCATTAATTTGAGATTAACTGACCTGTTACTGGCAAGATGTTATACTGAATGTTCCTCTTGCGTAAAAGTACTACAAGCTCACAGCATGTGGCAGAAGTGGGAACTGGATATGTTTAATACAAATGTGGGGGACAAGTTCGCAAAGAAAACATCGTATTCAAATAATTGCATTGTAAACCAAGGTGAAAACGTGCTGTGACAGCATTGCCAACAGTGCTGTGTTTGTCGATGACAGGGCAGACACATTTCATGCTATATTTGGGGTTTTAAATTGTCTTCTAAGTAAAAAGGTTAATGGAAGTCTTGGACATGTTTTATAAGGTCTTAACAAATGTCACAAGATTCTTCTTTAGTTTTTAAGGTTGGTGAGCCTGTCACTAAGCTGGCTGGTGTTGCGATAGAGCGGTGTAAGAGGCTGGAATAACGATATTATATAACCATAACAAGATTAATGCAACATCAATGTGTGCGTTTGTGTGTGTCAATGTGTGCCAGAGAGAGGGAAAAGTGTGTGTGTGTGTGTGTGTGTGTGTGCAGCCCAGTTTGAGTCAGAGAATAAACCACATTCCCCACTGTCCTGATAACACTTTACTCCAAAGGATGATATGAAATGATACGTTGTGTGTGCTCTCATTAATGTGGGTTTGTGTGATGTGTGCAGTGTTTGCAATTTTGAGTGCATATATGTACATGTAAGATTGAATAGATATCAGTGTCTGTTGTTTCAGTGTCAGGCTCCTTTGTGACGCAAACCTGTGTACACATTGAGCCAGAAGCTGGATTCATTGTTAACGAATATCACTTCAAATCCTGTTTCTAAGCCTTTCTCATTGTGACTCAATAATATGTTCATCAATATGATGAGAAGATTGATTCCTCTCTAATATTTATCTTATAAATATGAAGGTTGCACAGGCTCTTTAAAACCGCAAATTGTGCACTTTTCCACTTACGTTTTTGGTATTAGGTTAGTTTTACATTTGGACTGATCTGTTTCCACCCGTGTTAAGTCCTGGCTTAAGCGGCTGAACAAAAGTAGAGTATTTTTTATTTTATTTACATTAAACCAAATTAGACAAAATTAAAGTACCAAAGTAAATACACTAAAGATGGGTGTGGAAATAAGTAAGTCATTGGCGTGTTAGGTGCATGAGTGATGGGTGCGGGTGTTGTAAGGTGCACAACAAAAACACAAGGATAAACTTAGGGCAACATAGCCAAACCAAAGCGTGGCGTGCCTGTGGGTAGGAGCAGAGTGAGTGATTAAACTGCAGTCAGGACTTAAGTATCCTAGGAACACACTGGGCGCCACAGGTGTTCCAGTGTACACTAATCAGCCACCTGCAGAGCAAACTGAGCTACAGGTTAGTAACAGATAAACCCCAAGATGACACCATGGGTCATCACACCCGCTTCTAGATGATAAGCTAACAATCTCTTGGCTGTACCTTCAGAGATCATATAAAAGTTGCATAAAGCCTTCTTTTGTTTCTCAGAATTTAAATTTTCCAGATATGTGTAAATATATCTATCTTTGTTGCCAAGTGCTCTCTTCTGTGGTGTGGTAGTTATAAAAAAAAAGAACGATGAGGCTCTGTCTCATGTGGGTGTTGATGAAGCATTCATCGGTCCTCCCTTTGTGTTTACCCACTTACAGGAGGCATGCTGTGCATACGTGCTGATGGTGACGGCAGTCTACTGGGTGTCTGAGGCTGTTCCTCTGGGTGCGGCTGCTCTGGTACCCGCCTTCCTCTATCCGCTCTTTGGGGTACTCAAGTCGAGCGAGGTCAGTATCTAACAGCCCTGTTAGACAAGTGTGACATCAATACATTTTGTTTATTGTTTATCTTATAATTTCTGCCTAAATAAAGGTCATATATCCGACTCATTAGCTAGCTATGTCTTTGACACAGCATCACTGGCAAACTTTGTCTGTAAGTTAACTGCTCAGGCTAGCGACACAGTGCTTGGCCATTAGTTACTAGTTATTAGTTCAGAATTGTTTTGCTTAAAAATATGGCTGCCACATTTCATACATCTACATCAATCGTTGACAGCCAAAGAAAGATTTCATTTGCCCCCTCCACTCTCCACACAAATTAGATTGGCGCTGATAACCTTATCTCTTCACAGTGACTACATTTACATAGTTAAGATGTGATAAGAAATTGCCTTGTAAACACCAAATTCTGATTGCTTCAACCATGGGCTGAAAATTAACACCTAGCAAGCGCCAAATGCTGGTAGATTTTTCATTTACTGTCTAAATGTTGAAAGACTATGAGCCAAATTGGCTGGTAAATGTGTTCAGCACAATATCGCCATATAATAGCTGTCTGATGGTAACTAGCAACAGACTGGCATTCTTATTTGTCATGTGTCACACTTGAAATGGTCCCCTCAGTACCAAGGGATCTAAAACACACAGATAATGGGGGTTTCATTAGGGTCTGAGAATAAAACATGTGAGGTCCCTATTGCAACTGAAGGGATTAGTTTTTCTGCAAAGTAAGCTTGTTTTTGGTGGTCTAAACATGCTCAAAAACTCACCAACTTTGCACACGTCAGAAGTGGCGAAAAATTACGCATTTTATGGGTCCTGCACATGGGAATGACAAAATGGCTTGCTAGCGCCACCTACAAAATTGGAAAGAATTAGCCCCCATGCCACATTCAACCTACATGCACAAAATTTTGGGGGACATGTATCATATCAAGACACACAAGCGGAACTGAATGTGCAATTTAACCCATTTTTCACCATTTACAGGGAGCGTACTTTAACAAACTCATCCTAGAGAATTAATCCAATTGACTTCAAATTTTTCGCCATGCACTCTAAACCCACTGATGATTAAAAACGGTGACTTTTCGTCCACCAGCGGGATCGTGGCGTGAAATTGAAAATCGAGGATTCGCCACAAAACAGGAAGTTGTTATAACTTCAGTGTAGATGCTCACATCTGTACCAAATGTAACATGTATGATAACAGTCACACCCTGAACACATCCATATTCCAACATTCACTCAAAGTCATAGTGTCACCTGCTGACAACAGGAAATGACATGTTTTACGTTGTGATGAACTACTACTAGCTGGTTGGTCATATCAACGTCAAAACTGTCCCAGAAAACTCTTAACACATTGGTTGATTTAGTTGTAAAATTTGTGAGTTTTTTGGTTAACAATGTCGTGGTGATGTGGCGGTGAAGTTAAACGCTTCGCCATGACACAGGAAGTTGTAACTTGACTGTACATGCTCAATGCTCAGATCTGAACGAAATTGTACACGTTTAGTAAGAGTCCTGTCCTGAACACATGACCATGCCAACATTCAACCATAGTCATAACGCCACCTACTGGCAACAGGAAGTGACCTTCAACAAAGAACCTCCCGCAGCACATTTCACCTACATTTACAAAATTTCTGTGGCACAGGTATCATGTCCAGACGTACCAAAAATCCTCTTCAGCCATTTTGAATTTTATGGTCATTTAATAACGAACTCCAGCTAGAGAATTAGTCCCACTGTCTTCAGATTTTCGCTGTCTAGTCTAATCCCACTGATGATTAAAAGTTGTACAAACGGTGAGTTTTTGTGGAACGGCGCGCCTGTGGCGTGTCGTCCAAAATCGATGATTCGTCATGAAACCAGAAGTTGTAACTTTAGTGTATATGCTCACATCTGCACCAAACTTTACATGTTGATAACAGTCACACCCGGACCACATCTACATGCCAATGTTCAGTTAAAGTTGTAGAGCCAACAATTGGCAACAGGAAGCAAGCTCTGTCTGATGCTCATCGTGTGATTTAAATCAATTTTCACAATGTGTTCCACACCTGACGTGGTAAGACCTAACGTATAGATACCGGGTGCCCTGTAGCACAACATAGGGGACACAGGAAGTAATGCTTAAGTCCTCTGTGCAGCGTTAGAAGTGTGTGACAATTCAGAGCCGCACCGGCAGATCTGTGGAATATATGGTGCGACTGCGTCACATCCCGCCCAACGCTGCTTGCAGCTTTAATTGGTTGTTGTTTATGTTCATTTCATTTGATGGGCATATAATTGTTAGGGTTGGGTGTTAGGGGATAGAAGTTGGCAGGAAAAGAGGGGAGAGTGAGTGCAGCCCAGAGACTGTATAAAAAAAGCAGTATGGTCGCTTTCATACAGAGATCGTGCAATAAAGTTAAATGCGGAAAGAATATCCGCCAATATGCCGCAATTGCTCACTCATACTGGACAAAAGTTTGCGTCATAATCCGCAACCATGTGTGCTTTCAAATAGCGGAAAGCCGGAAACAATAGTTCTGTTACAGTGTGCCCCATGTCACTCTAAAGGGGACTCTATATGCGTATACAGTAAGTCCAGATCAGGAAGAAAATGAGTGAAAAGCCTCTCTGTGTATGTTTCAAGTACTCGGATCCCCTTACGTGTTTCTAGATGCCTTTATGCTTTTTATGCATGTGAGAGGTTTCTCAGATGCATATGACTTTCTATGAAGGTTTTACAATGTGGTCTTACTTATCATATCACGTCAGTGTAAACCAGAGGTTTCGTCAACTCAGCTGTAAAGGTTTTATCAGCCATGACTATATGGAGTGTCTAGAAAAAACCATTAACCTGGCACTCATCATCATTATCCCACTGATGTTTCTCAGTGTTCTTTCATCTCTGAGTACATGCATTCAAACGTGTCTACACCTGGCCACTCAAACACTTTACCAGCCAACATCACCACCACCAGGTCTGTTGCTCCGCCCCTGTTAAAAGTTGATTGGTTTCACTGATGATGACAACTGACAACGTCACCCCTTTTTTTTTTTTTTACAAGTAACAAAAGTTTCCTCTCCATTAAACTCACCCCCCTCTTCTTCACCTTTCTTATCATTACATAAAAAGTGAGCTCTCCGCCTCGTGACTAAATCGCATTGACAGTGACAAAGCTGCCTGTTAACACTGCTGTAAGCCTTTTGTGAGAGTGTTCTGTAAATATGCCAGCAAAGAGCTTTATGCAAAATTAATCCATTATTGTACTGTATCCGTCTGTTTGTCGTACTTAGTTCTCACCTCTACAGCTCCCATTAATCATCAGTCAGCATTTGAATTTTTAATCCTTTTCTTGGCTAATTATTTTATCCAGTGTGTAGCTCCTTAAAAATGGTCAAGCAACAATTAGAGCTAGCGACTGTCCTACTTTTCTAAAAAACAAACAAACAAACCAATTCCTTTTAAAAAGTCACTTAAAAGTAGGAAGGAAGAAATTTCAATGACTGAATATGAATATGTGTGTTAGCCTCCAGGAACTACCTTCCTAAAGCAAATAAATTGCTCTCGTAGAGCCAGAATTATAGTTATATGCATTTCATGTTATAGTTGTAATTTTGAGTTTTTTAAAAACATTTTTCAGTCATTATGAAGGAGGGGAGAGGAGAGTTAAATGCATCACCCTGCAGACTGTGTCGGGTTTTTTTGTGTTGCTCCTTTCTGAGAAAGACAGCCAAAAGGGGCCATGTGTAAAAATATCCAGCCGGAGGAAGTGCAGCAGGTTTTAGGTGAGAGGTGAGGGGGGCTTGTACAAGGCTGTGAACCCTGCGGGTGGGAAGTAGAGCAGATTAAAAAGAACAAATGGCAAACTGTAAGGGTTGATCCAAAAGAAGGGGGGGTGAAGTATCAAAGTGGCTGGAGGAGGGAAAAGCAAAATGCCCCCATCATTCCTTCCTGTTTCTAGTTATCTCATGCAACTTTTATTTTGAAATGTGCCACTGCATGTGTGTGTGTTCAGGTGGCAGCAGAGTACTGTAAAGATACCACTCTGTTGCTGATGGGAGTCATCTGCCTGGCAGCCTCCATAGAGAAGTGGAACCTTCACAAACGCATCGCTCTGCGCATGGTGATGATTGCAGGGGCCAAGCCTGGCATGTGAGCAGCGCACACACACTTTCACATATTCAGTGAAAAGGCCCTACTCACTCTTGAATCCTTTTGAAAAACTGAGAGGGAGGACTGACCAAAATGTCAATACTCCAAAGCTTGCACTGTTTTCTCCCGCAGATAGAAATGGAAAAACACTCACACCCTCTCTTTCTCTTCCAGGTTGGTTCTGGGCTTCATGTGCTGCACAGTGTTTCTGTCCATGTGGCTCAGCAACACATCCACCACAGCCATGGTGATGCCCATAGCGGAGGCTGTCCTGCAGCAGCTTATCTGCACCGGCCTGGCTGACAGCCACAACGACTCTGAAACCGCGGAGACCCCTGAGTATGACAGCGGTACGTCTAGCTCTGTCTCTACAGGGGGAGGCCACTGAACTATTAAAGCTTCTGTGCAAAAAAAAATCTTTGACATAAGACAGACTTTGATAGCAGTGTTGGCACCAACACTCACACTATACTTTGTAGTCAGACTGGGGTGAAGTGCAGCAATAGTTGAGCGAAGTAAAAAACGAGTTGTGTTAAGATTGTGTAGCTTGTTACAATTTTAACAAATGAATGAAAAAAATTAACCCTTTGAAATTCAATGTATCCCTCCAACAGTTCTCCCATTACACGTTTATGAGAAATGTTATTGTCTGCAGCTGTTTCAGACAAAGAAGAGAACCTGGACAAAAACCAGTTAGAGCTGCTCTATCGCAACGACAGGTGCGTGTATGTATGTGTTTGTGTGAGCACATGCTGTACTGTGTGTGTGTGTAAATATAAATTATTTTTCTACAGTGACCCCTCATTTTCTCTTACCAGTGTCTCCCAGTATGTGCCACCGTCCTTTTTACTGCTCCAGCTGTTGGCCTGGAGATGGTGTAGTGGGCTTTTCCAATGCACACACTTCCTTTCACCACTGAGGAGTTTCAGTGGGAGAATATGTGGCTGACAGCATACTTTTTCATTGTCAAAAGATTTAGTACCAACCAACTACGCTGCATTTAGCTTTGATCACAGCAATTCGCAATTTGCACAGACTGGGAAGATGACGTCATGTCAGAAACCCAATATGCAACAATGCTTTCATTTGTAATATGTCTACTGTGGTTGATGAGTATTGTAACTTTACGCCACCTGCAAATCTCATAAAAGTAAAGATTTTATTTAAGAAGTGCTATGTACTGTACTAGAGAAAAGTCTTTTTCACGTATTTTGTCATCAGTTAAACAACTTTTCCAATAATCAAGTCAAATGGCACTTTATCTTGTTATTTCTCTTGTTTTAACCACTTTGTCTTAATTGAACTTTCAGTTGTTGACATGTTTCTTGTCGTTTTTAAAATATCAGTTAAGTTTGTACACAGCATTCCAGCAGCAGCTTCTCACGCAAGCCTTCATTTTCTCTTCTCTTTTGACACCAGCAGCGACTGCACTAAACAGGAGCTCTCTACACTAAGTGAGGTGAGACCTGTGAAGACTTTTTCCCCCCAGTCCAAGTCCTCAGTACCATGAAAGTCAAATATGAGCAGCAGAGCAACAGAACAATCTGTATACTGTGAGTTAAATCTGTTGTTCGTGTTCTCAGGTACAAACTGGGGAAGTAAATGGTTTGGGTCTAATTCCAATCTCAGACCAGGATTTCATCAGACACGCCAATGGACACCTGCCGCAGGTTAGGAACACACACACTCGCGCAGATTATTTGAGGTTAAAGAGGCGGGTGAGAAACAGTAAGGTCAAGAAGAATGAGAAACTCTCCCCGCACCCTTATCAGTTAGTCAATAAACATCAGTAAGATTTTCCATTCGTTTAAAATGTTCTCTGCACTCTCTCTTAGGTTGCGATCGAAATCCCAAACGTGAAGCGGGTGAAGGCCGGAGAGATTCCCAGTATCCCACCAAGCGGGATCACATGATCTGTAAATGCCTGTCGCTCAGCATCACCTACGCCGCGACCATCGGCGGTCTCATCACCATCACCGGCACGTCAACCAACCTCATCTTCGCTGAGCAGTTTAACAAGTAGGTACACATACATGCACTCACTCACACATTAGGGTAATGAGTTAAGAATCGTCTGGGTTGACAGGCATCTACCATCCGCTGACAGTAAAAATAAATATTAAAGCAGCTTTAATAATGGTTTTGAACACCATTTCAACTTTCTTGGCTGCTGTTCTGGCTGGACTGAAACAGCCCATGTTACCTCAGTGTCTGGGGGGGGGGACAAACTGAGATCAAACTAATCAGCCTTTACAGTCCTGACACAGCCGATTTCCTCCAGCTGCAGCACTAAGCCTGGCAGAATGGCCTCCTTCATGTTGCAGCTTGTTGGGCAAAGGTCAGGTTTTGATTCTCTCTCTCTCTCTCTCTGTCTCTGTGTGTGTGTGTGTGTGTGTGTGTGTGTGTGTGGTGGGTGGGGTGGTGCTGCTGTAGTAGTTGTAATCCAAAAGTGGTGCTACCAAGAACAGAAGAACAGCAATCAATCCAAGCAGTGAATAAGAAAATCCCCCAAATTATACCTTTGAGTCGTTGAATTTTGAGTCAACTTTCAGTCACTTGGTAAATAAGATTGGTGTGTGTTTGTGTTTGTGTGTTCAGGTCAGGCGGTCCAAGACCTTGTCTACAACAAGTCCATGCTAGTACGGCAAGGCCGAGTGATCTACTTGACCCCAGCTGCAGACAATTATTACCCAACTTTTCAGTTTCCCTCAGCTGTGTTGAGTATTTTAGTATCTTTCAGGTCATTGTTTGTGTTTGGTGTTTTGGATCAATCTCCCTGCTCTCATTAGCATCGTTTACAGCAGCATGAGGAAGCTGTTTTTAGTGGAAAAGTTTTGATAAACAGACCCTCTGTATAATACCTGTAACAGCTGACTAAATTACAGACACAAAAAGCGTTACCAGCCTTGACACTTACCTGTACTTGCGACATACGCTATGCTATGCCTCCATCAAGTTAGCAATAATAATATGCAACATCTGGTTAGGTTTAGGAACCACAACTACTTGGTTAGATTTAGGAAAAGATCACGGTTTGGGGTAAAATAAGAATGTTACTTACGTAAATTAAGTTACATAACTCAGTTAGTTACATAAATTACATACTGTACGTTACGTAGATTACGTCTGTACTTAGCTTAAGTTCATAAGAAGTCGACGTTGACTATTTTTCATGCCGGTCTCCTGTGTGAAAGTCTGGTGTTTTCTCCTTTTTATGTTATGTTATTTGTAAATTTTCCCTGTTTTTACTTTTTACATTTTGGGAAATGTAAAATTTGGGTTGAATGAAAGACAGGACGAAAGTAACACAGCGATTTTCTACGAGCCCGTAAAAGTCTGATGTACTTGTGCTTAACTATGTCAGCATGTACATAACGCAATATTTACCAGAACAGCCAAGAGTTATACAGAAGAAGCTGAAAGTAAATTTTTTTAAGTGGTAAAGTTTTTTGAATGACAAGTTGTGTTTATTGTTTCATGTGTCATTGTCATGATCATAAAACAGATTAGTTTGTACTTTAACACACGATGAAGTGTGCCGTGTCAAAGCTTTTCATGATAGAAGTGAGTCATTTTTAATAGTCAGGAGTTTTATTTTGTCCCTCTACAGTCAGAGCTTATGTGGTCACTTTGTGTGTGAGACGGGAAGTGATTGGCTGATTCCTCTTTTAAAATAAATGATATTTAACGGTGTCACTAAATCGCTCAATATGATTCAAAGCAGGAATTTAAGAATAATTTACATTTAAGGCCGGGGAAGCTGTGGCTCAGGAGATAGAGAGGGTTGCCCGTTAATCGAAAGATCAGTGGTTCAATTCCTGGTTCTTCAGCATGCATGTTCAAGTGTCCTTGGGCAAGATACCTGGTGGCTATTCCACCAGGAATGTGTGTGAATGTTTGAGCACTCGTGCTCAGTGTTTGAATATGTGTCAATAGTGAATATGATGTAGTGTAAAACGTGCTTTGATTGGTCGTAAAGACTAGGAAGATGCAATACAAATACAGAGCATTTACATGTTCTAAAAATTAAATGTAGTATATATAATATATCTTTATATATTCTATATAAAAAATATAAATAATATATTTTTATATATATTTAAGATAATGGACATAAAATGTCTACAATAAATATTAAATAGGACAATGTTAGACATTTTAAAACAAGAATAACAATCATACACTAGGTAAATGTATACTGTTGTGTGTCTTCTGTTGGGACAGAAGCTTGATAGTACACATGTGAGTTGGTGATCACAACAAAAATTTGTTTCTAAGCTCCTTGCTTATATAATTTATTGTTGTTAAGCCACAATATACTTAAGATTTTACTCAAAATTAGCGCTATATCACTATCATTAGTATTGCTTCACTGTAATTAGACATGTTCAGTGTCCCCAGGTTTTCTCTTTTTGCTACTTTCACAGTTCATTATTATTCTTTCCCCATCTTTTCTATATAAATCAACTGAAGTAACTGAATGTGCTGGATCACTGAAGGGATGGCAGAGCTGGTTCTGTATCACACACCTGATCATCATCTCTGAATGTCACCTTTACCCTACTTTAGTGTCCATACAGCAGAGAGCTCAGTGAAGCACGTCTAAGCAAACAACGTGTCCTATTTAAACAATCTAGACTATAATGCATTTGTCTAAAGTGTGTTTTGGGCGTAACATGGATTAAACCAATCAGAGTATCATCTCCCATTACCTATAAAACCCAGGTTCGCCTGCACCTGGTGCATTGCTATTTAAATGTCGGATGAATGGCGCATTATATAAACCATGAATTGATTACAAGTGTGATGCAGGCTCGCTGCAGAGAGAGAGAGAGAGAGAGAGAGAGAGAGGGTGTGGGTATATGGACAGAAGTGTGGACATTATATTCACTATTGAATAAATGAAATTCATTCAATACAGAGAGTGTACATGTTCCAGACCGTTTTCCATTATGAAAGTTGCTGTAAAAATACTTAAAAAATAAAAGTAAAAATAAAAGTAGTAGTATAGTAAAGAAGAATATCAAAAACAACTGGAGTGCATAAGTTATAGTAGGACCTATTTGTTTTTACCAATTAATGCATTTTGAGTTTTAAGTTTTCAAAAATGTTTAAGTGTTGTTTTATACACTTTAAATTATAGTGTAGCCTAGGTGACCCATACCCCTACTGTGAATTAACCCGAAGGCCTACGTTTGTGTGGATTAAATCTTAATATTAGGAGCAATAACAATGGAATTTGTCAGTGAGTGATAAAATAAGTCGGAGATGAATACCTCATCACTTTTGCATCATGTTATAATAGTGTGCTAGTTTCTCTTAGCTAGCCTTCGGACGAAATATGAAAACCTTCACTGATGGTCTAAAAACATTTAATGTGCTGTCTTGCACGTCATCACCAACGTAGTACAGATGGAAAGAAATGAATACATTAAAACCTCATGAAATACATATAAATACAGTTAATCATGCCAATTTTACAAGCATTACCTTAAAGTGCACTGAAGATGAATGACCACTGGTAGCCTATTGGACAGACCAGTCAGTTGGTACAGACCCCTACTGTGGTGTTCTTTTCTTTAAACAACAGAAAATAACAAGCTGTGCAAACATTTCTTAGGTGCCTCACACTAACAGTGACTTTGCTGGTGTGTGTCGACAAGTCAGCGACATTGTGGCCCCTGCTGTCCATAAAGCGGAGCTTTCAAGGCAGAGCAGGCAAACCAAAGGTAGTGGTAGTATCATTTAATCGCTGACAGAAGCTCACATGACACACTATAATGTAGTGTGTGTTTTTAGTATTAGATATATTTATTTTCAACCTCTCTCATAATATATTCCCCACTACAGAAGCTACCACTATGACTTCTACTTCTTCTACTTCTGCCTTATCCCCCAAAGGGATAGTTCACTGTGGTGTTCTAATTACAGAGTAGGGATGGTTATGAATTTGAGGTTACTCTGTGTGTTTATTGGAAACTGGGTGTGCAAAAGACATTAGGAACAGTATATCTGGTATCACTTTTTATTAAGAACCCCTTTATAAAGGTTTATCAGTTGTTAAAAACATTTACTTATAACTTATAAGCAATCAATACAACTTGTCAGGTTATGAAACATCTCTATGGCTGGTATGTCATTGACAGTCAAGCCAACAAAAAAAAAGAAACTTTGTTTCTAGTAAGACATCATCTTAACTAGTGAGTCATGTTGTGAATGCTAATAAGTCATTAATACAGTTGTTTTTTTGTTTTGTTTTTTACTGCTTTTGTAATGTAAATATAAACACGTTGTTATACAACTTTGGTACGACAGCAGTCAAATGAAAGAAACTCCTGGAGGAACTAAAGAGTTAAAAGATGAATCAGGTGTCACCATGGAGTTCCATAGTTGTGCTTGATCATGGTTTATAACTGTTTTATAGAGCATTAGTGAAGAATATATTAATAACGCCACTAGTGGCAGCTCATAAATCCTTAAGTGTGCCAAAGGGAGTAGCAAGTAACTCAAAGATTCCTAAACAGTTTTGTGCAGTGTATTGTATGACAGTATTCTGTAGTATGAAAGCATTACAAAGCACTCCAGTAACACTTTAGAACAAACCCTGTTTTGGATTTTTTTTAATTCCAAACAATAACTGAAACTGCATTTTACAGCAATGATTGGAGAGAGGTTTCTCAAGAGATTTTAAGTGAATCATTCTGGCTCCTGTCCTGTAATTGAAGTGTATGAACTACGTATGATCCTGCTGGCTTTGCTGTCATGGCAGAGGTCAGTGGTACTTGCACTGAGTCATCTCTTATCAGTCTGGAGAGTCAGCTGTGCTGCTGCGCAGATCGGGACAACAGCTGTCAATCAAAGCAAACACACGAGACCGAGGCAGTGTCAAGTGAAGTAGCTGATGGGGGGGAAATGGTTAATACATCTCCAACACGTTATGAAATACATTACATTAAGACCACATATTCCATCAGCCCTCTTCCTGTGTGTGTGCTAAAAAGATGTCAACCTGCACACACATAAGTGCAGACACCCTAAAGTAACTCTCTCGGTCTCTCGCTTTGTATTTTCCAGTCGTTATCCAGATGCGAAGGTGATAAACTTCGGCACGTGGTTCATCTTCAGCTTCCCCATCGCCATCATCATGCTGGTCCTCACCTGGCTCTGGCTGCACTTCCTCTTCCTTGGCTGCAAGTGAGTTTGTATGTGTGTGTGTGTGTGTGTGTGTGTGTTTGGGCATGTATTTTACAGAATGCATCCTACTGTGCTTTGTGATAATGGTGGTGTGTGTGTGTGTGTGTGTGTGGCCTACTTGTCCATCTTATCATTACGGACTCATGATAATCCCTGTCTGTACGCCGTTGAGTCCTGTGGCTCCAGGATGGAAATAAAAACAGAGCAAGTGTGTCAGGTCACCATGTGGTTGATGTCGGTGTTCTGTGTGTGTGTGTGTGTGTGTTCAGCTTTAGGGAAACGTGCTCGTTGAGTAAGAAGCGCAAAACCAGGAGAGAGATACTGTCAGAGAAGAGGATCCATGAGGAGTACGCAAAACTGGGACCCATCAGGTGTGTACGTGCGTTTCAGCACACGTGTGGTTTCTTTGTTCTACCTTTCCTGAAATTCATTCAATACAGAGAGTGTACATGTTCCAGACCGTTTTCCATTATAAAAGTTGCTGTAGAAATACTTAAAAAAATAAAAGTAAAAATAAAAGTAGTAGTATAGTAAAGAAGAATATCAATCCTCCTACCTTTCCTGACTGGACAAGCCCTGGATTTTTTTTAGGTTGTATTAATAGGAATCTGCAAAAGATTGAACGGAAATTTTTTCCATGAATTTTCCATGAATGTTTTGGATTTTCATATCGGGATCGTGGTATTCATCTTTTGTCTGCAAAAACTGCAATAATATATATATAAAGAAAACTTGCATCACAGGTGTACTCACACACCCAGACATGACATTGTGGCACAATCACATTATCACTCATGTAATTGTTGCTCATATGCATTTGTGGTTTCTATGTCTGTGTGCGTCCCAGCTACCCAGAGGTGGTGACCGGTGTTTTCTTCATCCTGATGACTCTGCTGTGGTTCACCAGAGAGCCTGGTTTTGTGCCCGGCTGGACATCTCTATTTGAGAAGTAAGTGCCCATAACGTTGCGACACACCACCGCACAGTTGGTGTTGTTATCATTAACAAGTGTTAGTGATCAGACAGGTGCGTGTGGCTTTAGGTCGGTAGAGCAGTTCATCAGTTAGACGTACATAAACGCATGCAGTCACACAGAGACACACATAGATACTGTGTGCACACACAAAGAATCAGCCCCATAAAAACAGTTATTGTCAAACTATGACAACTAAATAAGTTCAAAGAGTTTGACAGGTTTTGTCTCTTCTTCTTCTCCTTCTGCATTTTTTATATCTGTTGTATCCGTGGGTCTCTTCTCTCTCAGGAAAGGCTACAGGACTGATGCAACAGTATCTGTCCTTCTGGGATTCCTGCTCTTCCTTATCCCTGCCAGGCGACCCTTCTCCTCCTCTAGCTATAGAAACACAGGTCAGGCCCATGCACTTGCCCTGGTATAGCTGTACTATGTTTGGTTTATCTCCTCAGCGCACCAGACAGGTGGGGTTTAACATGTTGAACAATATAAAGTGGATCAGTGCTGCAAATCAACCTCAGTTACCTTTCATATACAATGATGGTCTACTCCTTTCAACTGTCACTCAGTGAGGCTTCAATCAAACACTAGAAACACAAAAATATTTACAATTGCTATGACTTCCTAAGTTTAGGTTAATTAAAAGAAACGGAAAAATAATACTTGAATATATATCTTTTGGCTCTCTACAAAAATAGTACAAAGATTAAGATATTTAGAAATCCCAAAAAATAAATCAGCCATAACCAATATAATATTCTCCTAATCTCAAACTCTGTGACAAAGTTAGACAATCACACACACTGTTCTTGCCCGACGGCTGCCTGTGTTACCTGCCTGTTCATGGCGATGTGTTGTCCATATGCTGCAGGTTCACTGGGTCAGAGAAACCAGAAAAACACGTCAATTTCAGACAACAGTGTTTTCCATGGTGGAGCAACATTTTGAAAAACACTGGAAAAACCTGACATTTATTGTATTTTTCTGCTCAACACATGATGTTTTAGTGCTGACCCTTGCCAGTCCACTAACCTCTAAACGCCGTAACTAGGGATGTCCAGATCCGATCACGAGATCGGAAATCGGGCCCGATCGCGTTGTTTCAGACTCGATCGGAAGCGGATGTTACCTTCCGATCAGGACTCGGATATAAATGTATATATATTCTCATATTTTTATTTACTGTTGCACTAAAGTCCAAAATGAAGAATTTATGTTATTTATTACTTGATGGTTCAAGCTACCTCACAGTGCTCTGTTTGTTAACAGAGTTGTTGAATGTTAAAATAAGGTGAATTAAATAAAAAATAAGGAACATCCTGGATCTGTTTTTTAAGTCTTATAGAGTATCGGATCGGGACTCGGTATCGGTAGATACTCGAAATCAAATGACTCGGACTTGGGCTCAAGGGCAAAAAAACCTGATCGGGATATCCCTGGCCGTAAGAGGAGCAAATGTAGTTCAGGAATGCCACCAACTGCAAGGCATTTTTTAAATTTTTTTAAGAAACAGAAGTAAATGTATGTATTTATTGGTCCTTACTTCTTTCAGTCCTTTATTCTAATAATGTTGTAATCGTTTTTAATTGCTAGCATTACCTACTCTTAAGTACAGTAGGTCAGCTGAAATGCAAAATAGCCTGTAAAAGCACACTATTCAACATATTTGGAGAACAACGTTTTCACTAATAAATTAAAGATATATTAATATTAACTTAGCTTTAAATGGAGTTCTTCTTTCGAGGAAATTCCTAATTTACCTACCATTTTGCACCAAATTACATACTGGTCATTGTTTTCTGGTAACTTCCTAGGAAATTATTTGAATATAAAATAATAACTCAAAATATCTTTCTCATGCAGTACACAGTATACATATACAGTATTTGCACAGTACCACAAAATAAGTTACATTTCACCAAAAAACACATCTCTAAAGATTCATTATTAACAATTCCCAATATTTTTGTAAAAGAACAATCAAAATATTAAGGACAACATGATTCAAAGATGTGTGGCTGTACTGACATATTTTCTGTGGTTTTAAACCTTCAGATGACGATGACCCACTGGCTCCCATGATCACATGGAAGGACTTCCAGAGACTGATGCCATGGGAAATTGTCATCCTGGTGGGAGGAGGCTATGCACTGGCAGCTGGTTGCAAGGTACTATGCATGTGTTTTTGTGTGCTGTTGTGTTACAGTACTGTACCATCTGAGGGGCAAGTTGAGGGTTAGGAGGCATTTTTTAGCGTTGATTAGCGTTGGGTTACCTAAGGAAGTCGGGGGAGCTTCTAGATGAGAAGTGTTTTAAATGTCCAAATTATATGATTTTGATGGCTCTAATGTGATTTATCTGGTATTGACACGAGGCTGTAGGCATAGTTTCAGTGGTAAGTGGCTACCAGGGACTCTAATCTGTTCCTATCAGTCTGCAAAACCTTTGACTAAATTAAGGGCTTGAGATCAAAGCAGCAGAGGCTCAGGTAGACATGATTGTGGCATGAGGGTGACAGACTGACTGTGACGTAGGATGGTCACGTGTTTTGTGTGTGCGCGCAGGTGTCTGGCCTGTCAGTGTGGATCGGCAGACAGCTGGAGCCCATGAGTGGTCTTCCTCCCTGGGCCGTCACCCTACTGGCCTGCCTGCTGGTGTCAGCAGTCACAGAGTTTGCCTCCAACCCAGCAACCCTCACCGTCTTCCTACCCATCCTGTCAGCGCTGGTACGACACACACATCCTCTGTTATTATTAGTCATGAAAAATATCAGATAAAAGAGGAGCAAACAGTAGGAAACATGAGACTGTGTAGAATTATAGTGTCCTGTAAGTTGGGAGGCACTGAATAGGAGAGAAAAGCACTGACAAATGTTGTGTAACATTGATAAAGCAGGTATCATATGGAAAGAATACATAGAACAATGCAAAGGGCAAGGCTGACTGTGCTCCTTGCTCAGAAAAATATCTAAATATCTTAAATCTTAAAAAAGGAATAGTTTGACATTTTAGGAAATATACTTTTTCATGAGTGTTAGTTGAGAATTAGTACAACTCTGACCATTCAATTTGAAGCTACAACCACCAGTCTTTAGATTAGCTTAGCATAAAGACTGAGATTTCAAAATCTTGTGATTTTGAAATATGCGGACGACACTGTAATTGTCAGTTTGCTTCAGAATAATGAGAACAGTCACGGAACTATTGCTATGATTTTACGGAACTATGATTTTGTGGAGTGGTGTGAGGAGTCTCACCTTCATTTAAATGTACTGAAGACCAAAGATATGGTTATTGATTTCAGAAGGAATGTCTTTATGCATGAAGTCACATCCATTAATGGTGAAACAGTGGAATGTGTGCAGTCTTACAAATACCTCGGGACAATCATTGATACAAAGCTGAGTTTTGAAGCTGAAATGGTGTGTAAAAAGGAAACTGTGTCAATTTCAAATTGAGAAAACACTGGTGATTATGTTTTATCATGCTTTTATTGAATCTGTACTCTCCTTTTCTCTGGTATCTTGGTACGGGAACTTAAAGTTAAAGAGTCGGAACTCTATTAACCAGATTGTGAACTGGTCCAGTAAGTTGATTGGGGAACCACTACTGAACCCACCCTCGGTGTATACTAGGCAGGTACAGCGTATCAGTATTTCAATTTTGAGTGATCAGCTTCATCCGCTGTATTATGAGTTCCAGTATCTGATAGTAGACACAGGGTCACACACTACAAGAGCTGACAACGGCTGTGTGACCCCGATGGCTGGTCTCCAAACAACGTTTTGTCAAGAAAACACACGTGAAATGTGAAACGGGAAATGACGCGAACCTACACACAAAACAGCTGTTGCTTGTTATTATAAAGATAGCAATTATAAAGACAAAGAATATTGGTGAAAAAACGGATTAGCACACGCAGGTAGCAGGGATCGTCTGAGCTACAGAGAAGGGAGGAGAGTAAAAATTGTTTTGCAGTGAAGAGCTGCCTGCTCTCATGGCATCTGCGATGTGTCAGTGATGCGTCAGGGAGCCATTTTAATGCGTCGTTGAGTAGTTCACACATAACGACTGGCGGCCGCCAATCGATCACTGATTTACCCCCGATCCCAGCCCGATGGCCGCAGAGCTCACCAAGCGGCAAATCAGGCTTAAAATCGTGTAGTATGAACTAGGCTTTAGAGGTGCTGGTAGGTGGATTTAGCTATCTTCAGACAGAACCATGGTAGCTGGATTTCCCCTGTTCCCAGTCTTTATGGTAAGCTAAGCAAACACTGGCTGCAGCTTCATTTTGGACAGACAGATATACAAGTGGTATAAACCTTCTGATCTACTTCAGGAGAAAGTAAGAAAGCAAATAAACATGTTTTCCTAAAATGCCAAACAAAACATACATTTAATCTTCTTATCAAAGGGCTGTTTCTGCTGCTGTGAAGAAGCAAATCTACCACTGCACTCCCCATAAGTGGCTATTTTGGCATAACAGCGTCACTTTGACTTTGCTTCCCCCATGTGGATTGTCGGTTTCTTCTCTCAGATTGCTCACTCGAGACTCATGTCACGTGCATGTTTTAGCAGGGTGTAATGCACCTTGCTGTGAGAATGTAAATAGGCCTATGCATAGTTTTTAACACTAATGTGACCTTTGACCTCTCCCCTGTTCCTGTGCACTCCATTTATCCCCCTCTTCATCTTCTTCCTTCTCTTCATCCTCCCTTTCTTTCTTCCCCAACCTTTCCTTTATCCTGACTCACTCCCTTCCTCATACCCTCCACCCCCCCCCCGTTATTTACTATTTCTCTCAGTGTCTCTTCTTTCCTTTCCATCTCTTTTTGCCTCTTCCTCCTTTATTCTCTCTTTCTCCTCACCCCCTCTGTTTTTCTTCTCCTACATCCCTCCTTCCAGTCTGAGACTCTGCGCATCAACCCCCTCCACACTTTGATCCCGTCCACCATGTGCGTGTCATTCGGGGTCATGCTTCCAGTGGGGAACCCCCCCAACGCCATCGTCTTCAGTTACGGCCACGTGCAGATCAGCGACATGGTACAGGACTACACACACACACACACACACACACACACACAAAGTCACATGTTCTTTCTGCACCTGCAGCATCAAAAGGCTTAAGGGTACAATGTGTCAAAATTTTATGTAATCAGAGGGATGAACATTTTTCTTTCTTAACTCTTGGCAAACCAATTTGGATATTTATATTCATTATTGTATTACCATTTGATTTGTCATTTCCTGTTCTTCTTCTCCAGGTGAAAGCAGGCTTCGGGGTGAACCTGATCGGCGTGGCGGTGGTCATGTTGGCCATCACCACGTGGGGGGTTCCCCTCTTCAACCTGACAGAGTTCCCAGCCTGGGCAGTGGCAAGGAACGTTACCGGGAGTTTATAACCACCGCTGGTGTAGCGCCTGTGGGAAGACGAGGGGATGAATCACTGAAAGACAGAAAGAGAGAAAGAAATGGGGCAGTATTTCTGAAGGGAAAGACGACAAGAAAATGACATACGATGTGTCAAGAGGAAGTGTTAAGCCCTACCTTAGACTGATCAAACTGGGCCTGAAGGATAAAGAAGGAATCGAGAGAATTGAAAAACATTATCCGTTGCTTAGATATAATAATTAGAGTTATATTTTTATTGGCCATAAGAGGGCGTTAAGAGGAATGCAGAATGCCTCTGCCAAAGTGGCCACTGTATGGAGCGCTGACCTCCTGCAAAAAACATTTTCTTACCTCTGTTAACAAAGTTTGATGGAGATCTCACCGAATCACTGAAGATATTACCAAAAGCTACAAACAAATTTTTGGTGATCAAGAACTGATATTCTGTTGTTTGATTTAGATTATAAACAATGATAAGTTAGGTTTTTAGCAGCTGCCTTAAAGTGTTTTCAGAGCCACATCCTGCCATGTTCTGTGGATTAGTTGATGTTTAGGTAGAAATAAGCTATATGGCCATTGTAGATAAGCCTCTTTTTACTGCCTGCTTGCTGAACTTCTGCTGCACTTAAATGTATTGCTCTCTAACCTGATCACATCCATCGCGACATGATGGGCTGGTGAGAAGTTTGCTGACAGAATTTAGTTTTGATGTACAGTGTAAAAGAAAGCAGCTGACTGCTATATTAAAGCAAGAGAAAAGCATGAAAAGAGGCTTCTACTGTGGCCGATAATGTACTGTATACATAGAGACTTACTGTCAAGCCTTTCAGATGTACCTTTTTCACGAGTGTCTATATGATCTGGTTCTAAAGATGTAAAAGCTTGTATATATTTAGCAACAAATTGAAAGCTTATACACTGTCCATAGGCTTCTTAATATCTACCTGATGTCTTTACCAAAGTTTCTGAAGCTGATTTTGTGCCCCACCATACTGTGAAAATTTTGGAGTTTGTTGGCCACATTTACTCAAAGCTCTTTGTAGTACGACAAATGCCTTTACCATATTATTGCCTATCACCCTACACTTTTAGCATGACTGTTTCTTGTGGGAATCCAAGCTCTAACCCTTACACTGTCTTACCGTTAAAGAAGGGGTACGCAATTCTGGAGAATCCAAAACCATAACAGATACCATGGTATATAGTCAACAACAATACAGCAAGTATTATAACTAACTTCAGCTAAACTGTGGGTTTGTGAACTGTTGCTGCTGTGAAGCTAACATGCAGATAGGATGAGACGGTCCCAGAGCCAGCACACCAGCTCTAAACAGCGATCCTCAAAACACTCCTGCTACTATAGCTAACATCACAACAAACCGCTTATATTGGCAAACTGTAAAGTAAGCTAAATGTCTGTGGGCAAGAAATTTAATGTTACCTGACACACAAATCATGGCTGGAATGGTAATGTGTAGCTCGCTCCAACCCACTTGGTTTGTTTCCCATTTACAGAGCCAGAGCTGTGTACAAACACCAGATTTTTTCAGCACACACAGAACGGACAGACAAAAAGATGTTGAATCAGAATCACATACCCCACCTTTGATCTCAGAGCAGTTAAGGAATTCAGTCCACCACCACCCTCTGTAAATTATGCAGTAGTGTAATTGCTTTATCCTGTGCTATTTCTCTGACATATTTTTGTACTTGATACCATTACAATTTTGAGAATGTAAGCTGTACCATATTTAAGGTATATAAAGTCCCTGTTTGGTTGACTAATCCTACCATCATGTATTTTATACTAACTTTTTAGCTTTTCCTCATTTTACAGTTATGAACATATGTACGCTTGAAAGGTTAGACATGCTCAGAAACAGTTTCTGAAGTCATCAATTATGCCAATATTAATGACCTTTAACCATGAAAATAAAATTCTGTTAGTCAGCAGGTAAAAAACACTTAAACATCTATAAAGTATCACCAGCTACAGTAATAATCACAAATATATATTTTATGAAATTTGTCACAAATTTGTTAATCAACAGAATTACCATGTTTTGTATTTATTAGTAGTCACCTTGTAGGTGTTTTCTCCTGGCTGGGTAGCGCACAAAGAAATTCAGATTTGAGAAGGTGAGTCCCTTCAAGTTATGTTGAACGCAGCATTCAAAGCTTTAAGGAAGAGAGAAACAGTGAGGTAGCACAGTCTTATGGTACAGTAGTTTGTTCAATCAACTGTCAAATCATAATAACTGTTGTCTGGTTGTGAAAAGGTTTGCACATAACATTCACAGTACTGTGCAAAAATATAAAAGATATGCTTTATATTTTTACACAAATTTTAAATGTAATTTGTGGCTTTTTTATATTATTGCATTATAAGTTAGGGTTCTTAGCATAGGCAGAATCAAAAGCCTAAAGAAAGCCTTTTCTTTTGTAATGTCTTCAGTTCTGCTGAAGATTTCATACATCTTGATGGTTTTACAGAAGTGACCTTTGACCCAGGGGCCACACTCCTTTGTAAATACATAGATTTGTAATATAAAGATAAAGTGCCTTTTGACTGTTTTCCAAATGAGCTGTACTATTCCTACTCAGACAAAAACTAGAGTTAGGATGATACATTATATATGCACAACAATAAAAACAACTAAAACCAGTGATTGTATTTAATTTATTTACACACTACACCACAAGTCAGTCACACTTGATGAGATTTTGCCTAATAAGGCACTGTCCTAAGTACCAGCAATCAGTGCAGCACAGCATTAATGTGTAAATCACACGAGTACTTTGATCAAGACTCGTGACTGGTATGAATACACAAAAACCCAAACTACATGTAGAGGCAGAACACCACTTTGTGTTTGACACAATACAAAACGGAGAGGGAGTTATACTTTAATTAAATATAATGACAGAAAAATCCTCTTGGACAGTGTTAGGATGAGTGTTAACACAGACTCCGTGTGTGTGTGTGCGCGCGCATGTACAGGGCTACCCTGATCAGGTTCCATTCGATTCCAACCTAATATATTTCACAAGTAACAATAGTAAAGTTTGACCACTGTGACAAAATTACATGTATTTTCCAAGTGAAATTCAACTGACTGAGAAAACTGGATTCACAAACTGTGGATCAGACACCTCAGACCAGCTGGGATGGTTGACATGAACTGATACCATGAATTTCTGAGGAGGGAAGCTGAAAACAATTTTCAAACAGGCCGCTCATTCTGTCACTTGGAGCTGCTAGTATGCATGGTGTCTTGATGCTGGTTTTTCCTGTACAAATAAATAACAATAAAGCTGAAGTTCAGGTACTCAGTCCAAAGTCCTGCTTCTCTGGCCCTGGCCTGAATATGGCTCAAGTCAGTCAGTTTGCAGATTTTGACCAGTCCAGTGGTTAGGAAGGCTGCCGGGGTCCTTCAGCAGGCGTGAAGCCTTCTGTTTGCATCTTCTCTTTATATTTCAGGAAGTCTCTTCTCTTGGTGAAATATTTCACCTGCCAGGGAAAATGGACAAGATGAGCAACACATTTTACCAGAGGGAAGTGTGCTTGCTTGAATGGTCAGAGTTGATGCCAATTTTAAAATGTCTAATTCTGACATCAGGACCTGCGACCCCAGACCTCACTGATCACAAAGACAAAAAGATGCAATAGTTTACCCACTGAGCAGGGCAATTTGCCTCAAACTTGCTCTGGAAGTTCTGGCAGGATGCAGCTTTGTCATCGTTGTCATCCAGACATTTCCACAGCTGGTCCCTGGCTTCCCAGCAGGCCTTCCTTTCTGCAGAGTTTGGAGCAGACATCGCTGCTTGACCCTGGGCGAGATCTAGAAAAAGTGAAGGCCGTGTAAATTACTGAAACTGAAAAACTCATTACCTAAAATTAAGCTTTAAAATTTGTCATTAGTCATCATTAGTTTAATGTTATACCTCTACTACTTCATGCTATGTGTTTACAGTTTATCCCTGTAATGCCCCTCTGACTTACACTACTTGCTATATGTTTGTTGAAAATTTACAAAAGGACCCATTATCTTAAATTAACTTACATGACACTACTTTAACATGTTCAATTTAATACTGATATCAGTCACTCAGCAAATGCAAAGAAGGTAACTAAGCTGACAACAACTTTAACTTCAGCTGGGTTGGCTTGTTACTCAGCGGTCACTCACCTAATGAAACGCTAAAACCTCCTGTTTGCTTCTGTCACTCCATAAAACCGTAAAAATCAGAATGATGCTGTTACTAAACTCCAAACCATACACCGAATAGCTCCAAACCAAGACTTCCGTAACGGTTAAGCTACTGTAGCACTGTGTAAAGTGAAGGACGCGCACTTTCTTGTCGCTTTGTGATGACGTATAGGCGTGATTGACAAAATCTACCAGGTGATGGCGCAGTTCGTTAAAAAAAAAAAATCAAGCTCAAGTGGCAAGTGTTTAACATTCTGCCTAATAGTGTCTATAAACAGATAAAAACACACTAAAGGTGAATTTAGCAGAATTTAAACAGGCACGTCGTGCACACCGCGTGGTGTCTACTGTAACTTGTGTTTCCTCAGGCTGCCATAAAGCGGCGAAAAGGAAGCAACAGGTGAGAGGCTAATGTAGCTCCTTCTTTAGCTTAACAGTATGGTGTATCCCATTAGTGTGACAGTGGAACTTTTAGTTGTTAAAATGTCTCAGCTCACTTCAGAGGTCCAAAACTGTAAAATAAAGGTTTACTATCACAGCCTAACGAACAGAAGTAGTTTTAAGTTGTAACCTTAGTTTGAAGCAATTTAAAGTGAGTGAAATAGTCTATAGGAGGATGGGGTTAACACTTGTTGTAATTTGGCAGTATTTGAAAAAAAAGAGATCCCTGTCCTCAGAGCTCAGATACTGGCTATTTTGATGAATGACTCTGAACTGCTTCTTCTTATACCAGCATGAATGAGTGGATGTGCTTTTGTCAGTATGAAAAAAAAAACAATTTACATGTGAAGCAATGTTTGGAAAAAAATGTTATAGTGAGTGAACACGTGTTTCACTTATTTTTCCTCATTTGAAAATAATTTCCACATGTCTTCCCTCAAGTATTTGCAGTAGTGTTAACCAGAGACTAAAAGTTTGATTTGTGAATGGATTCTTGTTCCATTCATGACGGGGAAACCTTTTTGAAAGTTTGTTTCTTCCCTGGAAGCCTCTCTTCCTCCACACCACAACAAGGGCTTGTGACGGAGCTACATGAATGTACAATAAAGTTTGTGTGTGTGAGGGTGTGTATAGCTTGCCAGTGAGTATAGGCAGAATGAAAATGTGTGTTGTTGATTAACTCTCGCTCGTTTTCCTCCTCCCTCAGCCATAATGAAGGAGAACATCCCCCCTGGTTGCCATGGAGCCCAACAGCAATCCATCTCAGTTTGTGTGCTTGTGTGGGTGATGCAGGGGTGAGTGTGCTCTCTCTGCTCAGGAAAGTGTTTGCCGCCCCACATGTGGGACTTGAGTGTGTCTCTAGCTACTTCAGAGACAGACCTTCATTCACTATTCATATCACACACTATACTGACCTCACTTCAACTTTGTTTCCTCCACTGTCAATGAGTGTTTTCATTTTAATGTGCTCCCGTGTGGAAATTTAAGACCAAAGTTCTTGTCCATGAACATCAAAGATCAAAGACCAGAGAGAAAAGTAAAAGCTGGATTTTTCAAAAAAGTTGTATCAGTTTTGAAGTGGCAGAAATTGTCAGTCACAGTAGTGGTTGCATTTCACCACCATAATGAGAAGAGTTCCTGTTAGTTCCTGTTAGTCTCCTTAGCTAGAAGGATGCACATATTACCAGTGACACAAATAATAAACAAAAAGAAGAGCCTGTTTCACGTCACATGTATTGTGCGTTTACCATGCGTGGTTGAAACACCTTTTGGTAATTGTGCGCTTAGTTTAAAAGTTTTAAAGGTTTTTTGTAAATCTCTGAGTAATGAAGAATGTGTGACATCTGTGACACACAAATTTTCATTCCCATTCTGGTCTAGAGAGAATCCAAGAAAATATGCCACAATGCCACCTGCACAGTTTGATTAACAGGTGATCTCTGACAGGAAGCAATGCGTAACAAGAATAGAGACTAAATAGAAAAACACAGACATGCTTATTTAAGGTAAAGTTGGACGCTTGTAAGCAGAATTAAATAGCATGGGGGAACAACAAGGACATCACACCTCATCATGGTTGAACATAAATGTCTTTAATTAGCCATTCTAGCTTAACATGTATTGGAATCAGTGGTTGTACATATGGACTGCACTATTTCAGCACACATGTACACATTAATCCTCACAGAAATTGTTTTAATTATTTCAAATGCGCACAACAACATCATGACAACGTTTGACCGCCAGGATCAGTATTTAGAAATGGGCAATTGTTTATACACTCACCAGCCTCTTTATTAGGTACACCTGTTCAATTTCTTGTTAACACAAATAGCTAATCAGCCAATCAAATAGTAGCAACTCAATGCATTTAGGCATGTAGACGTGGTCATGACAACTTACTAAAGTTCAAACCAAGCATCAGAATGGGGAAGAAAGGGGATTTAAGTGACTTTGAACGTGGCATGGTTGTTGGTGCCAGACAAGGTGGTCTGAGTATTACAGAAACTGCTGATCTACTGGGATTTTCACACACAACCATCTCTAGGGTTTACAGACAATGGTCCGAAAAAGAGAAAACATCCAGTGTGCGGCCATTGTGTGGACAAAAAATCCCTGTTGATGTCAGAGGTCAGAGGACAGACTGGTTTGAGATGACAGAAGAGCAACAGTAACTCAAATAACCACTCGTTACAACCAAGGTTTGCAGAATACCATCTCTGAACGCACAGCATGTTGAACCTTGAAGCAGATGGGCCACAGCAGCAGAAGATCACAATGGGTGCCACTCCTGTCAGCTAAGAACAGGAAACTGAGGCTACAATTCACACAGGCTCACCTAAATTGGACAAAAGAAGATTGGAAAAACATTGCCTGGACTGATGAGTCGATTTCAGCTGATAGGACATTCAGATGGTAGGGTCAGAATTTGGTGTAAACAACATGAAAGCATGGATCCAACCTGCCTTGTATCAACAGTTTAGGCTGATGGTGCTGGTGTAATGGTGTGGAGGATGTTTTCTTGGCACACTGTGGGTCCCTTAGTACCAATTGAGCATTGTTTAAACGCAACAATCTACCTGAGTGTTGTTGCTGACCATGTCCATCCCTTGTGACCACAGTGTACCCATCTTCTGATGGCTACTTCCAGCAGGATAATGCCCCATGTCACAAAGCTCAAAAAATCTCATAAGAGATCAATAGAGCCTGACCTTTAGGATGTGGTGGAACGGTAGATTCGCATCATGGATGTACAGCTGACAAATCTGCTCCAACTGCGTGATGCTATCATTCCAATATGGACCAAACTCTCTGAGGAATATTTCCAACACCTTGTTGAAAGTAAAGGATTTTGCAGTTCAGAAGGCAAAAGGGGGTGCAATCAGGTACTAGCAAAGTGTACCTAAAAAAAAAAAAAAAATTGTCCAGTGAGTGTATATATATTTACACTCTACATTTTTGCACTGCAACATATGATGTCTCTTTTCATATTATGTTGACTAATAACTTGTTTTGAATTGCCTCAATATGAAATGTAGCACCACTGGCTCCAGAGATACAAAGTTTCATCAGTTTTAATGTGTACTCTTATAGATGGGTTGACATTAAAGTTCTCCTGAGTCTTAATATAATTTTTATTATTATTATTATTGCTCAGGATTTTATATTAATAATTGAACATCATTCACAGTGACCTTTGGCCCCTGAAATAGCTGTTCTCTGCAGAGCCAGGAACTCCAGCTGAGGTACATCTCTCCTCTCATAGCCATAATTTTTAGTGGAACTAGCACAGAAGGATTAGCATATAACTGATTCAGAAAAACATTATGGGGTTAATATGGAGTATCAAATGTTTAAAAAGGAAATGTATGCCTTATAAAAACATAAACAGACTATTGAGGAAAGGTTTGTACTTGTCAGTTAATAGTAAATTCTGTTGAAGGCCTCAGGCTTGTTTCACAGTACAATAATTTTTGTACTTTACAATTGTACAGTACATATTCAACCTAGGTGTCATAAATGGGATTTGAAGCTTAATCCTGCAGGTGTTAGTGGCTCAGCCTGTGGGTATACCACATAGCTCTTACTGGTTGCTGGTTTCAGATGCCGTGTGAGAGAGGCCTCATTAGATTCTGATAGCTGTTGAAATGATTTTCCCATTCTGTTTGAAACTCTTATTTAAAGTGGGGTTTTAAGCAAACTAGCAGGGTGGCTGGTCCACTGTGCCATTTTGAATCCATTACTGGCACTAAAGCATTTCCTTTTTCTCCCCCTGGAATATCCTCTGCAGCAGCCATCTGAGGTGGCATCGGATTGATTTTGGAGAGGACTAGAAAGGCAAAGAGGGAAATTAGATTGCAGCAGTCTGATGTATTATCCATTCAAAGTCATCATGACTAATGTAACTAATGTCAGTCAGTTAGAGTAAATAAGCCTCTCCAGGATGTCACATGATAACTATCACAGCCTGGAGCCAGAGCTTCGTTCCATACCATGTCTCAGTCAGAAGTAATAAAAACATCTATTGGTCTCTTCCTAGATTGTTTATCTAAATTCACTCCCAACAAAAGCAACCTGTCAACCCAGTGTCACTTACTTCATGGACAAAAGCAGTGCTCATAAACCTGCTGTCACCTGTCAGTCACTGTCAGTTCAGCCAGTATGTCAAAATAGGGATGACAGTTATAGCCAGGTTTACAGCAGTTGCAAGGGGTTGTCAGGGATAGCCTGAATTCCTAGAGGAGGCTGAGATGGCCAGGTATATTTACTGACTGTCACTATAGTTTCACCAAGTTCGTATTACACAGAAGACATGTTTGAAAAAAAAAAAAACTGGACTACTTTCCATGTGCAAGTGGCTTCTGGGTCAGACTAGGTAAATTTTAGCCACACAAGTCAGTCTGGTTAATTGCCTTTATCTCCATTTTATATTGAATGAAACACCTTACAGTTTTCTCAGCTGAATTGACCTCTATTTAACCGCATTTCTTATTGTTTGGTCGCTAGAAGTTTTGATTTCTAGTTGGCCTCTTTGGCAACAGTATAGCAGCAGTGTATGAGATTTATAGTAAATGGGCTAAAAATGCAATACTTAAGTGTTGTCCATAAAGCATCTTTGCGAAAACACAGGTTTATCCAGCCATCTCTATGGCCTATGGCCATCTCTCTTTCTCGCTCGCTCTCTATCACTCATTTTCGTTTGTGTCTCTCTAAATTACTTTTTTCCCAATGACTCAGAGAAACTGTTATGTAAACACTTTCATCTGATTCATTGGAATAAGGTTAATGAGATGATAATGTGAATGAGTATGCAGAACACGATCTACATGCCTAGATCTCTGCTAAGCCCCTCAATTATCACCATGTGCTAGTAGACACAGTACAAATTTATGAGAATAAGATGGCATCTTTTCCCCAGAGACAATTAAGAAAATGAGAATGAAGAATTGAACTGGCATGATGCTTTAAATTGTTAAAATTATAGATTTATGTTAATCCAGTAATTAGAGAAGCTGTGCTCCACATGTGGATAATGTAAAATTTCTTAATAGGTCGTAATCCTCATTCCTCATATGATAAGTAGAGAGTCTCCAAGTGTGAGATGAGTCATATGACTTTAAGATCTGTGGCGAAACCTTTAGTGAGCCAGGAAGGTAAATGTCAGATCACAGTCAGACACACATAATCTGTAAAAAGGCTAAAACGCACACTTGAAGACACACACTGTTGCCCACTTTCAGTTTCAGATACACACACACACACACACACACACACACACACACACACACACACACACACACACACACACATAAAGATGCAGACAGGTAACTCTTACTGTTTTCTGAAGCTGCTTGTTGCTGATGATAAACGACCACCATCACATTAATCTCTTGCCTTTGAGAAAGAGAGAGAGAGAGATACTCTTTAAAGAATAATGGATCAACAAGAATAATAGTTTATTGATTACTAAATGGAGCAGATTGTCCCTGAAGGAACATTTTCTTTTGACACTGGCTCATAGGTCTGTTAATTAATTAGAACACAGGCACTGCAATGAAAGAAAGAATAATTGGCTACAGTGTTTTTTAATGCTAATATTTAAACACATGTCAAAGGATAGTAGTCTCACCACTTTAGCTTACACTGCATTGAGTTTAAATCTAGCTGTAGTTGATGCAGACCAGTGTTTTCATCACTCACACAATTTCACACACAAATGCACATGGGGATTAATTCACTGCACTATACGCCCAAACAGTGCGCACAGGACTAACAAACCAGAGCTATGGTGCTTGATAGCAGGCATTGATCACCGATGGCATCTCTCTCTCTCTCACAAACACAGACGTTTGTTTCTATGTTCCTGTGGGGACATCTCATTAACATACTGCATTCCCTAGCCCTTAACCCTAACCTTAACCATCACAACGACATGCCTAACCTTAGCTTCATTGTAACCTGAACCCTAAAACCAAGTCTTAATTTTAAAAAAGCAGTCTCTACCTATGGGGACCTCAATTGTTGTTCCCACGGTGACACGAGTCCCCATCGGTGAGTGTGCAAGTCCCCCCTAGGATATAAAAACATGTAACATACACACACTCACACATCGACCAGCATTTGTCAGCCCAGTATGGTCCAGAATACTGACCTCCAGTTTCCACCCCTGGAAGTCAAACATCACTGTCAACTCGGGAATGGCATCCAGTGTCATGGCAACAGGGGTTCAGACAAACACGCACACACAATCAAAATGTGAGGTGGATGAAGCGATTAAGAGAGAAGAGGTATAGTTGAATACCTGATGACCTCCTCAATTGCACTTTAAAAAAAATAATTTGACAGCAAACACTTCTACAGGATGTTTCCTCCTATAATTAATTGGTCTATGTCTTGTGGTAACCAGAATGCCATTAAGTGATCTATATCATATAAAAGAAATCATGGTTGTATTATTGTGTATCCTTCTCACTTTTTGCCATTTTAGCAGTTGTGTTTCAAGATGGCCAAATTGCTTGAGTACCATGAATTTTAATGTTGATGGTCCCAAGAGGAGGAACCTGACCTACAACATAGGACTGGTGCTGGTTCTGCTACTATTATGATTTAATTGTGGCACCCTTTTAAGTCGACAACTGCAATTTTGAACTCATCATGACCCTTTGCTTTTTCAAAGTCAAATCACATGCAAATATTTAGTCTTTATGTTACTATAGCTATTAAACGAATGGCCTTGCCACCCTTAGAGCAGCCAGTATAACGCCAGAAATGATGGACACAAGCTATGGTGGGCTATTGTGAGAATCTCATCAGTGACTGGAGCAGGGCCGCGTACTTGGCAGTGGATGACCCAAACGAATCCCTGTTGAGTTGTTGACCAAATCACAGACAGGGAGAGGAAAGCGAGACACAAACACATAATCCATAATGCATTGCTGCCTGTGTGCAGTGAAGACTGAATCAGCTTCCCAGTAACAGAAAGAGCTCTGGATATTTTGCAGGAGGCGACAGCGCACTGTGATCATTCACCACACAGCTTGTGCCTTAACACCTGTCAGAGCAGACAGTGGCTCTGTGTGAGTGAACATGCGTTTTGTTGAGATGATGTTGCTTTTAGTTTTCCTTCTTTTTACACTGGCATTGTATCATTCAGTTTCAGCATCAACAAAAAAAGCTGTGTGTGAAGGAGACTTGTTTCTCCGTGTCCATGACTCCATAAGAGTGTTTTTTCAGTCATTGCTGTTCTCTTTCTTTTTTGTTAGTAACCACACAGACTGGTGCTATCAACATGTTATTCCACAAACCGAACTCCAATTCCCCCACAAACATGCACGCACGCACATGCGCACACACACACACACACACACACACACACACACACACACACACACACACACACACACACACACACACACACACAGGCTTATATCCCGGAAGCACAGAGGCAGAGAGGATATTGTAACAAGCATCCTAAAAAATGTTGGTCCAACAAGTGAGACAAGGCTCCCGCCTGAATTGAAGAGGATTATCTCTCTTAATTTATGCTAATTAATGCGCAAAGAGTAATGAGACCAGCATGTTATTGTGTGACTCAAGCCTGTCTCACACACACTCACACTCACAAACATGTATAAGGTCCCACAACTGTGTGTTATCGCTCCATTGAAGCCTGTTGCTTGTGGAACTACCCTAATTCTTTTTCACAAGATGCACACACACAAACACATACACTCACACATTCAGAGCTATGCCATTGTGTACTTCATGGGAATCTTGTAGTCCAACCACTGCCAGATCTCACCACCATCCCAAATACACACGCTGATTCCTCTGTGGGACAGTCCTGGCTTGGTTGGATCCACATTCTTGTTTTGTTTCACCTCTTTATACAAAATCTAAAACACTCCTTTAAGCTTTTTGAGGAACTTAAAGTCACCAAGATATTCCAAGAGAGAGACTGTATGATACACCAGTAAGATTAGAGTAACCAGACTATGCTTTTCTTAAATTTCCTGTCACTGCTGTCGCATGTACCTGTAGGGTTTATTTGTTAACCTTATTTCTTCCCAAGCGCTTCACATCAGATATACTGTGCAAATACAACAAAACTATCCCGTTTCCCCTGCCATCATCCCCTGTATGCTGAATCATTGCATGATCAACTCGCAACCCTAAGCTGTTAAATACTATAATACTACTGTGTGGTATAGAAATATTATATTGGCATTGCAGTGACACTGTAAAAGATAGTAAGGTGACAAACGACCAAGCACGGATACATATTGCCTTCAATGACAAGTTCATATTATAGGACTCCCATATTGCTACCCTAGGAGTTTAAAGGCTCTAACCCACAGCTGCATGCTGCAGACACACTCCATGTCCCTGTAGTAAGATCAGAAGTAGCTTATATTATAGGAGCGAGACAGCGATTTTATTTAAGGGCAGTGGGCGGCGCGCACACAGCCCGTCTCTTAATGCGATATGCGTGAGTCCGTTATCCAACCAGCCAGCGAGCCAAACCCAGCCGAACCACACCGAGCCAAGCCGATCCCAGCATTTAGCCTTGCCACTCCACACAGAGGCAGCAGAGGAGGAATGATGACCTGGTAGCGCATCTTTACGCACCCGACCCGCCGTCCGTCCCTTATAAACACACATTCTGCCTCTCCAGCTTTAATTCTCACGCCGAGACCATGGAGAAGGCAGTTACCTGGACCAATATTTTCATCTCCCTGCTGCTCCTCTTCAGCCAAATAGGTAAGAAATTGGAAATAATAAAAAATCTATATTTAATTGAGTATAAGGCTGACATGTGACGTTTTGAACGCTGTCAAAGACTGAGCTGTTTTATTCCCTCGGATATTTCCTGCACACTTCAATGTGTGTTTCAGAATCTGCTATCAGCGGCAAAGAATGATCAATGTTACATTTAGAAATGGCATTTGTTAACATGCATGTCCGACATGGAAACGCGTTCATACAATACGGGCTACCGCTGTCCACTCAAATTTAGTTTCAAGTGCGTCCTCTGCAGAGCACGCAGGGAGTATTCTTATCATGCTTTTAACAGGTTGAGCTGTTCTTCCAAACACGATGAAGTATGAATGAAATATGATGTTCTGTCTGTCGCGCATTTGGAATTGAAGAAGGTGCTCAAACTGCTCCTTCAGCGTCTGTTGAACTTATTTGATAGAGGCTTTTAATCAAATAAATTTTGTGACACATTGTGGTTTCATTTCGAAACTTGGCTTTTGTTAAGTAATAAAATCCATAGACTATAAAAACACCCTTTTGATATTTAGATGACGTTCCAAAAGGAAATGTGTTGTGAATTTTATGATCTTATCGAGCTTAAATTGTTGCTATATTATTCCTATAGGCCTGCTGTATACTTCAGTTCAAATTTAGGGTTTGTATTTTTCCAGTTTGGATGCTGAATATCGTCTTAATTTTACCTATCTCCTTGTGTCCACTGTGGCATCAGTAGGCCTACACCAGATGTATAAAACTCTTTACAAGCCATGTTGGCTGCTTTCCACTATGTCAGTGCTTTGGCTATGTTTACACAGTAAAAAGCAGTTCTGTAATGTTTTTTTTTTGAAGTGTAATCACTCAAGATAGGAGACCGAGCAACGGTCAAAGCAGATCCTCTTTGGTAAAGAAATCTGAGAGTAGGACTTGGTGCTGATTTCAGTAACAGGTGCAGAAGTAAGAGTGAAAAAAACATGTTTTCTAATTTCCAAAGAGTAAAAACAGAAAACGCAAATGAACTTGGTCTCCAGTCACCTATAAGATGAACCGTCACTTCATGTTTCATCAAAACCAGACTGCTAGCCCAGCAGTAATTTACAGTTTTTAAACATTCAACATTTGCAACACTGATTATCACTTCCCAATCAGGTCAATCAGTGTAATGTTTTAATACAACAATCATTGCTTCAGTTTTAGAGAGAAAAAAACTTAAATTTTACTACTCCAATGCAGAGCAATTTGTTTGAAGTTTTCTGTCCATGGGACTTTTGGCAGTGTATTAATTAAATAGCTTTGAAAATATATCATCTTTTCTACTCCCATTTGTACCTCACTTCATGCTCTTGATAAAAAAAGACACCACCACATGCCCTCATCAGATTGGCATGACATGAAACCTGAAACGTAGAATAAAAACAGAGCAGTGCTTGACCAGTAAATCGGCAGAGCTGATTTATTGGCCAATATTAGCTTATTACAGGTGTATCTGTGGATACGTCAGCCAATGAGTAACAAGAAATTGCAGTAGCCTACAGAAATACTAAAGATATGTTTGAAGTGTTAGTCGCTTAGTTTGCCCTGTAGATTTTTCCAGCCATAAAAGCTCCTACTCAGTATATTCTATATCTTAGTTGTAATTCTTAAAACAACTGTAATTTAAGGGATCAACATCAAAAATATTTGTTCATATTACGTGTTTACCTTTAAGAGTACTGGCCGACATGTTGTCATTCATTGTAGTTTGTATACTCTCCAATATTAACGTTGGTATTGGCTTCCAAACTTAAAACTAGTTTGACGTAATTTAAACCACGTACAGTGCCCTACGTATCATCAGCTGGAACGTTTGTCCACCCAGAAGGACAAAGCCTGTATCACAAAAGCTGAAAATTTAAACAAAAAAGTTCCCAAATTTGCTGAGGACCCCTTGAGCCCTCTGAAGGACCCTGGTAGGCTGCATTCACCCATCTACAGGAAAATTGATTAGCATTCTAAAAGGTTTAACATTGATTCTTGACAAGGTTATCTTTTTGTATTTATTCCATCATTCTTCTAAGAAAGTGCAGGAAGTGAACCTCATGACATTCATGAACTCATGAAGTCGAGATCAGTGGTTTCCAAATGTTTTCATGTCCTGAACACAAGCCTGTGTGTTCCCATTTGATGAGATTTGGTGTGATCAGATTAACTGTGAGACGTTTTTTTAAAAAATTTAATATAACCTGGTGCAGAAATAGACAAATGGTGATAGATGGGATGAGTGAACTCTGTCATCGGTTAAACCTCTCCTCACTTTTGAATGGTTGTTTCTAATAACAGCAGTATTTTTGCTACTACTCTTGTTTCATAAAATTAAGATCACATTTCCCATAAATGCCAGTGGCTTTTAAATCCTTATTCCACCTGCTGTCACTGGAGTTCTTTAAATAGCAGGAGATCTTTTGAATCAAGTGCTGTCTGGATCCCAGATTGAGTACCGCTGGCTGAGAAAAAACTTTTCGGGTAGATTTTTAAAGTCAGAAGTTCGGCTATGCTCTGAAGTTACAGCAGTGGAATCAGTTTCAGTAGATGTTTAAGCTTGTTGAGTCACTTTGCTGTGGCTGAAAGTTTACATGTACTGGTTAATTTCTTTTCAAATGTTTGTGTTAAAGATGCTGGTTAGATGTACAGAGAGAGAAAAGATTGTTTCCTTTAGGGGAAGGAAATAGAGCATCCTCCAGCCATCTGTCCCACAATATGCCTGGACACCACTCAGAATCACACACACACGCACACAGTTTTTCTCACTCGGCCTCTCGCTCGCACTCTTCCATACAAAAAAAGCACATATACAAGTCTCTGTGATGTTGCGGGTGCTCTCAATTTGGCCTTGTCTGTAAGCAGTTCCGAGCAGTTCTGCCAGTGAACACAATCTTCTAGCTGGAGTCCTTCACCGTGCCATACGCTTTTTAACAGCATGGTTGCCCGTATACTGTTCATCATCTGACTTCTCAGTGGTAATCACACCTTCTCCCTGTGGTTCCATATGTGCAGTTCAGCAGGAAAGGAATTTGAGCATATGTTCTTTTTTTGATGCATCCACTATTTTGTCATTGAATATATATGTAGATACAAGTGTTGGAAGCCCTGTAACTTTAAGTTGTAGTGTCCTGTGAGTCCTACTGGTTAGAGATTTCAAACTGATCTGATTCAGCTGAGCATTATGATTATGTTTCTGTGCTTCTTCTCTCGTAGCTCTTCTCTCCAGATCTCATTTTGTTCCGTTCAGCTTTCCAAACACAAAGAACTGCATCTGTCTAGCGCTTGCATTTTGTGGTTGCTTGTTGTAGATGGCTGGAGAGGTTTACACTAACAGACTGCATTTCAGTTCTCTTATTAGATAACTCACTGATAAACATTTATATACTTTACTAAAAGACTAGACGGTCTGCCGAATAATCTGGCCAGTGTCTTCCATTTTGAGATAATCGGCGTCGGATGATACCTGCGCTCACCAGGCTGATATACAAAAGATTTCTGTGGACACATCTGCAAGCTGCTTTGTCAGTGTAGCTGCTCTGGAACGATGTTAGCGCTCCCCTTGTGAGTTTTGGGATGGTATTGAAAAAGTTAGTTTAGAGCCCTAAATGTCCTCAGTCCCTATCGTCTTTACTAAATGTTAATGCATTCCTCCCATGGTCAATGACAGCTAAAGTCACCACTGGCTAGCGTAAAATGTGTATTGTTATGTGTTGAGAATAATGGAGTTGGATGAGGTCCCTTCTGACAAACTGTATTGACGACTGTTTGACTAATGGATTGGTGCCCTTGCTATACAGAACACACAGAGTTTCAAACTAATGCTTTCCAGTTCATTTCCTCCTCATAAACAAACAGCTCAGGGATCATAGAAACACTGTGTAAACTATAAAGAGATGTACAGATGTATGTGTCACACAATAAGTTTAACAATACATACAATGATTGACAATGAGAGTGAACTAAAGACAACTATTTTTCACCACATAATTAGACTACTCCCACACCTCGTTTACTCATCAAGAGTTTTAAAGTAGTTTACTTTCATCTTTGGTTTTGATCTCATCTCTAGACATGTTGCCGTTTCTTCAAACTCTTGGCATGTTTCCGCTTTACAGTCATTAAGCCTCTGATGCAATTCACGACAGGTGGTAAGCAGGTTTATTTAATTAAATTAATTATTTTATGAATAAAATAAGCCTGACAAATAGCACTAGGAAATGATTGAAATCAACCAGTGTGAGTTTAGTGGTCTGTTACAGGTGGTGCTTGGTGATTTGCTAGATCTGTCATGTGATCTATAGATTTAAGACAAAGAGAACCTGAGTAATAAATAATCGCACATTAAAGACTATTACTCATCACTGATGGTAAGGTAGAGGCTTTTAAACAGTCAGTACCTACAAATTATTAAAAAAAAATCCTCCTGTGAGAAAACAAAAACCCCATCATCAGTAAATAGAGTTATATTATAGTTGTGTATAAAGTCCCCTTTATACACACAACCTTACACTATGTCATAGTTAATGTGTTTTGGTTAATGTCATCATATGTTTTCCTTGTGAGATACCATCTGGCCACCCAGTGCACTCTGAGCATTTGCGCCAGAGGGGTTGCATCCGGTGGCACAATACGATGTCTGGTGGTGTAATAGTAATTGGCTACAAAACACTGGCTCACACATTCTGGCACACACAGCATACTGAATGTGTAAATCCATAAATAATATGTTGAGATCAGTGATGACAGAGTCAGACACATAGTAAACTACAGTGGTGATGACACTGTCAAATAACTAAAAAACTGTTAAATGCAAACAAACTTATGTACTTCTAATCTTAACTTCAGTTTTTGTGGGTATGATACAAAAAGCTGCTGACCCAAATTTCAAATTAACCCCAAGTTAATTATTTATTACGTAGAATTTGTGGTGGATCCAGTAGATTTCAAGAGTGAATAGATCAAGCCTCTACACTGCAGTCATGTTAACTTTGAATCTGAGTGGTGAACGGTTCTCAAATAATCTTAAAAAACGGAAACTGGGCTTGCACTGATCTGACTCTTTCTATCCCGAGACCAATGATAGTCTAATGGATTACATCCCTAACTGAAACAGTTAAATTTATATGTGAGTGAAATACAATTGTAATTAGTTTTATAGGCCTACTGTCTTTTAATATTATGCGTAAGAGACTTGTTTGTGAACTTGAATAGTGACACTGACACCAACATCATATATCACTGCTGCTTCATGCTGACCCTCAGTACAGTCCCTACCTAAGTGTTTCCTCATATTATATGACCCCCCGCTGGTAATTTAATTATTTCCATTCTCAACTCATTATGTTGTGACTGTATCTAAAACTAATTTGTTTCCCACATCCCTTCTACTGTAGTTTTAACTCCATGCTTAACGTGAGATTATTTACAAACACGTACACACACACACACACACACACACACACACACACACAAATACGCACACACAGCTGATGGAGTCAAGCTCTGTAAACCAGCCAAATAAAAATCTTCACTGGGGGAAATAAATCTTGTTCCAAAGCCTTCTTAACTGTCAGGTTTTTAAGGGGAAAGAAATGTAATCAGATTTTCTTTTTTTTGGCTTACACATTTGGGAGATTATGATATTGTGGAGAAAAGTTTCATCATAGAATATTACAGACATATGTAATTTCCTAACACAGATCATTAAATCCTCAGAATGGAAGAAAATGTGTGATGTTGTAGATCTGAGTACTATCTCCTTTGAGTCCTATCGCTAATCTCATTTTGATGAGATTTCTGATACATGAATGTATTCACAGTGTACTGATAGGAAGTGGGTTGCACTGTTTTAGTCACCACAGTGTTGGCATTGCTAAAAACCACAGATGTTACATTGAATAATTGATTGCCTGCTTTTACTGTGATATTTTTTCTTTCTTCCCTCCGTCTCTCCCCCTCTCTCTACTGCTTTTTCCGTCTGTTCTCTCCATCTAAAGCATTTTTTTCACAAGTGCTCTTATTCTTTAATCCACTTTGCTGCAGTCTGCTCTTACTGTGGCAGTGTACGGTCACAGTTATTTAAAAGCTGGTCTGTGCCACGAGGACAGTGGAATCTCTTTGATGCTGAGCAGCCTGGACAGCAAACTCAGCTCAGTGAAACACTAATGCCACTCAAAATTTTCTTTAGTAGTTACTGTGGTTGCTCTCATCTGCAGTGATTGGTAGAAGTCTCAAAGGTAATGGGAATACAATGGTGGACAGCTCTCTGGTAGTACACAAGCCAAGACTCATCTGAGCAGACGCGAATATAAACCTAATACTGGCAAAATATTAGATTTGGGAGTTGATCACCTTGCCTGTAAGTTTAAACAGTTTCTCAAACAGTATGAGGTGTTTGCGCAGATGAGATCCAGGAGTAATGTCCTCGCCCTCATTTCTTTAGCCTGATTCAACACTCAAAGGAACGCTTCACTCCAAATCTAGCATTTCGGTATCAAATACTCACCCCAGTAGACTTACAGTGAGGCTGCTCTTTCATGGAGAACTGAAATATTAGTAAGTTTACAATGGTGACCCAGAGTCATGAGGCAAACTTCACTTATTTGGCTATGATGTGGAATTACAATGAGTGTTTGGAACATACTGAAAATGAGGATCATCATTACAAAAGTGGATTATGCTGCATGAGTGGTTTGACAAGTTTGACTCCATTGGAATCTATTGTGACTGCTGTGAGTCAGTGCTAACTACAGCTGCTGTCCTCTACAATATTGCAAGCTAAACAGCATTGCAGAGCCAGTTAGTTAAGGCTATACAGGAAGTTAATATTTGATACAAGAGAGAGAGAGAGATTTCCAGTTGAGTATGTCTTAAACACCACTAGTAGAAGTCTCCAGTTTTACAGAAAATGTGGTTGAATATATGAAAAGGATGAAGTGAGAAAAGACGATGAAATAGGATTGACCAATCAAAGTCAAGAGTCAGCTTTTTGAACAATTCCCCAGTTCACTGACTACTTTGATGTAATATGAGTATACAATAATGATTTGTGTCATGCCTATCTCTGTAATTCTTCAAAAATGCAGTGTAAATAATTACAAAGGGAAGGAGAGAGGGGAGTTGATGGGTTAAAGGGGTGGTATTATGCTTTTTGGCTTTTCCCCTCTCCTTTATTGAGTTATATATCTTTTTTGTGCATGTTACAGGTTTGCAAAGTGAAAAAGCCCAAAGTCCAGCCCAAAGGGAGTTCCCATCTCCCACAGAAAACTCTGCTCTGAACCGCTTGAAAACAGCTCGTTTGTAGTCCAGCCCTTCACTTCCTTGACTTGTGACATCACAATGAAAACACATCATAAAGCTCGCCAAGCCGCTGGCAGGGTCAGACACGCCCTCAAACCAAGCTAGTCTGAGCGGAGGTCCTTTGGCTCGACTCGCCTTTGTTTGGGTTTCCGTTGTAGAAAAGTTGTCACCTGTTGAGGTTCCAAGCGAGTTGAGGGATACTAAAATGTAACATGAAATCATGACAGACTGCGCAAGTGGCTGTGGGGGAAGCCTGTGCCAACTCACGGGATGAGCGCGTGAGGCCGGCCGGCCGGCTGCCCGCTCACAGAGCCTTCTGCTCCCGCTGTGTTTGGCGTCGCTATCTCTGGGTACTATCTGCGATGGAAAACGGACCAGAGCCGAGTAGTCGAGTCTATCGATTTGCACTATGGCAAGGCAGCATAGATCGTCAGAAGACCGGCAACAGTTCAACGTTCCGTCCTAATGATAAGATGCGTAACAATGATGTTTCGTGGTTGTGGACTGGTAATAACTTATCCCGTCTGCTAGGTTACGGGCGCAGTCTGAAGCGGCTTTGATTTAGATCACACTACCTTGTTTCTTACGACACGCCCTTCTCTGCTTCTGATTGGCTAGTAGTCCTTACCTGGGAACTGCGCATGTGCAGCTCCCAACAAAGATTTTGCACAAGTAAGATGCATCACTCTGTAGCTCAATAGCGGAGGGTACAACACATAGGGTGAAAAGAGGAGCTGCAGCAATGTGCAGTATGAGAAAAATATAGTGTTATTTAAAAATTAAACCATGTAAACCTGTTCTAGTACAACCTGAACATGAGCATAATACCACCTCTTTAAGAGGTAGAATGATGAAAGTACGAGAACATTTGGGACTTAAGGAAGTAGCGAGGGATAACAAGCAGAGGAGCCTGAGGTAGAAAAGGAGGATGGCAGGATCACACAGGACAAAAGGTGGAAAGGAGAGGAAGAGCGAAACTAAGTCACTGAAACCACAAAATGCCAATGCTCTCTCTGTGGTCTCTCCAGTCGAGGAGGTCTGTCTGAAGTTACAGCAGCAGACAATGGCCGCCTGTCTCTGTCAGTGCCCACATACAAAAGCCACTGTTGTTTTTTAAAAGGCTGGCACCAAGGACTCAGGCTACCAGAGATGGAAGCAACCTTGCCGCTACTCGACTAGCCAGCTGATGGGCATGTGAGACTTTAACACGTACAAACGAGAATACACGCACATACTTCAGCTTTTAGGGAAATTCATAACTAGATATTTGAGGTGGAGAAGTAATAATCAAACTATTGACCTTAATCTAAATAAGAAATCTCGTTACATGGTCTGCTTATAGAACTATTTCAATTATATTCGTTTCCTTGCTATGCAGCAGAGCTTGATTCATTGGGTTTTCTCTTTTCTCTGGTATTCTTTTTGTCATCGTTCTACTGTGGTTTACACGTGTGACTGTTGTCTTGCAAACTGTGCAAACCTTCTGCTACAAAGTCTTTTGTGGAACAGCTATAGACCTCCATCAGAGGTCAGCCAGATCATGGTAGCACTGAGGCTCACCCTAGTTTACACTCTGATGGTGGACAATGTTGGGCAGTTGACCGCCAAGCAGTTAAACTGACATTGCAAATTCCTCGAGTTCAGTAGTCCGTCAGTAGTTTCATTAAGTATACATAATACCTCAAGTCTTACTTCAATCATACTCTGACTGCTAACTTATTTGAGGAAGCTTGGTCAGAAAATGTCCTCCAAAACAACGAAAAGTGACATTTTTTTACTTTAAAATAGTGCTTCATACATATTTATATATATTTATTTTGGAGTTGTGTATGACTCCTATAGGATGTAATGGTGCCTAAAACTGCAATGACTAGCTGATTGTTGGTTAATAGAAAATTTATAGGAAACTATTTCAATAATCTAATAATCGTTTCATCCAATGTAAGGATTTGATCATTTTCTTTGGCTTACCGAGGTAAGATGAGAAGTAGGGTAATTTTTCCATTATTTTTAATGGAACCAGACTTCTTTTCACAGCCAGAGGAATCGCCCCCTGCTGGCCGTTTGATAGGATGCAGGCTTCACTTCTCAAACCGGAAGCTTCCTGCTTGGTTGCAGCCTTAAAGGTGCCTTTATACCTGTGCCTTGATACCATTCAGGTATTATTTTGATCTGTGGTGCACCATACCATTTGTAAAAAATTGCAGTGCCACATAGTGCCATTTGTTTTACATGACTTGCTTGGTAGACACTAACGTTAACGTTGAACTGATGTTCAAAATATGATGAAAATAAATGTTCTTATTCCACTTATGTTTCCTGAGCCACTGTGATCTGCAAGCACCAGCACTATGCTTGTTTGCTAATATGTCATTAATTGTGTGACAGAACTAACAGACATCCGTAACACCAAGTGCAAATTGTGACCATCTGACCACGATGCTGCTACGCTGCCAAACTATCACATAGAGCAATGCAAACACCAGTTGTTAAAGTCATTATGAATAAGACTGATAGAAGGTAATTGCCATTTATAGAATGTATTTATTCCATAAAAATGTATAATGGTTGCATTTTATCAGTATCTAGTATTGGCCCCCTAAAGCTGAGAGTGTTGGCAGTCTGCCCCAATTGCAGGGAATAAATTCAGTAAAACTTCCAGACTGTGACTTTTTTACACCAAATTCCCCATAATGTGATGTGAGTTAACTGTGACCATGTCTAATAGGTTTGTTGTCTTTGATTCCAGGTTGAGAAGATTTCCAGCTTGTGTCCACATGGACATTATACAAACAGGGCACATTTACAGTGTTGAACGTGCTGCGAAAAACAGTATCAATATAAGTTGAAAGGGAGATGCAAAGGTAGTACCAGAAGTTGCTTTTCCTGACAATTATCCCTTTAATTGTTGAGAGCGTTGCTAAGAGTCCAAAGACACAACTGACACTCAAAGTAAAGCATCAACACTTTCATCTGACAAGCTGCAGATAGGTTTGTTATTTTAGGCAGTGATGAAGATAGGTGGGAGCCAAAACCAATTGGTTTGAGGAAAGTTAATGGAGGCTTGTCTATTGCTTTGTTAAGCGTGGAATTCCAAGATGAGCTGAATGGAAGTCAACTCAGCACATGACGAACTTCTTTTCCCAGTGAGAAAGTTCTTTGGGGGGGCTCCTTTTGTGACCAATTGGTTGGTTGAAAGTTGATTAACTCCCACCCCACAGCCATTCCCCACTTTGTCACACACACATTTCAATAGAAATCTTGGGTGGTTGTTTATAGTAGTTTCCCCTCTCAGGTGGACATACACATCTATACATCCATGCACACTAGGACAGAGTGTTTAAATATACATGCATGCTTTTACATGTGTAAGCGTTATGTTTGCAGATGTGTGAGTGCATATATTTGTCTCTAAAAACATGTGTCTTTGTGTTATTATCCCTGTGTGTGTGTGTGTGTGTGTGTGTGTGTGTGTGAGTGAGTGTGTCTGCTCTCTGCCAAACAAGTGAGGAATTGGGGGCGTGACCCTGCACTGAAAGATAGAGAGGAGAGGGGATGGTTTTGTATCCATGGCAATAGAGAGAGCCAGAGCAGGAAGCCGACAGGAAGTCAGGGTGTTCACGCGCCATCAGGGGCTCTTCCGTTGTCATGACGCTGTGAACTGTTGTCATGGAAACTCAGCTGATTCAGGCTGAATGCTGATGGAAAACATGTCGACAAGATTCTTAAATGACCATATATATTATCTACAGTCACAGCACCTGTTGAAAGCAAGTATAGTGATATTTAAATTTATACTTCGAAAGCAGATTAATTTGAATTTACAATATATAAACATAATTTCTGTTCTTGGTCAATAAACTCAGACTTTATTAAACAAATATTAAACAAAGCTAGGACAGAAAGTCCTACAGCAAAATATTTTCTTCAAGCCCTTTATGGAGCCAGATGTCTTATGTTTTTCTTTCTTCTTCGTGTCATTCTTTGTGTTCTCCTTCTACTGATTAAAACAGCAGCAGACTTCATGCTCTGCTCTCCTCTTTAAAGAATGATCAATGCTTTCAGATAGAGAAAATCTAAATTTTTCCCTCCACTGTATTAGTCTGCACTCCTGCTCCACCGAAATGCTACTGGATTACTAATCACATACTTGCACGTGCGTCAATACACACACACACACACACACACACACACACACACACACACACACACAGACAGCACAGTGTTTTCTCAATTTGTGCCGAACAGATGGAAATGGTGCATCTCACTGCTCTAACTAGGCAGGCAGATTAGTGAGCCCCACACATACACACACACACACACACACACACACACACACACACACACACAGTTCCCTCACAACTGAGGTGGACACGTGCAGTCATACATGCTCTGTGGATAAACCAGAACTTGCTGCCTGCATGCACAGAAAATACACTTGGGGGTTGAGTATTTGGGTTATAATATTAAGCACATTAAGCACATATCCGCTGTGTCCTACATATCTACTCAAATCCCACACTCCTTACTGTTTTCACATGGTGGAACCACTGGGACTTAATAAATGATTGTTCATTTGTGTTTCCTAAACCTTTGCACCATTGAACTCAGTTTCCCACAATCCTCCAGGAAAGTCCTGCAAACCAGCTGAGTTAGCCACGACTACAACACAAAGTCTGCCAGCTAACTTCAAATGCTAATGGTGCATTCCATTTGACATTCAAAGTCAGAAGTTCCAAGTTGAGAACCTCACCAATGCTGACCTCAAAATCCAAGATGGCTGCTCCCAGAATCAACAGCAGAGAAAGCTGTAACATAGTGTTTATTGCACTTTGGTCTTATTTGTGTCTTATTTAATCCAGTCCTACCAAATTATATCTGTAGACATGCTAACAGTGGCCAGAGGTATCAATCTTGGTTTGCCTACTTAAATCTGTTGTTGTACTGGAACGCCGTTAACTTGGGTTTGACGTCATTCCTCGCTCTGACTCCCGAGGTAAATGGAACGCACCATTGTTATTAACCAGTGTTCTTCACTGAGGTTTACTGTTGTGATCCTTTCATGGTGAATGTGAGGTCACACAGATCACACACGTTCTCCTTGTCACACACACATCTCTTGTCCTTTAGTTTAGTACATTGTAGTTAGATTTCATTTGGTGTGTTTTGCTTTTGTTTATCGTTAAAATAAAATAAAAAGAGTGAACACATCGTCACCTCTTCTATGACGAACTCTAAATGCTTCAATCTACTAGCTATTAATGGTGCCCTGAGGTGAATTTAACACTAGTTAAAGTTCAATTCTATTATTAATTATTAAATGATAGTAATATTTATTATTATTATATTATTTAAAGGGGCTGTATGTAGTTTTTCTGAATCCTTTTTTTATTGCCTGTGTGTGAAGGGGTTGTAATCTGTAGCTGTGCTGACATTGCTGAGCCTCCAGTGACAGATTCACAGATAGTAAAAATAGTTACTGAAAAGCAACAGGCGAGCTAAAGATGTAGCTCGTCGGCTAAATGCAGTAAATGTACCGTGATCATGTAACGAGCGTGGATTAGTTCAACCTGCAGCTGATAAACTATTACTGTAACGTTGCAGTGGGAGTTTACCTGAGTTTCCACCATGTTGTGTGAAGCTGGCTCCCCACCTGCCTATAGCCGCTCTCACTTTGCCTTTTTTCGAGAGTACTGTGTCGATATGCCGGTGTCTCGCTGCGCTGAATGAAGTAACGTTACGGTGCCGGTGTGGATCTGCCTGTGAGAACCTTGAAGTTACCGAGCCTGCGTTTATCACAGGATTTCTGTATGAAAGCGGTTGTGTTTCGGATTCTGCTCGCTCATGAGTTCAAGCGAGCACGCGTACGAACACACACCTGGTTGCAATCTTAAATCCGCACCGCTAGTGGCCGCTGGAAACTACATAATGCCCCTTTAATGTAACTACTGATGCTAGTATCATGATTTAATTTTTCTTCTTTGATAACTGTAATTTTGACTCATTTTTCAAAGTCATGGACCTGGCTGTATGTCCATGTCTGAATCCCTGCATGTGTCTGTAAGCATTATATATCATGCATCTATGTGGGTCATTTATTCATTGCTTCATGTTAAGATATGTCAGGCCTGCCTGGTTTGAATTTTAGCTCAAAGCAAAAATCTAAGGTCAGTCCCCTGCAGGGTCTCTGCCACTCACAGCTCATCAAAAATATCTTAGCCCCAGGGATAAATGTGGAGCATACACACTCATGTATCCCCTTAACGCCTGGATTTAACCCAAGTCTGGGGTGATGAGTTTGTAATTGGACAACTCAGATTTTGAAAAATGAAGGTGTAATTGCAAAGAGACACTGAAGAAGAACCACAGCTTTACTGGATTAACAATGTAAAGCCCCAAAGAAATAATTGAACAAGTACAGTGAAAATATGCAATATGAGTCTTCTGAAACTGAGCTAGCCTTCTGACCCTCTGTCATCATGCAAAACATGACCAGGAATTGTGAAGTTATTTGCACTTTTTGGACAGCAGAATAGCTCTGGATAAAGAAAACATAGCCTGCATAGTGGCTTCTCTTTATGGTTTCCCATCATCAGCGGCGGTTCTAGACCACTTTTATTGAGGGTGCCTGGCTGGGGCCAGTTGCGTTGTCAGAGGGGCACATTCAATCCGGAACAAGAGACAAAGGCAACATTAAGGCTTTCAAAATGTCTTGTTTAGTAATAATGTAATGTTTTAGTATGTTTCAGTAACTTACAGTTATATGTTTCAGGAACAGGATCTTTTCAGTAACTTAGTTATAGTTTTATTAAATTACATTATTCAAAAAAACAACATTCCTTTAGCTTAAGTTACAGTACATTCTTTGATGCAAGTCTTCCTCTTCTTCCTCTTCTTCTTCTTCTTCTTCTTCTTCTTCTTAATGAACAGTATAAGCTCTAGTGTACTAGACATTCTCTGAATCCCAGTTTGTATTTTGTATCCCACTATAACTTTTGCTAGGAAACAACAAACTTCTCCATATTCACCCCTGCTATAAGTCCCGATGTGAAATATTCCTAAAACAAAATACTTGATAGTAGGCCATCATCTGTGCATTATGGAAGGGGATGCGTATTTTGGCATGACTGACTGCATGTCCAGCCTGGTAGGACCAGTAGGCTACTGTTATCGCTTTTTGTGTATGAAAAGTGCTGTTTAAATGCAATGCATTATTAAATTGTTATGATAATAATTGATCCTTTAAGGAGGGGGAATCAGAACAATTTCCAGCAATATCCACAGGCTATCCATGCAATGGAAACATGGAGTACAAGGACAAAACATTGTGTATAATGCTGCATTCAGTTTAATGTACATTTTGAGTCAAGTAGGTGTGACGTTGACGTGATCAATGTGTTAAACTGATTACTGTGGTCTTGATTTTACAGTATCAATGGCATAGATATTTGTAGGAGCAGCTTACTTAAAAAAGGTGACAGTCAGTCTAGATCTGGCTTCCAAACAGTAACATGAATGACTAAGTGATCAACTCCGTGGTCAGTTATAACATCGTCAGGCTATCGCAAAATAAATGTTTGCTTTACGAGGGAATCTGAAACTGCTGGTTTTGTTTAGACATTATCAATTCAGTGCAATGAATAATACGAAGTTCAATAACAGCCTATAAAAGAGTTCTTATAATCTGTGTGCTAGCTAGTGCTGCAAAAACCTTGTTGATAAAACAAAACTAAAACGATAGATGAAACAATCCACATGTTATATTTTTAATTTACTTCTGTGAAGTCAAAAGTGCGCCTTTACCGTTGAATGCATGCCTGCTCCACGGCAGGGGGAACACTTTCTATCAGGAATAACTACCTTGGAACCGGACAGTGACGGTGTAACGTCCTAAAGGATCCGACTAGTTGAGACACATTTGTTCCGCCTTTCGCATCAGCGCCATATAGTTGCAAGGAAGATATATTACTATGATTATTTAGACTTCTCATTCAGAGGGGGGCCATAGAGGGGCACTGGCCCCTTTTGGCCCCCCCCAAAACCGCCACAGCCCATGTTTTATATAATGTCGTAAATAGTTTGTATACATGGATGGAGGTTTTGTTGTGGGAATGTTTAGAGAAGATCTTCACAGCCTCATTTTATTCTCAGCGTGGAAAAATGCTGAAGTTCAAATGCAGCATTTAGGCGTGCTACACTTTTACACCAAATTGAACCTGGAAGAGGCAAAACCCAAAGCAGCACGTGCTTACATCACTCGCTGTTTCATGCTATCAGTGTAAGTATTATTCCTTTGTTTTTCTGCAGTTTTCTCTGAGTTTGGAGCACTATGGGTGATTTTTTTTTCACCCATACCAGCATGCCAGAGTATAAATGGTTACAATAAATAAAGGACAAATAAGGGGCTTTATAAATGTCATACCAATACACCAATCTAGTAACAAAACTGGTCTATTAGCCTGAAATATACTAAATCTTTTGTCATGGGGAGACCCAGCAGAATCTGACCAGCTATCACTTTCCGGTTGTCAGCAGTTTCTGTTTTTTTGGTAAAAGCTGAGCAGAGTTTTAAATAACAGAACAGTTTGGTTTTATTAGACTTTGGTGAAGTCAAAGAGCTGCAAAGGAATTTGTGATACCCCATCTGGCAGGACATCGTGCGGTGTTATCTGACACTGTATGTGTGCTTGAGCGTGCATCTGTGTGCGCATGTGTGGGTTTTTTAACCCCCCAGCTGTTCAACTGTATTACCACCTCCAACACAGGGCCCCAAATTCTCACGGGCACCTCTTACTATACCCACACTCACAAAACTGTCTCCCTTGTTCCCACCAGAACAATTGGAGTACAAGACACTCCACACACTCTACCACAGAGACACGCACACACACACGCACACACACACACACACACACACACACACACACACACACACATAGTTTCCAGTGATAGCCTTTTCTGATAAGGTTTTATATTGCAGCTTTAATGCTGTCGTGTCCCTGTGGAACAATGCACGGTTTGTTTAGCACTCAGAAACAATATCCTCCATTTAATAAGGAGCCTAATCTCATTAACTCATAACCTGTGCTGCTGAACTGTGAGGCTTCGTTCATTCAGTCGGACAGAGGAGATAAATGGGAGATATCTCCCGTGCTGCAGCAAATAAAGCAGGACACAAATGGACCAAAAGAGGTCCCTAAATGTCTGTGCTTATGCACATGTGGACAAATTTGTCATTTTAAAGCTGCACTGGGGAAATTTTCTATATTTAATTATAAGTTTTATTACTTATTGGATGGGAATGGAGAGTGAACTTCACTGTTCTTATTCCATTCCACAAAACAAAAATCTTTATCTCCTCCACAGTTAATTAAATAGTTGGGGTTTAATTAAATGGGTAATTAAATGACTGAGATTGTCCCAGCCATTAAATGGACATTTAATTAGATGGGTAAATAATGGTGGTGTGCATTGTCCTATCAACATTTAAGTTAAAATGTTCACCATCCAGATAGCAAGTTATAGATCCTCTCTACTTTGTCTTTGTGTAGCCAACTTGTTAATCAATGGTCCTGTGCATAGTTTCTAATATGAAATGTAGCAAATCACAGAGGTTGACAGAGTAAGGCGACAGAAACAGTGAGACAGTGACTGAGAGAGAAGTCAAGTGTACTAATTTAACCAGCCGACACTCAACACAGCTGAATGCTATATAAGTTATAGTCTGGCCCCTGGAGGTATGTGCCTGCATGTGTAGGTGTGTGTGTATGTGTGTGAGTGAGTGACACTGAGGTCAACAGGTGTCACGTTTTATGTGACACGGATGTCGGGTAGTCATCAGTTATCAGTCATGGCAGTTGTCGTCTTGCCCTTTCACTTTGCAAAAGATATTTAACAGCGGCTTCATTTGTAGTTCACTGTAGGAATGCTGCTCATTATGTGTTGAAAAAAGCTTCATTGATATACTGTATTTCAGTTTTGTTTTGGATGACCATGTCAGTCGGCCCAACACTCAGCATACTGCAATGTCTCAACAACTACTGGATGAATTGCCAAGAAATGTTGCATCCCATTCGTCGTCAGCAGAGGATGAATCTTAACGACTTGGGTGAACCCCTGACTTCTCCTCTCATGAACTTGACACTTTATTTTTTTAGTGAAATGTCTCAACAACTAATGGATAGATAGCTGTGAAATTTGGTACAGGTATAAATTCAGGTTCAGGTCCTACTTGGAAGGTAGAACTTTCTGTGTCAGCTGTGGTGCTTCTTTGTCCTCCTCTGCTCCTCTCTCTTGTGGGGTCCCACAGGGCTCAATTTTATGCCCTCTTCTCTTCTTTATTTGCTCCTGATTATTTCCATATTTATGAAGCATGGTCTGTCATTCCACTGTTATGCGGACAATAGTCAGATCTATGTGCCTTTTAAAAAGAATGAAACCGACTGTTACTTAAGTATCTTGATGACGTAAAGGCCTGGATGGCTCTTAACTTTTGAAGGCTTGATTAAAGTAAGACAGAAGTGATGGTTTTTGGTGGCACCACTGGGACCCCCCTTGTCAATCTGGTTTCTTGAGTCAGTACATCAAGCCAATGATCACTCACCTCTGGGTCAAAATCGACTCTGACAAGCTTTTTTCAATTGAGGCAACTGGCCAAAATAAAGCCAATTCTTCCGAGGCAGCACTTTGAGACAGTAATCTATGCCTTTGTTACCACTCTGGTTGGATTACTGTAATACATTGTATGTGGGGGTCAGTGGGTCCTCTATTGTTCGTGCACTGCGCCTTTTAACCCGGAACATGTAAAGATGAGCACATTTACCCCATTTTAGCCGCCCTCCACTGGCTGCCTGAACATTATAGGATCCACTTTAAGATTTGTATTTGCTTTTAAATGCCTAAATGTTCTTGCCCCACTCTACATCTCTGAGCTGCAACACCCCTATATACCCACCCATTCTCTCAGGTCAGCTGATCAACTGCTCCTAAGTGTGCCCAAAACAAAGCTCAAGTGCAGAGGGGACCATAATTTTACTGTGGCAGCTTCCAAACTGTGGAATGATCTAGCTCTGCCCACTAGACAGGCATCTTCACTGTCTGTTTTGAAATCTCTTCCTAAAAGGTAATATCTGGATAAATAGTGGAGTTGAGTTGGACTGATAAAAGCAGAAATGTGAAGGATGTGCTGAAAAACTGAGAGTGAAGAGGTTGAATTCCCTTCCGATTGATGCTACTGTTGAGCCAAATGTTTTAAAATAACAAATTATTAATTTAGCGCCATTACCAGTCAGTGTTCTCAGCCCAGTGAGCCCGAAGGCACTGGCAGCAGAGAGGAGAGTGTCAGTTGTCAGTTCTGTAAGGGTTAGCAGCTGAAGCATAAGATAAGTGACAGTAGAGATAAGATAAGCACGGTTTGGGTTTGTCTAGCTAGCTAATTAGCTACATCCCATGCTTTTTGTTCAGCTTGTCATAAAGTTAAGATGCTCATCAATGTCCAATCACAGCTTAGATAGAGTGGGACATTAAAAAAAGGTTGATGTGCTACAGTAAATTTTCAAAATGCTGAACTCGTTATACATGAATGGTCATGATTATTGACAAGTTTCTACTAGGCATTAACAAATTAGAGACCATTCATCCAAGCTCCATTGATACCTCCATGCTTTCGTACTGAATCAGCTTAAAACATTGTTTGTTTAAAGCTGATTGAAAAAATGATCATAATGCTGTCATTTTTCTGGAGAACATAGCCCCGTTTATCAGCCTTCAAACCTAAGCCTTCAAACTGTAGATGGATAAACTCACAGGACCTCATAGACACTTTCACTCTTGTGGGTTGAAGACGCAGGCCTTCTGTCCCTGGGGGATCACAGGGCTTCATTTAATAGGACAACAGTAATCACATCTACTATTAAAAATCAGTTTGTGTTGGTGGAAATGCAGCCGATGAATGATTCCCTCATCGCAGGGATTCGGGCTAAATCAGCCCCAGGAGTCTTGTAACCAAACACGGTGCTATTCATTAGTGTTCAGCTGAGACCGGCTTACACTAACACAGACAACACAGAGCCGGCTTTAAAGAAATCCTCCCTACAGCGACTACGTCCCAAAAAACTGCCATTGAGGGCTGGTGCTGCATGTACTAAATAAGTAAGTAAAAAAAATCAGTTTCAAGCTAGTCACCATTGGATTTGAATTCAATGTAGCCAGAAGAGTTTGAAACACCAGTGGTGAAACACACACTACAAGGTTCACAAACTGCAGTAGACCAGCTAGCTCTATTTCTTTCCCCATAAATCTATGGTACATTCAAAACAACAAGTTCATGCTCCTTCTTTCTGGGTTGTTGAAAGGTGTTTTAGGAAACAGAAGAAAGCGTAAGAAACTGAAGAAGTGCAAAGGTCAAGGCCAAGTTGATATGCCAAAACAGTACATTACTGCACTTCATCGCAAAATCACTCAGGAATGAGCTTAATGTGATGGACTGATGTAAGAGGATCTGAGGGGACACAGGCTCCCTGGAGGGTAAGAGGAGAAGGTTGCAATTTCATGACCCTTGCCTTTGTGATCTTGCTCCATGTTTTTTGTGTGAGTGCCCAGCTTAAAGTTGTAATCCTTAAGATTTCAATTGTAGTTGAAACTTAATAGTAACTGCAGATTAAATAGTGGTTATAAGATCAGATGAAAGTCCTGTGCCATAATTTTAATGTCCACCCGATTGACAAGTGAGAGCTAATGATCTTCCCTTCTGCATTGCCTCAACATGTTTTGTCCATATTACGTGTATGTATGTACGAGTGGTGCCCCTGTAGTAAATTATCCTCAGTGCGGACACTTTAGTATGAGAGAAGCGTCAAGTGAGACTATCAAGTGTCTGGCTGACACACATCCTCATTTGTCATTTCATTTGGCTTCATTATTCTGTCTCACACTGACAGCTGTGGAGTCACTCATGCTAATAAACAGGGCATAGTTCAAATTGTGGTGAAACATTGTTTTGTTACATATTTCTAATACTTCATAAGCTTTTTCACGGGCTGCCCTTTATTCAGGCATTGGCGATAGGCGTATAAATGTGTGATCATGAACCAGAGCATTGTTAGAAAACTGCATGTCTGTAGACCTTTCCTATATGAATCAAACACCATCCATAGAAATTTCTTAATGCCACTGCCGTCACCTGATCTCTGAAGCAGATGGAGTGCAGATGGGTGGAATAATAACAGTGATTCAGCTGTGAGCTTCATGCATGGCCAGCCTGCAGCGTCGAAGTCCCATCACTATCTGCTGTGCTGTTAAAGCTCAGCTCGGAGTCTCTTTGCTCCCGGCTCTCCACCTGTGCACTACTGTCTCATCACCTCATTCCTTTGCTGCCTCCACTGACAGACAGCAACCGCCCCTTTAGTACCACTGCTTTAGAAATGTGAAAGTTGCCTACATCCCAAAATGTCCCTCAAAAATTAGCAGCTGCCATTTTATCATTTCTGAAAACCATATAACAATGTTGAAAAGCTACATAGATGATTAAAAATTGGCAGTTATTAACTTTTGTGGGCAAAGGGTGGTCACACCAAATACTGATTAGATGTAGATTTTTATTTTGTCCATTGACTTTTTTTTAAAATTGAAAAATATAATACCGTCAATGTGTATTTTTTAAGCTTTCCTACTTTACTATTTGTGTATTCCACATTTTTATTCCAAATGGAAATTTTGTTCCCAAAAATCACATTGAAACAGCAGGTGATCCTTTTAGTGTGTGTGTGTGTGTGTGTTGTGGTGGTTTGTCATGGGCAAATTACATTTAATTCTGTCACAGTGTGATGTTAATGACGACATTATTGATGTTACAACCCTGCAGTTGACTCCATTCTTCACTCTACCCTTTCGCTTGCTGTCATTCATTTCTCTCATCAGTCTCCCCTCCTTTGTGCGAACATGAATGTAATCATCAAATACACTGAATTTATAGACTGCAGTCTGAATGACAGTGGAGACTCAGGCACACATCACGCTGGGAAACAAGGCTATAAATGAACTGCTAAATGTATTGGTGTTAGAAGTACCATCAATTTAACAGACACATTTAGACATTTGCTTGTGTTCTTGTTCCTGTTTTTACTTTTTTTGTAAAAAGTTTCCTTTCTCTTTTTTCTCTTTTTCCATCCTATTTTTAAAAAAATCCTTTTCTCTTTTCACCCTTCTCATATTACACGATAGCAAGCTGCATGTGGTCAAGTCAGTCTGGTCAGACCATAATCGTCCTCACTTAATAATATATTGCTCTAGTATTTGTCATTCTTGTCAGTACAGTATGGCACAATAAAGTCTCTCATAATGTGCTTTTTAAGCTTTTTAAATCCACAGGTAGTCTGTTTTTAGCTCTTCATCCAGCTAGTCATCAGAGCTTCCTGTAACCTCCAAAAGCAGAAAAGAAAGACACGATTTTTTTTTTTTTTTTACTTTTAGCATCAGTCTCTTTTGGGAAAAATGGGGAAGAAGCAAAAGTGAGTTAAACAAGTTTGAAGTACACCATTAAACCCCCCTGTGGCTCCATCTATGTCAGGTTTGTTGAATATTCATTGATGTAGAAGATTTTACACATGATACAGAAGGGTTTTGTTTTCAGAGTGGATGCACTGCATTGCATATCTTCACAAGTTCAACAACACATAGTTGGATAAAGCTGTCACACATGTGCAGTTTACCCAGTGTTTTCATCTTGCTGCTGTATACAGTAAACAATAGGATTATACTGCGTCTATACTATGCCACAAGAACCGACCTAATGTAGTGGGTGTGGTAGTTGTCCATGACCTAAATCTACATCACACAATGCTTTTATCTTCTTGGAGGATAGGTTTTTATTTTTTCTGTGAGCAGTGAAAGATTAAAAAAAGAGAGGATGTATGTAGTTTTATTCCTCTCACTTTTATTTATTTTTATTTATGTTGCATCATGTGACAGGCCCTTTACTATGAGTGTTGATATTGTAATCTGTATTAGCATGTGGCCCCTGCTATGTAGCCTGTCTGTACCAGTTTTTACACCACTGATCACAGGACCTATGCCAAAATGATTGTGTGTAAGTGCTTAACAGTGTCACTGTCAGAACCCGCGTATGAGCCACATTTCTGGCTTAAGCATAATTTTTATGTTCGAAATATGAAGCGCATATTTTACTGTCCATTACCTTAATGGGAATGTAATCTTGGCAGGGTAAGTGCATTCATGTTGGGGTTTAGGATCAACAACTTTCCCACCAGCAAGTAACACTTGTTAATGTTGCTGACATTATCCATCTGACACGAGTGCTCAGTTCTGTTACAAGCGAAATTATTACAAAATATACTCTGTGTTCATGTCAGCTGTGTATGTTTTATTATACAGATACAATGAATTATCTGTTATTTATTGACCATCACAAAGATCACTGACTCCTTTCTGTCAGTGGGATGAGAAAGAGTGGAAGAAAGAGAGAGAGAGAGCATAAAGAAAGTGAAAACAGAAAGAGAGACTTAAGTAGAAATAGCATGAGAAAGAGAGAGTTGTGTATCTGTGTGTGTGTGTGTGTGTGTTATTCAATGTCCTTATGTGTGTTTGAGCAAGAGAAGCAACTAGAGAGGGACAGAGAATCAGTTGGGCATGTAGCCCTCACAGATACACACACTGAATCGTCCAACTGTGACTTCATACATCACTGTATCCTCTACTGTCCCTGAGTCAAAATTACCACCATCAAATAGATATCTGTGTGTGTGTGTGTGTGTGTGTGTGTGTGTGTGTGGGTGTGGGTGTGGGTGTTGAGAAAAATGATGTTAATGGTGATGCAGTTCCCTCCTGCACCCTTTAAAGTGGTCTCCTGTATGGTGATGACCAATGGTGTTGAAACCCTGTGTGTGTGTGTGTGTGTGTGTGTGTGTGTGTGTGTGTGTGTGTGTGTGTGTGTGTGTTAACGAGACCAAAGGTTATTAGTGTTTGCCCAAAACTGTCAAATGAAAGTGAGAACTCAGAATAAGATGGGTGTCCCAGGCTATCTCAACATTTTACTTTTCCTCTCTGACTGAATGAAGTCAGTCTCCAGGCAGGCTAGATAGTATCCTTTGAATGATGAATTGAAATGGAAAAAAAGCCTGTCACTAATCATGTGGCAAAGTCACACAGCAGCTGTACATTGTTTCACCCGTCAGTCTGTGCATTTGTCTGTGTTTTTGATAATGCAAAATGACACTAATAACCTTTTTCTTATTCTCTCTACTGTAGTTGTAGCAACAGAGCCGCTGGTCAGACGACTAAGGAAACTCCCTGAAGATATTGAGTGGTCGTACTCAGGTCTGTATTTGCTGTTTTTCTGATTTCCTCTGGTATTGGTTAAAGATATTCAGTTGTTGTGTGTGGTGACATGAGCAGTTTGCCACATGACGAGATTTCAGTTTTCAGCGATTTCAGACGAAGCTTTTTTTGACAGGAAGTGTATTTTATGGGAGTGCATTAACAGAGATTTAGTTAAACGGTCAACAGGCCATTATAGCAGGTAAGAGAATAAATCCCAAATGAAATATAGCTATCGATACTTCTACTACAAAAGGTATGATAAGTAAGTGGTGTTGTTGTTGTCACACAGATATTAAGTGACCAACGGGATAACTCAGCCAATCACAATATGCATTTTACAGGTACTACAAGTACAAATTTAATTAAAAAAATATTAAGCAATAAAACAGAAGAAGAATAAAACAAGAGCCATAAGGTACTGTAAACTAACAGTACAAGGGACGGTTCCGTTAGACTGGTAAATGTCAGTCTGTACAGTCTGAATATCACATGAATTGAAGGAATTATCTGTTACCATCTCCCCCTTGAGACAGCCTTGATCTGCCTCAGACCATATGGTTAGATGACATCAGCTAACTCAGCACGAAACACCCGCTGCGCTAAGCTGTGGTCCACCAGAAACAAAGAGTGGACACAGACAGACAGTAATGATCCCAGAGGGAGAGATTAGCTTCTTAGTGGTCAGGGTGAATCAGGAGGAATGATGAGGCTCAACAGGTCATCAGTGGGCTAAATGTAGAGCTATTGTACTAATTAACCTGCCCGTCAAACGGATTTCTGGTGATAACTGACAAGTGTCATTTGAAGCTCATATCATTGTGTTCCAGCTTGAACTTCCTCTAATTGCAAATTAGAGCTGCGGCTTATTGAGAAGTTGTTGTTGAGAAGATGATTTGTTCACTTGTACCTGGAACAGGTGCACTAAACCCATATTAGATAAAATCAAACAGATATGTATTGATACAAGTCTCAGCTAATTATATTATCTTAGTAATGATAAACATTACTGTTGCACTATTTTTCAGCCATGACTAGGGTGACCAGACGTCCCGAAAAATCTGGGACAGTCCTGAATTACGAGCAGTTTTCCCGGCCCCTTTTCTGGTTTGTCCCAAAAATTAGAACTAATATGATTATGATGATTTTGATTATAGCCTAATTAAACATTAAATACTAATTATTGTATAGTTCTCTTGCACCAGCAGGGGTTGCAGGTTATCTGTACATTGTGTCAACAGCGTTGTTATAGCCACAAAGTAACACTCGTCGAGCTCTTTTCCCCCTTTTGTTTTCTTGTGGTTAGTGGAATTAACAGTCTCTGTTTAGACAGGGAAAGCGTAGCTTCAGGCAGCCACGGCACGGCGAAGAGGTCTGACACTTGCGTTGCTGAAACAGATGTGACACTGACATGAATAAAAAACATTAGGTAAAAGATCCTGACTTTCCTACATATCCACAGTTGTGTTTTTTTCTAATAACAGACAGGTGACTTCATGAACAAAAATAATTTATTTGAGCGTTGTGTTTTGATTTTCTCGTATGTTAATGTTCAGTGACACTCAATGTACCGGTAGCCACGCCTCCACGCAACTGTTGCAATCTATGCCAGGGTATCTTAATGCTAACCATAATGACATAAGTCTTTATTATACTGCATTGTTGTACTGTTCACTTGCCCACGCCCAGTTGTGACTGCACCTCTCACCTCCTTGACATGCGCACAGTGAACATACACATTTAGAACATATAGGTTTCCTGAGTGTCAGCTGAGTCAGGACTTTCATCTCTCTGGATGTGTTGTTTTTACTTAAACTTTAGCAAAGTACAGATCTTTAGATAAAGAAATACTTAATAGGGTAAATGTAATTTGTTACTTAAACCTGTAACAGTTTTTTTTTTCTGGGAAGACCGTTGGCAGTGCTGTTCTCTGTTGTGCTAGATCCAGTGTTGTTTGAAGCCTTACCTCTCAGCTGCTTAAAAGAGAAGCTTAGCGCTGCACACATACAGTTAATGTCACTCTGTCACTCAAAAACGTGACTCTGTGTTCAAGAGCCATAATGAAAAAAGGAAATGATGTCTGCAGAGCCAGCATTTGCTCCATGATGAATACTGTATTAAAAAATGTTATTTTTATTTACTAGAAAGTGTGTGAAAGTATAAAATCCTACTTAATTAGTCTTTACACTTATTTCACCTACATGTATAAAAAAAACATGGTTGAACTAAAACAATATTTGTTTTAGTTCAACAAATGGAATTACATTAACTTAAGTGCTTTTCATGGGTTTTAATATCCAGTTAACTAAACTTTGCACAGAGCGTTTAGTATGAAACCTGTTCATGAGCCATGTTTTAATGGACTTTTTTATTAATGCAATGAGACAACTCAAATCCACACACAGTATAGCCGTGATTTTTGTTTTTTGACTTGTTCCTTCTCAAAGCAGCATGAATATCAATAGATGCACATGTATTTCCATCTTGCAGATTGTTTTCTTTCCCCCTCTCAAATCTTTACAATCAATTCCCAGGCGCATACACCCTGTTTGACAAAGTGTAATAGGTTTTTTATGTGATACACTGAAATGGTCATGAATCATGAACTCCTGTCTGCAGTAGCAACGAAGTGGGCATGCCCTTTTCTCCCTCCTTGTCTTCTTCACTTCCATTTGTAATCTTTCTTTGGGTCTCATGATCTTTCTTTCTTTCTCTCTCTGGTTCTTTCCTCATTCTATACTCCATACTTCTCATTTTTCCTCTCTGGTGGCTGTTGAAGTGCATCATCACAACTGAAGGCAGCTCAGTGGCAGTTCATTTAGATTCATTGTAACTGTAGCCATTCCTGCATTGTGTGTGTGTGTGTGTGTGTGTCGCGGCCGTGTGTGTGTACACAATCCTGTTTTTCTGACTAGCTCTGTGTCTTGCCTTGTGCTGTGCACTGAGCCGTGAGTAAAAGCATTAACATGTGAAAGAAATGCACTTCATTGTGAGGCACCATGCACAGCTTTTTAGTTGGGTCAGAAGTGGGGGGACAAAGGGAAATAAAGGAGAATAAAAGAAAGAGGGAGGGCATGAGTGTGAGAGATGGAGAGTTGGAGAAGAAGAAAAACTCAACTGAAAGGAAGAGAGTACCAGAGGAGGAGTTTGAAAATGTGTTTTGTTGTAGCCTAATTTTAAAGCATTTAGCTAGATGGTATGATTTTAAGTATAAAGTTTATATTTTACGTAACAAAAACACAATTACATACATAGGTATTTATGAGGACTTGCTAGTTCCTACAAATGTTCTCAGCTGTGTTATGTCATCCACGCTTGGCTGACAAGTAATAGTTTTTTGAATCAGAGATGATCACTGTTTTAGGCCATAATTAGTGAGGATTCACTAACAAAGTGATCTTATAAGATCTAAGATAAAAAGTCAAATTGTGGGTAGCTTATAAAGTAAATCAGAGAAAAACAACGTGATTACTGAGGTAGACATACATTTTCTCTGTATCCAAAACAGGTTAAAGTCAAGGGCAACTGAACTTGGTTGAAAATGACAAAGACCAACCATATTAGTATTTGTGAAAAAGAGTATTTTATCATGTCTTTTTCAGGAAGGGGGTAAGTGTCCATTTTCAGCACTTCTAGCCTCCACTCAGATCAGTTACTTTCCTGTGCAGAGTCTGGTAGTGAATTTTCACAATGTAAAAACTGTTCAGTATTTAATACCTCTTGCACTACAAAGGGGAAGACCCCATCTGGAGCCAAAGTTTTGCCATTGGCATTTTGTTTGTATTGAGTTTATGTGGTATGTGCTAATTGATATTTTGGGGGGCACTTGAGGACAGGGCAACAAGCTGTTAACACATTGACATGTTGTCACCTCATAAAATTTTTATGTTCATTGTGCTAGCACAGAGCAATCTTGGCATTTTGTTTCTGGTCATACAACAAGTCCAATATCCACTCTCTTTTAAGCTCTGTTTTTTCGCCAACTCCTGAGGGAAGTATCTGTCTCTTTAGCTGCTAAATGCTGCTCTATGCTCACCAGCTTGCTAACTTTGTCTGCTGTTGGGTGTTGAGCAGGGAGTGTACAGTGGGTTTACCTGAGCTTCTTTACTGAAAACAGCTGCCTGCTATGGCTACAAATTAATGAGAGTGGTGAAAGTGATCCAAAACACTACAGTTGTGTGCTGTTGTGCATCAAAACAATAAGAGGAACTACAGGATAGTTTATGGGTTCTCATTACAAGACACCCCTTTCACATTATTCATAATCATTTCATGTATTGTAAAAAAAAATATTAGAGCAGCTTTTAAAATACTGAAATTATCACAATCTTTACATACATAAAGCTTTTCTGTGTTTATGTAATTATGTGTGCTTTTGATACATATTTTAAATCATATTCAACCTGTCAGGTTGTTTATACCTACTAATAGTCTAGTTCAGATAGGATTTTGTTGCTCTCCTCGTTTATATTTTCATCTTGTAAATGTCATCAGTTACCCCAGTGCCTGATTGGTTTCTTTATTTAGGTTTTTAACTCAGTCTAAATTAAAATCTAGGTAGCTTTAATAGTTATTTAAAAGTATAAACCTGTAGTTATGCTGTGTATGTTTGTGCATGAAAGAATTCCCTGCTCCTCCTCTGTGTTGTCCCTGTCATTCCTCTCTGTTTTGTCTCCAGGGGGTCCCTCCGATCCTTCAGCCTGGAAGACACCCCCGAGGGCCCCATCTGTTATGTGTGTCTGTGTGCGTGTAAGTGTTTGTGTTTGTGTGTAAAAGTGTGCTCTGATAATCCAGAGTTTCCTCTTCCAGGCAAATGCAATGGGACGCAACACATTTTTCAAAGGATGCTGTTCAAAATATCACAACAGAACCACAAGTATTTATAGGAATACTGATAATAATGATGAATAATTGAGATAGTATATTGCTACTACTAGTTTTTTTTTTGGATTGTATTAAAACCACATTATAAGCCATTTGCAAGAAGTTACTTACCACAGAACAACATCGATATGAATCATCAGCACAGTTGAATTATCACTAGATTCTGCATAGGACTAGATAAGTTGAAACGTTGGAGCAGCAACATCAAGAGGAATCATTTGTAAGGGACAAACAAACAGAATGTTAAAATAATTCATTACTAAGTGGGTGGAGTGTTTTTTGTGTGTTGTCTCTTTTCTGTACCTTTGCATCTGTCTCTCTGCCTCCACATCGTCTCTGTGTCTGTCTCTCTCTTCTCTCTTTTTGATCCATCTTAGTTTTACTCTTGGGCAATGCAGGCTTCAATACTCCTCCAGTGCTTTGCCTGGGGAACACGTACAGATTTTAAATATGAATACTTGTGCCCGTCCACACAAGCTGATAAAATTCGGTCCGTTAAGCATTTCTTTATTTTCTCAATTAACTGATTGGAAAGAGAAGTGCACTGTGGCGGACACCAAATTAATTATATGTTCATATTTAGAATCAAATCACACTCTTGGTTAAATGGTGCAGTAGTTTCCAAGGACATCATGTACCTATCCTGCATTAGTACTGTAGAATCATTAGGTTTAGACGGACAGCGTGAGAGGCTGTGTGACGGCTCCATCTAACCAAACCCCAGAGAAATCATTTCTGTAACTGATACACTTACCATGGCAATGCTAATGGTGGATCACAGTGCGGGGATGAAGAATTCATCTTACACATATGTAAACGACAACCTTGGCTGACTAATTGGTTTATCATAATACACACAATAATTCTGATCATTTATTATGTACTCAACAAATTTTATAATCCCACAATATCGGTGTGTCATTTGCAAGCCAGATATCTGCCTGTCATCATCCTGTAGTGGGTATGAAGTTTTTACATAATTGTTGCGAAATGTAATGTATTAGTGGTTATCTGCTGGAAGCCCTTAACCTGAATTGATTTTAATCCTTTTAAGTATGCATTACCATGTCTGTTGTTTTTATTATCACAATTAGAGGAAGGTTTTGTGTCCCATGAGGGTCTAACAGCTGCTGTAGAGGTTTTTTCATTATGACAAGAGGGAAACACTGAAGCTTTGATCCCACCTTTCTGAGTGCGTCTCCACCAGCTAGATGTTATGTGTCTGTTGTCTCTCTTTATGTGTACATGCATGTGTTCACCACCCACTATGTTCTCAACTGCTCTCTTAGTCACCAAATACTTTAGGCTGGCGGCTCTTCTGCTCCAGTTGTTGCTCAGCCTGTGTGGCTGCTCCTGGAGCCTTGTGGGAGACAGACATGAGGTAATGACGCAGAGGTTTGTATGTGTGTTCCTGTATTCGCACACACACGCTCTTTGGGGTTCAGTGGCTGTAATTTCTGCACTTTGGCGGCCTGACACGGCCATGAGAGGTACCTGTGTGACTTCACTATGCTAAAATCTTAGTAAATGCCATGTAGCACGCTCGTGTTTATCAACCTGGCCAGTCTAATCAATCTTTAATGACAGTCACAGGTGAGAAGACTGGGTTATAAGTTTCATTTTTTTTAGGTATCCTGTTCATATACACAGCAAATCAGTTCAGAGAACCAGTCAGCCATTGTTTAATATTTAACTAAATAACTCCATGCAGAGAGTCTTGTCCTGGTCGCCTCCTGCTCCAGATACTTTTATATTCGCACGTCTGGAGGGAGTTGTCAGAGATCACATGAAAAGCATACAGGGACTCTGATTCCTACCCCGAGTTGTTTTGCGTCTTTTTGAATGATCCGACAGGTCTGATTGTCAGATACGCTGGCTGCTGATGTGTGTGACAGTTCATCATTAACATATATCTAGCTAAAAGAGTGAAGAGTGTGGGTGTGTAGCCCTTTCTCTGCCATTCATAATAGATTCATTTAGTAGCTTAGATCTTGTCAGCCTCAGGCTCACTCCTTTATGCCAGTCAGTCTGTGTGTGTGTGTGTGTGTGTGTGTGTGTGTGTGTATACCCATGAATGCATTTATAGACATTGATTTTGCTGAATAAAAATGACTCCTCTCACACAAAGGAACAATTCTTATTATTATTGCTCTGCTCAGGCATCTGCTGTGTTATAATCAAAGAGTTTAACTACAAACCATGATACTGATAGAAAGACGGGGCACCAGCTAGGACAGAACAATTGCTCTTTAATTGTAAATCCTCCATTAAATATTGACGTTTCAGAGAAATAAACCCAGTTAGTCACAGAAAGAAAACAACAGCAATCTCAAACTTCATTCGGGAGCTGTGCGTGTCGTGAAGTTATGTTCAGTCTCCTTGCTAGTTTGTTCAACATATCCACAATCATTACCACCCAATAATGTATATTTAAATAGTTAAATGAATATCATGTCACCTGTATCTCATAACACTAATAATGCCTAAAAAAAAATCTCATTCTCATTTGAAAGGGATTTAAAATAATATAAAACAAACAAAAATAAATATAAATACAAATAATCAACAGATTAATGCATAATTTAAATAATCAGCAGTAATGTCTAAATCCACAAATCAAACATTTTAAGAAACAGAGGGCCCTCGATGCATGAAATGAGAGTAAACTATTCAACCGATTCAGATTCAAAAGTGCCACTGTGGGTTAAACGAACCCAGCAGCCGTTTTTTGCTTTTAATATTTGATACATATTCAGCTATTTTTGCCAGCAGTGATGCAAACAGGAGCAGACAGTCCCCCCAAAAAAGTCAAGCCCTGTTTTATTCAATTTAATAATCCTGCATGTTTTCTGAACAGTTAGCTCGCTCAGCAGTGCAGAACCTTTTCACAGAGGGTGAAATCAGCTGTGTGTGTGTGTGTGTGTGTTTTTGTGTTTGTGCCATCCAAAGGAGCTTAATTGGTGTAAGCGTAGGCTGGAGGAGAGACACAGCACTGTAGGGTTGTCTATGTGCACTGTGTATATGAAACACACATCTATGCAGTATATCGGTGTGTGTGGACAGACACAAAAACACTTCTACTCTCCTTCTTTTGTCTCCTTCCTGTCCTCTCTCTGTCTTACTTTGTCCCCCCCATCTTGTCTCCTACGCTCTTCTCTTCAGTCTTTTCTTGATCACCTTTCTCTTCTCTTTGCATTCTTACCTTTGTGTCCTTTGTGCCGCTGTATCTCCTTTCTCCTCTTTGTCCTCTATGCATTTTCCTCCTTTCTCGTCTCACATCTCTTCCCTCGAGAGTGAGGGTTAAGGTGAAATGTTCGGCGTGTTGTGGTAGAAAGAGCAGCAACAGCGCCAGGTGTAAATGGTTTCTGCCTTGACCGCTTGAACAGCTGACTGCTCTTTGAGTTTCTTCAGAATGTTTCCAGACATCTTTTTTTCTGTTACAGCTTTAGTTCATAGATCAAAATGAATTAAATGCAGATTTTTATCTTGACCACTTTACAAATGAACATATATTAAATTGTCAGCTGAACTTGAGAATACAGATTTTAAGAAAGTGATTGAGCAAATGTCTTACTTTAGAATTTAAAATGTGCATTTTAGTGTTTGTGATAAATAATGGATATTTTTGATGCAATGTACTCTGTTTAAATGTTTTCAAGGTTCAGATGCATAGAGGGAGACAGGACAAGACAAAAACAAGGGGAAGAAAAACATATAGTAATGATTTTCCTGAATTGCAAGCTCTCTGCTTTAACAGTCTCCCATGTGAATTTGACAACAATAGGAACACCGGCAGGATCATCAGACTGTGGAACTCAGAGATATAAAATGTAATTTCCATATTTAATCATCTAAATTTGACTCCTTGACTGTGAATGTGAGTGGCTGTGTGTGCATTTGTGTGTTTATGGATTTAAATGAAGACAGGAAAGTCTCGCTTCAGGGGATTTTTTTTATTCCTTTCTCCAACCTGTCAGCTACTTGTTGCCATGGTAGCGTTATGTCAGAAGAGTAAGTCGGTGTGCGTGTTTGTGTGTGTGTGTGAAATGATGCTGATGGATGTGTCTGAAGGGGCCAGATGTGGCCACTGACACGCTGAAAAACCCCTGTCATTCCCCCGACACACACACATGTGCACACATGTACAGTACTAGCATTTTCATGCAAAATATAGGTCACAATGGAATTATAGTGGTCGGGTTTGGAACTGGACTGGGTTTGGCGCTATTGAGGTCATGCCTATACACTTCAGCCGAGTCTTGGAGCAGGGCTCAGCTGTCAATCATGATGCAAATTCCTCTTTATAACACCAAACAACTAATTAATCCCAAACCTATCAGAAAAAAGTTGAAGAAACATCAGCATGATTAAAAAAAAAAATCCTACAATGACAGAAACCATCACTAACATGGAAGGGGCTGGGGAAATGACATTATGACATATACTGCTGCTAGCCACAGAGGTAGAGGGGTTTTGGCTTCACAGAGCTGTCATGTCGTCCATCTTTATAGACAGTGTCTATGGTGTAAACCTTGGCTAATGAAACTGCACCTCTGTAGGGCTCAATACTACAAGAGGTAACTGAGCAAAAAGAACAGGATCTACAGAGAGAGAAAGATGCTTTGGGGGAAGTGACCCGTGAGAGCGAGAGGAGCTGTCTGAACATTAGATGAAAAGATTTATACCCCTCTTACTGTATGTCTCAGCCTTAACTGTGAAGTTGGAGGCAGGAGTCTATTAGCTTAGCTTAGCGTAGCATAAAGACTCCATCGTCCAAAAACATGCCTGACAACACCTTAAAAGCTCTCTAATTACCATAAATAAAGCAACCCGTTGTGGAGATATGTGCTGTATTTCTTGGTGACCAGGACATTACAATCATTGCACCTGGCCATCAAGAAATAGTTACAGCACGGAACACTCCATCTAATCGCGACTTGTTGGCATGAGAGTGGCATCAATCCTCTCATCTAACTCTCTGCGAGGCAGCTAATAAGTTTGTTTCCCAAAACGGCAAACTATTGCTTTAGCACAATCTTTATGTTTCTTCTTTCTTCTGCTGCTCCAACGTTATCAAATATGTTCAATATCAGTATAAATAAATAAAAACACGTCAAGGATGCAATTTATAAGCTGACATGGTTGACAGCCAACAGGTGTGCTCTCTTTGGTCGACTTCAGTGCAATTGACAGGAGGCTGCAGCAAACATGGTAATGCCACTGTGTACTATAAACTGTGTTCTATGACTATTGAAATGTGACAACTGACAAAACCGCTGAAAAAGTTAGAAATTGTGAGACTTTCTTTTTTTCATTTCATTTTTACTTTAGGCTAGTAGCCACTTAACAATAGCTATATTGCAGGTGCAGTCGCCGTCTCTTCTTTTCTAAGTCTTGTCTCTGTGTGGTCTGTTGTTTGTGTGCAGGATTATACAAGACTACTGTAATTCTAGAGAAGGTGCAGTGACATTTTATGGTTGCTATGTAACCTGTCTTTTGTTTCTGGTGTATTTTAATTGTCATTGTGATATGAACATGCGGAATAAATACATTGCAAAAGACTGCCTGAAACATGATGAATAAGAACATGATTTTCTTTAAGGACAGATAAAGAATGTAGTATTTATTTTTATACTGCAGCAGCCTCTGCCCTGCTGTCTGTATTGCGGCTGAGCTCCTCCACACACACACACACACACACACACACACACACACACACACACACACACACACGCACAGTCATGTTTCCATTACTTTCGGGGACATTACATTCACTGACATTCATTCCCTGAATTCTTGGTTGCTGATTGTTGTGTGAATGCCCTCTAATGGTTGACATCAGGATTTTAAACAAGCTGTAATGTTGAAATTGTGTCGTTTTCATTTTCACATCAGAAAAAAAACAGCCAAACAGCAGACTGAGCCTTGCTTCAACTGTGCCCAGAAGCCACAGTATTGCAAGAAGAAATGAAACAACTGTTACTCATACACATTGTATATTTGACTAGCAAACAACTCTTATAAATATAATGTGACTGGCTGTTGCTGAACCAGTGAACTTACTAGACATTTTCACCATTGTCCTCATTTCCACAGGTTCAACTGCAGCTGCCAAACCAGGCAGCATTCTAACAAAATGTAATTGATTTTTAGTTTAAAGAGGGTGAAACAAGTGCTCTCTCTCTCTCTCTCTCACACACACACACACACACACACACACACACCAAAGAATGTAAAGCCAGTACCTGTTAAGTCATGTGTGACCAGTTACGGTTAAACCATCTGCTCTGACCTCATTAGACCCATTATCTTTACTGTATGCTGGAAAAAAAAAGTTGGACAAAGCGGTAAAACTCAGCTGCACAAGTTTTAGTTATCCTTTGACTTACTTATGATGACATGTATTAACTGTTTTTTTCCCTGACATCAAACCAAACTTACTTTTGATATTTTTGGTACATTGGTGCATTATATTATTAGTCAGTCAATTAACGCATTCACTCGTGCAAAGACAAGGAGTTGTTCGTGCTTGCAAACAAATATATACAAATATACAGAGCGGTTCAATGTGTACGCTGTTATCATGGAGAGTTTATATTTTATACACATGCAACAAAGTGTACGGTAATACAGGTGAAGGAACTGTATGTGTATATATTCATATATTTCACTAATTAAAGCATACACACATCATGTTAGTAGATGTAAGTGCAGGTAGTGTGACATGCAGTCATTGAATAAACAATTCACGAAGATTTTATTTATCAGAACATCTGTACTAAACGAAAGTCTTATGAGCACTGAAGATAGAAGAATTAATAATTTCCTTTTATTTTGACTGTTTTTTGTGTTGCATATTTGACTGCAAATTGTGCAAGTCGTCATGCTGTTCATATTCTTTTACATTGTTCATGTGAAAAGCTCAGCCTTGTTCAAACACGCAAATACACTTCCACTCAACAGAATTCATGCGGTGCACTCCTACCCCAAACAATTCACAGGAGAAATGTATACAGAATATGAGACATGCACACATACATTAACAATGCACACACACACACATACGCACATAGAGTGCAAAGATAAAGTGTGACCTTGGGCCTACCAGTTATGTTTCATGTGCAGTTTGACTATCTGCCCTCATTACAGCTGGTCTCATTTAAAAGCTTGCATATAGCAGCACACATTTCTAAATTGTACACGTATATTAAAGGCTCTATGTGAAGTATTTTCAACATCCATAAATTATTACTGCATTGAAATCATTTTGAGACACTTAAGTAATTAGTAGTCTCAGTATCACCCTCAGAATTTTACATTGGGATGGAGATCTGCTACATCGCTTTTTGATACAAAACAGCAACAGGTTGTTGTTTTTTCCAGTTAAAACACAGCATCCAGACTTTTTGGTGACAGCAGATGAAAAATTAAAAAAAAAATTATCACAAGCTTTCAGGGAGTTTAATGTTTTCAGATTCGCAGTCCCAACAGGTTTGTCTCTTCATTTTTCTGTTACTGTCTCTCTCTCATATACAGGTACCCTGAACCAGCGCATCTGGGGTAAGAAGTACCCGTCCTGTAACAGCGCTAGGCAGTCTCCTGTGGACATCGACGAGATGTTTACCCAAGTAAGGCTGCAGTACCAGAATCTACAGCTCGAAGGCTGGGACATACCGACGGCAGAGTCCAGCACCATCCACAACAACGGGAAGACTGGTGTGTTAATGTCCACTTCTCCTTATTTTCTTTTCCTGCACAGCCTGGTTTACTTATTTGAGAAATAAATCTTAACAATCCATACAATTCAGAGTGCAATTTGGCCATGACCTACACCCTTTCCTAAGCCTAACTTTTTTGCATGTGCAGTAGAAGCTGTGGAAGCAATGCTTGCAATGTCATCCTGTAGGAAACCTAACCATCAAGCTGTTTCACTTGTACTGATAACGATGAGTAACATATAGGGTTTTTCTTTTTCTTTTCAATCCCAGCTAAGTGCATATTAAAGCAACAACTAGAAGAGGAAGATACAGTATGTAGTCGATTAATTCTATGGAAATGATTATGACATTATTCTGGTGGTCTAAAACATGACATCTTAATCCCTAGATGTGGAAAGAAGCTTAATTTTCAAGAAGCGGGGAAAAAAGACTCATAGCTCAGAGGTTAATGAGAGTAGGAAGCAGTGAGGATTTAAGGGAGAAAGAGTCAGACAATGAAAGAGAAGGGAGAGGAGATACCAAGTCATTGCGAGAGAGACAACCAGAGGGACAGCAGTATAGAGAGATCATGTGGAGAAAGAAGGAAGATCGATGTCAAGAGGCACAGATGATGAGCAACAGAAAAGAGGCAACAAAAGAGCAATAGGAGCAAATGTATGAAGAGAGAGAAAGAGCAGGGGAGAGAAATGAAGACGCCGGAGAGACAGTAAGAAGAAAGGCAGCATGTGGAGGGATGCCTGTTCTGATAAACAAATGAAAGCTGTCTGAGCTATCATCACCATCTCTCCAATGCAGCCAGGCCTGTGTGTGTGTGGTGTGTGTGTGTGTGTGCACACCCTCTGTACCGTAAATGTCCTAAAATTAATCTCTTTTTGTCTCTGTGAAGTCAGAGAGGAAATTACGTATTTAAACAGATATTGCATAGCTGTCGTGATATTATGAGAGAAATATATGGCCTGCACAGTCTTACTAAACAGAATGTTATATCCTGTTGTGGGTTATCAGAGTAAATTAAGCATCACATGTGCTTCCAAAGTTCCAAGGAAATTTTTCTGTCTGCTTTGATATGAGAAGGATCAAGTTAATGAATATATAATATGAATATATAATGTGGAAAGAGTCGCTCGTAGAATTCATAGAGAACTATAACCCTAATCTGCAGTTCCATTATTCTCTATGGGGTATTTTAGTGTCTTTCAGCATTATCAAAGAAGCTCCAAAACCCACTATATGCTATTGCCCAACACTAAATGACAGACGGACAAAGTTAGCAACTAGCTGGTGAACATATGAACATAGTGGGGCCAAATGTTTCCTGCCAGAGTTGGTGGAGACCAAATCAGAGCTTAAAGGGGGCTCAAAACATGGCTCTTAATATGGTAATAATATCATATTATGTAAATGTTGTGTTTACAGGTTGTCTTTTGTTTGCTCTCGAGTTTACAACTAATCAGTTATTACAGGTGCTAATTATCACTGAGAGGACAAATGTCGAAGACCAAAATGCATTTCAGACAGACCAGAAATCCAAATTTAATTGAAAGAAGACATTCACATATCCAAGTTGTAGCAACCATACACTGTTGTGTCCTTTTCACCATGGAGAAACATGGATTTTGGACTTTCATGGACTTTGATATCACTGAAGAAATGTTTTGAGGCTAAAGGTTTTCACTTGCCACCATCTTGCTAGCTGCTTAGAGCCAGAAGATGCAAATTTGCACAAATCTTTGGAGCCTGGTAGCCAAACGCCAACCACCCCAACCACATATCGGCGACTTGAAAGTCTTGTCAATCAAGCCAAAGCCCTCAAACATAACTCTGATTAAGCCTTTTGTAGGAAACGTTTGACTCTGACAGTCTTGGTAAAACACCTTCAAGTGGCCAGCATTCAGCTTTAGAGGGTCCTTTCACTTCAGTGAAACACTTGCATATCCTGTTTCTGCTTTTTAACAACAAGGTGGTTTACATAAATAAAATTTTAGTGCATGTGTGTTTTAGTGGCCATCAGTGTGGAGGGAGAGTTTTTTGTGAGTGGAGGAGGGCTGAGCTCCAGGTTCCGTGTTGGTAGAATCACCTTTCACTGGGGCCGCTGCAATGCAACGTCAGATGGGTCTGAGCACAGCCTGAATGCGATGAAATACCCTCTGGAGGTACAGAAACAGCGCACAACACATTTTTTTGTTCATACATTTGTCAACCAATGAAGCCTGAGTTCAGCTAACCTACCTGTTTCATGCTGTTCTCGTTCAGATGCAAATCTATTGTTATGATCCAGACGACTTCCATAGTCTGGATGATGCTATTAGGGAAGGAGGGAGGATTGCTGCCTTGGCTGTGCTATTTGAGGTGGGTCGACCTGTTGATTTGTCCCCCTCAGTAAGAGATCAGTCTGTTCAACCTTAAATAACTGAACGTAAAGTGATTAAAATAAAAGCATATTTGCAAAGCATGAATTCCACAATAGAAGCTCTTGTTCTTTTCCACAGGTCAGCTTGGACGACAATGAGAACTTGAGTCCTGTTATAGAGGCCGTCAACACTGTCAGCAGGTTTGGTAGGTCACTTCTGCAACATTGGGTCAAAAGGAACATATCTCCTCTATGAAGAAAGTAGCTGGGTGCAGGTGGTAACACAATTATCCCTTCTAATGGGGAACTAATTCCCCATTTTGGCAAAGATAATCTCTGCTGTCTGTGTGACCAGCACAGGGATGCTATACTGTAGCTGTACTGTAGTGATACTTGCTTTACACTGAGCAAAAAGATGGCACATTATTAAGAGAAAATATGTGTTTCATCAACAGCGAAAGCAGCAAAATAATGGTGTCCCTGAAAAAAAGAAAACCAAAATATGATGTGTGAGTTGAGTTTAAATCAAGAAATTCTATTACTCACCATTAGAGTCTGAGACACTGCAGTCCAATCCATTAACGCTGAAAATATAAAAAATTATTAAAACAGAACTTGTAGTTAAATTTCATTGAAGCAAAACTTAAGTGGTGGATTTATTTTTTTTACTAAACAAGCAGTGAGAGAACATTTGTGTACAAAAATCTCTGCTTTTCTCTTCTAAATGATGAATTTACAGGTCACTGATTGGCTTTTAATTAAAATAATGATGCATATCATAGACTTAACGTACAGTCTGACAATTTTAAAATACTTGTTTGCAGTCCCAGCTTGAGATAAAACACTTGCTATTTGTTGTGACATGTTGTTACTGACAGAGCCTTTTTCTTTGTCAGGTAAGAGCGGGTCGATGGAAGCTTTCAACTTGCGGTCCTTGCTGCCTAATAACACAGACAAATATTACATCTACAATGGCTCACTAACTGCACCTCCTTGCTCTGAAACGGTGGAATGGATCGTCTTTAAACATACTGTGGCTATATCAGAAACACAGGTCAGTAGGTTTTTATTATACACACACAGATGTAGACTGCCACTAACGAGTGCTCTGAACTCTTTTCAGTGGAAGGCAGAATAATGTTTTACTTTGACCAAAGTCCAGGAATTAAGAGTCACCTTTAGTAACACTGGTTCTTATTCACTCTTTTAACCTGATTGTACCTTTAATCATTAGCATTATACTCCAACACAGCTGAGAGTCATAAAGAAAAAAAGCTTCTTTCCAAATCAATGACAAGTGATTGTGTAAAAGTCAATTTATATTGCTTAAGTATTCAGTTTAAAAAGATGGTCTCCTTGGACAAAGTTAACATCATTGCTGCCTCTACTGTCTGGTTGCAGTTTGTGGCTGGTTTCAGGTCAGCTGTCTTTGACATCTGTGCACAAAATAAAAACAAAATGTCACATTGAAGCGATGCAATGTGACAGGTTTAGTCAAAACGGGAACTTACAGAAAAGGGTTTCTGTAGTGGCATGATCTGGTAAAAATGGCCTGTCATGCAACACAAGGTGTAACATTACTGCAGCTTCATTCCAGGCTGAAGACATTTAAGGACCGCTGATGAAATCATCTGTGTAATGATCATCAATTATATAGCAGAGTAATGGAGAGTGAATGAGGTCATGAAAATGGTTATGAGTGTATTCTGTGTGTGTGTGTGTGCTTGTGTTTGTCTATGTTGGTATGATTGAAACGGGGGTGGCAAGGCATGACACAGGCACATTGGTGCTAACCAAAAATAGAGCAGCGCTGTCTCTCTGCCCCCGCCTGGCACCAACACAACTCTCTTAAACAAACACACACTCACAAGCATCAGTGTCGGGTTTATTTTGGCAACTGTACAGAAACAGGGAAGATGCAACAGACGCATTTTTCTTTTCTTTGTTTTTCAGTTTCTACTTTTTCTCTGTTCACCCATCCTGTCTCATCTCTCTTTCTCTCTCTCCCTGAGCCCAGTTGGAGATGTTTTGTGAGGTGATGACGATGGAGCAGGCTGGATATGTGATGCTGACGGATTACCTGCAGAACAACTTCAGGGAGCAGCAGCAGCAGTTCATGGGTCAGGTGTTTGCCTCGTACACCGGAGTGGAGGACGTGCTCACGCCCAGTACGTCATTAGACACCCAAAACAAACAGTTTGCTGAAGTCACAGACTAGCTTTAAACCCATGATGTTGTGGTGACATGATACTGTTCACGCCTTAGCTAATGGAGCCAAAAGGAGGTCCATTACCGAGCGGGAACCTCCAGGTCTGAAAGTGAATCCAGTGCGGAAGTGCCTATAGTTATGACAAAATCAGCCTATTTGACTTATTACCTCAGTAAAAACTTTCCTAATGAGCTTATGGTCTCAATCACTAGTTTTTGTTTTAGCTACTTTACACAGATTCCGCAATAAACAAGGAAAGAATGTCCGCCAATATGCAGCATTTGCTTATTCATACTGAACAAAATATTGTGAGATAAACCCGTAACTGTGCATGTTTTCACATAGTGTTCCAGCTTTCTGGGTTACCGGGTTACTTCCACTAAATCCGCCGCTGTGGCTGTCTGAGCTCATCCGGTCAATTTTCAAAATAAAATACCCTGTACAAGACCCCCTATCGTTATAAACCATTTAACTACGTGGCCTCCTTAAGCATAATATAAGCACAAAAAGCAAGCACTGAATACCATATCAACGAAATCTAATCATGTCAGCAAAATCAGGCAGGCAAATGCTCTGATTCTGAAATACTCCACGTGGATATGCAGCCCGCAGGCGACGGAACAAAACAGGGTCAGAGAGAGCTGTAAAGAAGGTAGTATAAGTACAGTAATGACAAATTAACAAAAAGTCAATGCTGAGACACTTCCGGTAGACGTTGATGCTTGGGTAGGGACCTAACAAATCTGTGGCACAGCGGGAGTCAGTGGACTTTCAGAGTTAAAAAAGACCACAACTTGTAACACAACAGCTTGAAACGTCACTCGTGTTCCAGCATGCCAGCTGAGGCTTTTCACACAGACATCCATCCGCCTCTGCTACTACCAGTGGTGGATCAAATCGGACCCCCCTACCTTTCACACAGTGCAACAAGCAGAGATATTGGAGTAATAATCCCGGAAAATTGGGCAATGTGAAAGCGCCTGTAGTCTTATGCAGATATAGTCAGTTCTAGCTCCAAAAAACTAAGATGGCGACGGCCAAAATGCCAAAGCTTCAGACCTCAAACCAATGGGTGATGTCACGGTGGCGTCGCCCACTGTTTTTAAACAGTCTATGTCCAGCCCCCACATTTCTATGATTATGACTTATGTTGTAATATCAATTAAAAATATATCACCATGTTTATAACTCAATTAGTTTTTTTTATTCAGAACTATGACAAATTAATTATTGTATAAAATTAAGCTCAGTGGAATGTGAATGGAAAAAACATAAATGATGGGGAAAAAATCAACTCTGTAAATGGTATTTTCAAAGCATGAACATAAACCTAAAACCATAAGCATGAAAGATAATAGAGGTGAAACAATAAGTTGCTTACGTGGTTGACAGAATAATAGTCAGAACTATTTTAAACTGAATATCTTTGGGTTTGGATTAAAAAAAAGATTTTCATTCTCAGGTCATTTTAATGCTTTTATGTTTCTTTTCCACCTCTGCTTTCAGTTCTCACTTTTGCTTTCATTTCAATCTTCTCGCTCTCAGTGCTGAGCCTGTTTTGTCTTGGCAGTGGGCTCAGTGCCCATAGGCCATCTAGCAACTTGATAGGTAGAGAACTGATAACTGTGTACATGCAGCTTTGGTTACAAGTTTCTTTTTTCATTTACAGTATTATTTCTCCTTTTTACTGTTTTGGGTTCACATTCATGGTTTAGATACCATATTTACAGAATCCACATTTTACATTATATTCCACAGAGCTTAATTTGATGCTGTACTTTTTAGTCTTTGGAGCTGAAAACTTATGTGCCACTGTATCACGTGCCTGCTCACGGTAACTACAAAATAATTTTTACAGTATTACCTTGAAACAAAAGAGAACATAAGGGAGGCATAATTTCAGCATTGTAACATTGTACTGGTACTTACCAATGTTGTCTTTAATGTAATTTTGAAGTTATTATGATAATAGTAGCTTATAATATTGTGAAAACATCAACCTATATTATCTAATTATTATCAGGTCACCCTTATTATTTAATATTTAAGTTAAGATATAAACATTTTGTTGTTAAAAGTTTACCATATTGTTACTAAAATAACTATAAATAACTATAATTTGAAATAACTCAAATTAATGTATTACTAGATAGTTTTGGGTGTGTTTCCACATTTTTACCCTTTGTTTTTGGCTCTTTATTACCCAGTTTCAGTCTAATATTACCCAGATATAAACGTGCTTAATACCAAGATATTACCTGGTTATTACATTGGTAATTACATGGTATTACTTAATTATTACTTAACTGTAATGTAAAGTGCTACCAGTTTTAAAACAAGCCAGAAAGTGAGTTTGCACTGGGAGAGATCTCAAGTATCAGCCGAGACACAGGTACTGATCAACAACCCTGTTAATGCCCAGCAGGATGAATCATGTTAGGATTTTGTACTATAACAAATTCTTCCTTATTAGGCTTTAAAGTGTAAAGCTGTAAATCTTTTTACTTCTAATCTATACTTTACTTCATCTGATTTACACCAAATTTTTGGCAGCATGGTGGAGAAAATTGAATCCCCCCTCTGGGGTCTATACAGATATTATATTATTAATCTTATTTTTTTCCATGACTGAAAATATTACCCATCTTCTGCTTCATCTGTAGCTGCATCGCTGTCCTCCAAGGTCAGCCCAGTCATGATCATCAAAAGATTGACGACGCTCTCCGTCTTCATAAAGTCAACCCTCAAGTAAAGTGGGTCTTTTTCAGTTGCCAGGGAGCTCAACTTTGTAGTTCAGTGCCCCTGCTCCTCTTGGCGCAGGCAATTTATTTTGCAGCGCTTTTTTGAAATTGAAATAAAGTATTCAGAAATTCAGAAAGGGTCTTTTTGCCTGTAACAAATTCAGGCAGCCATACACACACATGCACGCATCTCCCACTCATCGCCACACTCCCCTCCTGTGCTGGGCTTTTTAAAATGCATTCCTACTTTCTTCCATTCTCAATACAGTCGATTAACATCAAGTTACCTTCAGCAACACTTAACTTAATGTGAAATGTTGCACCGTTTCTGTGCTGCTCAGATTTAGATGTCCAGTTGTGCCCTTGTCCTTTCAATTTTGTCTCTTTCCTTCAGACTTTATATTTAATTTTTTCCATTACATCCACATTAATTAATGGGTTTTTTTTCAAATTGCCCTCTTTTTCTCTTTCTGCCAATCTTCAGCCTGCAGCTCGGAGCCAGAGAACGTTCAGGCCGATGCCCAGAACGACACAACCATCGTGGTGACGTGGGAGCGCCCCCGCGTGGTTTACGACACAACCATCGACTGGTACACCGTCACCTACCAGAGGCTGCAGGGCCTAGATCAGAGCAAGCAGGAGTACAGGACTGACGGGGACCAGGATGTGGTATGAAAGATCTCTCCACATAACAGAAAAACATCACCGCACAAACATCATGTATACAGTCACCTTTGACTGCATGTAATTCTGAACAATGTTTTGGACCATTATCTACAGTCCACACAGGTACATTTGACTTATATATAGATAATAGTTTGAAATTGCGGTCATTCCCTTTACCCCTCTACTCTCCAGGAAATATTAGAAGATAATTTGTGTTGAATTCCATCAACCACCTCATCCACTGTCACTCTCTATGTGTCACGCTCAGATTGTGACTGCTATTGGGATTGGGATTGAACAAAGTGATCGATTGATTGATGGTGACGATCAATCTGACCCTCTTAACGGGTCACTGGGCGTCCCTCAATGTGACCAGCGATATCTGTGCATGTGTATGCATATGTGTGCCATGTATATAGACTCTCAGTTGTCAATGCGACGTTAATCTAATACGACACAAATGAAGGCTGTATGTTATGAAGTCCATTGTAATGTGAAGCCCACCTTTTGTTTGCATACCTTATATGTGTAAGTGCATTATTTGTTTTTTCTTTTTATATATTTTCCATTCTTTTTTTTATGTTTTGTCTTTATTTAGAATAACATATCACTTTACACAGTCTTCATTGCTTATAGAATTATACAGTGATTCCACTTTTTTTTTTTTTTGAATATACATGTACCAACAGAACAGAACATGGGGTGTTCCACATTTACACAGGGACAAAAGGAAGAAAAAAAATTATATGATATATATATGGTAGCTTTAATTAGTTTATATGTTTTTATATTTGATTTTTTTGTAGAAGATTTGTGATGTTGATGAGTTATTACAACCAATATATATTTTTTATTCTATATTTCTGTTTTACAGTACATCATATATTGTACATAAAAATAAAATAATAAAAACTCATAGGAGGCTGACCAGTTGTAACACCTTAACACCACATAATCAGCAAGCGAGCAGAGAAATAGTAAGTTTGAAAAATTGAGCACTGCTTGTACAAGTGGTAGTAGTATGAATGCAAACTTGACCAAATCTACTGAAAAAACATTAACAATTCCAGGTTCATTATTGTGAACAATATCCTCTTCTATATATTTTATAATGTCAATAAAATCCAGTTAAAAATGGATTCAACGCATTTGTAACATGGGGGGTGGTGTTAATGAATGGATACATGAGCTCATCTGACAGGGTTGTGGGTGCATGTCAGATGGAAAAAAAGGTTGGGAACCGTTAATTTAAAATCACCTATGTGATTTTACAGGGTGCCATCATCTCCAGCCTGCTGGCCAACAGCAGCTATGTGGTTCAGGTGGTGGCTGTTTGCACCAATGGCCTCAGGGGACGATGGAGCGACCAGATTATAGTGGACATGCCGTTAGAAGACCCTGGTACAAACACACACACACACACACACACACACACACACACACACACACAGGTCTACAAAGTAAGAGCATGTATTTAAACCGTTACATTTACTGCAATTGTAAGTGAGTTTCTGTTTCTTTCCTCTCTCTCTAGAAAGTGATTCAGATCCTGACGCTGTCACTAAAGATTTGGAAGACAACAGGGAGGTAGGACGGTCTGCGAATCTGTGGTTGCACCTGACACCACTCTGCATGTTGGCATTCACTGTGCTGAATTATTTTGCTGTGCTGAAGTTCACCCTGTGTTCAGTCATATCAGTGTTTCTAATTATTATGCAAATGATTGTAATTATGTCAACAGAGGCTTGTCATTGAGAGTCTGGAGAGAAGTAGAAAAGGTTAAAAGGGACTTTCCAGCGTGTTTAGGAGAGATTAAAAGAAAAGAGAGATCCAGTAAAGCCTGTGCGCTTCCACACTGCATTATTGGAGATTACTCATATCTTTATTATCTGTTCATTTGAATGTTGAAGAAGAACAAAATAATTGCACCACTACTGTGCCTTTTTGTACGATATTTATGTTCACACATTTAAGGAAGAAGCAGCAATGGCGTAAAAATCGTTGGATGTTTTTGTTACTCAAAAAGCCTGCCCCTCATAATCACACACAGTATATAACCAAACATCTTCTGACACAGCTCTACACAGTAGTACCTTTTTCCTTGTGGTAGGTCTCATCAAAAGCCAGATGGAAGAAGCCAGGGAACTGGAATCAGGTGGATTTGTCTTCAGAAGACGACAGTCCCGTGGAGGAGATCCCAGTGGAGCAGACCAGGGTCTACCAGAACCAGCCCCGAGACCAAACCCAAGAAAACCAGAACCTCTTAGTCCATGTCAGCCCGAAAACTCCCTCTGAGTCTGCCGTTCTACAGAAAACTCGACTCAACCAGAATGTGAAAAGGAAACCGGGCCGGAACAGGTCTAAAGCTGACGTGGATCAAAACTGGATTGACGAAGACCAGAGGATCCCAACACACCGTCCATTCACTAAAGCAGGCTTTGATGGCAATGGTGCAATATGGGTAACCGAGGTAACTGAGCAGCCGGGCTTCCTGTTTCCAGTTGCTCGGACAACCACCCTGCCGACAATCCGCCGACAAATCACAGAAGAGGCCTCGTTGTCAGTGTTGCCAAATCAGGTAGTTCACTAAACACATTGGCTCTTTTTCTCAGTGTTATCAACCTAATGTTGAAGCAAACAACACAAACACAAAATAGATTATTCTTTTTTTTCTCCACAACACCAGAATAGATTATTTAATCATATTCTTGTAGTTTCCTTATTCAAGAAACCCAATGTTTTTGTGCACTGCCTCTTCTACTTGCAGTTAAGGAATCATGGTCCACCAGACCAAGCTGGTGAAAGCGGCCTCCCTTCTCCCCAATCAGACCTCTACAGCCCTCCTGTGGAGGACATCCAAGTTACAGACATCTTCTATGAAGACACAGTCAACAACTCTCCACTAGAAACCGCCACTTCTGCTGAAACAGTCCTCTCTGCTGCTGTGTTGCCAGGTCAGATTTGATTGGACGAGCTTCATCTTTTTTCGGCACTGTTGTTTACCAAAAACATCTAGGGTTGGTACTGCTACTGCAGCTCTTTGTGCAGGGCCACAGAGGAATTTCAGCTCATAAATATTTAAATGCGTAGCAGCAGAAGACTTTTCATCCACCGGACGCTTGCCACAGATTCTGCTCAGAACACCAGTATCGACACTGACATGTTTAGGTTTTGTGCTGACTTTTTATACATTCATTTTAAATTGACACCTATCTTGTTTAAATGTCTAAATTTTATACATGTTTACAATAAATTATATGAACAGCTACTGCTGTTTAAGTTGAAATCATTTTAACGAATGAGTGTTTCAATGGCTGTTCACTTTTGATGTTTCTACTTTTGTCTCAAAAGCCCAGAAAAAAAGGCAAAGTGGACTCTTTAACTAGTATTCACTCGGATTTCTCTGGGATTATTCAGTAAAGGTTTTGTCAGCACTTTAAACATTTTGTTATGTTTGTTTAAAATCTTAAAATGACTCAAATTGGTTTCTTTATATTTGGACTTTTTTATATTGTTTGAAAATGCAGTATTGTGGATCCTGCTTATATGAGTTTGTGGTGGCTTGTTAGCCGATGCGAGCTAAGCATAGTTGTATGATGACACAATAATAAAAACTTCATTCATTCATTCATATAACATATGTGATGTCTCATCACGTCACGTCACATGACATCCTACATTACATTACATCATGGCAAGTCAGATCATCTGTCATTGTATGTCATGTTGTGACATCATAACATCGCTTGTCATGTGACATGTGGTAATGCCATGCTGGTTCGCGTTTGGTCCTCATGAAAAATCATATCGCATCCTGTCAGGTCATGTTGTGCCGTGTCACAACATGGCCTAACATGTCACGTCACGTCATCATTATGTACATTCTGTCCCACAGGTGATAAAGTGGACACTGTCCCCCCGCTGTCCTCTGAAGACAACGATGCCCCTGACAACAAACCTCTACCAGAAACGATTGCCTCAGTTTCGTCCACCCAATCCCCTCTCTGGATCACAGCAAGGGCGGCAACCGCCAGCAACACCCTCGCTGAATCAGTCTACAAGTCATTGACCACCTCCTCTCTTCTCATGGTGCTGATGCATACAACCCAGCCCATGTTTAATGGTAAGATGAAACACTCAAGAGCCCCCTTTCTTAAAATATCATATACTATAATAAATATAACTTTTACTTCCAGTTAAAAGTGGCTTTGTATTTATATGAGGAATTTTACACAACAGCAGCAAGATATAAATAGAAGTATCATTGTGGTGGGTAGGCAGCTGGACTTAATTGCCTGTCTCCTCTAATAGCCTACTGCTGTTTGGCTAATCACTGCTGTGCTCTGTGATCTCGGCGGCATGTTGTGTAGTGGCATGATGTAGACAATGCTGGTGGTGGTGGTACTGAGGATGGTCGAAAAGAATAAGCTGCCTTTGATAATTAGAGTGATAATCAGCGGCTGCATCTCTCTCTCTGAACTGGTTCAGAAATTAAATATATGCTTGACTCTTTCTCACATCTTGCAGCATGTTATAGCTCCACAGGGGGTAATCTGGCATAATCTGCTCGAGTCCACTCAAGCTCAGTGATGAGCATCTACTTTTGGGAGTCGTCTTCTTGGTCTGCGTTCTTTTCTGTGGCTCAGTGGCACACTCTGGTGGTTGTTTTTTTTTCCTTCTCACAGAATGCAGGGTTCACTTCATCTTGAGGGTGCCTAATCTATTCATTTTCACCATGTTGATTTATGACATCTCTTTCATTCAGGAACTCACTAAATAACTGCAAATACCCAGCCGTCTTCTTGCATTATGTGTACGGTGTGGTCATCATGATGACCGACAACTCCTCCTTTGTTAAGTCAAGACTCTGTACTTCTGTCTGAATTTTTCAACTCCAGTCAAACTGGCATGTGCATCATATCTGGGAAGTTCAGTTCTTACCTTTTCTTCCATCTTTCCTGGCACGAGAAACACATTTGGAAAGGTGACATTTCAATGCTGGTGGTTTTTTTTCAGACTTTTACTTTGGCTTTTCTTGCAGCAAATACACCCACGTCCAAGGTCGAGAACTCAGCCATTGAGCAGTCCTCTGGCTTAATGAACTCTCCTAACGCTCGTAGTGGAGTGATTGAAAACCCAGTCTCTGTCCCAGAAGGGGGATTCTCTGCTGAAGGAGATTCATCCAGTGTCACGCCTCAGTCGCCCAAACCTTTTAATGAATACACCAGCAGTTCCCACTCTTCTCCTGCCCTCCCTGAAGACAAGAGGAGTGGCGTTATCTTTAATCATAACGACAAGTCCTCTGACGAGTACTTTATTGTCCCTCTACAAATGGATTTAGAACTCTCTCAGATCACCACCACTTTGGGTTCTCAGGATAGTTTAATCACTGCATATTCCCTTTCTCTGCTGCCTGATGATGACTTCAGTACCATCAACTTATCAAAAACAAACACAGTTGAAGGAAATACCCCAAAAGCTTCTCATAATCAAATTGATGGTAGGATTCAAGAAGATCCGAACATCTTGCCAGACCCCAATAATGAAAACCTATCCTGGACGGACAGACATAAATCATCTTTCTTTCATTCTAAAGGTTTGACTTACCCCCATCCCTATAATTTAGAGGAATCCAACACAGACAGGGCAGCAGAGGGAAGTGGATCAGGCTCTGGCCATTATAGCAACAGGCTCAATCAAGAATTTGATGCAGTCATGACTGACCTCTCTACTATTCCAAATTCAGTTATTGCCTTCAAGGTGGATAATATTGGGAAAAAGAGTAGATCAACAGGAATTAGGATGGATAGTGAAACAAATAATGATCCAGATGGGGCCCGACACAAAAAGTAGGAAGAAAGAGTTTGAAACAGCTGCGGGCAACAGAAATGGAGGAGAATGAATATGAGCTAAGTGGGGAGGAAGAAGAAAAAATAGATGGAGAAGGAGTAAGCAACACTGGAAGTCAGAGAGTGAGGAAAGTGGATGGTGAAACAGATGAGAGTGCCCAACAGCTCAATAGCACAGCAGGCTGGGACACGTTGAAAGAGGAAAAGAAAGAAAGTGAGGTTGAGTCTGTAGCAGTAAAGACACTATACTCTGACTCCGGCAGTGGGGATGAAATTGAGTCCAATTTTAGAGTTTTTAGCTCACCTGAGGATGTCAGCGGTTCTGGAGAAGGTGGTGAAGATGGGAAGGGAAAAGGAAAGAAAGTCAGTGATGACAAAGAAGGTATCATAGCTGTAGGTGGCGATGAGAAAAGTGGTGGAAGGGAAGATGGGAGAAGCGATGATCTCCAGCCATCTGTCAATCAAGATAGGCCTGTGGGAACACTGTTTGGCAGCAGCAAAGAAAATGGCAATGGCGATGGACTTGAAGAAGAGGGTCAAAACAGAAGTCCTGTCAGTCAAGTTGTTCAGGGTAACTTTACTCTGGAGGACAAGAAAGAGGGAGATGGTGATGGCAAAAGAAATGGAGGTCTGGCGAGTGAGGAACCCATCGCAAGAGGTGGTAAAGAGGACAGTCATGCAGCTGTAATTGGGGAGAGTAATTTGCAGCACTCAAGCGTGGACGGGTTGTTGTTTGATGGTGCAAGAAATCCCGTCTTGGGGCGTCTCGTCCCTCTGCTCAGACTGACAGATGGCACGGAGGAGCAAACGGAAGGTAAATGTTACTCACTGCTCAGCTTTTCCTCCGCTTTGCAATTTAGTTTTTTCCCTCTGGCATATGTCTTTCCATGCACATAATTTAAAATCCTAACCTAAAGGTAGGTGGCACTCTTTGTTTTGTTTATTAAATCGTGATGGTGATGATGGCTGAATAGCCGTTTATTCCATACAACACTGTTATTGCTGGTGGAAACATAAACTCTTAAAGCTGCAAAAACCAATATCCATAAAAAAACAGAGGATGAAAATGACTACGTATAATTTGAAAGGGATTAATCAATGTGGCAAACCCACAGAAATATCACCCAGTTCCCCTCAGCTTTATGGAGCATTTTAGCGTCTCTCAGCTCATAGTTTTGGTTTCTTTCTTTGCCTCTCTTCTCTCTCAGAAGGCAGCAACAGCAGCCACGAGTCTCGGGTCGGGCTGGTTGGAGGTGTGGAGAGGGAGAAGAGGACAGTTGTTCCTCTGGCTGTTGTCTCCACTCTCACCATCCTCTGTCTGCTGGTTCTGGTGGGCATACTCATCTACTGGAGGTACACACACACGCACACACACACACACACACACACACACACACACACACACACAATGCAAGTTCACCTGCTGCCTTGTAAATGCAGGTTAACTCAACTTGAAGATTGACTTCACTTCAACTCACAAATTGAAGTTCGTCATTTACATATTATCTTGCTGCGTCGAGCAATGAATGCTTGGCGAGCTCCTGTGCACTCCACAGTGAAAACACAGCTCTGATCACCTCCTTTCTGAATGGGCCTTAAGGCCGTCGTCAGAAACCCTTCTCAGTGGCGGCACTAGTCTTGTTTTACCACAAAAGGGTAAATATTTTGATTGGAATTTAAATGTATGACTGATCTTCAGTGTATAATTGGCAGGGATGAGCAAGTACATCACTATGTGTATCTGTATCTGTTCAACAAATCTGTACTTGGAATGGGTGGGGCTTAACCTAGAAGTGGGCAGGACTAACTGGAAGTTATTTAAGCCTGAAATTGTTACGGGTTAATCAGAAGTTGCTGTTATTATTAGAAAACTATTTACAGAACAGCCACAGTATTCAACCTTCTAACTAATAAAATACATAGGCAGGTTTAATAAACACAACAAAAGTCTCAAATAGTCAACACAATGAATTAATGCAAGTTTAACTTTCGAAAAGTTAACACAGTTGAGTTCAAAATCCAAAATTTGCCAGAGCTATTTGAGTTAAAAAGAAGAAGTAAGTTGGCATAACTAAATGGGTCTATAATGTTTTACAGTGTGGAGCATTTTAACCTGTGTACTTCACCTCACAGTTTCTTTATTTGTTTGTGCTACAGAAACTGTTTCCAGGTGGCAAATTTCTACCCAGATGACAGTGCATCACCTAAAGTCATATCTGCTCCATCTACACCCCTGCTGCTGGCTACAGGTAACACACAGACATACACACACACACACACACACACACACACACACACACACACACATACTGGGCCAAAAATGTTAAGCCCACAGATAAATATTCACCCTTTGGTTTCAGACGGTCACGAGCCACTAACAGTGAAGCAGTTTGTGAGGCACGTCATGGAGCTGCACACCACCAACACCTTCTCCAAGGAGTTTGAGGTGCGTGGGATGTTCTTAGTTAGAGTTTGTGAGCTGACCAAAATGTCTTTGGAATTTTTTCACGAGTGGAACATATAGTTTATAGTGGTTGGAACATATACAGCCACAAGATGTTTTGAAAAAGAACCCTCAGATTTTGCTTACAGAGGTTGAACCAGCATAAAATAACCCTTCATTTAGTTTTGGTTCATGTGTATGAGTAGCCAGTACCTCATTCTTCATAGCTCCTTAATGCTCTTCCATATCTTTATTAACATCATGTTCTATGAGAATTGTAATTTAGCACAGTGATAATGTGTACCAGTAACTACAGTGCACAACATGATGTGCAACAGTATGCAGGAAGGGTGTTTGGTACTAACCATGGCAATGCTACTTGATTCTCCCAATTCAAATACGCAATCCCATCAAGCTAAAACTCCCTGTCGCAAGCTTTCAGGCTGGTCGAACCTTCATCTCTGTTTGAGGAGTGTCTCGTGGAGTATTAACACATATTACTCTTGTTAGGCATTTTAGAATAGCTTGTGGGTTAAATTTGACAATAGGTACATCTGCATGACATGAGTCACCTCTGTTTCCTAGCATGAACCTCCTGAGTAACACACAGAGATAGGATTAATTGTAGCAGACTTCTCCCATGTACAAATTTGTGTGTTTTCCCCCATTTTGTTGCTTTTTTCCCCTTTTCTATGGCTACAGCAACACGCCTATATTTTACATCAATCTAATTTTTATTTTTTTTTAAAAACAGGCGATACTGAAGGAGCAGATCACAGCTTTAACTTGTAGATACACACAGGCCTTTTAGGACATTCCATAATATGTTACAGAGTAAAATATTTGGACATGGCTAACTTGGATTGAAGTTAAAAGTCCACAGCTCAGTTGGGAATGTCTGTGTATTTCCCACTTAGCACTGCCTCTCTGTGTGTATCTGAACCCCATATTCCTGTACCTGCACTGACTCCCTGTCTGTCTGTCTGTCTGTCTGTCTGTCTGTCATCTTGCCTTCCCCCCCACTCTCCTTTCACCACCTCCACCACCATCGTCGTGCTTTCTGCATCCCCACTACCCTCCATTAGATTGTCAAAGAATCCTATGAGGTAAGACACCTACAGTCTCAGCCCTCTCTATTTGCAGAAGTGTTGCTTTCTTTTCCTTTTTCCTCCACTCTAGAAAAGTTTTGTCTAAAATGAAAGCTGCCCAGTAGGCTGTTTGTATACTGCCTCATCTGTTTTCAGATGTGCTATGATATGCGAACTTGGGGAATAAGAAAGTTTTTTCTTTGCCAGTAATGGATAGGCATTTGTTACATGTGTGCAAATGAGAGTTTTAGTTATTAAGAATTGCCTGAGGCAGTGCTGCTGTTCTCTGCTTCTTCAGATTTTAGTCTGTACTGGAAGACTGCAGATATATTTTCAAAGTGAGATGGAGCCTTCTAGGTGGCATCTTACATATTTTGTTTATCCATATTTGTTATTTATCTATTATAACATATTTCTAATAATTTATGTTAATGAAATAGAAATATTTAAAAAATACCATCATCTTGGTGCAACTGCCTTTCTAATAATTCTGTTTTTGTAAGACTGTTGTCCTACATCTTACTGAATATGAGGCTTTAAAAGAGGTCACACAGTAGCATAATGAACCAAAGGTTAATGTAACTGTATTTTTTTTTCTTAATTCTAGTTCCTTCCACTTCAGTCAGAAGCTGCTTATTGACTGCTTATTGTTATTTTGTCAAGAAGAAAAAGTCACATTTCATTTTCACACATTTCAACTGTAGTGCCTGCAGTGCCGATGCACCAATTTCAGCTTCATTTGAACATCTAACCCAAAACTTCTTTGTGTTTTCTATTGTTTCTCAGGAGGTGCAGGCGTGCACAGTGGACATGGGCATCACTACCGACAGCTCCAATCACCCTGACAACAAAAGCAAGAATAGATACATCAACATATTGGCCTGTACGTCTCTGTGAAGTATGATCACTGTTCAACATTTATGTATAATTGTAAAAACCATAGCGACAAAACTGGTGAACCTTTTCCTCTCCCAGACGACCACAGCAGAGTCAAGCTCTCCAGCAGTTTGGACAGAGATGGGAAATGTGGGGACTACATCAATGCCAACTTTGTGGATGTAAGTACGTTTTTGCCAGCCTTGGATGTTAATAAGTAGACCGACACGGCAGTGAAGACCAAACCACCTCAGCTGTGTCCAAGTCAAATCAAAACCAGAAACACGTTGTGGGTCAGGTGGGTCCTGTCTGCCATTGTTAGAAATGCACTGTACATTGTGACTAAATAGTGGTTTCCTCTGCAGGGTTATGAGAGAACAAGGGCTTATATCGCAGCTCAAGGGCCTCTCAGAGCGGGCAGGGAAGACTTCTGGAGGATGATCTGGCAGCAGAATGTTGGAGTTATTGTCATGATCACCAACCTCAAGGAGAAAGGACGGGTAGGACATTTATATCATCACATGTAGAAGCCAAGCTTAAGTTCCTAATCTTGTGCTGCTTGTAGAATTTGGACATCTTGTTTTGTTTTGAGGTCTTTCATTTTAATGTCTTCTACCTTGTTATCTAAAACAAGATGCTGAAATGTACCTTAAAGTGAATGTTATCTATAATAATAAAGGTTCAATGCTGTCTGATCTATCAGTGGCAATAAGCAAGCAGGAAGTGTCTGTTTTAGAATTACTTCGTTTGGATAGAAACCTACATCAAAACTAATTGTATAGATCTGCTTACAAGTATTTGTCAAGCTGATGTTAGAAAGATCTTGACTCTGTTGTTGTCAAGGCAAACGTGTTAGCAGACAGCAGCTTATTTGCACATCAGGCAAACACAGAGAAACCCTAGCACTCAGTTGGAGCTGTATTTCTAGCCACCTGACCGATGTGAGTTTAACATTCACTCTGTTGTAGCTATGTTTGGTCCGCCGCAACTCCTTTCTAGCTCTTTAGCTGCTAAATGCTCCTCTATGTTCACTTGCTAGCCTCTAATGTGCCTGTCTGCCATTTGGTGTTGAGAAGATTGCGTACAGAGGGTACTGGTTGGAGTGGTCAAGCGTAGTTAAAACTGTACAGTTGCATCCTGAAACCCTCCATAGAGAGGAAATGTTGGGTGATACTTCTCTGTGGTTTGAACTCACACATTACACGTAATAATTTGAACCATTGTTTTTATAAAAATATTGATTATTCCAGCTTTACATTTCCAGTGTTGGTGGAGGCCTTCATTTCAATGTCAGTTTAGCTTTAAAAAAGGACAACATTAAAAAAAAATTATTTGATTACTGCCACTTTATTTTGGATCGATTATGTCAGCTACAATACTCCATACTATTTCTTTCTGCTGAGAAGAGCTCAGCTCTTGTTTTATCGTCTTCATCTCTGTACAGACAAAATGTGACCAGTACTGGCCAGAGGAGAACCAGGAGGAATACGGTCCATACCAGGTGACCCTGAAAAGCACCAAGACCCTCGCTTACTACACACTGCGGACGTTCACTGTCAGAGATACCACACATAAGGTATTTCACACGCACGCTCTCTCTCTCTCGCTGTCCAACACATACGTCAACAAACAAAGTTTAGGGTTCAGTTTCAACTAGCTCTGTTTAAAATTAAAAACACTGTCTTTGTAAAGCTCTTCGGATAAACGTTTCTTCACACGTAGCAACAACCTTTCTTGTCCTCCAGGCGTCTCAGAGGAAGGTTGAACACACAGTCCTCCATTACCACTACACCCAGTGGCCAGACATGGGCGTCCCAGAATACACTCTGCCTGTCCTGTCCTTCATCAGAGCATCCTCCCGGGCACGGACACAGGAGATGGGACCTGTACTGGTACACTGCAGGTAGACTGTCTGTGTGCGTGTGTGTTGCTACTGTTTCAGATATACCTTGTACTAAATCTATGACATGTGATGTGTGGCACAGTGCCGGCGTAGAAGGACAGGAACCTACATAGTGATAGACAGCATGCTGCAGCAGATCCAGGATCAGGGTACAGTGAACGTTCTTGGTTTCCTAAAACATGTCAGGACACAGAGGAACTTCCTGGTTCAGACGGAGGTAAGTAGACTGACACAAAGACGCACACGTACGCGCTGACAGTGGTGTCCTCAATGTCAGTCAATCCTTATTTAGAACAAACTGTCTCTTTGTTTCTCCTTCCGGTGCTGACATGCAGGAGCAGTATGTGTTTATCCATGATGCTCTGGTGGAGGCCATCTTGAGCCGCGACACCTCGGTTACATCGGACCTCCTCCACACTTACGTGTCTGACCTCTTGACCCCTGGGGCGTCAGGCAGGACACGCATGGACAAACAGTTCAAGGTATTGCACATTGCCTTTTTTGCCCCCATGCTTTGTAAACCTCTATTTTGTTCTCTTCTTTGACCTTTCGGGGCATTCAGCCAACACTTTGGTTTTCGATCAAATTTTTATCATGCAAGTGTACCCACTGAATGTTGCAAATACAATCGAATGTTTTTGTTGGGTTTCAGTTGATCAGCCAGCGTCAGGCAAAGCACGCAGACTATAGCACTGCCCTGAGAGACGGCAATGCTGAGAGGAACAGAGCCAGAGCTCTGATGCCTGGTAAGCAGGCCTATTTTACTAACTGCTTTTGGTCCCTAGACCCCCAGACAGCCCTCCCCCAAAAACGTTCCCTGTGTGTCAATTTGTTTGTGGCAATTTATGGAATTGTAACATTGTATGCACCAACTGAAGCACAATGTCCACTGACCTGATGAGGGCCTGCTTTACAGTAGAACCTGAGTAAAAATCTAGTTCATTCATTACAGCTGATATTGAGTTTACATTGTACATTCTGTATGTTCTCTTTTTTCAGGTGTCATATTGCTGACTCATGTATTTGTGTTTTTGTACAGTGGAAAGATCAAGAGTCTGTCTGACTGCTTCAGAAACAAACGCCACAGGGTACATCAATGCCTCCTACGTCATGGTAAGACATCTGGAGAAAAAAAAAAAAAAAATATATATATATATATATATATATTTTACTGTTTTGCTTATTAAAGGGCACTTTTGCTTTGCTTTAATTAATCAACAAAACTTTTGCTAGAATTATTTGTTGCTCATGTTTTCACAGGGACATCACCACAGTAAGGAGTTTATAGTGAGCCAGACTCCTCTGAGCAGCACGGTGGCAGATTTCTGGAGAATGATCTGGGAACACAACACACACACTGTAGTCCGTCTGCCAGACACACACTTTCAGGTAAAACACACACACACACACACACACACACACACACACACACACACACACACACACACACACACACACACACACTTTACAGTACGTTTAAACACACACACTCAAACGTCTTCCTGGTTTCCTTTTCAGAGTGAGGAGGGGGAGTCTTATGTTTACTGGCCCAGTAAAGACCAGCCAATGAGCTTTGAGGGGTTCACTGTCTCATACTCGGGGGAGGAGCATGTCTGTCTGTCCAATGACGAGGGACTTTTAGTGCAGGACTTCACGTTGGAGTCTCCACAGGTAACACACACATACGCACACATAGTATACTGCATGTTATACTGTGTATATATACTCTATATATGTACATATATAAACAATCATTTGAAAAGTGTACTGTCTGTTTTACACATCTTAACCTCTCCTTTCTATCTAGAACAATTACGTTTTGGAGGTGTGTCAGTACAGCGCCACCTGCTGGCCCAACCCAGACAGTCCCATCAGGAACAGTTTTGATCTGGTCAACACAGTCAGAGAGCACAGCAGACATTCAGACGGACCTACAGTCATACATGATCCGTGAGTACATCATAGACAGGGTCACTCATTCATTTGACATTTTTGTTACTTTCTTTGTAGGGATAAATCTGTGTGTGTGTGTGTGTGTGTGTGTGTGTGTGTGCGAGCGTGTAGGTTGGGAGGCGCTACATCAGGGCTCTTCTGTGCCCTTACCACCCTTTCCAGTCTGCTAGAGGAGGAGGGAGCAGTAGACGTCTACCAGGTGGCACGAATGACCAACCTCATGAGGCCTGGTGTTTTTAATGATATAGTAAGCGTACACACACACAATACTGTAAATGTACCTCAGACATTTACTAGAAAGAAATTCGTCATCATAAAAAAAGTAGCTGGTAAGAGGTATTTCTATAATAAAATATTGTGTTTTGCCCCCCACAGGAGCAGTACCAGTATCTGTACCGAGCTGTGCTGAGTCTGGTGAGCAGCCAGGAAGACCAGAGAGCCCTGCAGAGTCCAGAAACCAATGGATCTGTACCACTGGGACAGACTAACATCGCTGAGAGCCTGGAGTCACTTATGTAGACACATACACACACACACACACACACACACAGACATACACACCAGTGTAGACTGAGGTTTTGCCCATCATGTGATGAGAGGATGAACACAATCATTTCTGTGTCTGTGGTTCATAGCTGTGTCCACTGAGCATGCTAATGCTTTAAGGTACACTGTGCTCAGCAATCATTATTCACAATACAGAAATAAAACCCAACAACCCAGTATAGTCCAGTGAAACCTTAAGTAATCCATAGCAGTCAATGTTTTGAGTCTCTTCCCTTTACTTTAGCTGTCTGATACACAGTGACTACATGCGGAAGCTTTTTTCCATTCACAGGTTGTTGTTTTTTTATTAAATACCATGTGCCCACTAAACAGGACTGGCAGGTTTAGACAGGTCATTTAAATAACCTTGATGTATCATACTGTCAGCGTTAGCATGCACAGCAGGCTAAGCTACAGAATCGGCCGGACACAGAGCGTTTTTCATTTCATGTAAAGTGACCACAGCCGTGGTGAACAGCCGTGATATGACTCATCCTTTGAAAGAGAAAAGGCTACACTTTCTAATAAGGAATCCTTTTGGGTAACTAATGGCTGTATAAATGGCTAATAAATCATTTGCAAATGGTTTATAGATCAGTTATAATTCTTTAAATAAACAATGTTTGTGTTGCCATGTTTTAGTTATTTCTGGAAAAGGGCCGCAGAAGATATGGACCAATATCCATTTAGTAACATCGTATTAAAAACTGCAGACTTGCTGATTAAACCCTTTGTTAATGGTTTGTTAACATTTTTAACTACATACTTTATTAGAAAGCAAATAAGCATTTATTAACAAATAACCACGATTTATAAATATATTTTTACAGAGTAGAAAGGATAAACACCAGCCAATTGGATTTTTGGCAACCCAATAACTGATCTATAAAGCATTAGTAAATGATGTATTACCCATTAATAAAGTCATTAGTTACAATTGAGCAGTCATTTAATGGCTGCTTCTCTGCCTTTCCAAGACGAACCTGCAAACCTTCTAACTGTGTATCTGTTGCTGGTCAGCATGGAGCCTAATGCAGCAGAGCGACGGCCAGTAACCTTCTGTTGGCTTTCACTAAAACCTGAATGAAATAAACAAATGTAAAAAAACAAAACATCAAAAAGAAGTTCTACCTAAAATTAATTTCTCAATATTTCATTGGAAATGATTTTTCTACGTGATGGAAGGAGTGAGCTATTTGATTCCAATAACACATCTACCTTAAATTCATTACCTCTGTCTATTTTAATCTTTCTTTAACATTTAGTTCTCTTATTTGTGGCTTCTTTCATTTGAGCCTTTTATTGTTATTTTTTGCTTTTTTTCACTGCTCATGTATTATATCAACACCTTTCTTCTAAAAAATTGAAATAACTCTCAATAAAATGTTAAACTGGCAAAAACAAACAAAATTAAATCAAGATTTCTGAAAAAAACAAATCAAAGTCAAAGTAGCTTTCAATGCTAAAAAAGGGGAAATGATGCAGGAAAATACATTATCCTAAACCCTTGCTTTTCCTACATAATATTTTATGCACTGCACATTAACCAGCAGACTGTGGGGCTCAAACTACCGTGTACCCTTATCTAGAGTAATGTTTTGAATAACCAAAATCTCTTAAGGCTTCACTAGTGACAGTAAAATGACTGCTGGTGTTTACTGCTGTTGAATGTCTCTGTTCATGTCCTGTCTGACATCATGGTCTCTGGTACCTTGTGCCTTTTGTAATTCATGTAATTGTACTTTAAACCGCTTTTGATACAACTGTGTGACTAATATGCCAAAATAATGACCTGTGACTTTTTTGCATTTTCGCTCGTTACTTTGGTGTGAAAAATCCGAGAGGAGAATGAAAAAATGGCATCGGGCTCAGATGTTTTGTAAAAGATGTAATCTAGGATTTACAATGATATTCCACACAAACACAACAGTCCCTGTGCGCCTGACAGGTGGCCGTAAAAAGTTGCAGTTTGAATCCGGGTGAGTTAACAATGGACTCCAATGATGACGTGTCTTCAGAATGCAGAAAGTATCAAAACATCTCTAACCACTCCTGCGACAGAATAATCACTATAATCAGCTGTAAGAAAATCACGACATCATTTAGCTGAGACAGTGGTCACATTGTTTAGACAAGGAGACAAATTGGTGGACTTCTCATTCTGCTAAACCTCACTGGCACAGACTGAAAATGAGAGCTGAGATTGTGGATCCCTGCAGGTCAGCTCTGCGTCCCTGTGCCACTTGCTGTGTTTATTTTGTGTCTGTTTTTATTTTTGAGTCCAAATTGCGTCAGACACGATCAATCAACCTCTTAATCACTTTTAACTTTGCGGCTTCTGTCTGTGCCTGTTTTGCGTCCACTTTGTGCCGTTTGTTTAGCTCGTGGGGATGCAGAATGGCACAAATCATTTAGAGGCTCCTGCAACTGAACCAGACAGTGATCTGAACCAGATCTAACTGTAATGTGTCTTTCTGTGTAAATATCCCTGAATACATCAAAAGGCCAAATTACTGTATGTTTATACTGTACCTCTATATATTTTCTATTTTACTATAAGAAAAAAAAAGTGGTTTTCTAGTTATTTACACATATATAACTGTGTGGATTCTATTTGATAATTTTAGCCTGGAAATATTGATCATGTTTATAGTTTTAATGGAATGTTATCTCTTTTTATCTTTGATTACAGTAGCATCTTAATGTCTATACCTGTTTCTCCAGCCATAAACTGGTGCAGTCTGTATATAGCAACATGTTGAAGCAACATGATTTAAGATTTGTTTCAAACCTTGTGGATGATTTAAACAATTAAAATAAAAATGTTCTACTCTCAAACGTTTCCCTTACTTTTCTTAACCAGTCTCAAACATTCAAAGACACAGGACAACTAGGCTTATTGAGTTATCATGCTTTTATTCATACTATAATACACTATATTGCATTGTCTCCCCTGTTCGACCTGTACATGACATGATAGTGACGATAAACAAAAGATAAATAATCAATGCACAACCATGAACGGTTACCAAAGATTAAGTCAAAATCAAAAATATAGATTTCTATATAATCACATTAATATTTGCCATTACACATTATACTGTAGCAGTCACATAAGATAAAGTGTATATAGTGCGTTAAGAATAAACCTCGTTACGCAGTGAGATTATTAGTGCCCACCCTGGGAGTATTTCAATTAATTTTTTTTTTTACTGTTTCTGTAAACATGTCAAGTTTCTCAAGCACTTAATCCCCAAGCAGTTCCCCATCCTGCTGTTCTCTCTGCATCGATATAACTCTATGTAAAGGTTAGTACAAGCGCTTTCATTCAATCACTTGCTTCTAAAGACTCACACACCTGGGCTCCCACACCCCTGTCAGTTTCCTAATGATGTCTACATGCACTCTGTACTGGACCTAATATCACATTACAGAAGCTGGATTTTTATTTAGGATATTTACACTATATATTGTGTCCTATGTGCCCTAATCTGTCTCATCTAATCTTCCCATCCTACCTGTCAAAAATAGGTTCGTTTTACGAGTGTCTGCCTGATGGAGGCTAGAAATGGTTTTATAATCTTTTCCTGTTTTTGACAAACTATAGCCGTCAAAACTCAGGAGGGGAGATAAACCACAGGGGGTGGGGCCAAACAACCACAGTTGTATATGATTTTATCGAGGAACAAGACAAACACTAATAAAAATGATCTCATTTTATAATTTGTGGAAGCTAACTTTCTCCAGAAACTTCTTGAGTAACATGAACCCCCATCAACCCTCACCTGTTATGTTTCTTTGATTATACAAAAACATGTACTTTGATAAGACACAACTAAGAAATCCTATTATGGCACATTAAAATGTTAGAATCAAAAGCGACTACATATGAATTCCTGCATTGAGTGTATCTTTTCAGTTGCCACCTACAACTGCTGGGGATCCAGTGTCTTGCTCAAGGACACTTCAGCAGTGTAAATGATGGCTGACCAATCCAAATCCAAGTCCTCGTGTCATCGTGCTGCCTGTGCTATAAAGTCTTCTGTAACATACGCCACGCAATTTTATATCCTTTGAGAAATACGTATTAATCACAGTAAATTCTCAAATAAAAGCAAAAAAAAACCCCCAAAAGGCCAAGGAAAAATGCTATTACTATCATCAGCACAATGTGTATTTCATTGTATTTCATTGTGCTCACCCGAGCAACTGTCGGGGAAACTCATCACTTAGCTCACTCACAAAATAAAAGCCACCCAGAGTGAAGTGAAGGGATTGAGTCTCCTGAACTACTGGAAATGGTTTGAATGTTTAGATATAAAGGCCTCTCACTAAAAAAATTATGGTTAAAAAGTTGAGGTAAATAAAAGCTCCGGGCCACATACTTGTGAATTTATGGTCTGCATCTGTTTAGTGACTAATTATTATATGATAAATGACACAAAAGCAAAGTTAAAATATAGAGTCTTGTGCAACACACTGAGTGCAAATGCAAGTAATACAGGCAAGAAAATACTTTGTATATATCTTTACATATATCACTTTGGGAAAATAGCTACATTCTCTACCTAAAATGCTACAGCACCACATCTTCCACCTGTTTCAAGCATATGAAGAGAAACTGAAAATAATCTGAATCTTTCTCTCTTTTTGTTTTGTCACATCCCTGTAAAATCAGTCATGAAGATGAACTCCAGTCATAGATACAACCCAGCTGATCTGCTTTGTAATTTAGTTTGGAAAGAGCGTCCTCTCAGGAGGGAGACGCGACGGTGCTCTGTAGCATTAAAACGTGGTGTTCTATTAACAGATGGTGATATATACCACTTTAAAATGTTACATCCAGCCCCTTCCATAAACAAGAGAGAGGGAAGTGACTTGTTTTAAAGCAGCTCAAACTGTCTACAAAAAGTAGATGTTTCTGCTCTTTTTGTTAACAAAATATAATATTGAAGCATATTATTAGGTTACACATCACAACTCCATAACTCCTAAGCGTGTACTCCGACAGGCTTCTCTCTTCTTGTCTGCAGCCCTAATTTCCCTGACAACCCTGTTGGACACAGAGGTGAAATTAGACAGCAGTACAAAACTCTGGTCTCAGCTGTGTGTGTGTGTGTGTGTGTGTGTGCGCGCCCTTACAGAGTTGGTTCGTTTGCGTTTCCAGCAGTCCGGGTTGAGTCTCTTCTGTTCGTCGGCGAGGGCTTTGGCCTGCACCGTGAACACCCGCCGCTCCTCACTTCGCATTTTCTTCCACCGCTCACCAAGGACAACGCTGATCGCTCTGTAACACACGCACATTACCTTTCCAATCGACATTTGAAACCCGCTGCTGCTTCACAACACACATGTAGACACAGAGCACGCCCACCTGTTGTCCTTGCCCGGGTACATCTGTGTGTACTCCACCCTGAACTTCTTGGCGAACAGCATGAAGGCGTTCATTGGCCGCTTGCACTTGATTGGCGTGGCGCTGCCGCTTCCTGCTGCGCTGGCATGCTGGCTTTTGGTTGGCTTTTGGCGAGGAGAGTGGGAGGGGCCGGGACTGTGGGCGTCTGCAGGTTTAAACACATCCACAACTGACATGTTTGTTTTCTTTCCCCTTTCTGAAACACATCCTGAAACTTGTGTTTATAGTTGTACTTTGCAAACCGAACGCTGGTTGGTCTTAATGTTTCTGCTTATTCACACTGTGGGCTCTCTTAAAAGCTAAGAGATTTGAAGAACAGCACCTTGTAATGTGTCTCTGTCTGGAGAAACGGCTTCCCCGCTGGACTTGGAGGCACGTCGCTGTCTGGCCATACTGCTCAACACGTAAACCGCAGAGGAGTCCAGAGGAGTGAAATCATAACTGAGGAGGACAGACATAAGAAAAGGCTCTGCTATCTGCTGATGGGCTTTCAGTTGCTTTAGGTGTAGGACAGCACTCAGCATTAATATTAAATCATTTTCAGTTAAAAATATGTGGATATTTACAAGCTGCAAAGTTTAATGGAGCATTATACAGTAAGCGCCTATTTTACCTCCTGAATGTGTCAAAGACCAGTGAGTCGTCGGTGTGTTTGGCGTCTCTGTGTCCTGGAGGAAGGCACACACCTCCCACCTCCATTTCATAGCACGGTATCCCATGATGCACCACGGTCAAGCTCGGATAAAATGACGACCACCCTAACGGAAAGTAAAGAAGTCAGTTTAATGTTTTTCCAAAGTTAAGAGTGTTTTCTCAGCATCGCTCCCTACCTTTGTTTTTGACGTAGAAGGGGTGATCAAGTTGGCACCGGGCGGTCATGGGGGCATGTCCGAATGCCCCGGGGTCGAAGGTCAGCTGTAGGACAGCGTGGCCAGACAGCACGATCTCTGAATGCTCCACCAGCTGCAGACCCTCAGAGCCATAACTCTGCAAAAGAGCGAGCAGTGTTTTACTCATTATGATCGGTTACTTTATTTTGGTGGATCGTTGCTCATTTTTTCACACAGACTGTATATTTCACATTTCATTCTCAGTCTTTTCCGTTCATAGAACCATTGGCAGAAAAATGAAGTGCCTGCTAAGTTGTTCTTCTACTCAAACTATACAGATTGTAACTGTTAAAAATAAATTAACACTGAAATGAACACACAAAGTCCACATAACACTAAAGAAGGAAAATCAAAAAGTCTAAGTGACGCCACAAGCTTCTTGCATAATGTACCATTACATCGCCAGAGTCTTCCTCAGCAGAGTCCAGATCCTCCACGTCCTGCCACTCCACATTAGAGCCGCTGTGGAAACGCAGATGAGTGCCTGATGACAGAGAAGAGCAACTCTGAGATAAAAACAATAGCCTCACATTAAATCTCACAGAGAAGCCTTCTGATGGATTGACCTAGTCACCCAGTTATACTCAGCGCGTGCACGTGTCTACCTTTGAGAAAACAGTGCCAGGCGGTGGGTGGCCAGGAGACGTTCCAGCCCATGTCTTCATCATCGGACAGAGAGGATCTGGTTGACACTGCTGAGCCACATTCGCTGCTCTTCTGTGGAAGCATGAACCGGTAGCTTTATATTATTTTTTCAACATTATATTATGATAAACAGCTGCCATTAGAGCCAAGAGCTGTATGTTTGCACTCTAAACAAACACAGCAGCAGCTCATTCTTCTGCAGACACATAGCTTTCTCTGGCACATGGCTTGGAGGTTCGTTTTAGTAAGTAAAAGATAAAAAAAAGGAGTTCAAAACTCTTTTGATTCTTTCTTCAGATACCATGTTCACATGAGTCACAGTGAGTGATGATAAAGCAATGAGTGGAAGCAGGTAAACACAAGCTCTACCCTGCTGCGCCGACGCTCCCGGCCATGACCTCTGGGGGGCGACAAGGTGCTGCTGGGGAGAGGAGGAGGCGGAGGAAGCCGAGCGTAGGAATGTAGATTACTGCTGGCGCTGGAGAGGCAGGCCGAAGTGGAGCTGGAGATGAGACAGGATCGTAAGTGGCACCTACTGCCAACAACACAGACAATCCCCCTGACATGTAGAAGTGAATCTAAGACAGATTGATACTTTTGTAGGTCTTATGCAATACGGCACGAGTCGTGTTCCTGTAATATTAAAGCTTACAGAACATCTTAATTCTCCTTAATGTTCATGTTGTTGCTCTGTCAGACTGTCACTCGGGTGCAGCGCTGCATTTTGTGTTCTTTTGGTACGCTTAAAAGCGAGGCCATAGCTACCACTGAGAACGCCAAGGTCATCTCCTCAGCACTGCCTCATGAACTTTCAGGTTTTTAACAATCTGAGGAGTAGTGTACATTCTGCAGTTACATACGAATGGCATATTTTAAGCCTTATTCTGATATTTTCTAGAGTCAAAATTCTCACGTTTTAGGCCCAAAACGTTGTGTAGCAAGAAAGCTTTTAGTACTTCACCTGAATGACATTCCTGTCACTGAGGGCCAGGATTTCAAACTGCATCTTGAAACTGAGAAGAGTACTCTCTTGTGTAGAGAAATAAGAACTTACAGAACAGAAATTGTAATAACAGTTAAATTCATTTAGAAAATGTGGGAAAGGAAAAACATTTTTTAGTGGCTTGTTAAATTCCTTAAGGGGCTGAGGATGCATCGGGGGACTGCGGAGTCTGGACCTCAGTATTTCTAAAATCTTGGCCAAGGCCCTGCTCACAAATTATTTTTTGTTGAGATCTGTAACATGGCTGGGGAGAAACATCCCAACCTTATGTACAGTATTAAATTCATACCTTTCATCTGTGCCATTCGTGCTTCAGCACATGGGGATGTACAGAGCACCTACCTGGTGTGAGGGGGCTCCTGGAGCAGTGGGCTCTGAGGTCCGGTGGCGATGTGAGCTAGCTGCGTCAGCCAGTGTGTGTCAGGGGGCTGTGTGTGCGCGTACCGCTCCTGGTGGGACACGCTCACATCCACCTGGTAGACAGGTGGTGCTGTTGGCTCTGCCTCCTCCTGAACTTCCTGCAGGTCTGGGAGGTCGTCTAGGAGGAGAAAACAAAACACTAGCTGAAAAGTTTGAAGCGCACGCGTGTCATGCCATTCTTCCATCCGCTGCGTTAAACCTGGTGTATGCCCGTGCCTTTAGGTACCGTATTCCATGTAACTATCGCTGGTGGGGAAGCCAGGCGAGGAGGGGAGGCGCTCCTCGCAACAGAGCAGGGCATGTGATTGGTCTCCATCTGCATCCATCCTCATTCCTGAAGGGAAGCCCAACCAAACAACAGGAGATTAAAATGTTGGAAAGACAGATAGACTGACGATTTAGAATGATGCTAATTAAATTAAAGATGTGTATTTCCCAAATGGTGGTGTGTTTTCTGAATCTATTCCCAATCTATGTTGGCTAGTCTGTTCTTATTAGCATCATATTGTCACTATTAATAAACCACCTGTTATTATCAAATAACAATATAATTAATAACAAGGTTTGCAGCTTTCATAATTGTAGAGACTAGTCTGGCAGTTATAGGGAAACTCTACATGAAGATCACTTTAATGATATCATCAGGATCGGACTTGGGAACAACTTTAGAATGGAAAATCTGTAAGTCTGTAGGTCTAATAAAAGACCCTTTAGAGTACTTTAGATTCAGTTCAATCTAACCTCATACTAGGGTTTAAAGTCTAGATATCTGAGCTTCCTTCTACTGCTTTCATGTGGACCATTCTTCTTTTATCTGTCTCTCATAAGTCCCTAAAATTTAAGAAAGTGCCATTCTAAATCACTGCAGTATCCCTTTCAGAGTTTTGCGTCAGTAATTACACAGTACAGAAGGATGCAAGTTAACTCTGCAGGCCACTGCTCTGCTGTTACCTGTGTTTTCACCCTGAGGCTCTGAATCTCGCATGTTCTGGTGTTTGGGGTCGTAGGACAGCACAGCTGGGGTCACCACCTCCCATACCATGATGTCCACAGTCACTGAAACATGCAGACAGCTGAATTACTATAAACTCAATAGCCAACAAATCTCACTTCATTAGCATCATAGTTTTTTTTTAATGTAAATGGTCAGATTAAAGGTCAGTGGAAAATATCAGTAATGTTTAGCTGTAAGTTATAATAGGTAAATATAAGTGACATCTGCATCAGCATTAGCCTTATTCTGGAATCCAATGGGCCAAACACCCACTATGTCCCCACCCCAGCCCCACACACACGTTTGTTCCTCTACAACGACATGCCTTAACCTTAACCCTTACCCTACCCTTAACCTAACTGTAACTCAATTTTAGTCCCCATCGGTTAGTGTGCATTCAAACATGATACACACACAAACCTAATCCTTCACTGAGCTGTAATGTATAGGCTATTTATGGTTGTGGTGACATAAGGAGACATAAGGTAACACTGGGCTGCCTGCCATTACATAATAACACAGCTAAGTTTAGACACATTCTCAGAGCTCCTGTAAATTTACCACTTCACTATTTAATGGAAGAATATAACTGTACACACAACGCCTCGGGTTGTTCTGTTTCGAACACGTAGACATGATAAGAACCAGCTTCTTTCTTATCTATTTCACAATATTGTCATGTGACTCCCTCTTGTTTATAAACTTTCAGATCCTGCACGCATGCGCATAAAAAGCCCATTCATTCAGTTGAGGGCAGCTATAATACATTTAAGGCAAGTAGGTCAAAATGAGTAAAAAGCACGAAATGAACCATCCAGAATAAACGGACGATTGTTATACTAGCCGCTGCTGTTAAATGCTACTGGTGTCATCGTTGTTTTACGCTTCGCAAAACTTCAGACGAAGCAGCGTTATTTGGTGTCACGAAACAAAAAGTGCAGTTGAAATACTGAAGTTACGTCGACGAAAACGAGAAAAAGCGTTGGCGTCTGTGTTGTAACGGACACATTAACGATATTAATGAGATTCGGAGTGTGGAAATGGGATTAAATACATTAAAACGGACGAGCCATCCGACTGCGCAAAAGCAGTTACAACACAACAACTAAAGCTAACGTCAACAATGAAGCGTCAGGGGGAGAGCAGCGAAACAGCATATACGGCAAAAAATAAACGTTGTCAATTCCACATTATTACTCGTGCGCCAAGTTCAGGGGGAAATCATTCAAATAGCGTAATCACTAATCAAATTCAACACTTTAAAACCCCAAAATGATTTCAATGAACTTTCCTTAACTCACCAAAACAGTCGCCTTGTACGGGGAAAGGGGGCAGGTATAAACACATTTCCTCCAGGAATCCTATAGGCCAGAACTGATGTCAATCTACAGATACTGTCATCCTCATTGGTCAGTGTGGTGCTGGCTCGTTCTCTTCATTATCATCGCCACAACAATAAAACATAGGGTGGGTTCAAATGATGAAAGGTGGCTAAACCAAAAGTACCACAAGTGACAATAACAAAACATGGAATCTCCTGTACACTGAGCATATTTTAACACAGGGGTCAGGCTGTGAGACGACATGATAAGTAGAAAGTTAAACTATTGAATAAAACGACTTCATCTCAATTGTCATACATCCAGTGCAACTAGTAGGCCTACGACAGGTAGTTTTCAACCAAGGAACCTGGTCAGACAGTGGCGGCCCTCTCCTGTGTTTTGTACATTGTAACCATTGTATAAAAGCTCCAACTACATTTTTTAGTGTATTTATAGATGTTTCAATACTGCAAGTCAGAAAAGGGTGAAGCTATAATCTGATTAAGTCAAAAGTGAAGTAGCCAAAAAGTCTTCTCAGATGAAAAGTGCTACTACTTCATAATCACAGTTGGTTGGTCGAGAAATGAAAGTACAAGACAAAGTAAAGAAGTAAAAAATAGCACAATTAAATAAAATTCACTGAAAAAACATACTTGAGTGGTGAGTAACTTTATGAGTAAACAAATATACAACAGGGCAATAGTCACCAGTTGATAATTGTAATAGAAAGTACTGTAAATAGTACACCAGCAGATAATCATTTTTAAATACACAAATAATTTTGCTGTGTGATGTTCTATTGGTTTGGCAAATAAATCAGTAAATCAAGTATGAATAGACAACGTCACTATAGAGTAGGCCACAGTGTCCTTAAACTTTTAAATAATGCTAGCAACAATTCAGCACACTTAACTTATAAAGTCTTAATATCAATAAGGGTTTAAGTGAACAAGGCACTGAAGAATAGAGATGGTCCAAAGTTCCAGTACGCCTTTAAGACAAATCAAGAGTAACATTAACTGTTATTTTGTTATTGATTGAACAGTTTTCTGGTGTGGAGACCATGCTGTCGTTTTCGTCCTGGTACTGGTGGAGTTGAAAGTTGACATAATGTAGAATCATGTTCACTGCCCTCTAACGGTCACAGTGAGGAACTGCATCAAGGCAGGATGCATCAAGTTAGCTATGATTACACAGCAACACTTTCAGGAATACTTTCGAAATAAATCCGCAAACAATAACAACGAACAGCTTAAATTCCAATAAATAAAATTGAAGCAACTTGAAATAGATGATTATACTGTAATGGTGATTGTTTTCTAGTTGTCAGAGAGTACAACTTACTATATTCTTAAATTTATTATTATTTATTATTGTTATTATTATTATGTATCGACAAGAGTGACAACTGTAGGGCAGTGAAATCTATGTTTAGATTAGGCTAAAACCACTGCTTTTTGATTGAAATTGTTTATTCACTTCTTCCAGATTTTTGAACATCTCCATCCTTTCCCTTACATAAGGCTGATGATACACAGAGCAACTTTTAGAGCAATCGTGCAGGACAACGTTGTCGTCAGTGGTAATGAGTAAAGATTACTACTCTAATCCCCTTCCCCTAGCAATCCACCACCCGCCCCGCACCACCGCTGTCCTTTTAAAACATAGTCGGACTTTCCACTAGCAAGATTGCCCAGCAATATTGCTCAAAACGTTGCCCTGTGTATCATCAGCTTAATTTTTGAAGATTATCAAACGTATGGCTGCTATCGACCCTTCACTCACTCATCGTGAACCGCTTATCCTGTGTCACAGGGAAGCTAGCGCCAATCACAGTTGGCATCGGGCGAGAGTGCTGTTCACACGTCATAGTCATTAAGAGCTGTCGTAGGTGTATTTTGAAAAGAAAAGCCGGAAGTCTTGTTCTGGCTAGAAGAAATTAGCAGGCGACTTGACAATCTTCCTCAGTAGAAGCGCTTCATTTCCCTAATGCAGACTTTGCCTATAAAGTTAAAAAGTATTTTTACTCTGGTTTGAGGTCTCTTCATGTAGCATAAATGCCGAAACTTTCGCCCAGAGCTCCGGGTTTCGTTGCCGTCCGCGTCCGCATTCATTGGTGAGTCATGTAAAAGGCTTTTTGTTTGTGTTTTACAAAATTGACGCCTCTCCTTCCGATTATTATGGCAGCACCGTTACATTCTCCACGGACCCAGTTCCGCTGTGGTTGCTTTGAAAGTTTTCTCCTCCAGTTGTCACTGTCGATTTTTAATTGCTTATATCGATAATAATATTTATGACACGGTCGTCAAAGCAGCATACACTTTTTGCAGTTATAGTTACATCCCTGCTGTGTCGAGTTTTGCTTCCTGCTTTTCAAAACTTCCTCTGCTGATGTGAAAGAAGCAGAAGGGAAACCCCAGCCATTTAACCCCGCGACTCAACTTCAGTCAGTTTTTAAACTATACTTTAAAATGGCTGTCACCATGTCATCTTTTGTAGCAGCCCTATTTACAAAAAAATGTTTTATTGTATTGTCATAGTTGTTTTAGATAAATAATAAGGAAGCAGTGCTTTGATGTCTCAGTCTATATGACCTTTTTAGCTAATTCCTTATTAGACGTTGTCACTAAAAAAATACATATTGTACTGTTATAATCCAAAATCCAATTGGGCCTCACTGTCTGGCTGTTTAAAGCAGTGTATTGGTTAATTCATGTTTCCAGTTACAGAAACAAGACTTTCAGGAAGCAGTTTCCTTGTGAATGGAAGTAGTGATAGTAAAATGAATAGATTAATAGCCTACATGGACAGGTCATAGTTCAGTGATTCCTGATAGATAGATGGCTGGTATTAGAATTTAAATCTCTCTATCAATATCAGTTCTTCTGTTGGGAAATTATTGCATTACTGCCACCTTCTTCTTTGATTAGTCTGTACCTAAAGGGTGATGCATACAGGATCCCAGCATAATAGCGCTCAATCACTTTCTGTCCGTCTCTCGTCCCCCTTTAAGCTAGGCGATGGACGGGAAGCAGATGCAGGTGAGTGACGAAGAGCCCAAAGTCCTGCGAGAAGAGAACCGGCGGAGGAGAAGAAAGAAGGCCATCTCCTCATCCTCTTGCACCGCCATGGATCAGATCACCATTGAGTTTGTCCTGCCCACCGTGGCGCGGAGCGGAAACAGCTCCGACACTCTGCAGCTGGAGGTGGCTGGGAACTGGACGGTGGAACAGGTCACCTAAGTTACTGATTTGTTGTCAGCACTGGAGATTATTTTTTTATCGTGGCCGTTGAAGTGGTACTCAGATTATTTTCTCTTCTATATTTCCGGTCTCCCAGGTGAAAGCTCAAGTGTGGCTGAAGGCGGTGACTTTAAACCTCTGCCCTGACTTCTACCAGAGGTTTTCTCCAGACCACTGCATCCTGCTCTACCAGAAGAAAGGCAACGTGTGTGAGATCTACGACAAGCACCAGGTCTTCCAGACACTGGACTGCATTCGTTACTGGAGAGGTACCAGCCGCTGACAAAATGTGCCAAGCGGGGTTATTCTGTTGCGATGGTGTAAAAGACGTGTGTTGTTTTTTTAAAAGCCCTTAAGAAAGACGTGGGGCGGATTCAGTTGGTTCCCCGTCCGCAGCCCTCAGAAGAGTCCCAGCAGTACCAGCGCTATCTCAACTACCTGATCGGCTACGACGTGACCGATGTCAGCAACGTGCACGACGATGAGCTGGAGTTCACCCGCAGAAAGCTGCTGACGCCGCGACGCATTGAGCTGTCCGACCGCGACCCAAAACTCTACTCCATGGACCCCTGGGTGACCAACAAGCCCCTGCCTGACCACCTGCACAGCAAGGTGTGTGTGTGTGTGTGTGTGTGTGTGTGGTTGTTTATACAGGCAACTGCAGGTAAACCTCACACAGATAGCTCACCTCAGTTTTCTTGAAATTGTGAGAGCTGTGTGTGTGTGTTCATTAAGTTTCTCAAGCATGTCACTGAAGTGTGCAAGTCACACGAGGAAGTCAGTATTAAAATGCCAGAGAAAATTCATGCCCTTAATACCTGAAGAAGACTTAAATGTCACATCCTTAATGTTATCTTCCCGTGTGAGACAATCCAGGCTTTTACTGCAAAGCGGGCAAATGAGCAAATCTGAAGTGGCTCCTCTTTATCTTTATATGTATTGTATATGTGCTAATATGATTGTCATGTTTGACAAAGGGACAGCTTTCAGTTTTCTAGCTATTGCATTATAAATCATGATCAAAACCTTATTATTAGTAATATGCATTAATTACTTATTCACTGACTGACGTCTTTCTTTATTTTCTTTTCCTTCGCTCTTCTCACCTTTCATTCCTTCCTCCTTCCAGATCAGTAACAGTCACATCCTGGTGGTGATCCACAGCAGCACGGCCAGCCAGACCATCAAGGTCTCCATCGATGACACGCCAGCGCAGGTAGACAAGCAAAGTGGAGATGCGTCATTATGTTCGCTTTGGTTTCTTTTACTGTACAATTTTCCATCTTGTTCAGGTGTTGGCAAGCTTTTTCACCAAGACAGCCAATAAGAGAGTTTTGCTAGGCATTCCTGACCACCTGTGCGAGGCAGACTTTGTGCTACGTGTGTGTGGAAGGTACAGTATGTCAGTCAGCAATCAGCTTTGCAGCTAGTTTTTTGTTAAAAGCATTCACTGGATTGTTTAAAGCAAATAGTCAATAATATCTCATGTTCTGTGCACACAGGGAGGAGTACCTGTACGGGGAGAAACCACTGCAGAACTTCAACTGGATCCGCCAGTGTCTGAAGAACGGGGAGGAAATCCACTTGGTTCTGGTGACGCCACCGGATCCCTACCTGGATCTGGTCCAGAAGGAGGACTGGGCACAAGTGGATGACTGCACCGGAGTCGCAGGTAACAAGTTAAATTAAGTGTATTGTGTTGTTTGTGTGTGTATTTGATGGTGTGTCAATTCCATTTAATTGAAATTTTTCTTTTATGGTAATGGTTATCCTTCTAATGTTTCTCTGTCAGGTACCCATGAACAGTTGACCATCGATGAGAAGGACCATGAACGAGTGTTCACCATCTCTATGTGGGACTGTAACAGGAAGTTCAGGGTGAAGGTGCTGGGAATTGACATCCCGTCCCTCCCCAAAATCCCAGAGTTTATTGTTTTCATAGAAGCCAGCATCTTTCACGGCCAACAGCTTTTAGCCCAGGTAATCACACAAAAAATAATAATCTGATGATGGCAGCTACCTTGATTTTAGGGCAGCTAAAGTCGTCAATGGCATGATTTGATCTTCAACAACACAAAAAAGAACGGCTGCTTCTTCTTGTTCCATTATTTCCTGCAATATTTCAAATGGGCAAAAAAAATGCTGAAAATGACCAAGTCTTATTTATAAACATATTTTTTGATGAATGATGGTGGTCAGCGCTGACCTCAGTGACAAATACATTGCGTTTCTTTTAAATGCTTCACATTAAAAGGCTTCTGTTGTTTTGCTTGTGATCTTTCTGATACAGAAAGTGAACAGTGAGTGTGGCAGATCTTTCTGAGATAAAATTTAAAACAGTTAGAATCCTGCAGGGGAAAAGAGAGAGAATATGTAAATACATTGAATGGATATTGCTGAAATAATGGTCAACATAAATTGTATAAAAGGCAGGTTTGACTTGGTGAAAATCCTAAGGATTTTAATGCTGTTATTTCGAGACAATACCCCCTCCAGGCAAACATATTTTACCTTGAGATGGCTGACTGATGCCCTATGATGTAGGTGTCAGATAGATATCTGTATTCCACAAATGCAGTAGACATTAAAAACAATTCAAATTCCCTTTATGGCAAATTACATTTACACTTTAATCTTATCAACTAGCTTGCTGATTTTTAAAGAAAACTCTCTCTCACTCTACCTCTGACAAGGAGAATCAAAAAAGAAAAAGAAGCCGTTTTTATATGTAGATGGAACACAGGAAAAACTTGTGTTCTATACAAGGCACATATAAGACATTGGTTAAGGCTCGACTCATCTACATCAAATATGATTCACTTTATAAGATAGATACAATTGCTTAACAAGCCGGTATATAGCAAGGTATAATTATTTTTGATTATGCATAAAGCACACAGGTCAGAAGGCTTTGATGTTGACTTTACCCAGTGGTAACGGTTGAGTGTCAGTGGGGCTTCAAGGGGGTGAGGCTCGGCCACATTTCCTGAAGCTGGATCCCTTAACAGTAACTTTAAAGTAGATTCAGCCAATCAGAACTGAAACACAACTATGTCAGTTGTGTGATGGTTTTGTAACCAACAATTTCAGGAAGCACTTACAGACAGTTTTGGACAGCAGATAGCAGAGTTTAACCCTGCCTTTACTCTCTCAGGAGAGGACGTCCTCTAAAAACTTCCATGAAGAAGTGCTGTGGAACTGCTGGTTGGAGTTTAACATTAAGATCAAGGACCTGCCTAAAGGAGCACGCCTCAACCTCCAGGTAAACATTCATTTATTTAATGCTTTTACTTTTGCTTTTATTACCCACGTTTCTAATTAAATGAGAGCTGGCAGAAATGGGTGCACAAATATTACCAATCTTGTGACTGTCCGTCCAGCCATCCAACTGCTGCGTACAGGGTGGCGGGGGCCTGGAGCCAAACCCAGCTTACATCGGGCAAAAGGCAGGGTCCACCGTAGACAGGGTTGCCAGTCCATCGCAGGGACCACATAGACAAACCCTTCTATTGTGACATCCAGTATAAATCATCTACCTTCCTCGTGTGGGACAAATTTGCTCGATCGTCTTTTTCTCGAGAAACCCATGGCAACCTATTTTCAGCTTCGTCATCATTAAGATGAGTTTTTAAATTTTATTTATATAGCACACTTAAAACAACCAAGGTTGACCAAGCGTGCTTCACAGGTTAAAAATGCAATAATAAAACAGTAATTACACAGTAAAAGTACAGCAATAAAACATATACAGTGTATCATATATAATGATATTAAAATCGCCAGGGATAATAACTGACTTAACTTGAAGGAAATGCCAAAGAAAAGAGATGTGTTTGTATATGGAGCGGCAGGCTGTTCCACAAGTTAGGGGCAACTACACCAAAGGCTCAATCGCCTCGGATTTTAAGTCTGCTTCTGGAGTGTGAATGTGAAGAAGCTCTACTAAGTAAAGCAGAGCATTTTTTAACTGCAGGCGTTGAACGTATGACTTGCCTGAGCCCACATATAAGGAGTTACAGATGAGTGGTCAAGATGGGAAGTTATAAAGGCATTAATCACCCTCTCTAAATCCCTTTGTCAAACATGACAAGACAGGTATTTATCAATGACAAAATACATGGCTCAGGGGTGCCAAAGGCTTCTCTAATCAGACAAGAGGGAACGCTGTCTGAGGGACAATTTGTGGGCCGCAGATGATGGACCACCTTAGATGGGGAGGAGATTGATATGGGCTCAAACTGATTTAGGAACGCAAGGCACATAGCAGGACCAGAGGGATCATGGTCAGAGGGTGTGGTTACAGAAGATTGAAGGGCAAAAATCTTTTCAACAAAGAATTTTAGAAAAGAGTTGCAGAGGTCCAATGTAGGTATAATAGGAGCAGAATTATAGGGACTTGTAAGGGTGTTAACATATTAAAAAGAACCTGAGGCCTGTGACAGTTGTTGGAGACCAGGTTAGAAATAAAATCAGATTTTGCAGATTTTACAGCTCTCGGATAGTCAGACAGATATTGCTGTAGGATGTGAGATGATACTCTGAGTTTATCTTTCTTCCATCTTCTCTCAGTTTGCTGACATGCACTTCTGAGTGCACAGGTGGGATTATTTATCCAGGGCTCCGAAAGTGCCTTAGTGCGTTTCATCCTCAAAGGAGCTACAGAGTCCAAGATGTTTGTGCAGGTTGAATTAAAAAGAGTAATAAGACCATCAGCACTAGTAGCAACACCTCCATCCAAGTTATATAGCACAGAGTCTTTAAAAACAGCATAGACTGTATCACACGACAGCAGCGTGCAAGAGGAGACTTGACCACAGAGCATGTGACTGTAGTCGTACATAAAACAGGGAAGTGATCTGAAATACGTACGTTACGATTTCATTGACGTGAAAACAAACCATGAGACAGCACAAGGTCTGAGATTGTGCTGAGAATGTGTGAGATTAAAAGAGTTGATAAGATTTAAGAAGTCTTTAATCATAGGTTGGCTTTCATAGCATACATGTAAATTAAAGTCACCACAAATTATAAAACCTGTTATAAAATCAGCAAACTCTTGCATAAAATCTTTGTTGAATTTCGGTGCATGATAGAATGTGAGTTTGTTTTTTTTCTTGACCACATTATGGCATCCTGATGTATTCAATGACTTCATTTTAAACAACCTGATAATATTCTTACCAATGTATTACTTACTCTACAGCCATAAACACAAATTATCATAGTTACCCTCCTCTGCTGATAGATGTATTCAGATAAACAGGATTCCAAATAATATATCTGTATGAAACACCTAGGCTAACGAACAAAAGCAAAAAAACCCAACAATTTAGGAGCAATCTGCAACAGCAACCTACTACTTTTTTAGTTAGATTAGTGTAAACATGTTGGAGTTTGCAGGACTACTACTCATTATGAACTGTGTGAGAAACAGGGAACAAGGGGCCGGGAGAATAGACAAAAAATAACACTGTAAATATCTTACCATACATTCTAACCTTGTCCTATAGGTCAACAGGTGATATATTCAAGACCGGATTAATTTTAGTTACCCTGTAGAAAAGTCAGTGTCTCTGCCCACATCCATTTGACAGTCGCTACATGTTAAGTCAATATGTATTTTTGCCAGAATTAACAGATTTGTCAAATTATGATGTCAGGCACATGTACATGCTCTGATGTACTGGAGAGAACTGCAAGAATTTAGTTTGAATTGTTGGTCTTTTTACTTGGTTACAAACTGCTACCATTCTACTTTGTTTGTCCGACCCAGGTGGTCTGTGGGAAGCAGCCCGTAACGCCGAACTCCAAGGGGGCTTCAGCCTACCAGGATAATACAGCAGGAACCAGCCATGATGGTAAGGTCTACCAACATTTGGTTTCCTGCTGTGTGATGTTGGAAGTCGTTAGAGAAAGGCTTACATATGTCTGTCTGTCCATCTTTCAGGAAAGATCAAGAGTCGTCTTCTGTACTATGTCAACCTGCTGCTCATCGACCACCGCTCTCTGCTCCGCCAGGGCGAGTTCATCCTCCACATGTGGAAAATGCCAGAGAAGAGCGATGAGAGCAGCAGCAGCATTAACGCAGACAAGCTCACCTCGGCCACCAACCCAGACAAGGCCTCCGCCATGGCCATCGCCATCTTGCTGGACAAGTACTGCTACCCCGTGGTGCTGCCCAAGAGTCGCGACGTGGGCCGGGACGTCGGGGCTGGCAGCGAGGAAGCCGAGGGAGGGGAGCGAGGTCAGAGAGAGATGCCGAACCACCTGAAGAAACAGTTTGAGGCTATCGTGGCTACGGACCCCCTGCATCCGCTCAGTCCTGAGGACAAAGAGCTGCTGTGGCACTTCAGGCATGAGTGTATGCGCGACCCCAGGTGCTTATTTCATTCCAAAGAAAGTGGATTACAAAGTGTTACATAATTCCTATTTTCTTTGCTCTCATTGCTGGACATTTCATTTTGTCACTAATCTCTTCATGCCTCCCTGTCTTCAGGGCCTACCCAAAGCTTCTGGGTTCAGTCAGGTGGGGGAAACAGGAAGATGTTTTGGCAGCTCACCGTCTGCTTGAGCGCAGCAGTGCATGGGACAGCAGGTAAGAGGGCTTTTCCACTGCCACTATATGTATCTGTCCATATCCTCAGTAGGTTCAATGCCCCATCACCTATCGTCATGTCGTTCCTGTTCAGTGGTCTGGATGTTGGTCTGGCCATGCAGCTGCTGGACTGTCACTACTCAGATGCTCAGGTTCGCTCAATGGCGGTCAGGAAGCTGGAGACTCTGGAAGATGATGATGTGCTGAGATACCTTCTGCAGCTTGTACAGGTTTGTTTTTCTATCCTTTTCTTTTTCTTTTTTTTATGCTTCCATGTTAAAGGCCACACAGCTGGTGAAAAGTAACACTTACATTTACTCAAATACTTTACTTAAGTCTAGTTTTGAGGTACTTGTATTTCCACTTTTTCAATATCGTACTTGTAGTCCACTGCATTTATTTAACAGCTGTAGTTACATGATTTTACATGCAACAGCGTATAGCTTACAGCTTACAGACTATGATGCTACTATTTTAACAGTATAACAAATAATTGACATTAGATTCACCTCAACCAACTATAGTATTAAAATATTGTTTACATGTTGATGCATCAGTGATAATAAGCCATTAATAAAACACTCAAAGGAACAATTCAACATAATGAGTACTTTTACTTTTGGTACTTTAACCGAAATGTCAGACACTTTGGGAAATGCACTTACTCACTTTCTTACCAAAGGTAAAATCACTCTTATGTCTGTACTCTTAATATGAAGCTAACATGAGAAGCCAGCTTTGCTTAGCACTTAGCACCACTGGAAACTGGCCAATTAGGTAAGAACGCAAAATGTCAAACTATTCCTCTAAATACATTTAGCTGCTTAAATAAAATTATGACTGGAGGACTTTCCCTGAACAGAGCATTTTTACTTGTGGTATAGCTACTTTTACTTGAGGAAAACATCTCAAAACATCTCCTGTTGGTATTTTCTGGAAAAGTATGTAGTTTATGCAGGATGAACTGTTGTATTCTTTAGTTTTAATGTTGTTTTTGTGTGCAGCACAATGTATGGGGCTAATTGTGTGTTTTAAGTGTTCTACTTGTACAAATATCTATTAAAGTGATGGTTTTTATGTTTGAGGACTCTTGAGATCCTAATCAATCTTCTACCACTACTGACATATTCATCTGTATAACTGGTATTGTCTGCGTATGTGAATAAAAACACACAGTAGCCAGTTCACATTACCTCTGCCAAGTGATGTTTCGGCTCATTTCAAACGTGGATCTACTGAACACACATCATCACTTGTTACAGGTTATTATCTGTCACTGATCACAGTAACTAAACCACACTGTCATCATTTGAACCTCACATGCAGATGAGTCAAAATGCAGTCCACAGCAGGTTTGGCTCACAGAACAGAAAGGTGAAGAGCTTCTAGTAACTCTCCTGTTCCACTTGATTCAGTAGCACTATTTCACACTCTTTTGGAAAGAAGCAGATACACACTGCATGTTTGTCTTCTGATGTTGTTTCCGTAGTTGACCATCTGGTCAACTTTGCATGAGCCATATGATTTATCAGCTGAGGCCAACAAAGGGCCCTTTGGTCTGATAGGGAAATGACCCTTACTTTTACAGTAAACTGTAGTCCTGGTTTTCTGGTTAACTTTTATTGAGATAGCGGTTGCATCCCTAGTCTACAATATACAAGCATTTCAGTTCAGGACATTGTGTTACTGCAGGCACCAAAGTTGCAGTCAAATGTTAGTTTAATCATATCACGTGACCAGACTGCACTGCCGCTGTATGCTTCACTCTTGTTTGACTGTCTGGCTACACCTCTGACCTGCTGAACCGCTCACTGCTTCCTTTAGTCAACTTTTTGTTACAGTCCTGTGTGAACACAGTGAGCTCTGTTTTCACTGCACTTCCTGTACTGCCACCTTCCACTCTCTGCCTCATCGCACGGTAACCTCTGAATTGTCTGTTAAAGGTACCCTGTGAAGTTTTTATATGTCCCTGAGTCCTTGAAACCTTTTTAAATTAACTTCCGACCTCATTAAACATTTACAAAGCCTGTTTTGCAATTTGTCTTGAATTTGGCGTCAGCTTAAGGTCCTCTTCTTTCCTGCTCTACAGGGTGCCCTTAAAAGCTTCCTCTCCCATTTGTCAACTTTAAAAAAAATGTTTTCAGATTACCACTATGTGGTTTGGCTTGTGTACAGATGGTAATTTCCTGTCTGTGTGTTTTGATGTGTGTGTCCTGCAGGCGGTCAAGTTTGAGCCTTACCACGACAGCGCCCTGGTCAGGTTCCTGCTGAAGAGAGCTCTGAGGGTAAGCAGAACCACCAGATCTGTTTCTCACACTATCTTACAATGTTGGCAGTATATTATATGGACTGATGATATAATAACACATTATTATCTATACCATAGATCTATTGTTATCATAATTGCCATTTACAGCTAATTAAATATAGTCTTCCCTCTTTGTTTTTCATTCCTAATTTGTTTTGTTTTCCCTCCACAGAGTAAGCGAATAGGTCATTTTCTCTTCTGGTTCCTGCGCAGTGAGATCGCCCAGTCCATGCATTACCAGCAGAGGTATGCTGTCCTGCTGGAGGCCTACCTGAGAGGCTGTGGTGAAGACATGCTGCAGGACTTCAGGAAACAGGTGAGCAATAAGTCTTGAACACATCTCCTTGAATAAAATGGTGTGTGTAAAAACAAAAACAATCCAGCGCTTCAGAAACTGAGTCTTGTTTTGACTGACTTGATAAACTGATGCTCTCCAGGTGGAGATGACTGAGGCTCTGCAGAAAGTCACCCGTGAGACCAAGGCCATGTCTGCTGACAAGTACGACATTACTGCACAAGGTGAGACTCTCAGGCTGTCCTGCAGCTCTGTTTGTTGAAGAAGCACTGCGATATTCAGTTCCCGTGGTAAAATTGTATGTTTTCTAAAAAGGCATGTTTTTAATATATTCAGTAGCAAAAATGTAAAAGCATTTTATGTTATTATTACCTTTGCACATTCACTTTCAAATTCAGATTTCTTAATTGAGGGTAAAAATTTAAGGATATACAAAAAAACATTCATATCCATCAATCATCCACTACAGCATTTGTTACATGTGCTAATGTTCACTACTGGTGCTGCAGCTACTAAATTTCACCAAGCACTTTGGTTGATCTCAGACAGTAAGCTCTTTGTTTTGGCCTGTACTCCGTCAATCTCCATAATGTGCATGAGTTCCTGCCATAAATCTGCCACAAGAAACACGATAAGAACAAAAACTGCCATTCAGCTGTGGCACTGTGTGCAACTGTTCAGTCTATCTTGGTTTAAACATAATTCTGATCAAATATATCTTCAATCTGTGTGTGTGTGTGTGTGTGTGCCGCGTGCTCATCAGTGGTGTTTCAGTTGCGTCAGAAGCTGGAGACTCTGCAGTCGTCCGGTCTGCCAGAGAGTTTTAGAGTTCCTTATGATCCTGGACTTAGAGCTGGAGCCCTGCTGGTGAGGGACAAACACTTAACACACACACGCACACATACACTGGCAGTGGAGAAAACCATGCACACTAACACCACACTTATAGGTGTGTGCAAGCAGAAAACCAATAGAAACCAATATATAACAGCAGTTTTGTGCATTCAGATCGAGCAGTGTAAAGTGATGGCATCTAAGAAGAAGCCTCTGTGGCTGCAGTTTAAAAGGGCCGACCCCACCACTCTGTCCAAAGACCCCATCGGCATCATCTTCAAAGACGGCGACGACCTCAGACAGGATATGCTCATCCTGCAGGTGAGTGGCAGCGTAGGCTCTTAACACAGAAGACAGCAAATGATTGAAGAAAGACTCTTAGAAAGACTCTTTGCACTTTCATCTTGTGTCCCCTCAGATTCTGTTGATCATGGAGTCGATCTGGGAGACTGAATCACTGGATCTCTGCCTGTTACCGTATGGCTGCATCTCCACTGGAAACCGAATAGGTCAGTTGTTCAACTGGACAGATTTGAAAAACAAATGAGTTGAATAATACAGTCATTCGGTGATAGGTACCCCTTCCCTCTGTCTTTATTGTTGCATCGCTGTAGGCATGATTGAGATTGTGAAGGACGCCAACACCATTGCTAACATCCAGCAGAGTGTTGTGGGAAGCACCGGCGCTTTTAAAGATGAAATCCTTTATCAGTGGCTCAGGGACAAGTGTGTCAGCGAGGACAAGGTACGCATCACAGCCATCTCAGACACATGAGAGGTTTAGCATACCAGAAAACATGCAAATTATTATTTGGTTATTATATGGACTGTATCAAGATTCTTTGACCAGAAACAGTAATAAGGATTCCCCACTGCACCCAGCTGTGCATCCAGTTACAAAACACTGTGTAATATTTATGTATAAGCATTCCTTGGTTCTGTGAATCTACACTTGATTGCTCTTCCTCGACGTTCACATGTGTGTTTTAGTGAACTGAGGATCAAACACAGTTTCCGAGCAGCTAAATTCAATTTCATAATATTGCATCCACCTTTAAGTTTATTGGAATTCAGTTCCAAACTAATACTCATTTTCAAATTATGCTATTCAGACTAAGTTTTTCAATTTGGCACAATCTTTATCCTGAAGAATTTGTTATGCGTGGGTTGTTACCAAGCTCTATTTTAACATACAAGCATTTGTCTATTTTATGTTTTTAGAATTTCACCATGAAAAATATAAATATAGGCTTTTTAATTTAGCCACAAGCCTGCCTTGGATCTTTTTTTATATATAAAATATTCCAATTCAGTAGTGACACACATTTCTACCCATAATGATAGCACAGTATTGTTTTGCAGTACATCTACAGCAATGTAATGGAAGAGAATTCTTTTTTTTATATTTTCATCCCAGTTCGGACACAGCTTCAAATGAATGCATGAAAAAAATGTTAGCAAGGTGTTGTATTGCATGTTTTTCTCTCTCTGCAGTTCCAGCAGGCTGTGGAGAGGTTTCTGTATTCCTGTGGTGGCTACTGTGTGGCCACCTACGTCCTGGGTATCGGGGATCGCCACAATGACAACATTATGATCACTGAATCTGGTAATGATGTCTTTTGTCTGTATTTTCATCTCACTGAAGCACAAAGTGAAAAAGAATATATGAAATCATGCTGGTGAAATATCGCAGCAAAAAAGTCACTATTTTAAAATCTTGTCAAACAAGTTATTATTAAATTATTATTAATATGTTACCTCTACAGTTAATGAAACACATCCTATGTGACCATATGGTTCAGAAAAAAGAAGGTGAAGTTGAAAATAAATCTCCTTTGTATTTCTGCAGGGAACCTCTTCCACATTGACTTTGGTCACATCCTGGGGAATTATAAGAGTTTCATGGGAATCAGCAAGGAGTGGGTTCCCTTTGTGCTCACGCCGGACTTCCTGTATGTCATGGGAACATCAGGAAAGAAAAGTAGCCCCCACTTCCAGAAATTCCAGGTGCAGAAAACTGGCTTATTTTTGTCTGAATAAACTGAACATACTGCACGTCCTACACATCCATCCACCCTGCTTTAAATAATAAATAGGTCAGAAAGACCCACATAGGTCATCGATATGACATATATTTGCCAAAATTACCTATTGACCAAGTTTGATTTTAAGAAACACAATCAGCTGAGAAAAGAAATGTCTTTTAACTTCATTTTACTCAGCATTTATTTGTCTGCATGTATTATATATGTCTGTATTTGTCTGTCTCAGGAAGTGTGTGTGAAAGCTTACCTCGCCCTTCGACACCACACCAACCTGCTCATCATCCTGTTCTCTATGATGCTGATGACCGGTATGACTTCCTTTCTTATAAAACCCAATGTTCTTTTAAATGATAAAACAACAGATATATAAACTGATGCCCAAACTTCTCTCTGAAAAGTGAGACTTATTTTTTGGCCATTAACAGGCATGCCCCAGCTGACTAGTAAGGAGGATATTGAGTACATTCGTGAGGCGCTGACTGTCGGTCGCAGTGAGGACGAGGCGCAGCGCCACCTGCTGGACCAGATAGAGATCTGCCGGGAAAAGGGCTGGATGGTTCAGATCAACTGGTTTGTTCATCTGGTGCTGGGGATCAAGCAGGGTGTGGAGAAAAGGTCAACTTAGGAAGGATTAAGATTTAATTGTTTTTCATTACGGCCTTTTTGCTTTTTATTTGATGTAAATAAGAGTCTTAGATTAGTTTAAGAAGGTTCCAACAGAAAAGTCTACTACACTCTGCAAGAGTGACTGAAGAAAAGTTATCAGGAGGATTTTAACCTGTGACACTGCATATATGCACCAAGTGCCCAAGTGCAAAATTCAATTAAAATTATCATTAAATTAATTCTGTTCTGTGGTGAGGAGTGACACAGCTTCGACCAAGTCAAACATCCACATCAAACTCAAAATAACATATTCTTTTTTGCCTTACAATTGTCTTTATACAAGTCTTTGCCTGTTAACAGTGTGACCTCTCATTTCCACACATTTTAAATTCTCCCGATGCAAAGCTCCTCTATCTGCTTAACCAACTGAAACAATTACTAATAGATCTTAGTTAAGTAAGTAAAAAGTACCTTCTGAAAATAAAAACAAACCAAGTAAGGATTGGATCTCTGCGCTCTCTGTTGTCATTGTTTTACAAAGGTAAACTACTTCCTGTTTCAAGTTGTCTCTTTTCCTGCTGAGGAAACACGTTTCTGTCACATTTCCTTCACATTGTTTGCGTTGTGAAGGTACATGTCACAGTGAAGGAGAGCTGCACTGTCCCTCCACTCCAAGAGGAGCTGTTAGATTATCGGTCAAAATGTTTAATCTACTAAACATTTGTTTTTATGGAATAAAATGCAAGGAATCATTGAATTAGTAAAAATGTAATATTAATGGAATGTTCAATGTGAGTTTTTATTATTTATATTTTTAGCCATCTTTTTATTTGCACTGATTGTGAAGGACTCTTAGATGTTTTGAAAAACTTGGTGCTCATGAAATTTAAATTCCAGAAATATGTGTTAAAAGTAAAATTAATTAAGCTAATTTATGACTACATGCTGCACATCTGTGGCATTGGAATGCTACAGTGGCCTGTTGGTGACATTTAGCACATGCTGGTCAGTGCTGTAGTCCCTTCTTACAGGATATTAGAACCTATATATTTTTTTTCGTCTACTGCCTTTTCATTTGGACTGTTTTAATTACATCATCAAGACAGTGAGAAGTGAAAAAAAACTGTGAAAACTGTAAACCATCACTTTAAACTATTTCTATGCAAGGTCATATTTCATGTGCAGTAAACACCCATACAAGCCAACTTGGACTGAAAGCAACAAGTTCAAATGGATGAGACTACAGCAAGTTAAGAGACAAGCAAAAACAAAAGCCATAATTCCATTTTATTACCTAGATTATATTATAGTATTGGCCATTGCAGATTGGGGATGAATGGGAATAGAATCAGACTTTTTTCTTACATTTCAAGGCTTTTTAATTCTCTCCAGTAATAACAGCTACTATAAGCATCAGCAGTTTGATAAAAACACCTTCAACATTTTGTTATAAAGCCTTCTTTAAATGCTTTCAATCATTGATCCTGGAAATGAAATAACTGGAACACGGTAACATTTATATGTCATGGGAATGAGAATATTAAAGTTATGTACTATAAATGCTTCTTTTTGCGTTCTCTTTCATAAGTCAGACTTACTGCTTGTTTGCATTTCATGGATCCAATAATTTACATCCCCCTCTCTCATCTCTTCCATCTTTACATGCTTGTCCTCCATAAAGAAGGCTTATTCTGATCCTCAGCCAGATGCAATTCAAAACGCTTTTAAAATATCAACCGTGATAATTGACGTTAACCACAAGATGGAGCAACACTACAGCCTCTTCCCAGACGTTTCAGCACCGACACCATATGTCTCATCCTGTTCTCTCCTTCTTCGCTTCTACCCTAATTTCCCTCCTTTCAACAGCTCCCCTCTTTATTTCTGTCAGTTTCCCATTCACCTCTCCATCTCTCTTTCGCTTCCTCCTCCCCTCTCACTCTTTTCCTGCACTCATTTCAACATTAAAGTATGAGTGGGTGTGAGTGTACTACGTGAGGAACAAGCCTCTTTCATGTCACTCTGTTTTGTGGCTCTATATGTTATGATGTACAGGGTGTTGAGGGTCTAAATGGATTAGAAAGATAAGCCTCCTCATTCCCCAGAGCTTGAAGGCCTCTTTATACACTGTTACTCTGCTAATGGTAAGCCTTTTTTAGGATGCCTACGAACTGTCTAGGGGCTTATCCATGAGGTGATGGGAGTGAAGTGTGAATAATCGCAGCACCTTTCTTCCATTTGTTCCCTGTTTCTCTTAGTATTATCATTTTCATAGATGCATTTGTTTTTTTTTTTGTTTGTTTTTTTTACAAATCTTGCCTTAAGTGCAAACCATAAATAAAAAAGCATCTTCAAGAATTCTGATTATCGGAATGACGGAAGGCAGCTTTATTTTCAAAGCAGGCAAAAGTCCCCAGATTAAATTTTGAATTTTCTTCCACTGACCCATGGGTAGTTGAAAAAAATCCTTCACATTGAATAAAACGTGAGATTATAACTTTATTTTGAAAGGTCCATTTTTCAGTTTCTATTTTCAGTTTTACAACCAAATCACTGATAACTATGGTCTGTGCTACTTAGTGTCTTTACTGTAAATACACTGAACAAAATTATAAACGCAACACTTTGTTTTGTGGCAATCCTAAGGTACACCTGAGCAATACCCAAGAAAGCTCCACCTTTAAACTGTCAAATGACAGTAGGTTAAATGTTCTGACTGTAGAACTTTTTGTGCTCATTAGTTTTTACCTGTTTTATGGCAGGACATTGCATTTTCAATATCATCCCCCATGATTTAGTTTTTGTCACCATGTGAAAGCCTCTAAAATAGCATTTAGGCTATTATGTGAATGGCGCACCAAATTTATTTATGTTTTTGATGCAACATGTTAACGTAGGTAAAGTGATGTTCAAGGGGGTTTATTCAGAAGACTTGATGAAATGGAGGTGTTGGATGGCTGGCATTGGCCTGGGGTTGAGGAGCGAGCGGTAGAGGCCTGATCAGGCTTGAATAGCACGAGGGTAACAGACAAGGCAGGCAAGCAGTGATCATAAAGCAGAAAGGAAAGCAACAGGCTAGGAGTAAGCACCAACAATAAATCACAAAAATCTAGAGAACACTGAAAAACTGGGAGCTGGACGACCACTGTAGCAGAGGTGAGTGGGAGTTGAGCCAGGATGGATGTACTGCTGAGGTGGTGGGCTGATAGACTGCAGGTGTGTGTAGGCTGAGAGATGACGAGCAGACAGGTGTGCAGGAGGAGCGGAGCCGGGAACCAGGAGGGGGAGGGGAGACCACGCCCACACACAAACATACATGAGACCAACAGGGGAGCACTGGGAACTCCGGGAAGGGGAAAACACCAGAAAACACTGGAGGCCCGGCCATGACAACATGCCTCGCTTGCTGACAAACAATCTGATATTTGTCATAAATTACAAAACCTGAAAATCCAGGCTGGTCTTATAGAAATGCTGCTGGTAAAGTACCAAAGAAGAAATCGTAGATTGCTACTAAGGTTGAAAATCACTTTATGATCCTTGATACAAAAATATTTTTACAGGCTTTTGAAATGATGAGAGACTGACTTTCAAGAGGCAACATTTTTTTTTCATGTGCAGTGTAACTTTTATGGAATCAATCGATTCGCTCTCTTTCTCTATTACCTCTAGTTCTTCTCCAGGAAGACATGAACCAGATCAGACGACTGGGGAAATCACCACCTGTGCGTGTGTGCATGTGTGTGTGTATGTGTGCTCATATGTTCTTTATCCGTGAATGTGTGTGCTGCTGTCTCAGCGAAGATTAAACTTTTAGTTTTAGATCTTCATGGTGAGGTCATCTAGCCTGTCCTAACCTCTCAGAGGGAGTATTTTAGGGTCAGGACTTGGGTTGAGGTTAATTAGTAGGCTACATATAAAGCTATGGGTTCAGGTGATGGTAAAAGTTGAGAGCCATGGAAGGCATGTAGTCAGGAAGAGTCCTTACATGAAATACTTGTTTAAGAGATTTCTGCATGGACATGTAGGCTACATATCTGTGTATGGACTTATATACCGTATGTACATGTAAATGATTATGATGTGTGGGTGTGATTCACTTCAATCTATTTATGGCAGCTGCCTTTAAGTGGCTTAAAGAATATAGATGCAGATTTAATGCTTTTCCAATGAATTCAGTGTGCCTGTGAGACGTGTAGCTATTGAATTCTCCATTCGTGCATTTACCTCATTTCATCTTTCTTGTTAGTGTAGCATTATTTCTTTTACTATTACAACTTGCTTGTCTTCCATGATGCTATTTCACAGAGCTACTACTGGCACAACTGTTCACCATTATGATTAAATGAGATCATGCAGAGTAAAAGTGTTTTCAGATAGAATGTGAAACAAATTTTACACCTTGCTTTAATCACAATCATCTGGAGCGTTTAGGTAAAGCCTGATTTTAGCTAACATACAGATAGTCTAGGTGTTACCAAAGCTGTTAGCTAGCTAGCACCATAAACCAACTGTGTTCTTTTTATTTTGGTTCCTTTTGTCGTATGTTCAAGAAGTGGGCTAATATGTAATTTTTATTTAAATTGAAACATCAACTTTAACTCTTAATTTATGCTACTTAGAGTGAATTTTCATCTGTTTGCATCCCTTTGCATTGACTGAATCTAATTCTGTCTCAAAGGTTTGCTTTGCGTTCAATCTGAGCATACCATGTAGGTGTAGTTTGACATGTCTCACATTTTAAAACGAGCAGACACCGTACAGATTAAGCTCAATTTTAAGCCTGAATTGGTTGAATCAAGCAAAATGCCTGCTAGAATGGTTATTGTTTGACACACAGTTTGGTGGGGGACAAGACACCTGATAAATTACCTGAAGGGTCAGCATTCTGGCGGTCTGATGACTTGCAAGTTTTGGTCAACTGTCTTGCAGTTTGAGTAGTTCCCTCCATGGCTGCCCGCTTTCTGCCTGAAAGCAAATAAGCATATTTCTAAACATGTTTTCTTTAAGAGAGCAAATGTAAAACAGAACATAATCTCTGACTAAACTTAAACGTAAATAGGATGAATATAATGTGATTATATAAAAAATTTAAATAATGTCTGCATTTGTCACTTCTCAGTTCACATGTTAGTACAGTTCACACAATGTTCACACAATGCAATATAAGGTTTAATTTTATCTTAAGGTATAAACACCTTATTCAACTACAAATTGACTGACTGCAAATGGAAATTACATGTGAAAATTGGGCCGAAATCATGCAGAATTAGGTGACACACTGATCAATTTGAAATACATATGATTATATAGCACTTAACGAAACATTATGTAAGATAATGTGTAATGGTATAGTGTGTATAGTAGAAAAAAACACATCAAGCTTTTTGTCTTCCTTGCTTCTTTAGACACGGTCTTTTCTGGTCTCTTCACAGCCTGTGCTTTCCGACCCATACTGAGAATCCTGAGCACGGTTCTTCCAAAGAACTTACATTGTACATTCTGTACTTTCTCTTAGAGCTTGCTTACTGCAGAGTCCTGTTGGCATGTGACAGGGTTGTAAAATGAGATGCAGTGTGTAGTTCCCTTTATGCTACAAAGCAAGCGTTATATACAAAAAATAAAACAGCAATGCATAGTGAAGTGCTAAGGGCGAATTCAAGAGTCTCACAGCTTTGGGGGAAGAAGCTGCTCTGTAGTCTGGTACCAACAAAATAATTTTGAAGCTGGTATTTTAAGGTAAAATTACTACAGAAAGTTGCTTTAAAAGAATCTGTATTAATCAAAATGTGACACGCAGCATCTCTCATTGTATGTTGAGACACAACTTATAAACAGGAGTAAGTCCTTCATTTTTAGGGAAAATGAGAGTCTTGTGATCAAGGCCAGTTGTAAAATGTGCGTCAGTAAAGCTGGACTGGGCTTCTAAAAATGCAAAGTGAGTTACAATACGGAAGATGTGTACAAGCCAGAAATAATCCTGCTTTGAACTCAATGTCAACATCACACTCTGAAATTGATGTCCTCATTTCTCATAATATTGAAGTTAGATGATGCCTGCAAGTCAACTTTTCTAGCGGGGTGTCCTGGTAGCTCACATGGTGGACCATGCACCTTAGTCCTTACTGCTGTGGTTCAAATCTGGCCTGTGGCCTTTGCTGCACGTGATAGCCTCTCTCTCCTCTACCTTTCCTGTCTCTCTCTACATCACTATCAAGGAAAGCAAGGTAAAAAAAACATTTGAGAAGCCCTAGACAGGAAAGCTACATGACCACAGAGCAGACTGTATTTCGAACTTGACCTTTTAGCAGTTCCCTCGATTACAACACCTAGCGGTTTAATAATACAGCCTTTAATATTTAACACTCTGAACATATCTGTACCCGCTGTAACTGGAGACTGAACGTGGAGGCGTGTTTGGGTGCGTGCTTGTGTGTGTGGGCCCTGCTGGTGAGTGTGCCACATCAGATACCCTTACTGACAGAATACGAGGGCGCATGGGAGTGCGTGTTAGTGTGTGTATGTGTGCAACCTGACTCTACCTCTCACACTATCTGTATTTAGCATCAGTTACCATCAGGTAGAACAATTAGTCACTGAGGAGGTTGGCCAAGCAATTAGACTGGGAGGAAGTAGAATGTGAAACGCACAACCCCACCGCAAATGTGGTCATTTACTTCATTAATTACTTACCTTAAACTGGTTGAAAATCAGGAAGCTCTCTAATATCTTGGGGTAGAAGTCAGATGGAGAAAAGCAAACAAATGTCACTTTAACCTCAAGAAAATAATCTTTATGCTAAATGCTGACTGTTGTTCTTCAGCACTTTTCGCGAGTACATTATGTCCTGTGTTCTTAGCAAGGAAGGCAAGGAAACTACAGCACATTTAGAACAAATTCATTCAAAGTCCTTTCAATTAGAAAGTGAGATAACAATAAAGAAAAAAAGAAAATGTAAAACAGCTTCAGCATGTTTGGATTTAAAGGTAACCTGTGGGGGTTACATTTTTCAAGTAACACTGAAGAAAACACATGACCAGGGATTTCTCCCATTCTGAAACCCTGTGTGGGGGTCCGCCTTATGTTCCCTAAGCCCTATGTTCCCTCTTTGGAAACACTGGACCCAATGCATTTGGCAAAGACCGTACTTTTCCTCAGCCCTATGTTCAGTCAAAGATATTTCGAATATGGAAAAGACCCTATTTTCCCTCAATCCTATGTTATCTAAATCCTATGTTCCCTTAGCCCTGTAATCCCTCAACGCTCCCTCAGCCCTATGTTCCCTCAGCCTTGTAATCCCTGATCCTTATGTTCCCGCAACCCTATTGTCCCTCAGCCCTATAATCTTTCAACCCCATAATCCCTCAAAAACATTTTCAAATTTGGAGAAGACAATACATTCCCTCAGTCATATGTTCCCTAAACCCCAGCCCTATTCTCTCTTCGCCCTGTTATCCCTGAGCCCTATGTTCTCTTTGCCCTAAAATCGCTCAGCCCTATAATCCCTAAACCCTATGATCCTGCAACCCTATAATCACTCAGCCCTATGTTCCCTCAAATACATTTTTAAATTTGGAAAAGACTATACATCCCCTCAACCCAACTGTATGTTCCCTAAATTCTATGTTCCAGTAGTCCAATAATCCCTGAACCCTATGTTCCCTCAGTTATATTATCAAATTTGGAAAAGGCCCTGTGTTCCCTCATTGTTGGAAACAGCCCTATGTTCCCTCGGTCCTATAATCCCTCAGGTATCTTTGACACAGAATCCTTAAACTGAACTGACTGTATTGAATCATCATTGTCACTGACAAATCAGTGATTAGATCATGAAATCCACAGACATGTTCATGAAAACTCTGTTGCAAGACAGGTGGGTGCAGCGTTATTACATTTATAAACAGTGCTTATATAAGACTAGTTTAGAAAAGATCTAAATGTAACAGTTTGAACCAGACGCAGACTGAACGTACAGTCACACAGTAAGAGTTTATTTAAAGCAATTATTTGACTTTTTTTATTTTCTGTTAGGAGTCTAGCAGCAGCAGCTCTCTTAGAGCTTTTTTAGAAACACATGAGAAAAGCCCTTTATAAAAAGCCAGCCTCCTTGAGATAAAGGCGCCGATTAGTTTTTAATCTTTTTTGGAGATGAACCGACTGAAGCTGATTCTTTGCTGTAATTTTAGCTGGTGAAAGCCTGTCTTTGTTATTGACTTGATGAGGCTATTAAATATACTGCACTGTAACCTGTCACTGAAGACCTAGTCCATATGTTATGTGCCTCATGTGAACTGTCATTATTTCTCTTTCTGGAGTAAAACACTGTATAATTTTAATTTGCACTAGGATGCCTTTTCCCTGGTAATAAGCTCTGTGAAGATGTCCCTTAAGACCCCACAGGTTTGCATCTAAACCTTAACAGAAGGCACACTAATTAAAGTGTTAGAGGGCCCAATAATCTCTGCTTGCCTCTGTGTGGCTGTTAGTCCTTTGCGAAACACCCAATCAGCCAGCCGGTCTTTTACCCACAAGCCCGGTGTGCAGAGTATTAAGAGAGTGTACACAATAATCTCTGTTGTGGAGTTTCTGCTACTCAGCCAGCCATTTGGAGAAGAGTATTATCCCAGCAGAGCTAAGCTTCTACTGAGCTGAGGATTGCACTACTGAGTCAGAGCGTTGCTGTTGTTCCTCTCACCTGCTGCTCCCAGCAAACCAGCATGGCTGACTGACTGACTGGGAGCTCAAAGGAAACCGGGCCTGCCACTCAGCTGGAGTCACTCAGAGTTGATGTGAAATGGCTCTCCGCAGATCCCCTTCCTCCACCTGTGCAGGTGAGTGCCACAGGAACGTATAGGAAACCCAGCAGGACACTCCTTTGTGTGGCCTGTCCGATTGTCCCTCCTGTATCTTCACCCTACAAAAAAGGACACACTAGACAGGACCACCGTAGAGTAACCTCCCTATTGTCCCTTCCCATTTGGTGTGTGTTTGTGTGGGTGTGTGTGTGTGTCAGCAGGCCGTGTGGGGCAGCCATCAACAGGCAGCTCTTTACGGCAGGCAGGGTATACAGTTGCATGGGAGGCTGCTGTAGTTTAATTCAATTACTCATTCAGACCCCTTGGTGCTAACATAGTCCCCTTGTTGTTCTCAGCTTGTTTCCTGGAGGAACTTTTGTGCCACATTTGAACTGAATTATCAGTTTTTAAGCGTGACATTATCTCAGACATGAGCTCCTCCGCATTAAACCTCATACAGGACGGTAAACTGGGTTAGTTTTTTATGTGTGTTTTACTGTAAGTGAGGTGAGAAAGCTGTTAGGGCAGAATTCAAATGATCACTTTGGTTCACCTAACAAACCCTGTAACCCTGAAAGGCAAAGGCTATACAAAGCATCCCCATGCTGTTTAGAAACCGCCCAGAGCTGAGAAGCTGAATGCAGAAGAAGCAACCTGTGGGTTGTAGTGCAGTTATATTGGACTGCTCCAGGGGAAACATTTTGAAACTATGCAGGCAGGCCATATTGACTGCAGCAGTGAAATGATTGAACTGCTCTGGGATGTCAGGATTTCCCATCGAGCCTCCTGGAGGTTTTATGTTCCAAAGTCATTATAATATCGTATCCTTGATGTGAGATGGCCGATTGATAACCAATAATGACTTTCCAGCTGTTGCCAACGCTGCCTTCCTTTGACATCCAAGCTAGGCTTCTACGTATTTTGTTTACCCAGAAAAGCACATGTGGAAAGTTCCATTACTGCTGTTGTATGGAAAATTGACCTGACATGGAGGCGTTCATTTTTAAATGTCATCTATTAAAACTCTTTGGCATTTCAGATATTTAACTACTACACATAAAATGTCTTCTACCTCAATGAAAAGGTATGCTCTTGCACATTTCAGGTTTCCACATCACACCTGTATAAGTTATGAGACCACGTTTGGCTTCCAAACTAGTTGCAATGTCACAAAATACTCTTTAAAGACAACCTGTAGATTTTTCTTGAACAAAACAAAAGCTAGGTTTACATTTAGAGGTACTCACCAAAATGCAATGGGTGTATTTTTCAGGTCTCTTTGTTGGTGCATTACTGCCACCTGTAGATCAGTGGAATAGTGTTGTATTGAATCACCCACATGCTGGTCAGACAAACAAAACATTAAAAGTTAAAAACTTCATGGGAACCTTTAAGTTTAGCACAGCCATACATTCGGCCCTTCATGTGAAAACAGCCATCTAGTGTTGAACATACTTCATTCTGCACACTAAAGCTTAAACATCCAAGTAACAAAAAGTAAAATACATTTCCTTTTGAAAGGAGGGCGGGGAACAAAATTCATGCACAATTAAATGCTTTGGAAACATTATGTTTTGATGTGTTTTTTGTGCAATTTGGCGACCCTACTGTTTCAGAGTGTAATTCAGAGCTGTCGTAAATAAGGACAACTGTACACATGCATTTCTTATGATTACATTATGATCAAAACCTAGAAAAGCAATTCCTGAAGAAATTGCATTGTGAATGCTGTTTACTGAAGGGCTTTCACTAAACTGAATTGCTGACTTGAAAAAAAGTTAAATAGTATAAATGTATGAAACATGTGGAATGTTTTAAGGGTTTTTGAAAGGCTTGCACTAAAGTAAATTGCTGTCTTGAGCAAATTTGAATAGTACATAATGTATGAAAAATGTGGAAGGTTTTAAGGATTGTTGAAAAGCTGACACGAAACTGCTGGCTTTAATTTGCATGAAGCAGCTGAAGGACTATGAACACTTGGAAACATGGGTAATGTTCTAAAGAATATGAATAAGATGAGTTGAGTTGAGTAAGTTGAATAAACTTCAAATTGCACTGATAAATTTAGAACATTTTAAGGTTTGAATGTAGTGAGAAATGTGAGAATGTCCCAAGTGTTGTGAAGAAATTACCTGAAATCTTTAGAAAGGGGTTATGAAGACTTAGAAAAGGTTCAAATGGAGTAATTAGTATGAAGGTGACATAAATTATCAACACCCACTGAAGGTCCTGGGTGAGCGGAATGACTGATAAACTGATGAATGACTGAGCCGCATAGATTGATGGGTGTGGTGGGGCTGGGCTCTTCCTTGAATACAAGCCCATCTCCATTGTCTTCAGAGCATTGAGGTACAGATGTGGGCAGACCAACCCCCCACAAGAGATGAGCCCAGTGAGGGTGGTGTCATCTGTACACTTCAGGAGCTTGGTGGTCTGGTGACTGAAGGTGCAGCTGTTTGTGTTTAGGGAGGAGAGCAGAGGGGAAAGAACACAGCCTTGAGGGGAACCAGTGCTGATGGTCCTGGAGTCACAAACTTGTTTTAGGCTCCACGTGCCACTTGTGGTTGGACAGGAAGTCTGTGATAGACCTGCAGACATGCTCAGCTTGGAGAACTTGTCCTGCAGCAGAGCTGGAATAATGTTGTTGAAGGCAGAGTACACAATGTACCTGGTTCCTGGAGAGTCCAGGTGTTGGAGGATGCAGTGAATGGCCATATTTACTGAGTTGTCTGCATTACATCATTACATCATCTCAATCAGCTGTGTGCTGAGCTTGCATTCTAAGGTTTCCATGGTGATGGTAAAAGCTGTCTGACTTAGACAGGCTTAGAAAGCTGCTCTCACTGAGTTTTAACCTGTAGCCCTGCTCTGCTTCTACGGCTCCTACAGAACAAATCGTAACTCTCAGTGCCAAAGTAAACATATAGTTTGAGAGATAAGATCCTCATGAAGATGATGTCTGAGATTTGTGTGTCTACTGTCAAAATTGTGTCCACAGCAGCAACATAGAAATGTCCAGCTTTCTGCCTCTTTTCTAAAACTGCAGGACTCTTTTACTATGAGAGTCTATGCGGCAGTTGGGTGGGACTGCTCTCATTTTCAAGCTGACTGTGCCAGCTGTGTAAGTCTGTTTGCTTTCAAAGTTACACATCAGCGGCAGAACAAGTTTTCCTACAACTTGTGAAAAAATTAAGTATGTAGAGTGAAAAAAAAAAAAAAAACTCAGCGAGTTGAAGACAAATTTTTAGGAAGATTTTGAAGTGAATTCCCACTGTCAGTTGGTCCTCCCACTCTGGCTGCCAACATTCTGTCCCAAAGACACTCATTATAAACATCAGAAAACAGGCTGAAAGCGACATGAAAGTTGGCTAGCGATAGCGTAAAAAGGACTGATGTAAAAAAGTGGAATTAATTGGAAAGAGTCCAAAAGTTTGTAAACGTTTTAAAGTTGGAATCGCGTTTCTATGTGAATGTATGAATTAGGTGGAGGAGCTTGAAGATCAGTGAGTTTGAAGGATTTTCTCATTGACTTGTATTATAACGAAGTTTCAAAGAAAGTTGAATAGCTTGAAAATTTGAATAGGATTTGAAAGTTGAATAATACAAAGGAAGAAGGAAAGATGTGGAAACTTTTCATTTTTGAATGGACTTTCTAGCTTAAAGCGTATGAATGAATCAACTTGAGATTTATAGCGAGACCTCTGTGCCTGACCCAGCCAAACAATAACTTACTTTTTACAGCTCTTTTCTAGTCTTTTTGACAAGCCACTCAAAGCGCTTTTACACTACATCTGCATTCAACATTCACACACTGAGCCTAAGTGCTCAAACAGAAATTAACATTCACACACATTCATACACTGGTGGAACAGCCACCAGGGGCAATTCAGGGTTTATGAGGAGCCAGGGAAGCCAGAGTGAGGAGCCAGGGATTGAACCGCCGACCTTCCGATTAACAGGCAACACGCTCTACCTCCTGAGCCACAGCCGCCCCAACTGTCCTGTATTCTTTCAGCTGTTTTAGCTCTTGCCAATGAGTAAAAGCCAGTCCGATAGTTTCCCTTGTCTAGTCGCTTGCTCGGTCACTCTCTCTTTTTCTCTTTCTCACTTCCTCTGACATCGTCATTTTCTTTGCAGCCTCTGCCAGGATATGCATACTGAGAATGCCAAGCTAGCTTCTTCCAAAGAACTTACATTATAAATGATATAATTTGTTTTGCTTTTTATATCTTGCTTGCTAAAGCATTACACCGTTTTTACCACCTCCTCGCAGTTTCCAGCAATGAATGAGACTTCATTCACACTATTACAAGTCAGTGCAGCATCAAAATTATTATAAAGCTGTTATTTCAAGATAAAAATACTACATCATTTTGCATTAATGTTTCAAAAATAGGTGTTGCAGATCTTGTGCATCAGTAGCTGAAATGCTGAAAATCTTTACAGCTGTAATAAATAAGAATTTTAGTAATAGCACGAAACCAAATAGGGTTAGAAATGTATTCAGCTGCACCTTGGCAGAGGCTTCCATACAATCAGTAAGCCAGAGCTGAGACAACATGTGATAAAAGCATCAGTGCTGTGCTACTGCCCATTAGCTGTTCCCTCAAAGATGCCCTTTGTCTCTGCCATTTGAAATTACTGTGAAAATAGAGAGTGTTTATCTTATACAATCAGTTTGAGGATGTGTGAAATTCCAAAAGGTTCTCCTATAAAGCAACATTTTGAGAAAACTAAGGAAGCTTTTTTACTGTTGGGCACATGAAAGGGGATACAGGTTAAAACTTGAACTTCAATTTAAAATAATTTGTGAGGGGAAAGGTGTTATTGGATGTGAACAGAACAACATAAATGTGACAAAATCTCTGAGTAAAAAATATGTATTATTATATATATTTCCCCAAAGATTACATAATTGAGCATTGTGACAGTTGATATCACTTCTTGAAATAGATTGCCCAAAGATGCAATGAGTAATATTTCTAAATTCAGTCTATGAAATTAAGATATACCTTTCTAAAACATATTTTGGGAATCTCTATCTTTGGGCATAATGCATTTGGGTAATCTATTTTCCACTTTAGTTTAAAATCGAGAACCATTCCATAAATCCTTATTTTCGTTTTCTGTGATGCCCTGCTTTATATTAATACCAGAGGGATGTTTCTCATTCATTCCCCCTCCTACCAGATTTAAACTGGCGACCTTCCAGTTACAGGCCTGCCTCTCTAACCTCCAGGCTACTGTGCTGCTGTCAAGTGAGCTGGGAGGAACAGAAACACCACTGTTGCTATAAAATATCACTCCATAAAGCTCTATAATGCCTAAATAGAGCCATTATCAAACGTTTCCCCCCTCTTGACCTGGCTGACAGATCTCATGGCCTTACAGTGAGTGTTGTACAACTCAGTGTGCATGAGAGAGAGAGAGATTCAGAATGAAACAGGGAGAGAGCTGTCCGTGGTACTGAAATGAGAGCGCAGCACGTGGCCTGGTGCGTTACTATGGCTACAGCTGTCTGTATCCCTAAAATAACCATACACACACACACATAGTAACCTTATTGCAAAAAACCCTGCAAATCTGTTGTGGTTCTTGACAACACAGCAGTCAGATTGATAAAGATTGGAGAAATATCTGTTTTGTCATCGGTGAACGTAAACTCCCCTGAGGGACTGTGAAAAATCTGTCCTTCATACTAAATGGCTGAGCAACTGGTGTTTTTTCTTCCCTGCACAGTGTACAAAAAACAAAAGACGTTTACACCATTTACAATATTTTTTGTCTCATGCTTTTTGTTTCCTTGAATTGTGTTCTTTGTGTTTTGAGACTAATTGTTGAAAAGTTGGCCCTATGTAGGCTTGTCCTTTGTAAAGTGCCTTGAGACATCATCTGTGATTGACTGACGCACACGTCAATTTGCACAGCGTGGAACAAAGCATCACTAGGCCACTTTGCATATTTCTGGCTCCACTAACAATGAGTAGTGACTGAAAATGTCGATCCTCAAAACCCAGAAATTGTGAGCTTGTGCCATGAAGCAAGAGGTCCTAGGTTTGATAAGAAAACATCAAATCTCCATCCTTACTTGAAAAATGTGTGTGAGGAAAGTGAGTGGCCTCCAGTTTCTTAATGTAACATCTCAAGAAGTTTCAGAGCAAGGCACCTAACCCCTCAATGTTTCACTGGAGCTGTTTCATAGAAAAATGCATGCCTGTGTTAATCCTGGGCAGCTTACAGGTGTACAGTCTTTCCATTATTAGGGTACACACTGGGAAACAAGAACTTCTAGCTTCTGCATAAGTGTTGCCGGGCCACTGTTGAAGCAATATATTAACATACTTTTTTGCTTTCTTGCTGAGAGTTGGATGAAAGGATCAGTACCACTGATCGGCTATTAAATATAAGCTATAAAGACTGGAAACAAGGAAACAGCTATCCTGATTATGTCCAACGGAAACAAAATCCACCTACCAGCAAATCTAAAGTTCACTGTTGACCATGTTATATCTTGGATGTCTATTTTGTCTCTAAGTATAAAATGAAAGGTTGTGGTTTTACGGGGGGTTATGTGGCAACACCTACTTCTTGGCTGGGAGCAGTGACTTCCTTTGACAGCAGTGACACCACTTCCTTTTTTATAGATTAACCAACCATATGGTATTATTGGGTGAGCTTTAGAGGTGCTGGTTACCTTTGGACAGAGCCCGACTAGCTGTTTCTTTGTGCTGAGCTAAGCTAACCAGCTGTTCACTGTAGTCTTATGGGCATCTATGAGAATGGTACAGATCCCATCGAACTCTTAGCAAGAAAGCACATAAGCTTATTTTCCAAAAGTTCAAACTATTGATGGAGATTAAGGTAGGGCAGTCATATTTACTTTTACTTCTTGTGGCCAGGTTTCACTTCGCAACTTAAAATTCAGGTTTCTTGTGTAAGTGTTAGTGAACTGACAGCTAGAAAAGCTTTTCAACCAAAATTACATTCATTGCCATGCTGTTTTCCCAACCGTTTGAAGGTAGAAGAAACATATCTTTTTATATTCATTTTATGACAGTTTTAAGGTGCAGAAATGTGAAGCAAGGTTGACTTTGCCTGGATACATAAAAGAAAGCTGCACAGGACAAGATGTGAAAATGCTCCTGAATCAATACAGCTGAATCATCCAAGAAGCTGTAGACTCACCCTGTTTCACTTTTGTGTGTTGTCCCCGGTGGAAAATATTTACCCAGGACCCACTGCCTATAAATGTACTTCTTCACCAACTCCATGTATAAAATGTTGAGTTTTAGTGACTGACATTATAACTAATTAATAAAATACGTAATTTCCAAAATAAATGCCTTACAGACATGTGGACCAATGGTGCAGGATTCGTCCCAGTGGCCACAGCACTCAGTGAGTCTTCCTCCATCCACAGTGATGCCCTGTACCATATGACCAAGGACATGTCTGGGATGGTACTGGAACCAATGTCCTACAGCATCCTGGAGTGTAAACCTAGTAAAGAAGAACCAAGGGCTGAGGAATCACACAGTTTGTTACAGGTGATTAAAGTAGACCAGAGAAAGTGTAAGGTGTGTGTGTGTGTGTGTAACCCCCCCAACATATTAATGTAGCTTTTTGAGAGCCAGTTTAAAGTTAAGACCTTTGAGGTTTCCACTGTTGGTGTCTGCTCATACTCACAGAGAGCTACTTGTAAAATTCAGCTCATAATGTAATATTTCCTGCAATGGTAATGTATTTCATAGAATTGCATCACTTTATGAGTTAGCATAAACAGAAAAAATCTCATTAAAATGACTTCAGATATTATAATCTCTGATGATGGTGGAGGGAGCTGCTCTCCAAAATTTGTCTTTCAAGATGTTTATTCGTGTAGTCTTTCAAAATAAAATTTGTAACTGAGATATTTGGATTGTTTAATCCAACCTGACATTGAGTAAAAAGTGTGAATGAGTTTGAGGTTAATGTTAATTTTGGGCAAAGACTTCAGGGTTAAGGCGTGTGTATATAATAAATACATAATGTATATAATATAATATATATAAGGCTGATATTAGAAATAGGATAATGGTAAATCCTGGGGTATATGTGCGTGTGCATGTTGATGATTTTTACTAAAATGCACACTGTAAGGAAGACAGAAATATAATCCTGGGACAAAAGCAATGCTTCTATTACATTTTATATATACTGTAGTTGCTTTTGTGATCATGGTGTAGCGCTTAGCTCTCAATTTCGAAATCTGAGTAATACATTTTAAGAAGAGACGTATTTTAATTAAAAAATATCAAAAACACTCCAGAAAAGAGGAAAGTAGCTCAACGCATGATCGCAAACCAACTTGTGAAAGGAGGTTGAAATTGGAGATGTAGGGGAGAGTTGGATGAATTGAGCCGGTGAGTCACCCCTCATTGTTTCTAGGTAACCATAGACAAAATCGGTCATGTGACCAAACTTTTTGTCCATTTTACCCACCCTGTGGTCGAGAAAGGGCTTGTGAAATGAGTGGTAAACATATTTTAAAAAACATTTTTTTTCTGTCGTTCAAAATGATTTTTGTTATGTTCAAGGGGTCATGATTTTTGTGTCTGAACAATTACAGACAAGTTTGAAAAGAATCTCACATGTATTAGTGATTTAGGAAGTTCTGATATGAGGCTACACTGTTAGCTCGAAACTGCTGGGTGATACAGGTTAGTTAAAATTGCAGAGATGAGGTAGCTAATTTGAGCCAAAAGGCCTGGCCACTTATGATTATTATTAAAGTAGGATACATTTCATCCTTACATTTTTACATTACAGTGGGAGAGGTACAGAATGGAAAGTCCATATGTCTGGTGGCAAAGGACATGAAGATCGATAGGATGACTTTGAGGTGAAACACTGATATAAAACAACTAGGAGCAGTAAAAAGAACAGGAGATAAGAGGACAGGACATGCCAATCAAGTTTTTGATGAAGAAATGGAGACAGAGCATTTACAGTCTAAACAAACCAGATATAAGATGTTAATTAGTGAGCTTTAGAGGTGCTGTAGAAGGTTAATGTTTCGTGAAAATATTTCAGAGGATTAAGACTGGTATTGAAAACAGTTTATTGGTAAAGATTGGGGTCAGCGGTGCCTCAGAAGGTATTTGTGTGGATGTGTATAACAGGGTGTGGTGTCTGAAGGCTTTCTACTAAAATGCACACTGCGAGGTAGACAGCAATATTATCCTGGGACAAAAGCATTTTACACATAGTTCATGCTTCTGTTGTGGCTATTACACACAGGTCTCTCTTCAAGTTACATCAGTGAGCTATTTAAGCAACCAAGGCTGCTCCCTCTCTCCATACTGCAAAAAGTATCCATCTAAACCTGTCATTTTAAAATAAGAGCAATTTCAAGAAGACACATATTTTTTTTATTAAAAAATAAAACACTCTCAGAAAGGGGGAGGGAAGTTCCAAGGATGACTGCAAATTAACTTGTGAAAGAAGGTTGAAAATTGAGACGTAGTGGAGAGCAGGATAATTTGTGCCTGTGGGGAAGCTGAGTCACCCCTTGTTTCTAGGTAACCATAGACAAAATTGGTCATGTGACCACACATTTTTGAAGAGTGGAATGAATGGAAAGCACATTAAGTTTAAAAGGCAATTATAAAAAAGTTTGAAAAAATCTCACACATAGGTTAGGAAGTGCCAATATGAGGCTATACTGTTAGCATCACATTAGCTCTAAACTGGTGGATGATACAGGTTAGTTAAAATGGCCAGGGTGATAGCTAATTTGAGCCAAAAGGCCTGGCCACTAATTTTAAAGTAATATTTTATTGTAATACTTCATTTTAGCACTGCTGTGACATTTTTAAGTTTACACTAGAAACCATCATGCCACGCTTCTATAAACAAAAGACAGGCAGGGTTTCAACTCCTATTGTGGATTTAGAGAGAGCAGTGGGAGAAGGACAGAATGGCCCATACATCAGGTGGCAAGGGACATGAAGATCAACTGGATGACTTTAAAGTGATACACTGATATAAAACAACTAGGATAAGTGAAAAGAACAGGATATAAGAGGACAGGACCTGTTAATCAAGATATAAAGTTTTAATTTGAGAGCTTTGGAGGTGCTGTTCAAGATAAATGTTAGTTTTGGGAAAAGACTTATTATTATTAAGACTGATATTAGAAATAGCTTAATGGTGTGTGTGTGTGTGTGTGTGTGTGTGTGTGTGTGTGTGTGTGTGTGTGTGTGTGTGTGTGTGTGTGTGTGTGTGTGTGTGTGTGTGTGTGTGCCATTGAGTGAGTTGTCTGACTACTGGGTAGGCCGTTGAGTGATTTTTACTAAAATGCACATTGCAAGGAAGATAGCATTATTATACTGGGACAGAAGCGATGCAACTAATACATTTTACACAGAGTGTCACACACACACTGGCCCTCATTTATCATTCTTGCGTAGAAACGGGCGTATTTTTGTGTGTAAGATTATGCTTACACTGGTCTCAGCGCCTGATTTATGAAGCTGTGCGTACCTTTGAAATCCAGGTGTACGCACCACCTGGTGTTGATAAATGCGGCGGCTGAAAACGTGTATAATTTGAATGAAACGCCCCCAATTATTCAAGCTTCAGGAGGCTGCACCCAGGACTTTACGGCAAGGACTGACGGAATACGGCAAGAAATACGTGGTTTGGAGCTGGAAATCCACAAGTTAAAACTTCAGAAACAAAATATTATGTTGTTTTGACAGATTTAAATAAAGATTAAATGTTTAGTTTCACTACTAGAGCCCCTCCCCCGCATAAATGTTCAAAAATATTGTGCATTTTAATATTACGAGGTTTTTCATTTGGAAACAATTTAATAATTTTTTATTCTATGATTTAAACTGGACACATTTTTAACAAAATGTTCAACGCGCTTAAAACTGGACACGAGCAGTCAGATGAGCCATAAACAGTTCAGGTCCAGCCGGAGAGCCAGTGCTGGAGTCAGGGGGACCACCGCGGGCTGTCAGCCTCGCTGGAGCGGACCAGTGCGCTGTCAGCCCCAGAGGAGGATGCGCTCATCCCGGAGGAGCAGGGCACGGGCCAAGAGCCTCTCGCTGAGCGTTCAATTTGATGAACGGAGGACATACGGACAGATACGGGGCGGTGTACCCCCAGCGTGCAAAGCAAGGCTTCATAATGTTTTGCAGCTTTGGGAAACAGTGCTCTGCGCTGTCCTGGGACTATTACGCACGGACACGGGTCGTTTATGTGGCTTATGAGTGAAACATTGTCCAAACACAATGATGAGCTGCACCACGTCTGTACCACCTGTTTGTAGAGCGCGTTCCACAAACTAGAAGTTTTTGTCTGTTCCTAGAATTATAAATTGGCTATTTGTGGTGCTCCAAGAGATTTAGCACTAAAATGCCCATCAATGTCCCAAATAAGCTCCAAATGAAAGAATGTTGCTCTGATAAAAGCTGCTCCATCACCTCCGGGACCGGGCTTTACGCACTGACCCAGGACTCACACATGAACAGAGATCAGCATGCCAGAGTCTGGGGACGCGGGGCCTTTAGCGGGTGTCGGTGCTCGCTGTGCGGTCATAATATAAAGTTTGTCTGATAATAAATGCAGGGCTTTGTGCGCGACATGTCTGTGCCCACTTCACCTAAAGGGCGTGGGGCTGTGTCCATTTCGGCAGCCAGTCTCAGTGCTTCAAGCCTTCCGCTCATGCTCTTCGTTGTTTTAACATTTTTTGCTTGTAGTCTTTTCATTTGAAGGTCCACATTTTATTAAAAGCAAACCCAAATAAAAGGCACCAAAAGATGTTCTGACTGCTCAATAGGCTGCATAAAGTCCGTGCTGCTCAAATATAAACACAAAAATTAATGTTTCAAACGCTGTTTCTGTTACAGTGGGTCATAATATATCATGTATTTTAGTTTGTCAGTGCATTTTGTGCTGTTAGGAAATGATTTCTGCGCATTTCGGCTCTAACTCAAAACTTGCGTACATGTACACCACCTCCTGAGCTGGCGTAGGATTTGAGCGCGCCGTACGCCAACGTCCATATTGATAAATGTCAAAGTCACCGTGGTTTTGGGAGTACGCCAGGTGTACGCTGGAAATTTGGTGTACGCACTTTTGATAAATGAGGGCCACTGTGATTATGGTGTAGCTATTGAGAACACACAGGTCTCTCTTCAAGTTACATCAGTGAGCTGTCTAAGCAACCAAGGCTGCTCCCTTTCTCCACACTACAAAAAGTATCCATCCAAACCTTTCATTCTCGAAATAAAAGCAATTTTATGGCCCATATAGAAAAAAAAACTCACAGGAAGGGGTAAATCATTTCACCATTTACTGCAAATCAACTTGTGAAAGAAAGTGACATTTGAGACGTAGTGTATTTCAGAAGCAGACACGATTTCTAAAATCAGTTAAAACCACGCAAAAAGAATTAGAATTTGGCAGCAATGTGATTTCTTTAATTCAATCAAAACGACATTTTGAGACACGCCATCAAGACTAAATAACATATTGAAGACGGACATTTTTTACAGTGGGACACGCTCAGCGCGCCGGCGGTGCGCAGGCAGCCTTCAGATCCCACAGTTGGGTAGATGGGTATCACCAGCATGAGAGCAGGCTGCTGAGTCTACATGCGCAGCATCTTAAATCTGATAGAGCTTTCTTTACCAAAACAATGTGGTGCAGATGAACTGTCGCTCCTCTTGGACTGTGGACTAACTGGAGTGACCTCGGGTGTCATTTGGGGATGATGGGGATGAAGGTGGTGATGAGGAATCCGGCTGTTTTTTTCTGCGGAAACCGCCAACTTTCACTCCCTCTCTCCTTCTTCTACTTCTCTGTGTGTCTGTAAAGCGCAACAGCATGCAGGTCTCCCCGGGTGAAGACAAGATCCCCGTAAGTAAATCCCTAGCCAACCACCGCCACTCTATTGCTTTTCATGTCTTTGCCTTGAGTTTATTTCGCTACACCTGTGAGCAGTCTGCGTTAACATAATTTTTTTGACGACACCCTGGAATAGTTTTCATTGCCAGTCTTCATTTGGCGACACTGTGAAGAACTCCGCGAGGCTGTTTACAGTTACCTCACTAGAAACAGCTGCTTAGGAAGTAATTCTGTAACTACTACCTTTGTTCAGGAGACTATTTGATACCACGCTACAGGACACACAAAACAAGACAACATAAGATACCGTGAAGACCCTTTTTAACTTTAACCAAAGTATTATAATAGGTAAACTGTTTACCGTGTTGACATTTTTATGGTATCAGCAAACACGGGATGTTGAAGGATTTAGGACCCTCTGGGAACGTCCCCCAGAGGTTTGGTTAAGCTTTCAAGAACAGAGCACCTGGCAACCTCCTTGAAACAAGCTAGGCTAAACCAAATGGGAATCCTCCCAGCACACTTTCCTTTATATTAAAAAAAAAGTCTCAGCAAATAGAAGGAAAAGTTTCAGCTATGAGAAGGTAGCAGCCACTGTGTGTCCTGTAGAGTCTCAGCTGCTGAAAATATACTAAACTTCCAATGGATATGATTATTTCACTTGGCAGTGCTTTACAGTAGACTGCTGCTATGTTTCCAAATGCATTTTACAGTGAATCTAGTTAAATTGATTATAGGTACTAAGAATGACAAATTCTCATATTCATAACCTGAGAATGATTTTTTTAAACATAATTTGCTTATGAAACAAAGAATGTACATCTCTGAAAACATTCATTTGATCTAATTTATTCAGCTCTGCGTCTTCACAGGCAATAGAAATTGCTCTCTAGTCTAGATCTTTAGGTACTTTTTTGTTCCATTCTGGACATGTTTGAGGGCACTAAACAGGGCACGAGTTCCACACTGAGAATTCAGACATTCTAATTAAATAGCAGAAAGTGAATGTAGTTATGGCTTCGTTTTTGACACATCCCATGTAAAAAAACAAAAAACAACTGATGAAAGGTGTAATTGTTCTACCCAACAGTTGCAAGGAAGATGTCAATCGAGCACAATCTGTGCACACTCACACGGCCATTAGAAGAAGTCCAATCAGTCTAACTAAGTGAAAACACCTGTGTGGGAGGAACTGTGAGTCCTAAGGGCTTTTAAATATTTTAACTGATCTGGCACCGGAGCCAACAAAGCATGTGGCCATATTTCAGTGACTTCCAGATACAAACTTTACTTTGACAGTCAGGATGGATAAGCAGTCCCCTAAGCTGCAGTTTTGACATTCTGGAATCAGAGTTGAACATTTGACCACAGTTGTTGGGAAATGGTGAGGCATTTCGAAATTGTACATGCTAAAAACAAAGGCCTTGAGAATCCTTCAACTAACACTATAAAGATCATTGATGTTTTTGTGTCATGTGCATAAACTGGACTTAAAGTTGCGACTGTTTGTAAACGTAGTCAATTACATATCTACTTTGCCACAGTGTTAGGTTACGGCAGCTTGTTTGCTATATCGAACATTTTGTACCAACATCATTAGCTGATAACCAATATCTTTACAGTGTATCAAATGACAATGTGAAAGCAAAGTGACTTGTGGCATACTGCCAACACTTAGGTTTCAAAATACATGACTTGAACTGTTCAGTCCAACTTTGCTTAAATTTGCAGGTATACTTAGATTTATTAGGTGGAATGGCGTCATGTCCCGACATTTTGACAAAAGCCTGTATGCTTGCTTAGAGAGCAGCTGTGCACACGCCTCTTGGATTGGGTTGTGACAGGTTGCAGTGACAGATGGGTTGAAATTGTATGTAGTGTGCGGATTGTGTTTCATAGGCGATCTGGCAATGTGGGTGACGTCAGACAAACAAGCAAAACTTGATCCGTATGTGTACTGTTTGGATGTTTTCAGACGCACATGGCAGCTGTTTAAAGCTCTAATAATGCACCGTACACCTGCTCAGCACTAAACAGCAGAAAGACAAATTTGGCATCTTGCTGGTGAACATAGTGGGGCATTTAGCAGCTAATGAGCCAAATATTCCCCTCAGGACTTGGTAGAGACCAAAAATAGAGCTAAAAGGCTGAATGTTTGACTTAGATTTGCCAGGTGGCCAGAAACATGAACTCTAATGTGGCTCTGCAGCAACTAGACATATACATGCATCTGTTTGCTAACAAGTTCACCATATTGACTTTAAAGGCAATGATATGTCAGTGCTGTGTTCATGACCTGTGCTTGCTGCCCCTAAGTGGCCAGTTATTGCAGGTTTTAAGCATGTAGGAAATATTTTTCATTCACATGTAAAAATATACATACAGTCAACTCCACTTGTATTTATTCTGTTTTCGCAAGACATGACCAACAGCATTTCAGAGCAAAATATGTAAAAAAAATGTAGCTGCTATTTTCTCTTCTGTGGGAAACTGTAGCTTGAATGATGTTGCATTATTAATCTTTTATTGTTTTAATAAAATCAAAATATAAGCTAGCTTAGCTTCATGTCTGTCATTTGTGTGTTACGACGCACAAATGTTGATAAAGGAATAGAGGAGAGCAGAATTTAGATGTACAACACCATGTTTTAGAAACCTGTCCTACTGATAAGTAAGAACCAAGCTTACAGGAAGTTAAAAAAAATCTCCCATCATGGCCAGAGCCTATAGAGTGTTCCCTCTCGTGCCCTCCATGTTTAGTCTCCCTCTCTACCTTCCCTCTGTCTAAATAAAGAATAAAACTGCCAAAGGTGAGCTCACTGCCCACTCTGCTGCTGGAGGTTCTCACTTCAGTGTTTTTGAGAACCTGCCAAAAGCCACTTCTGTTTGTGTGTGCTGACAGTGCAGTAGATGTTTAAGTTCATTCAAACAGTTATTACATAACTCTGCTGCTTAAAGGTTTTGTGGATGTTGTCTTTTGTATTTGTCAATTTATTTGTTAAATTACTTGTGATACCTTGCTGTGATTGAGGATGATATGAGATGACTGGTTTCCTCTTTCTCACAGCAGTTCCAACGTTTAGCACTACTGTTTTCACATAGCACTTAAAGTGTTTTGCATTCTTTTGATTTCTCCCTGCAGGTCGTGGGTTCAGCTTCAAGCCCTCACAGCAGCAGAGAAGGCCTTTACTTCTCTGACGGCCGACGAAAGGTTGACTATGTTCTGGTCTTCCATCAGCGACGGCCCAGCTCCATACGATCTCTTGCCAGCGCCTCAATTTCACATGACAGGTTATCCATTGTTTCCAATGGCAACTTTCCTTCGGTGGGCACAGATGCGGCGGTAGGAAGAGGAGGCGGCATAGCGGGAGGGCAGCCTGCGAGTGTCGGTGAGGTGTTCATGGAGCTTGGAGGTCCAGCAGGGAATGAGCCTGCTGACCATGAGATACATCTAATCAGACAGGAATTTGAGGCCAACTTGCTGGAGGCCGGCCTGGAAATAGAGAGAGACAGAGAGGTGAGTGTGCATGTATGGCAGCGCTGATGTTCACGTTCTCCCCTTCCTCTCTTCTCCAAGGCGCTGTATTGCCACTTGAAATTTCAGAACGGCCCGCAGGGGGCCACTCTTCTAGTTGCAAAAGGAAGTCGGGCTCCATTACAAATAATAGTAAAATGACCCTAAGTCTCACCTGATTTATTACCTCAGTAAACACTTTTCTAATGAGTTTATGGTCTCAATTGCTAGTTTCCTGTCTTCTTCAATACAGCATGATGTTCATTTAGTAAATCATGGTCCGATTTAAAGGAAAATAGACCATAAAACAGAGTGTTCTTCAGGGCGGGATTATCTATGATTGACAAGTCGTTACCATGGCGACCTGTCAGTCAGGCTAGAGTGACTCACACCCATGGCACTGTGTAAATTTAACCTGCGCCATTGAAAAAGCTTTTAGGAGTTGACTGTTCACTTTTCTCTGGTGAGTACGTTTAGTTTTAAGCCTGTTGTTCGCTAGACAAAATTATCATCCCTGTTAAAATGACAGTTAACGTGAAATACAGATGCACCTAGCTGAACAAGCTAACTAGATCCACACGTGGCCATTAGCTCCACCATCTCGTCCCAAGTCCACAAACCAACAGGTGATGTCACAATGACTACGTCCCCTCCTATATACAGTCTATGGATGTGAGCGATGATTTTGGTGAAACTCTTCCTTGTTGTGGATTCAAAGACTTGTGAAAAACACACAACCAGCAACCTTTTAATACAAGAAACAAATAATTGTCACTATCACACTGCTCCCCACGTACATTGTTCGTCTTCCAGACAGTTTTTCAGACCAAATGTGTAAATAAGTTGAAATGAAAGTGCTGCTGGTCAGCCTCACTTAAACCTCCTTAAACACACATACCAGAAAAAGATTAAAGTAGCCCTTAAAACAGGCTAGTAGTGTGTTTTCTTGCTCAGAACAGCTGTGTGTTGCTGCTGGAAACAGTGCTGATGAGAGTGAGAGTGAACCAAAATATTTATAAAAATATTTCGCAAGCCAAAAAAAAGAACAAAAAGCAGTGAGCTGAAAGACGCTACAATGCTCCATAGATCTGAAGGGAACTGCAGTGTCAGGTGATAATTCTCTGTGGGTTCATCCCTCTGAGAGACAATTTTCACATTACAGTTGTTTTTTCCATTGTTAATTGAAAACACTGATTGGTGCAGCTTTAAGTAAACTATAGAGCATTAGTAGGTTATGGTCAAAAATGTGCAAAACCACTAACATGTTCCTTTACTGGTCCGTTGGTAGAAAAAGACTTTGAACTGTTTGGGATTTGTTCTTTAATAGAGATAAACAATTCACAGTTCCTGGAGAAGTAATCAGATTTATAATTTCAGTCATTTAGCAGCAGCTTGTGGTTTGTTACACACACCAAATGCTATAGTTTTACCGATTTTTTTAAAGATAAACCTTGACACAGGATCTGATGTAACTGTCTTGAGCTATTTAAGGTGAGCGCCTACATAGGAACCTGGCTCAGATGGAAGAGAAAAGAGGTGGGTGAGAGTGTGTTGTTAAGGATGTATTAGGAGGATCTATTACACCAGCAGGAGCCAAGTTTCATGAGGAGGTTTCCACTAAACTCTGAAATGTATCTATGCCTTTTACATGTTACGTACCATATTGTTCTGCCTTCCTTAATTACCTTGCAGCTGCTGGACAAAATGACAGACACAAAGCATAAAAAAATGAGTAAATCAGTCCCAGAGGAGTCATAATGTTAATGCTGATTATCAGTATGTGTCAGCTATGGATACAGTAAATGTTAGGCAACCAAAATTAATCAGCCAAAAATAGCAAAAAAAAGCACTTTCGGCCTAATAAGTCAAAAGCCCGAATAAATTTTACCAAACAATTACGATGACATGTCAGCAGTGTGGAAGAATTTTAAGATGTCCCGACTGTTCTGCTGAATTGTTTCCTAGCACATCCACTCCATCTGTGGCTGACTTATTAGAAGGAAAAACTGCTTAACTGCTTTGAGTGTTTCTGTTACTCGTTTGTGAGAAGGCGATTTAGCTAGCTGCACCGAAATTTGGAATGCACACTTATTAAAGCCTTTATGGTAAATTCACTGAAATGGACCAGTGCGAGCTGACAGGCAGGTTAGAGACTTTATTCTGTCAGTTTCTCTCTTTACAAAGACAAGTGTTGCAGTATGAGAGTCCTATTTGAAGAGAGGCCATGAATTCTTCATGTTATGCGATACGAGAACCACATACAACATTATTTGTCAAATTGGGTTGGACTTGGTGAATGTAGCGTGAGGATACACATGCCAGTGTCCAGTTTTCAAAATAAGGTGTCCATACAGGATGGAAATAAGATTAATTGGATTATATTCACAGAAAGTATAAAACATATTACATGTGTCCATTAAAAGTAAATGTACACATGTAATTTACTTTATCAGACCCTCTGGGGACTCGGAACCACCCAACATAGTATCTCCAAATCCTGTAGGAAACACTGAGTAAAAAGCACATTTTGACGATTTAATTTATGCAATATAAGTGTAAAAAAATGCTAAAAACCTTGTTCAATATTCGGTATTCTGCAAAGTTTTCATTATAGTCAGTTTTGACTTTGGCCAAAAATTTTCATTTGGGTGCATCTCCAGTGTCAGCTTATTCTGTCTATTCAAATGACCAAAAAATAGACTTTTTGCTTTAGCACAACCCGCGAGTAAATCATGGTGAGCACAAGGTTCAAACATAATAAATACAACCAAAATAGCTTTTTCATGCTGCATCATCAAAGTGTTTGTCACACAAATCCCTTGGTGCCCCTCTGTTACATTGTGAGACCTTTTAAAGGCCTCCCGAGCCCTTTGGGCTTGTGCAAACCTGAGCAATGGCAAAAAAAATCCAGTCGGATGAGCCATTCAGCTTTGTTCCTTCTTCTAGAAACACACACAAAGGAAATCTTTAACCTATATTCACTGCTAACAGCGTGGATCTGGATTTATCCGATGGCAGATATAAAGAATGGTGATTGTTCTATATGGTCAATTATATATATTGAACATGCTATTTTTCAGGACCAAATTAGACCATTAGAAGTGGTGGAGCTCAGCATTTGAACTAAACTCTGGACTCAGATATGAATATCTTCTCACTAAACATAATTACTTCCTCTCACATAATGGAAATACAGTTGTCTCAGTTATGAGCTCTGTTCATGTTCTTTTGAAAATTCACATTCATTGTGTTGATTCTCTAAACTCTTTCATAAATGACTTATGCTTCAATACTATACTATGCTATATGCTTATATACTGTAAATGTCTCACCTATACTGCTGTTTCACATTTGTGATTGAGTTACTTGCAAATTAAACTTTTTACGTGATGTTTCTGTTGTTCTCTGCCAGTAAAAAAGACTTCTGTTTATTTTGGAGTTAGAATCCACACGAGGGCCTGTAGGTTTGATGTGAGCTGCCAAACTTTAATTCTATTCGCTGTAGCCAACACAGCTGCTGTGCTGACCTCTTTGTATCGATTTACTAATTTAGCCTGAAATGGGTAATTTTGTTTTGACATGTACAAATCGCTTCGCTGTGATTGTGTGTTACGTAGCAACCATTACTTGCGTGTGAGAGTCCGGCTTTTGGGTTGTGCTCTGTGTGTGTGTGTGTGTGTGTGTGTGTGTGTGTGTGTGTGTGTGTGTGTGTGTGTGTGGTAGGTGCTTGGCAGAACACAGTCTTTGTGCTTTGTGTTCTTGAAGTGGGGCTGCAGGCTCACTGCCACAGAGTTATACAAATGTAAAGTTGCACTTGTTGCTAAATAAACTACTACTGCACTTTATTATAACTTAATTATCTGCACTTTAAATGCAGAACTTTTACAGCGTCATTCCAATGGACAGTTTGTGTGATACCTATTTTGCTGAATACATGTGACTGTGTGTATTTGTGTGGGTTGGCTGGCAGCCAATTGGCACTGTGTGCGGTCTGCAGGCTATAGTATTAAACAGATTGTTGACAGTGAGGACACGGAGCCTAAGCCAGGATGAGATTAGCTGACTGATTAATAGCTCCTTATCTCTTCTCACTGATAGAGGGGTAGATCGAATCTTCTGATGAGAGAAGACAGTATAAAGTGACAGACTCGCATCCCAGTACATCACTTGAATATAGTGACAGGTACAGTTTGACTGACATCCATAATTAACACAATTATATGCCTTCCATCCGGGTGTAGCCAGATGCGGTAGGAGGTGTTGGCAAAGAGAAGGAACATTGTCTGATAATAACTGTAGGTTTGTCTGTCACAAATAGATACAAGCTAATAACAGACAATCAGGAATGGATTTTGTTACTGTAGCCTGTGTGCAGTTGTAGTAGTCTGTTTAAGTTTGATGTATAGGTCATGGACTTCATGCAGTACCATCATTAAAAAACAAATGTATTTGTACCAGAATGATACAGTTGAAACAAATTCTCTAATCTGAAATAAATGAACTTGCATTAACTGTTGAGGGGCATTAATTGTGTGACAATTGTTTTTAATGGACATTTCAGTACGTTGTGAGGGATTATGGTTAACCTAGGATTGGGTAACATGGTTTGTGGACGTGATATTGAATTTCACTCCAAATGTGCTATTTAGCTTTTTTATGTTTAGAAGATCAGGACTCAGTTTGGCTGTGTTTCTCAGAGCAGGTTGAAAATGTGGCACTAAATGAAAGACTCATTGAATGAACCAACCTTTCAATGAGGCAACACAATGACTATAGCTGTTGTTCACGTCCAGGTCAGCAAAGATAATAACATTGTATTGCACAAACCCACTGGTCAGCGCATAAGCAATAAATAACTTGCTTTTTAGACAGTTTGATTGACTTGATGGCTCAGAAATATTCTAAAATGACCCCTGTAAATATTTCTGTATTTTCTTTTAGCGAGACTAAAGGTGCTGAAGAATTTGTAGCCATTTTTTGAGTTAAGAGTTGAACTCACTGCTGTTTGAGTGACACTTAATGTTTCACAAAGCACATACACCGAATAAAGGCAAAGAAAGGAAGGAAAATTAAAAACTGATGTAGGCCACACCTCACTCAGTCTCAGTCAGCGCAGGTGTTTTGATGGATGCCACAAGACTTGCTGGAGTTTGGCTCCGTCCAAAATGATTTGAATTCAGAGTCACTATTTAACCAGTGTTATGCATTCCAGTATCAGACATGTAGATATTGATTTATAATAGTTACATAGAGGTTAAGATCTCTGTGTTTTTGTTGCATAATTACATGACTAACTGACATGACATGATAACTTAAGAGAAGTAAGAGGGAATAATGTTAAACACACTAAACTTGTTAAACCTTTTAAAATTTTAAAAAGTGGTAAAGTAATGTGAGTAAACTAAGTTCTAGTTGCTTTCAGTACTTTTGTTTTGGTGAAGCTGTGTCTCATGGTGTCTTTATGGAAGACAAGAAATGTTGCGATTGTGCTTTGCCTTTTTCCTCCATCTCATGTCTCTGTGTGGGAAAACTTCCACCGTCAGACAATGGTTTTGAATTCACGTCCGCACTGTACCGAACTAAATTCTGCTTGTGTCCAACCTGTTTGACTTCATATTAATTGGATGCTAGAAAAAAAAAGACTTGCTTTAATGTTGAACTTGTTGACTGTGTCTGAGGATTATTGACCTGACCTTTGATCTCTTAGGGACATCCTCTTACAGAACACGCTTAATTAAATCAGAGCAAGATGTTAATTTAAGAAGTGGAGCTGGGACGTTTGAAGAGTTCAGGCTTTGGGGGCTTGGGGAACAGAATGAGCAGGATTAACTGTTTGGTAAGACTTCCCTTTGGTAGAGAATGATTCTCTCCTGACAAATTACTTAAGAACTGGCAAGATGGCACACTCCTCTGTAGTACACCTGCCTGCTCAAGTCCTGCTGCACCACTTTGCAAAATGTGAGAAATGCAAATAATCCCCCAAAAGATCTAAATCACAATGCCTATGATTGTTAAAGTGGCATCTAGTGGTGAGGGTTGCGAATTGCGAACAGAGGCTCACGGTGCATTCACGTGCTTCTTGAATGGTCCCATTTCCAGAGTTGTGAAGTCGTTCTTCTGACTTCAGTGTGTGTTCATGTGCTCTTGAGTCTACTCTAAAGATGTGTTGGATTAGCATTACCAGAGCATATAAACAACACACAGACAAGTTCACTCTACATAGACAGCAAACTAACTGTTATAACGATATTACAAATTACACGTTAGAATCAATGTTCTGTATACTTCTTTAAGTCCCATTTACACTTTATTTGTCTTTTTGCAATAATCAGATTTAAGGAGGGAAAAAAATCTGATTATTCCGACACCACATGAATGCACCATCAGTCACCGCTCACCCATTTCTTTCCAAGCACACAGGAGAACCTATGGTGGCATACCTTTATATCTGCTTAGAACGCTGCATGGCCATATCTTCTTCAAATCATGTATTATCATGACTCCTATCTTTTAGCATACAGTGTAAGCACTGATTAGTTATTTGGTGTATGAAGTGTCTATTGCAGTGCATTTTGAAAAAAACAGATGATGCTTTCTTTTAAAATAAATAACTGTATTTTGCCTTGTAACATGAACATGCAGCTACAGTGTATATATATATTTCACAGTCATGGCAAAGCATGCAAAGTGGCAAGAAACCAAACACTCACTTATCTTCTGAAAACAATTACTAATTGCTAGTAGCAATTAATGTTAATGTTGCTGAGCTGATGCTGAGCTAAAAATTATAACCGTCCATTATAAGGATAATGCACATAGACAGACAGTTTCCAATTCACCTTACCCACATGTGTTTGGACTTGAGGAGACAAAGGTATCGTACAATTTACCCGTTCATTGCCACCCATTCACAGCAAACTATTCAGTTCCTGAAAGGACAGTGATTGGGAGAATACAGGCTCAAGATGGAGTCTAACCACAACTGTTACACATTGTTAGTCCAAAGTAGGGCTGAATGATTTTGGAAAATAATCTGATTGCGATTTTTTTAAACCAATATTGCGATTTATTATGTAATTCATTTTTAAGCTTTTTACCTCCTTTATTCAAAACGGACAAGCAGTAAATCAGTGTATAGTATGACCAACATAATATTAGATAGATTAAACATACACTGTTCTTTCTTGTGAGTCAAGCCTGTGTTATTATGAAATTAGGTAATGCATGAATTATTGTTATTATGAGCAATGGTGGAGAAGAAGTATCATATTATAATAAGAGAGAAAGATAATTCGAGAGTCAAGTCATGATATTAAATAATATGATATAATATCATCAGGTTGGCCTATCTATAGAGCACAGTGTGTTATACAGTGAGTGCTCAATACAAAACCCACAGTTCATTCAGCAGTTAATGAGTCCTTACCTCAATTCAAATCTCTTAAAAGTCCATCTTTCTGTATCCCAGTAAGCAAACAAAAAAGTACTCAGTTTGAGGTTCAGTTCAAAAGTTGGCCAACGAAAATAAAACCAAGTGACGCCAAGTGTCGTGTTTAATAGTAACTAAAGTTTCTTTAGTGTCAGCTTCTGTCAAGCTTAAGGCCATTGTACAACAACAAGTCAAGGTACAGCATAACATGCAAAGTTGATGCTTCCTCTGCAGACTGCTTTACTCTTTGGTATCATGTGACCAGAGTGTAATGGCAGCCTTGGCGATTAGAAAATCTCATTTTATTACATTGCGATAATATCGCAAATGAAATTAATCGTTCAGCCTTAGTCCAAAGTACAACCAGGTCTATGGGATGCCCAAGTGGAAATGTCTTTTAAATATTATGTAACTTATTATTTTGTGTTGAAACAAATAGCAGCAGGTTTGAGTGATTGTTGTAAGGAAAAGCAGCTTATCAACTCAAGTGGTTAGTTAAGATCAGTGCTTATTTTGTGTGATGCAACAGGTATCCTGTAGTTGTAGAAAACATTTAGGTGATCCTCCCACACAGCCTTTACCCCAGTTCAGTTTGACTTCAGCTTTCATGCTGTGTTTCTCTTTCTGTCTCTTTGTCATGATTTGTCTTTTTCTGTGTGATCCATTTTGTCTACCTCTTACTGTCTTTATCTTCCTCTCATTCTCACCGTCCTCTCTTCTCTTGACTCTGTTTCTCTCCACTCACCACTTCACTCTCTATCCAGGCATCCCATTGCCCAACTGATCACCCTCTCATACTCGATGCCCCCCTCCCCCGATCCAAAGACGCCCCCGGCTGCGTCCTAGTTACCCCCCCTACAGAGATAAGAGCTAATTGGAAATCCCTATACTAATTAACCTTCTCCAGGCTGAAAGGTATTTATATCCTCTGCTTTTTGATGGAGCGATAGAAAGAAAGAGAAGGGAGGGGGAGTGGAAGGGCAAGAGGAGGAGGAGGGAAAAGGGGGGCCAGAGAGCTGAGAAATGAATGTGAGCAAGTGGGTGGAATATAATGGATGTTGGTAGAAGGTGGGTACAAGTAAGTGAAGGAGGAGAGTGAGGTATAGATGCCAAGGTACAAGATTTAGCCTTTTAACACAATATCAAATTATCATTTCTAATTTCTTACCATGAGGAAACAACACCATTGCTCAAAAGACTGTCAGCTATCAGTTTTCTATTCTATTGGGCCTTCTATTGACTCTAAATGTAAATAGAAGGCCCAATAGAAAAAGAACTTTCAACATGTTTATGTTCTTCAGGGAGAGGGAGGAGGAAAGGCAATCAACAGGGGCCTATGGGAAACTAATTTGGAGAAACATTGCTCTTGCAATACCACATCTGTGAGCTACAGATTAGCAGTTGTATTTACCATGATTATGTGTGTTAACAGTAATTGTATTAAGAGGTATAGTTAATTTGGCATTAATAAAATGCTACATTTAAAGGAATGTAGCTCCAGCAAGGCACAATTTAAGAACATGCAAGCTCTCATCCCTGGTGGATGACTTGAATGCTGTGTTTTTGCTGTTTTCCTCATGCTCAAAAAAAAATACATACATAGAGTTGTAAAGAACTGTCTTAAGTGTTACAAACTGTTGTTGTGCAGTCTGCTGGCATCTGATAATCTTTCTCATAAAGCTTTAATTTGTTACTCCAACTTGACTTTTTGGAACCTTTGTCATTTTCTCACTGGTATCCCACATCTTGCATTGGAGAAATAACCAGAGCTTTGTAGGCAGGTTTAATATTAAGCATGTCATCTTCCACGAAAATGTCAGCAAGCATGTATGAGATTGACACAGCTACGCCGATTGTTGTAAGCTGACTTGCAGCAATAACAGCTTGAAAGCATATTTCTCTGATCTACATGACAAACATTAAGTTAACTTTTCCATCTTCCCTACACAGACAGATATATCACTTTTACTTATTCTGCCCTAACGCTAATTGGTTAGGGCAAAATAACAGCCCCTCCCAAACAGAAAACAGCTAATTAGAAAACAAAATGATCATCAGGCTACAACCCCCATGCATCATTGAGTTTATTCACTTGATTGATGAAAGTTGTTTTCCATTTCATACAGATGGTCTTCAGTGCAAGGTAAAAAAAATGTAAACAAACCTTCAAGTTACCTACAAACATTTGACTTATGAATATACATACGCGTGTTTTGTGACAAACATATTTTATTAAAGTAGTGTTAAAGCTCAGGTGGCATTACCCTCCACTGTATCCTTTTATATGACAAAGGACAGCGTGGATTTTAAGCAAGGGAGAAGATAATGAAATATAAGAGGAGCAAGTGACAGACAGTGAGTCAGCCAGTCAATCAATCACTCAGTGAAACAGTGTCTAGCGCGTAGCAGAAGGTACAGTAATATATGTAGGGGGCCGGGGTGAAAGATCTCAGGAGAGGAGACAGGAGAACAGGAATCGTTTCAGGTTTCTATCATTTGCCATGCCACCTTTCTCTTGTCACGCCCCCCCTCACACTGACGGGGGTCTGAGAAGGGTCAGATTACCTGGCTGTCACCCAAACCGCAAACCAGCTCCACAATGACTGCTGCATAGATTTTGGAGGACCAGTTTTCACTGCTCCTCACAGTGAACATATGTTTTTTTGTTTTTGTTAAATTGTAGCTCCTAAGTCAACTGCAGAAGGCCAGAAGGGTTTCTGTCAATGCACTGGTGTTCAGAATTTAGTCACCTACCTTTTCATTCTGTTTAGAGCTGCCAATTATCACATTTTGCTAATGCATCTTAATACTAAATAATAAATACAGTGTGGGCACTTGCCCATGATTCATTAGCAGGACAAGCTACATAAGTCAGGATTGAATTTCACATACAGTAAATACATGATTTCCGTTTGGTGGAGAAAAAGCATTCAATGTGTCAGGAACAGGCTGCAACAACAAAACAGCTTTGGGCTTTGCTTTAGGAACAGAGGCTTTATCTATCTTTCATAAATACCAGTATTGCTGCCGGCCAAAACTGGTTAGCCAAAGTGTTTCAGTGGGTCAGGCTGATGCCAGGGATTGGTTGTGTCTGGTTCAGATGTAAAGTGTAAGTTTGATTGTGCATTATGCAGTCTGAAATGTTGCAGCTCCAGAGGCCAATTGTGAGGTCTAAAGACAAAAGCAGCTGAGAAGCAATTGTCTGCAGTGAAGTGCAGCACACACTGAGGTCTCTTCTGCTAATACTGAGCTTGTTGGCTATATTAGATTGCAAAACATTGACAGATGGCCTGGTAAGCAGGTAGTTTCAGCCAAGCAATCTGGTATTGTATTTCCCAAAACATAAAAATTGAGGGTATAAAAAGTTACTTTGTAGTAGAAAACATTCAACAAAGCTCAGACACTTTAAGGTGTATTTGCAAATAGCAAATAGCAAAACATGGGGGTAATCAAACCGATAATCCTTGTATCTTGTTGGGGAATGGATTTGAAGAAACAAGGATGATTTGTAGCGCTCCCGGATCTACACATACAGCAATAACTTGTACCCAATGAATCTGACCACATGACTGGTTAGACATGTTTTTTCTGTTTCCTGAAGGTTCCTGTCTGCATTCAATTAGACAAACATTATATCTTTACATCATTACATGAAGTTTCCTTTGTTTTTCAGTTGAAGAGCCCCAGCTTCACTCGTCTCCATGCGCCCTGGCCGGTACTGTGTCGAGAGGCTGAATTTCTCAAGATTAAAGTCCCCACTAAGACGGTAAGCTCTCAGTACCAAGTTAACTCTTTTTTTAGCAGTCAGTGGAAACAAACATTATGTTTGTTCAGCAATCTAAAACATCTTTGGTAAATGTAAGGTTTTAATGTTTAGTTAATCATGCTTGATATTGATATTTAATATCAATGATTTGATCAATGATTGACTGATATTTATACTAATAAGGTAGTCGGGTCTCATTTCTACAGGCATACTCAATCCTTGAAACGTATTTATTTCTTCAGAACTTCAAGGCACTTTGATCTGTGTCCAACATGTGAAATAAGTTGACTAATTCTGTTTTGTGTGCTTCTTCAGAGTTATGAACTTAAAGAGGAAAGTGGTTTCGGGTCCAGCGTGAGCTCATTCTGGAGGAAACTGAACCACCCTTTCCAGCCCAAAGTACATCAGGAGCACGGGCGCACCAAATTTCTCTCACACTGCTTCTCTAGGGACAAACTCCACCAGTGAGACAAACACCACACACAAACACCATGTAACTTTTGAAAGATTAACAGGCACATTATTTCTCTTACAAATCCTGTTAAATTCATGAGCAATAAAATTTGATTTTGTAGATTTTCTAGAGCCTTACATGGTCTGGTACCTGATGTGGCTAATGTTAGCAAACGTACGATATATATTGTACTGTAACTGACATTATTGAGTCATTTTGCTGACATGCTCATATGGCTCTTTTCTACTTGTGCTAATGCTACTCTACATCTCAGTGTTTAACATTATCATGCAGCTATCTTGTGGCCATGCAGTCGCTATTTAGCAAATGTTACAAAGATTAATTTGAAAGAAATTAAGATTTTGATGATTGGTCAACACACTGTACATATACCAAGTAATAAGAACAAAATTCCATGTCTGTGGTTTATCGTTGCAGTGATAGAAGACAACCAGTATTATTTAATAAGATCCAATAATAACTGACTGATCAGATGTCTTATGCTATGTGGCTTAGACTGGTTGTTTTGGACTCGGTTATAAATAATATGAACAAAGCGTTAGCATGGAGTTTTACAGTGTATCACTTACCCTTTAAGTTAAATCCTTATATGCACTATGTTAGTATAAATCCTCAGACCCAGTGATCGACTGGGCAGACCCATCACATTTTGGTGATCTGATCAATAAACAGATTGAGTCGATGGACAGGAAGTTCACATACACTATAATAATATATGGATTTAGATGTACGCACAGAAAAAGCACACATTAGTGTGGAGACCGTTTTTGAATTCATTGGTTGTGTTTTTTTTCCAGGTATAACATCAAATGTAAAGACACGTTCTTTGACAATGCCACAAGGGCCCGAATAGTGAGTATACATTCATAATCGAATTTGTTTTTGCTTCATGTGGTTTGTATGTCCAGTCTAATATTCTTACATCTTTGTTAGGTGTATGAGATCCTAAGACGGACGGTGTGTGTACGGACGTGTCAAACCATAGGTGAGGATAAGAAAACTCTTCATAGGTAAAACGATGTGTGTCTGGGAGGAGTTTACCAAACATATGCAGACTTTTTTCAGCCCTATGCATTCATGTTGACATGTACGCTTTGACTTGGTCAATGTTTAAATGAATGACATTAGGTGGACCCATTCTAACTCTAATATGCTTGCTGCTGGCGTAAGCATCTGACACATGGTCAATGATTTTTCCATTATGTTCCTAGTCAAAAATTGTGCACAAAATAATTGATTGCTTTGGCAATCAAAGCTGTTGGCAAGCAGCAGGAATTGTAGCAATGCAATTTGAAATCCTCCCATCCCCTTGAAGTATGATGGCCTGTAGTTGGCCTAGTTGGTAGTGTGGTCAAATTTTGGAGATAATGCGCTAAAAAGCGCAGAGATCAAAGAAGAATCTACTGAAGAGGTCATGAATCGCAGTACTTGCTTTTTAAGCCTTTGTAGTGGCTGTATTGTGACGTTGTTCACTGATTAATTCTTCTTGATCCTACATAAGTTCAAAATGCAGCTCAATATGAGGTCAGACTTTTTGGAAACTAGATTGGTTTGGGAGTTTTTGCACTAAAATCATGCCTAGAAACAGGTTCTGTAATAGTTGAGCAAGCCACAGAAAATGATCAACATCTCAATCAGCCCCCAGCAGATATACTGTGCTCAAGAACAAACCGTGCGTATTTCCCCATTTTTAAGGTTAAGATTCAAAAGGCAAAGCAGGTGTAGTGGAACACTTGTGTAACACCTTTGGCTGTGACACTGCAGGGTACAGTCGGCTGTCAGTTGCAGTAAAAGGTTGTGCTGAAACTTTCAAATACAATTGAACTGTGTTGGATGGGCTACAGGTGAACTGGGAGGTGATATTGATATGCCCGCTGGGAGCTCATTGGGGAGGTGAAGTGAAGTGGAGGGCAGTAGACGCAAACAATGACTGGATAATTGCATGAGACCAACATCTTTTGACCCTAATTTGTTTGTTTGGGCGTCGTAGACACAACCTGTTCCCACCAGGCTGCGTCTAGAAACTGGCTTCGCTCATTAACACCTCCTTCAGCTGCAGATGTCCACAGGGACAATTGGCAATTAAAATCCAAGCTTACCTCAGCAGCGGTGTCAGTTGTTTTTGACATTTGTAAGCAAAATTGTACAAAGACTATTAAGATGGCAACAACAGCTACAAGCGCCAAGCACAAATAAAAATAGTGTCAATAAGACTTGAAAAACAGGTCCACCGCTGTCTGTAAGAGACAAATAAATCCCTATGGGGATTTCCAAAATGAACTGGAATACATTCAGCACACTTATCTGTAGCTAACAGCTGCCCATGCATTTATGACAACCATCAGTCCCATATAGAATTTGAGCTGACACCCGTTTCATTTCCAGTGTCCACCATATGTCTGTTTGGCTTCCTCATCACAGCAGAAGGTCTCAGCCAGTGGGTGCTGATGGAGCTGCAGGGGAAAAAGGGAGGGAAATTAGAGTTGCATCTTGTTAACCTCGATTTCCTCTTTCCTCTTGATTATTGGTTTGTACACTTTGTCACAAACACACACCCACCCACCCACGCACCCCCACACACACAGCCCACTCCCCGTGTCTCTGTTGCCCTCCTCCATCTCCTCTACAAGTGGGTCATACATCCTGGGTCAGGCTGAGATTGAAACAGGGGCCTCTGGGAGTTGTGGTTGTTTCTAGCTGGTTGAGTGAGCATTTGTGGATTTATATGTGTGCGAGTGGGTGTGCTGGTCACAGCTAATCACTACACAGTTCCCAGTACCCTGATAATTAATTGACTAATTACTTTGATGAAAGAGCCAGTTGTGTGTGCAGGTCATCTGGTGTGTCAGTGTCAGCCCTGACATTCACAGGTCAGGCCGTCACTTCCCTCATGACATTTTCCAAAGAATTTGCACTGCATACTGCAGATACAGCTAGTGTGTAAAGGACACTTTTTAAAACATGGTGAATTTCAGCCCCCATGACCAGTGTGAATACAGGGACAATTTGCTATGTTCAGTTTTCAGATTGAATGGATAAGGAACTAGAATTCAATTTATGACATTTAGAGCGTAATGGTTATGACATTGGTATGGTGTGAAGATGAATTTGGTCTTCAGGAAATAAAATATCAAACCAACCAGTGTGCAGCACTAGATTTAAGAGAGACAGACGGTGCTCTTTTTTTAATGGCTACCACTTTATTTCACGCCACATCTTGGAGCCATTTGGTGTAAACTCACTCCTTAATACCAGTGACTCAACTATTACTTCACCAGCTGCTCATATGTCTGGTTTAAAACTCCAGTCTTCAGTCAAAGAAGTCCCACCTTACTGAAGTTTTGAAGACAAATAAAGGTTAAACTTACAAGACTTCTCTCCAGTGGATGCAGTACATGATTTACATAAAAGGGGATGATTTGGATGACAGAGCAGGAGGAGGAAAGCACCTCAGAGTGACATTGAAACAATCCCCTGGGGTTTATGTCTCTGCTGTGTCTCTCTCTCTCTTTTCCAGGCATCAGCACATTGATAGCTAAAGGCGTGTACGACTCTGCCTTCCCGCTTCACGATGTAAGTGTGAGGTTTGGAATTCCCACTAGACGTCCATAGGTTTCAATTAATTTCATTGTGATGTTCAATGTGCAGAGAATGGAAACTTGCTCGGAAAAGGAGTCACAATCAATGCTTCGTTGAATCTCATTTTTTGTCAAACATGTATCATATTTTTGTGATACAAGTGTTAGCGGGTATAGGGACATTTGTCCATTTAGCTGTGTGGCTATAAATGAAAATGAAGAGAAAAGACCAAATTCAAATTTTCAGCAGCTGGCGCTAATATTGAAGCTATCTAAAAGCACATTGGAAGCACAAACAAGGAAGCTGCTGTCAAACAGCGATAGCATGTTCTGATAAGATATCCATAAAAAAATTAAGTAAGAAAGACACACCGCTGCGACGTATGAAGCAATTTTTAAGTCTCTGCTGGTTGATTTTCTACTGGAATAAACTTTTTATATAATAAACCAGTTAGGAAATCGATCCCCAAAATTGACAAAATTGTTCTGAAAAGAGGTCAGGAAAGTAAACATGAGTTTAACACTTAATATGCTAAACCATCTAAAACCAGTTTGGTACTTTTGGTTTTCAGAACATTTCTTATGACACACTGTGTCATACACTGCCTGCTAGACAGGTTTGAATGTTGAATGCGTTAGTGTGTTAATGTGTCTATTTGTAAATATTTGAGTGAGTGAGTGAATGAACCCCATTACAGATCTCTTTGTGTTTGCATGCCCTTGTGCCCTCATGCTGTTCACCCTCTCTCTTTTCGCTCCTCAGGGTGACTATAAGGTCATCGGACACCTTGAGGAGAGGAGCGACAGACAGGTAGGGCGACTCCTCTTTCATTTCTCTCTCCCTCTGTTCTCCCTTCTTCCATCTGCTTCTCTCCCTCCTCCTCTGTATTTGTCTGGCCCAAGAAAAACTTTTCTAAACAATAGTTTCGTCTGTGTAATTTCCATCTCATATTCTTTCTTATTTGAGACTGTTCTTCCATCCCATCTGCCTAACACTGTCACAGATTGGAGTTTAAGTTCAGTAAATATTTCTCAGAGGCAGAGCTGTGCTCAAGGCAGAAAGACAACATTCATTGACTGACATGAATGACAAACAAACAAACACCCTTTTTCTGGAGCCAGCAAACAACAGCAAGCACCGAACTCTGGTCAAAATATAAATGAAAAATACAGATAGCGACTTCTCCATTCAATCATGTTCCTGGCATTCATGTTAAACCAGATAATTTGTTGTGGCAAGATAATATTCTTTTAGCATCAAGAGTATCACTGAGGTTTAACTTGACCGATCAGATCATTTCTGCCTCCAGATCAGCTCTGGTTTTGAGTGTTTGTTTCAAACATAAAACACGACAGCATACGCCCATGCTGACTCTCTTTCCTGTCTGTTGTCAGCTTCTGCATGAAGAGTGGGCCAGATACTCAGCCTTCTACAAGTACCAGCCCATTGATCTGGTCAGGTAATGTGACCACAGCAGCAAACTGTGGGATATTTTTTCAGGCTGCAGTGTTTTTGTTTCATCTCATTTGCAACTAAAGATAACTGCCATAGACATTGTACATCTGATTAGCGAAACACTCACTAGGTTTCTGTGTTTCAACCTCATTGTGAGTTTGGCAAAATCCACAGTCCTTGCTCTGTGCAAAAATGAATCAATTTAAAATCTGAAGCTAATATGAGGCTTAAGCAGTCTGAGTCAGCCATACCCAGTCCTAGTGTTGTAGTCTTTTCAGAACAGAATTTCCTCTTTGGGATTTCCTCTTTCCCTTTTTAGCTATTACGACCATTACCTTTCAGTATACAATGGATGGAAATTATTCTTTCATTGACTAAGTTCGTTGGTCTTTAAAGTTAGAGTTAATGTTTGGTGCTCAGGTCTGTCAGTCCTAGTGTAGGAGGTAGAGCTGGTACACAAACCTGAAGGAAAGTGCTTTGTAAATGCTCAGTGTAATGAATGAAAGCTCTAATAAAACATCAACACAGGCCTTATCCTCGTTTAGCTTTAGATTTTTAAGCATTCTCACACATGTGTTGCATGCTGCTTAATTCTTCACAGTCTGCTCTGGCATGACCATGAGCTCCACTGACCTCTAACCCCACAGGAAATACTTCGGGGAGAAGATCGGCCTGTACTTTGCATGGCTCGGTGTTTACACTCAGCTGCTGATACCAGCCTCCATAGTGGGAATCACTGTGTTTGGCTATGGCGTGGCGACAGTGGATACTAATATACCCAGGTACCACATCAGAACATACATTTATTCAAGAAAACTTAAGTCCCACCCATTTCTATTGAATTAAGAATTAAACTTGACATGTTTTGATGTCAGTTCACTTCAATCAAAATAAAAAAAACTTTTGCTTGACACAATAACACTAGTCTGTAATAATAAGATGCTAACATTTGAAGGATGCAGAAAATTAGGATTTATCCTTACCACAGTTTAAATGTATGCACACATACCCGTACCCACACACTAGACAGGGATTGCCCAGATACCTGCTGAATCTGGCTTTAGTCAGGGGTGTGTGGGAGGAACACAGAAGGCACGGCTGGCAGTGTGAGTGTGTCATGAAGCAAAAGGTTGATAATTCCACCTACACCGACTATGAATAGGGTCAAAGCAGAGGAGCTTGTATCGTGGTTTGGTGTTAAAATTTCCATTCATTTCTAATGGTTAAATGTAACAGACACAATGATCTCTGGGACTTTTTACTGGGACAGAATCCATAGACCTCAAAGCGAAACTTTAGTTAATTTTAGTGGCTTGTATTTAATCCTTCAACTTCACTTCTAAAATGTCATTGCATTAATGTTGTTAGATATAGGTGCTCTGTGTCTTAACTCTTGATTATCTTCCCCCCTCAGTCAGGAGATGTGTGACGAGAGTCTCAATTTCACCATGTGTCCTCTCTGTGACAAAGCCTGTGACTTCTGGCATCTCAGCTCCGCCTGCGGCACCGCCAGAGCTTCACACCTCTTCGACAACCCCGCCACCGTCTTCTTTGCCGTCTTCATGTCTTTGTGGGGTGAGGTTACGTGTGTGTGAGAGTTCGTGTGTGTGTGTTTGTGTGTGTGTGAGCAGGTGGGCTGAATATGAAGCTGCTCATTCATATCTTATGAACCCCTTCACCTCTAGAGCAAACCTTACTGAGAGCAACATGCTAAAACATTAAAAGGTTAACAAATGCAGAAAATGCAGGGGAAAAAAAGAAAGCTGATGAATTCAAACATTGGATTTGCAGCACAAACACTCAGCTGTCTAAATGTTGATTGTGTTTTCATATACTGTGATGCATAATCAGCTTATTTGCATTTTGTGTCATTTTCTCTTCTGTCCTTATTACCTAAAGCATGTGATGCCACAAGAGGATATTTTTTTCCTGTAAATTGTCTCTTACAGCAGGAAAAACAGCTCTTGAATTTGTGCAAAAACAAAGAAATCCTCCTGAAAAGGAATTTAAACTGTTTTATGAAATGTGGACATTTTTTAACTCTTGAAACAGTGTGATTAAAAAATAAGGGGCTTTTTTTTTGTTTTTTTTTTAAAGGGCTTTTAACCAGAGATGCCCAGTTACTAGCTTTTTTCGACTATGAGATCCAGATTTTATATACGACTTTGAGTAAATAATGTTTGTAAAGCTGGGTAGTGGGAATGTGAAAATTCTTCTCTGGATGTATTGCAACCACTAGAGCTTGAGTCCAGCACTTTGCTTGTTCATGTGCTGTAATTATTAATTTTAAGAAGAAGAAGAAGAACGTACTTCATTGTCACATACACATACATGTAGCAAAATTCATCCTCTGCATTTAACCCATCCCTGAGGGGAGCAGTAGGCAGCTACTGTACAGCACCCGGGTGGCAACTCCAGATTGAAATGCCATGCCAGGTCAAACGGCACTGTTGGATAACCTACCTGATGGTGAGGGAAATCAGATTACCTGGCAAAAACCCACGCAGACTCCACACAGAAAGGCCGGGGGACCCGGGGTTTTAACCCGCAACCTTCTTGCTGTGAGGCGACAGCGCTAACCGCTGCACCACCATGCTACAAGCAGCAGTCAAAGCAGTGACTGCTCACTGCCAAACCATAAACCCTAAAAAAATGCATCAACCAGATCGCAACATTATTTGACTTTCTTGTGTGTTTGTGTAGCGGTGCTCTTCCTGGAGCAGTGGAAACGTCGTCAGATCAGTTTGAGCTTCAGTTGGGATCTGACAGGCATCGAGGAGGACGAGGTATATACAGTATACACGCACACACACACATACACAAATGTACACACTTGAACTTTGGACACCTCCATATTAAGTTTTTTTACAGTGACAATGTTTGTTAGCCTTCAGTACCAACATTCTAAGTCTATTGAGATGATTTATTCCTATTTTACAATATCAATGTTTGGCAACTGCAGTATGTTTAAGCTGACTGGTAATGTTCAAGGCAACTAAAATGCTTGCTGAAGGGTAAGGAACAATTGTCGGCTTTGAGCTGAAAGCCAGACCTGCTGTACTCTTTCCCTCTGACCACATAAAAGACAAACCACCTCCTGCATTGGCACTGAACACTGGCATTAAACAAATGATCTGCTGCAGATTCATCCAATATGAACTGGATTAAAATGTACATAAAGCAATATGCACACACAGCACAGTCGTACACACATGTACATACAGAAAACACACAGACACACACGAGCATCACTCACAGATACAAGCATGTAAATGCTAAACACTCATTTGACTCTTTCCCCTGTTTTCCCCTCAGGAACATCCCAGGCCAAAATACGAGACCATCCTCCTTCAGAAGCGACAGAGGAAGCAGAAGTCTAAGAAAAAGAAGAAAAAGAATGAGGTAGGGAAGATTAGAAACCTCATTTACAGTAAGTGCTTAGGACCATGTTTCCCAAAAAGCCTGTTTGCAAACCCTAATTCATGAGTATGAAGACCTATGAATTCCATTCTCTTAGCTGGATCTGACTCTCACCCATACTAATGGAAAGGTATAATACAGTAAAACCTATTTATTTCATAACACGTACTACATACAGCATGTTTTTAAAAATACATAACATCAGGTTTTTTCCCATCAGGCATAATTTATTCTCTGGGGAAAGACCAGTGTGATTACTTGGCTGTTCCACCTGGCTCAGTCTTCCCTTTGGAATCAGATGCTTTGTGAATTTCCAGATGGATCCTGATAGTTTGTTCTCCAAAGTGTGCGGCAGACATTAGAGCGATAATCTAATGATTGGGAACGATCTAGATTCCCTCTGTAAATTGGGTCAATCACATAGAGTCCTGTTGGCCCACATACACTTTGCTGCGGTGACAGATGGCTTCTTGCCACAGACAGAGTGAAGCAGGAACAAATGCACATGATACAGGACCACTGACACACCATAGCAAGACCTGATCTGAGTATAAAAGCGAGAATCTGAAGGATACGATTGACGTTTCTTTTGCTGTAATGAAAGTGTGAACATACGACACCTGCTGGTTGTGTGTCAAGAAAAAGAAAAAGCGTTACACAGTTGCCCAACAAGGAACTGAAATGGTTGATACAATATACAATATTCTCTATTGTGCCTGGCTTTGCGTGAGGCGTTCTTTGCCTTGATGTTACCTATTACACCTGCGGAAGTCATAACTAAATAAATAACAATACAGGTCATACACATAAAAGAATTATAAAATCAGAGTATAACTGTGGCTTGGTGTACACAAAGACATAGGTTGGAATATATATTTATACCCAGACACACTGGCCTTTTATGTTTTTTTTTACTCTCTATTATTGCTGCAATACAGTGTAAAACAAATCAGTTTATTGCTGCTAATATTAGCAACAAGAATCAGACAGGAGGGTCTGCACAGTGGACAGGAAATGGCATAATGGTGATTGTTCATATGTTTTTGTATGATTATGTACGATTGTGGTTTGTGTGTGTGTGTGTGTAACCTGTCCCTCTGTCTTGCAGCCAGAGAAGCAGGAGGACGGGACAGTGACAGGGAAGGACAGATGGAGACAAAAATTACTGTCTGCCATGGCTGCAGGAATACCGGTAAACCCTCCTCTCCTCCCCTTGCCTTCCTCCTCATCTTACCTTCCTTTTCCTCTTTTGCTTCCTCTTCCTCCTCTCCTTCCCATTTTTTTCTCACCCATACTCTCCTCACTTCCTTCTCCTTTCACCCTCCTTTTCATCTTTCCTTTCCTTTTCCTCGTGTCCTCCCCCCTTTTTCCCTCTCCTATCCTCTTTTTTCCTTTCCTGCAGGCTGCTGCCTATCTGTTCTTCTCTTCCTGTCCCATCCTCTGGCTTCTACAGTCTCAACTTTGCAGGTATTTGCTTGTGCATCTTTCTGTGCCTTTTTTCTGATAATCCACATGTCTGATGGTCACAACTACTAAGTGAGCTTTAATAATCTTATCAAGTGTCTTTGTGTGGGACTAAAAGCATGACAGAACCGTTCCCTAGTTGAAGTTCACTGAAAGATTGCCTTTCATATCACTACGAACATTCCTGTCCTGTGCGAGCTTGTGTGAGCTACTCTCTTCCACTAATGAGATAAAAAAATACATCCATAACAAGTTTTTGCTTCTTAAATTTTCAGTGATTACTGCTTTGTAGGCCTTTAACAACTGTCTCATTCATCACCAATGCTTGCTGGAAACTTCCAGCCAGCCTTTTGTTCCAAAATCCAGAACTTTCCCCAATGTAAAGTCAAGTAAACATTTAGTCACTGAGTTTTTTTAAGCCTGCTGGTTGTTAATGACACGTTTAAGAAGGACTAGATGGACAGACATGAAGACAGACAGCTGATGCTAATGAGAGATTATCGGCCTCTGTGGTTCCTGTTTCGGGATAATGTGTTAGTGTGTGGGAGAAACATTCACACAAACAAAAACACATACACTTCTTAAACACACTGCTAAAGACTGACAGAGTGCCGGCATTAACTGATATTAAAGGATAATCCTGGAGATTTTTTGTTCTCAGCAAATCACTTGAAAAGACCAAATCCAACAATGACCTGATCCAGCTAATAAGTATTGTCTGTGTAGTGAAAGACTGATATACCTTAAATTCCTCTGTGCCATAGAGGAACATTGTTGTACTAAAACTATTAAAAACACACCATTGAGCCACACTGTTGCACTGAGTGATATGATCCTTCATTACCATGAATACATGCAGTGTAATTCTATTTTGAGCCTATAATTCCTACTAGTAACCAGATATGTATTAATCTGTTGGCTAAAAATTATAGTGCCCAGCTGTTTTTAGGAAATTGCTAAGCTTTTCAAAAAAAATTAATATATATTTGGGACCAGCTGTTAACAATTTCAGGAAATTACACAGCAGGCATTTTGACAAAACCTGCCAAAAACACAGGTGCTACTGATAACATTAGTAAGAGCTTATTGTGCTTGCTGGTTCACTTATATGATTTACTGGAACACCTAAATGGCACAGAGTTGTCATTAATTAATGTTTTTAGTTATTGTTGTTATTGTTACACTTCTATATTTCTGCTGAGAAAAATGTGTTGAGTGCTATATCGCTATATCTATATTTCTGCACCTGCTTGGCAACATTGTTTCTCAACTTTCAAACCAATTTTTTGGCAACAACTGTCAAACCAATTTTCTGTAGAACTAAATTACAAAAAAGACATCAAAAGAGACAAGGAGAAAAAGACAATGAGAAAGACATACAAATAAACAGAGGGAGACTTGGAGAAGTAGGGGGATGGAGAGAAACAGAGGGAGGGCGGCTGAGTGGGAGTGCGGCATGCTGGGCAGGAAGCCAGGGGTAAGATTAGTGAACGTCACTATGGCGACACAAATCTCTCTCTCTCTCTCTCTCTCTCTCTCTCTCTCTCTCTCTCTCTCTCTCTCTCTCTCTCTCTCTCTCTCTCACTCACTTACACACAATCCATTTGATTTCTTACCTGGGACACTGAAATGTGCTGTAGGATCAAATCTAGAAATATATTTTCAAAACACTAATGAAGTGGTTATTTGTCTTTAGTTGTTATTTGTGTCTAAGACATTCTACAGTCAGTGTACAAAACACAGCTAATGTACAGTGATATAATAGACTTGTCTATATTTATTCATGAGTACTAATTGTACATAACATATTACATTCATTTGGCAATTTTAAACTTTGAACATGCCTTCAAATGATGTGGACGTAGTTATTTTTACTTTTTGGTTACCGTCTCATTTAAGCCACGAAGCCTTGTCTGGTCCTCAGTGACGGACAGCTCTCTGTCAAGACGTGAAAATCATTCCTTGATTCATTTCTGATTTATTTATAGTCTTGTGTCAGGCGTTCTACCATTCTTTGTCAGTTATTACAGATGCAGAATAAAATGTATATTTGCGTATTTGTTGTCTCAAATAATATATTTATCTGCCAGTTAAAGACAGCAGAAAACACATGAGCAGATCTTGTACTCTGTCACGACAGCAGCTTACAGTATGTAAGAATGAACATCACTCAACAACTATGTGACATTTCAAAATGGTTATTTACCCAGAGATTTAGCAACTATACAACCCAGAGCTTTATTTGCTTACATTTCAAATGGCTGATTATTATTCAACGATTCTGTCAAAATCATAACAGCAACGAACCACATGAGAGCTCTTAATTCTATGCTGATATGATTTTTAATTATAAACAGTGAAGCGTTTTTGGAATCATACTGGTATGTATTCAACTGGATCCAAAATCACTCCCTAATTGACTACTCCCTATGTAATAGATATTCAGAAGTTTATAGTGTTTATTAAGAAACAACAAAAAGGTCAACAGGCTTTTGTGATGTTGTGATAGGCAATAATAAACAAACAGAAATCCAAAATAAATCCATCAAAAAGATATCCAAAATAAATCCAACAACGATCCTGACAAAAATCAAAACCAAGTATGCAGTCTATACACCAAACAACCTAATACAAGAGGTAAAGCTAATAAAAAAGTCGATAAACCAAAAAGAATTCATGGAACACTCGAATAAAACACTCGACACAGTGAGTCTTGGCAAGATACAAAGACGAAACAACACTAAACTATGGGAAGACACAGGCTTAAATACAAAAGAGGGAGGTGATTTACAATACACTGGTGAAACCAAACAGGGAGGAGCAAACAATCATGCAAGTAGGAAAACCAAAGGAACAGGAATTGAAGTAGACACAAACACAGGAAAAAGGTGCAGAAAAACAGACACAGTTTAAATAGCCATGACTTCATGCAGAACTTTACTTTAACCGGAAAACGAGAATCAAGAGTGCAGCTCCCTCTGCTGAAGCTAAAGCTGTACTAGACCTCAAGGTAACAGTAGTGGCTAACTCTTATGCTCAGCCTACCATGAAGCTGAAATCAAGCTTCTCTCAACTCAACTTTCCAAACTCTGAGGGAGTGCTTAGTTTTGGAAGGTTAGTCTAAGAACCAGAACTTAAGGATCACAGGGGTCAAGGAGGGGAAATAACATGGCCAAATCACTCTGGACTTTGTGGCTAACATGCTAATGGAGGTGCTTGGGCTACAGGATAACCGAGGATCAACAGAGCTCACCGTGTACTACGCACTCTCAGTATCTGATCTCGGTGTACATCACAACTATGCCCTGGAGGAGATATTATACAAAGTTACAGCCGCAAGCCAAGTCATGTTCCAAGGAGGTGTTCTGGGCGTGCCATCTGCAATGGTCAAGTAAAGAGCCCCCCAAGGCAAGATAGCTTCTACACTGCAAACCAGGTGTCAGATGTGGGCTGTTGTACAAGGGAGACTCTACTCACCAGGCTCAGAGGCAGTATTCAGTGACCCCAATGACACCTGCAGTTCAGTCAGCACAAGTCTGGGCACATTTCAAAACAATAAAGGAAGGTATTTAAAGTTGAATTATTTGAAGTACATGAATGTAGAATGAAACCGATTTACAAAACTAATGTGTTACGTTACTTGTTAAACAAAAAAGTAATCTGAGTACTCTAAAGCGTTATATTGTTCCATTAAAACTGAATCTGAATCTTGTCAAAACGTCCATTTCCAGCACTAAAAAGATGAGAGCTTTCTTATATGGAAACTATGAAACCTGAAATCTGCCTCTATGGAAAGAAATAAAACATACATCTGACAAAGAACAGGGGGGGGTTGACAGGGGGAGACATTTGGGATGATGATCTACAAAATGTACACGCATATTCTATAAATTTCAGACAATACATAATTTCTTTGAAGATGCTGCATAGGCTGTACTATTCAAAAAGTCTAGCATTTTTCCTGAAGTGTTACCACTATAGTATAAAAGGGCACCTTTATGCACTGCTTGGCGGCTTGCTATCCATAGCTGACCAGATATTTGGCTGTGAAGATCATAGTTATCCAAGGAAGGTTAAAATAAGGTTAAATATTGTAATATATATGTGACAAGGAGTGACAGCCTGGCTACCCTTACATACTGTAACTCTCTGAAGTAATATAGGTATTTAATGTTTGTAGCAAACTAAATAAATTATCCATTGCTGAGCACCACGTATCCACCACCCCCACCCAACCCCACATGGATCAGAAGCCGAAAGCTGCCTGAGTTGTGGCATTTCCCATTTCTCCATTATTTCCAAGTATAGTATTATTGTATAGTGTTTAATCTAGGAAACCATATTATTAACCACTCAAAACATTGCCAGTAGATGTGAATGTGAGTAAGATGTGTTGTCTGCATGTGTTAGCTGTGTGACAGACTGATGACCTGTCCATGGTGTGCCCTGCCTTTCACCTACTGTAAACTGGTTCAGGGATGAGCTTCAGCCTGCCTCGTCCTTGGAAAGAATAAGAGGGTACAGATGATAGATGTGGTGGATGGATGATACCACTAACATGATTGTGTGTGTGTGTGTGTGTGTGTGTGTGTGTGTGTGTGTGTGTGTGTGTGTGTGTGTGTGTGTGTGTGTGTAGATAATAGCTAATCAGTGGTTTTGCAACTACAGTATCTTCTTGGGGTGGAAGTTTGCCTGTAGGTTTGTATGCAGTGCAGCTTGTCTGTAGCTTAATTTATTTATTCATTAATTTAATGGAGAATAGAATGGAGAGTAGAGAGTGGAATGTAGCACATACAACACTAATATTAGACATGGTGAAATGATTCTGCTTCCCAATTAATTTGATCAGCAAGTCATAGCCCTCAAAAGTAGGTATACTGTAGGACAACCAGGGTTTGGACACAAGGAGAAAAAGATTAAGAGAGGGAGGAGGATGAACAGAGGGAGCAAGTGAAAGAGAAATAAAGATTGGGAGTGAGACTCTGTCACGAGATGATGGCTTTGTTGGGCTTTCCTCAACGGAGGTTACAAGCCAAATATATCACCTGACCCATTTACTGCTGCCCTTCTCTCAGTTGGCTGTCCCCGTCGACCATCACACACACACACACACACACACACACACACACACACACACACACACACACACACACACACACACACACACACACACACACACACACACACACACACACACACACACACACACACACACACACTCAAACTCCCACTCTGAAGGTCTTTTTGTCCTTCAATAACTCAATTGCTCAGGTATGTCAGCCTGTATGTGGCTGTGGGCACTGTGTGTGTGTTTGTAATATCGAAAAAAGCATGACAAGAAAAGCTCTTAGGAATCCTCTTAGGAATATATGGCCCTTGATCATAAAAAATAAGCTGATATCTAGTTATTAACATTTATTAAACAGTCCTGCTGAGAGGTCGATTTATTTTATTCTCACAGCTTGACTGGGTGGTGGTGCAAATATGGGTCATCAGCATACAGATATGTGCTAAGGTGGGAAATTTAACTAATGTACTGTTTTTGTATCTTTGACATATTTATGCATTAGTAGACATTTTTAATGAGGGGAATTCTAGTTTAAACACTTTAAAAGAGTCTCTGAAGGTTGTATGTAGAAGTAAAAATGACATAATGTGATAATACACCATTATTTATTATTTCATTACTCATAAAGTCAGCGTGTTCAGAAGGTTTCATCTATCAGGATTCTACAACTCTGTTCATCATTTCAATATCTTCACACTTCATGCAAAGAGACATCCAGTGTTCAGCTATTCACATTTTCAACTTTTGGAACAAGCTTCAACACCTTGCCAAGTAACTGCATGGTAAGTTGATTAAATGTGTTGATTTATTTGTGTTTTAGCACAATCTGTTTTTCTCAAAAGGTGTAACTAATTAGAAACTGCTGCGTATGGAAATGTAAAACTATTTTAAGGCTTATTTGCCTTCTTCAGGTGCTGACATGTAATAAAAGGTTAACTGACCTGTTAATCTAAACCGGAAAATCGATAAATACTAGTAATTAGATAGTTGATAGATAGTTGCCCCCTTCAACCATTTGTATATGGCTATAAACAATACCAATCTAGTTTTTTCACAGTCTGCTGAAAAATAAATTTTGTATAATGGCTTGAAGTTGCTCAGACGGGAATGTGATTAGGAATTTAACTAAATTAAGGAAGATGCCACTACATCAGAAATCAATGGAAGTAACATGTCTACAAAGTATTGTTTTTGGAACGTTTGTGAATTCTACAATAAAATTGTGTTGATTATTCTTTAATTAAACTAAATAATTTTTTTATAAATATGTGCTAGTTTTTGCAAGATAAAAATGTAAGGTGAAAACAACAGATCTAAACATGTATCCAAATACGCTCTCATTTAGGATTACACAGGTGATGTGGAGACCAGGGCCAGACTCACAAGTGGAGCGAAAACACGACCACTTGACTGGCCCAAACAAAGACCTTCCTATGAAAGGAAATAGGAGGCTGTTAATCCAGCCGGTATCAGAAGGTAAGTGTTATATCGCTTCCCTGTAGTGTTGATTTACTGTTAGGATTCAAACTGTGGAGATTCAATGTTTCATCTTTATTCAAAAGACCAAACAATAAGAAAAGAGTGGATGTAAATGGAGAGCAGACGAATAGGTATGACATACCTTTGGTTGTCATCCCACAAAGAAAGAAAAGAGCAGGAAGAAGAAACATGAGAGGCAACGGATAGCAGGGTGCAGAGAAGTGGCTGTAGATTCTCCTAATGGGTTCAGTTTTTTTTTTAAAAATTGTCTTTATCCCAGGCCGGGATTAGGGATTATATTTTAATGTTGATTTTACTGTTAAGATTAAAAAGAATGAAATACTGAAATACTTGTTCTCTGTGCAGACACCCTGTTCATGATGAGAAAGAAATCTGGAGAGAAAGGAGAACAAAGGCAAAGTGTGGACAAGGCACTGACAGACGCAGGTTGTTATTTTATAGCAGCACACAAACACTTGTTCAATTTAACACTTTGATCTTTGTGACATGAAATGGAATCTGAAGTTTTCATACCATGGTTTGGTTTTGATTTTCAAATGTGTGTCACGCAGCAACAAAGAACAGCAACTGTTCTTTGAGTGCTGTTGCTATATATATATATATATATATATATATATATATATATATATATATATATATATATATATATATATATATATATATATATATATATATATATATATATATATATATATATATATATATATATATATATATATATATATATATATATATATATATATATATATATATATATATATAAAATTTGTTAAAGGAATTCTCCTTATACAGGTCATACTGGACTGAAAATGAACTGCTCCCCAGCTCGTCGTCACTCCCTGTCTTGTGATTACTTAAATCAATGAAATAAATGTGTTGATATTTCATCAACTAATGTGTCTCTGCTCATTTACAGTTTATAATTTGTCCACCTTTTAAAGACTATTCACACCGATAGATGACAATATAAAAATTGATTTATAAAAATATATAAAGGTGAAAGATGCAGTAGTCAACATAAATAGGCATGTGTTATTGTAGATATGTGTCCTCCATATAGTGTAGGCCGCATGATTTTCAATAAAACAGCATACTGTGCCGAAACTTAATGATTTTAGTGGTTGAGATTGATTTAGTTATTAGGTTATATTATAAATACAGTAAGAATACTGTAATTGCAAAGGCCTAATTATTAGTTGTCATAGGTTTCAACCAGAGCTCAAGGTCTTCTGTAGTGAACAGAGCTGGCTCAGGCTCACATGATCTAAATATGAATCTGTGGACATGTTGAATACCCTGAATTGAACCTTTGAGCTTATACCATATAGCTCAAGAATGAACATTAATGCTCAGATGATATTTATCATCTGTTCTTGTTTCAAATGTGTCACATGTGGAAACATTTTATGTAATCTTAAAGGAAGGTACTGTATCTTTAGCCAAATATAAAAAGACAAAAGAGCCTACACTTTTTGGTTGGAGGAAGATTCATGTGGTCACATGTGTGCAGATTTGCATTCCAATCAGAAACCTCATTAGCTTTTGTCACTGATTAACAGGTTTTCAACCTGAGACTGTAATTTCCTCAGGCATCACAAATGATCTTAGCGCGATCCAGACAGGTTCAATTACTGTAATAATAGAAATTCGCAAAGGTCTCAGAAAAAGTTTCAGCATAGAACTTTAATCTTTAAATGTTAATTCTCTTTATGTTCATCAGTTAAATATATATACACAGAGTCCATTCCTTTTGTAGTGTGAACACAACAGATTTTAGTAGGATGGTCAGAGGTCACCTGTTAAATAAAGATGGTGTGCATGTGTACCAGGTGTGAGTAGGAGGGATATGAAGTAATATGGCCACAATATAAAAGTGGGAAGATGTGAGATACATAGTTTGTTCTCTTTGGTCCTTGGACACAAAGTTGCGTGGACACAAACAATCTGAAGTTTCAGACAAACTGCAGCTTAGATAAACTGATCAGCAAGGAATATGACCCAAATGCAGATAGGCGAAGTTGACGAGCTAATTTCAATGATGCAGGAGAATCCCTGCACCAGGATATGGAAACAGTGTGACTGTCTATCTATCCATCTGTCCATCTATCCAACCATCCATTCATCCAAACTTTATATATAACTTTATTTAACCAGTTAAGAGCCTCAGTTAGTATAAACATCTGGTTTACAGCGGGGCGAGTCATGGCCAAAAATAACAGTATCACATTGAGCACAAAACATAATAATAATAATCAAGGATCACAGAACACATTGGATCAAAAGGATGATGTAAGATTGATAAAACAAAGGGAAAATGATAGCAAGGTAAATATAAACGGATACGTGATAACAAAATTTGCTATGTTCTTACCAATAATCACTGTCTTCCCCAAACACATGCTCTCACATATTTTATGGGTTACTATATGTTTTATTTACTATTATAACACTTTTTACAGGTTAAACAAAACAGTGTTAAAGGAAAGTCAAGTAATTATATATTTTTGTGTGTGACTAGAGCAAGAGTAACCAACAGGTTGCACTGTGTCGGTGTATTCACTAGGTGGTGCTGATGTCTTGCTAGTAAGCATATTGAAGGTTCTCGATGTACAGACACTCTGTCCATCATGTGTTTGTGTCTGTGTGTGAAAATCCTGCCTGCCTATGTCTGCCCATGTAAGAAGATGTGTGTGTATTTGGGTGAAAGGGGTCACATATTGGATGGAGATGTAGCATTTGTCTCTGCAGAGATCAAACCTTAACCGCAGACAGGCTGGTGAAGCAGCTTTACTTGTTGGCACAAGTAGGTCAGCTTCTCCCACTGGTTTTAAGTTCAGGGAACCATGCCATATACACACATTTGAGTGGTTAAGAGGGTGGAGAAAGGAGGTTAGAGGGCATTAGGAAACTCTGAAATTTTATTTTTTCATCCTCACTGATTTTTACTCCCTTTTTAGAACCAGATCATCCACATTCATAATCGAGTCCAGCTTCAAAGTTTTTGTTGACTTTGTCCTGTGTGGACTTATACTTAAAAAAGTTTTAACTTTTGATTCTTATTGGGTGTTTGGCTCATCTTTTCCCTCTTTCTGGTCTAGTTCACTTACAAGGACCACACCAGTGTTAGATTTTATGGTGGTTTATTATGATGAATAGTTATGGAAGGAAGGGTCGAGAGTGGACGGAAGAAAAGGGGATGAGGGGAGAGGGACGAAGGGGTCGAGGGAAGGTGAATAACATAACTCCATTTATTAGAGAGAATACAAAATAACTTCCCTTTCATTGCTACTCCACCAACATGGTGGAGATATATTTCCACAGATCATAGATACATCTGCCACAGGCTTGACACATGGTCTCTGATTATGTTTTGGAGCAACCTGTATTCAAACATTGATTTAATACAATAAGTTTTAAGTGATTTGACATTTTGGGAAAAACTCTTGCTTTCTTGTTGTGAGTAAGGAGAGAAGATCGAAAACACTCTTGGTTAAAGAAGAAAGCTCCAACCAGGAGATAGTTAGTTTAGGCTACAGTAATGTTAGCATTAAGACTGGAAGCAAGGGGAACAGGTAGCCACTACAGTTTACTAGTTAACATGGCATATTTGGTTTATGTTAAGCTGAAAAATAGAAATGATAAGTTGTAGAGTTACAGGGGGCTGCACTAAACCACAACTTTCTACCTTTGGGCAATTGCCAAGCTAGCTGTTTTCCCCTGCTTCTACTCTTCATGCTAGGCAAAACTAAATGTCTCCTGGCTGGACAATAGATAAATCATATTAAATGGGGGTTGTCTGCGTATGGTTGGGTCCGTGGAATGAAAACATTTGTTCCAAGCTGGTCTCTAAATGTAGGATGCAGATTGTAAAACGGGCTATTGTGCTCCTTTATTTCTCTGTTGAGATGTAACACTTCCTGTGGAGGCGGTAAATTACAGATGCTGCTGCTGCTTCAACTCTATATTCAGCTTTTACAAACCATATGAAGGGAAGAAAGGGAACTGTGACAGTGCTTTTCACATCAGGAAATTAGAGAAAGATTTGTTGTTACTTGATGCAACAATGTGAAAAAGCTTTGTTCTTCCTTTCTTCTCTTTTGTGAGGTCTCAGTAAGTCTGGCTCTGTGTTCTGCCTTCCAGATTTCCCAACAAGTTTAATGAAGCATTGGCAATTGTATGAGTGGCTGCTAACTTTTCCTCTCTCTACCTCCCCTGTTTCCACCATCCTTCCTGTCAGGCTACCATAGAGAAATTGACCTGGAAAGACCGTCTTCCTGGGTACTTCATCAACGTTTCCTCCATCCTCTTTATGGTTAGTACATAAAAAAGGATTAATGCTCTACTTAGAATCATACATTTTATCACTGTCTATGAATGAAATAGAAATATAAACATGTAGGCCTAAATGACGCAGCTAATGTACGTAAATGAGTATATGAGTGACCTACATTGATGAGTTCTTTGAAATATTAATTCCAGCCGCACTGCGAGTATTAGACAAATATGGTTAAGTAATGACTAATTTATTTTCTTCTTCCTTTTCTTTTCTGCTACCAGTTTGGCTTGACGTTTTCAGCAGTGTTTGGCGTCATCGTCTACCGCATCACAGTGTCGGCCCTGATGGCGATGAGCACTGACCCGGAGACCAAGTCCAATGTTCGGGTGACTGTGACAGCCACTGCAGTCATCATCAACTTAGTGGTTATTCTGATCCTTGATGAAATATATGGTTCTGTGGCAATGTGGCTGACTGAACTAGGTATGGAAATACATACACTATTATGCTTTCTTGTCAAGAGTTAGATGGGAAGATTGACACTACTCTCATATTTATATTTTAAATATGAGGACGGGTGATTGTTTCAGGAGATCGTTAGCTTAGCACAAGACTGGAAGCAGAAGAGTACAGTTAGCCACGCTCTGTCCAAAGGTAAAAACAACATAAGATCTTGTACCTCCTGCATCTGACTTCTTTAAAGCTGCCCATATAGCATGTACCCTGTTTTTCATGTATGACTCAAGCTAAGCACTTTTGGACTTTGCTTTTACCTGGATGGGAGACCTCCTGTGAAAACTAAGTTGCTTCTGGAAGAGTTGTTGTTGGTCAGTAGGGGGCAGTCTTCCCTCTGGTCCTAATAATAAAATCCAAAATGCCTTAGTGCAGTGATGGGGATGCTGTGCTGGAGAAGATGCCAAACTTTGGAAGAGACATTAAATTGAGGTCCTGACAGATCCAATGGGACTTATCACAAAGACTGGGCAGTTCCCCAGTGTCCTGGCAAAATTCCCAACCTGGCTGTCTGACAGTAGAGAATAAAATGAATATGCACCTCATTCAGTTCACAATATTAACAAATCCTTTCATCTTCACCTTCTGTGTCTGGAGTGTATTCAATATCTATGATGACATATTGCTGAGATGTTAGTAGAAATATTCTGCCTCGGCAACTCAATGAACAATTACATTTTTACATGTAATAATTCTGCATCCGTGAGTTTGAGAGACAGGAAGAGCCTTTCTGCCTCTTGGTGGATGATCTGATTAAACTTTGATGTTTTCATGCTCCAGTCATTCCATCACTCATCCCAGGAGGTTTCTACCACATTTACATTCATATTCAAACCTCTGAAATAGAGGAAAAGAATGGAAAGCAGAAGTGTGTGTGTGAGAGAGAGAGAGAGAGAGAGAGAGAGAGAGAGAGAGAGAGGGGAAAGTATGTGTGTGTGTGTGTGTGTGTGTGAGCGAGAGAGAGAGACAGGACATGTGAAAGGACCCAGTATTTTAACCTACTTCCAGCACAGTGATTATGTTATAACTCAAATTTCAAGATTCAGACTGACAGAATCACCACTTTTCTCAGAACAGACTCAGAGTTGTCAGGTCCAGGACTAAAGAAACATTCTGTAGAAAATCAGTGTGAATGTTGTTTAACACCCATTTATAAAATACAGTGTTAGCCAAACATAATAATAATGTCAACGTACATACAGGAATTCCAGAGTAATTCCATTACTGTTGTTATTTGACATGCTCTTTCTTTCTCTCTAGCTTTCTTGCTTTCCTCTGACCTCACAAAACCACACCAAGCCAAGTCTTACAGTTTCACTTTACCTGTTTTTCAGAGATTCCTAAAACAGAAACAGACTATGAGGAGCGTCTCATCCTGAAAGCCTTCTTGCTCAAGTTTATGAACGCATACGCACCCATCTTTTACGTGGCTTTCTTCAAGGGCCGGTAAGTCCTGCTGTGTGTAGGTGTGTGTGTGTTCATCGTTGTCCTGTGAAAACCATGTATCTCTAAAATGCCAGCCTTCAGGTTTGTGACAATGCATTTTCAACTAATCCAGTGGCTTTATGTAATTTAACTAGAAGAATGCAATCAACAGAGTGCAGATCTCCACCAGGTCTGTTATCACTGAATAAAAATGGTATATGAATAACAACGTCATTTTTCATGTTATCACAACGCCTTTTTTCTTTAGGTCATTACTGACTCATCATGTCCAGAGATAGCGTGTCATTTTACGTGCAAATGTCATAAAGAAAAGAAAATGTTAGGTGATGTAGTATAAAGAGCAACAAAGTCCACATAAGTACGAGGTCAGGGTGGATGGATGGGTGAAAAGGGATTATCCCTATGTTCCCAGGATCCTATGTTTGTAGTTTCCTAGGAGAGTGTGTGTCTCCTGATATAAATTAACATTGTAATAGATATGGGCTAACTTTGCAGTTGAAATTACAAAAGAACAAATGGACATTTCAAATGCAGTTTGTATGGTAAATATCAGTTCAACCTCTGAGGAGATATCAATGTCAAGTCAAAAAAACTTCCTTGCCAGCAAATTTGAGAGCATAGATTTCAAGTAGTTTAACATAAGTAAGCTATAGAAGCTGTAGGTGGGTGAGTTCACCATACTCACCCAGGGAAACACATTGAGGATTTGATCTAGGGAAAAAAGATTGCTGAGGACATAAACCCTTTGAAAGGTCTGCTCTTTGTGTCATATCAAGAGGATACTGAGCTGGGGAACATCACATCCTGGGAGAATAGAACCTTGGGAACATACAGTAGATACTGTCTCTGTGAAACAAACGCTGGACTTTCACCCAGGAGGCCGCTGTTCGTGTCCTGCGTGAAACCAAAAGCCAGTGTTGACTTATTTTACCTAACGTAACATAACCAGCCCATTAAGGGGAGTAAAGAGTCAGTAGTCAATAGCAGTATCAAACAGAACAGTCAATAAAATGTTTTTTTGTTTGTTTTGTGAGTTACTGAAACCACAACAGGTCCTTAAGCCTATGGTATCAGTATGCATGATTAGCTGTGGACAGATACAAAAACAAACGCATGATCCCCTCCAGGCTTACACCTGGTGGAGATAATGAGAATTTTCTCAAACCATAAAGGAATTTTATCCTTCAGTTTATTTGAAAAAGTCAAAATCTCCAAATTTGGAGATGGATGGTTTTCTTCAGACTGCTACGATATGCACTGGCACCTTGCATTAACACGTCGTGTATTTCACCTGGATTACACTTGATAGCATAAAGAAAAGGATCAGGATGAAACCAAGTGCAACCTCTCTGTCTTTGTGCTGTATTTGTGCTTTTTCGCAGGTTTGCTGGTCGACCTGGAAATTACATGTATGTCTTTAATGATCATCGGATGGAAGAGGTTTGTTATCTTATTTTGTATCTGTTTAGCCTCCAAAGTAAAACATAAAGTGGTGATGAATAAGTGTACAAATGAAGTGTGTTCTCGCCCCTCAGTGTGCACCAGGAGGCTGCCTCATTGAGCTGTGCATTCAGCTCAGCATCATCATGCTGGGGAAGCAGCTAATCCAGAACAACATCTTTGAGATCGGCATTCCGTAAGTAAACGTCAAGATTCCGTCTCACCTTTCTTGTTTTAATAACATTCCTCTCATGTCTGCACGGTGGTACTTCAAATCCCAAAGGTAAGAGGTCGACTTTGTTTATAGCAACTGTGAAACAACAGAGGTGCCTTTTTGACTTCAGGCTGCACTGTTACTGTTGCTGTAAGCACAGCTTGACCTGCTGACCCGTTGGTCTCATCAAACACCGTGGTTTCTCCAGGATGTCCTGAGGGATCAGCAAGCCACGGCGCATACCATCATTGCATCTACATACCATCCACTCATTTGCTTCACATTCATGCACTTAAAAGCTTTCAAACCTGGGAGCAAATCAATAAAACCATAGTCTGTTATTGTGGGCATGAGTGAAGGAAGTACTTCAGAGGTTTTCACAGGTTTACCAAATTGTTCCTGATCCTGTCTAATGATGTAGGAGGCAGAAACATTTAAAAAAGTTAAACCCAAACAAGAGAAACTGACATGATTCAGAATTAAATCGTTTTTAAGTATGCTTAAATATCAAAGTTGCGACAACAGAATATCTGATTATTAATGACTTTGAATTAGTAACATTCAATATCTTCAATTAACCAGCTCATGTCTGTATGGGTTGAAAGATGTTTTTGTTTTGGAATAGCAGAAGAAGGAGAAAGAGCCTGCATTTTAATGTCTTGTTAACATCACCGGGGCTGGCAAACTCCCGAAAACACAACTTAACAGGTTCCCAGGGGCTGTATCCTTGGCAGGACACAAACAACGGAGGTGTATCCTTCAGAGGAGTGAGGGCTGGTTAGCTGAATGTGCACATCAAACAGGATTCAGGTCTATGGAGACTTCACAGCAGCGTCATTATGAGCTCGCATCTATAGAGACCAAAAGTGTGACTGCAGCATGACAGTCATGGCCTGTTAAATTATAAAAGAAGGGTGTGTTTTTGCAGCATTTGGAGGAGGCTTCATGACAAGACAGTCTTGTTCACTCATTGTGATGTGTTGAGGTTTGAACTGTGGACTTCAAAGTATGCAGCCCCTGAATTGGGGCACAGTTTGTGTATACACAAGGAACTACATATAACAGAGGTTTAGACTGAACCTGTTTGGCCCGCTGATTTGGCCCACTTCACCATCAACACAGTCAGCAGTTACAGCAGCAGCAATGGCTGTGACACACAGATCATGGAGGAAATGAAACTATTTTGAAACCTATAGTGCACAATTGCTGCAGTTTATGTTAAAAATCATACTTATTTTCCGAGTCATCATTCAGTTAGACGCACAGTACATAATATCAGCAGCTAGGGGTCTCTCAAATCAAAACAATAACAAAAGATTAAGTTTTATGATGTTGTGAAGTGGCATGGGATTATGGGAGTTGTTGTCTTCTTTGTTAAAATATCATTATCTCTGATGTTTACCGCAAATAAACATACTTAAATTCACTTACAGATCATAGAAAAATACGTTCCTTATACCTCCAGACCTTGCCTGAGAATCATCATGTTTTTATTTATGCTTCTGTATCAAAGTAACCCCGTGATAGTCTGTACATCCTGGGTACATTGCAAACAGGAACTGCCAATAGCTGATTTGGCTTTTTTCCAATGATTCTAATTTGACAAAAGATAAACAAATATTGGCTAAACAACAAGCCAAGTTGCGGCCCACAGTATAACTCAGGGGTGGGGCTTTGAGAGGCATTGGTATCTCAGTCTGTTTTCAATTTGAAGTTATTTAAAGCTGTATTAAGTGATTTTAACCACTAGGGGGCAGGAAAAAAAAATTAAACAGATTCACAAAAACACAGCTCTGACAGGTTGACCTAATTCTAGTAGTTATGGTTTAACTAGTTAACAATCGCCTACTTACCCATCAAGCAGACACCTGCTGGAACATTATCATCCCATTTGGAGTCACGTTTGTGGCCACCTCATGACTGTAAGTCCAATTTTGATTGTGCTTTAAAACAACAACTCTTCTTGTCAGATGCTCAATTTAATACTAAATATCAAAAAATATTGTTAAATGCAGGTTGAATTAGATAATCTGAGTTTTTTTTTTTCAAATATTAACTGGCACATTTATCAATTGAACATTTACGTTTTTGAGTGATGTATTGCATTTTTCACAAGATATATGGCCAGTGATGACATCACTTGGTTGTAGAGCAATGTAATAGCTACAAAAGGACAGAAAAGGACCAAGGGGCGAAGGAACCTCTAATCTGCTTTCAAACCTACACCAGTAACATGACAGTGTGCTTGGAGATTGTGTGTATGTTCTCCACTAGATTGTAAAGCATGTTTGTATTAGCGTGGACATGTTTATCTACATCTACTGTATGTGATGGTGTGTGTTTAAAGGACAGTAAACATTTATATATTCACTGCCTCCTTGGATGTGCAGTACCATCTGTAACTCCCCTGTGTGTTTGTTTGAATCACATAAATAATGCAGTCAAGCATTTAGCTGCTTTTATTAGAGGGTTTTTTTTTTCACAAGCAGTACAGTCACATGCACAACCATGTGCATACATAGCAATACTTAAAAACACTGTACACACTGTCACACACAACTACAGAATGTTTTGTCCATTCACACAGTCATACATGCATCTTTTTATGTACATATATACTACGCAGGCACACACATACTGTGAGCGGGAATTATTTACACCAAGGCATGTACTTACAGAAACACAAAACTCTTTTGCTCTCTGTGTACCTGGCTCTCTCTGCTCTCCCACCGTGCTTCCCAGCAGCAGTTTGTTAGCATCACGCAGCTTCAGCTTTCAGTTGAATGCCAATCTGCTGGTTGCTTTCTTCAGAAGCGTTCACGTTTATTTGAAAACAGTCAGCCACTGAGTGTTCGTTTAGCCTTACTTTACCTGTGTAAATACTTATGTTTCACAAGCAGAGACAAGCATCAATACATTGTTCCGAGGAAAATTTGCTGAGTACACATTCCATGCACAAGCACCACCCTGCTTCACACTTAATATAATATATAATAATTATAATAATCATAATATTTTATAATATGAACATGGCTGTGATCCAAAGGATTAGTTTGCTTTCTTAGTACAGTAGCAACTTTTATTATTCATTGTTTATATTTATGTACATTTCTTCTCTTTAAATTAGATTGACACTTTGTATTGAACACTAAGCATACACACACGCGGTACAAGTGATCTTTTTTCCTTTTCTCTCCCCACTTTCTCCTCCACTTTTCCATCCATCCCAACAGGAAGTTAAAGAAATTGGTGCGTGCGATGAAGAATAAAGGATCAGCAGAGAAGGGGAAGGAGGACGAGCGGCCGCCTCAGCAGTGGAAACTGGATTACGCCCTCACACCTTTTGATGGCCTCACGCCTGAATACATGGAGATGAGTGAGTTTGCACACACGTACAGACGCAATGAGCAGCCATTTAGGCATCAACATACATTTAAAATTACTTAGAGGTGTTATGTAATCTGCATCTGCGAGGACCATCTCAGGTAAAAATGCACACCTGTACTGAAGAGTATACGGATATAGGATGTTTTTGTGTTTGCTTATAGGTCACACTCATCAAGGCTTTCCCTTATGAACAGAATCTGTCAGTTTCATCTGCCTTATGCAGCCTTGGCTTGACCTGACAAAAACCTCTACTGGAGACCATTATTCATGACCTTAAAGGTGTAATTTATGTGCCTAAAACTACTCAAACTTTAACCACAGCAGTGGCTGATCAGCAAAGGGTCATACAAATCATTTTATTAAGGTCAAAGAATCAAAAATAAATATTTCTGTACAGTATGTTAGTCTGCAAAACATCTTCATTAAGGTTATTTATAGGCTAATTTGTTTTGGAGGGACAGCTATGTGCCAGTAAAAGTTGACTGATTCACTGCCTGTGAGGGGACATGTTATTATGTGCAGGTGGTAAAAACCTGCTGGTCTCGTTATTTCAGAGGGCACACACACTCACAGACACACACACGGCTCTAGGCATTCCTCCTTCCTATTAAAACTAATAACAGTAATAACAAACCAACACCTGTTCAGTTATAACTCTTCCTGAGGAAAAAAAATTGAAGCCTTAAAGTTTGATGAAGAACTGTCTGGACTGCAGGATCAACATTGATGATTGACATTTAGTTGTTAAAATTTTGGTTAAAGATGTAATGGATATTTATATGTCTCATAAGTATCTGGTTTGCTACTTTCTGTCACAGACTGCCGATGACAGTGAGCAGTCCACGGAAGATCCCCTTCACACATGTTTGAAGACATATAAAAATACTCTTGCTTGGAATGATTATTTGCGTCTGATGCGGTTGTTTCAAAAAATAATTTCAATTACCTTGTTTAAAATGACATCTGGTCCTCCCTCATTGTAAAATCAAATCTGTGAAGATTTAACTGCAGGGAACAAGATGTCTCCTACTTCACTGAAAAGTACATTTTCACTGTAGGTGCAGTGGAGTTACACTTGTTTAAGTAGCATACTGGCCAATATTTGCTTTCCAAACTTGTGAAGTCACAAAATCATATTGTACGTGCATGTGTTACACTGATATTTTAGATAAACACAGAGAATCTTTTCCCTCCTCAGCAGAAGAATGTGAAAATAGACTTCAGGGGAAGTAACAACAAGCAAACCATATTTTTGAGTGGAGCTGGACTTTAAATTTGCTGATTGAAACACTTGGGGTATCGGAGAGTCCGTCTTTCCCATGATATTTTTTCAATTTAGTTTGAGTTTAAAGAATCAAAAACAACAGATTAGATTAAATACAAGATGGTAAGAACTATTAGAACCCACAGTGCTGTGTGTTTGGAAAGTTTGTAGTTAGTTCCTACATTGAATGTTAAAAAGCAATGACAAATAGCAATTTTGTATTTAATCTGTACATATTTAATGTCTTACGCTCTGGTGTGATTTTAAGAACGCTCTCTAGTTGTTTTCACAAAGAGTAGGTGCAGTCAAGCTGATACCCAGAAAGGACAAGACAACATTTGTTATTCTTCAGGGAGGAGTGACAGATATGAATTGATAATCAAGTGGTTATGAGGTTTTCTGCTTTTCAGCCATCATTTTTGATGAAGATGCAGCTCATCAGAACCATGAGTAATGCCTCAATGGCCACAGTCTGCTTTAGAGCTTTGTGCTTCTCTGATTTTAAGACACAGGACTCTGGTGTTATCTTATGACCAAGGTGTAAAGGTTAATTCATGCCTGACCTCCAAACAGTAAATAAAGGTAATGACAATTTTACTGGACTGTCCATTAACTAACTAGGTACCCAGTAATCCCCTGTAATGATGTGTGGGTTCATTGATTAACATATTTTACCAGAAGAAAACTGGCAAATGAATGTGAAAATATCTGCTTCCAGTCTCCATTGAATGTATTGATTGATGATATGTAATAGAGAGAAAATAAAAGCAAAAATGTGCTTAGACAAAATCGAAAATTATTAAAACAAAGAGACAAATTCAGACAGTGACAGCAGATATGGCCACACAGCTTTATGTTTCTGAGCCATTCCTCCAGGTTGAGCTGCAGTTCAGCAAACTTGCAGCAACAAGCTTGACTTTAGAAACTGGCAACATATGTGCAAACATTGTGAACCAGTAAAACTATCTACATTGTGCTCAGGTCAAAGCCATAAAAACACAAGAGTCTTTGGTGAAATTGTAAATAGCAAGTTTTGTTGGCAAAATTTCATGGGTTCTTTGTGGGAAATGTTCTTGTAAATGTAGGATCCAAAACATGCTTAGAAACCTGTTAAAGATAGCCCAGCCTGAACACATTAGAAATAACTTACAGGGACAGACGCAGGAGCTGTAACTCTTCACAAGTGGAAACATGGGCAGATTTTCTGACACTGTATATTTTAAAATGAGTGTCATCGCTGCTACCTGGGTCTTTTGGTGGAATGGAGACCCATGTTCAACCCTTCCAGAGCTCAGAGCAGAGTAGAAAAGTTCTGTTTTGGCTTTTGACTGTGCAGTGATAAGATCATGTGGAGATTTCATGCGATACGGAGTGAGGACAGAGGGAACTGGGAGGGTTGAGGGAGAGAAAAACAGAAGACTGAGCTGATGTCGCTGCAGGGCACAGCAAGGAATGTCAGATATGTCTTAGCTCTATATGCAAACACACACTCACACGCAGCTGTTAGAGTGTGAATGGGTAGTTCTGGGTATGTGTTAAGTCATTTATTATTTATTTCTATGTGTCTGTATTTGTAAGACCTGGTGCTTGTGTTACGGTGTGTTTGTGTTCTTTGTGTGTGTGTGCGTGCGCCTTGGACATCCTTGAACCCGTCAACCCCGGCTCGGGTAGATAGCAAGGTTATTCTAAGCTTGCCCTCTAGCGTCCGCCATTCCACTGTCGTATTTTCTTCCTCGCCGCTCTTTGTCTCAGCATGGCGTCCCGAGGTGAAGCCGTCCGTCTCCAGCTTGCTGGAAATCCCCGTTCCCACACTGCTAAAGTTCCACTGCCCTGATCAGAGCTGAACATCAGCCAAAGTCGGGCAAAATGCCTTGTCTCTCTCATGTTTCCTTTCCACATTTTTAGGAGGCAGGTGGATGTTGATTGGATCATGTATTGATCAACCCAACAGAAAGGTTTGTTGGAGAAATAATGTGATAAAGCTTTTATCTGTTTCTACTTTGTCTGATCAATCAAAAAGGCCAGCATCTCTACATTATTCTGGGGATAATATGAAAGGTGAACAACCCACAAGCCACATCACAGGATTAGGGATGATAAATCTCTCTGTTTCTGTCACCTCGGCTGTTCTGTGCCTTTAACGATGAACCCCTGCTGATTGCATGAACTTAAACACATTTGAAATTCATGCAGTTAGTTCAGCTTAATTTCATTTTGCTTTTGTATCTTGGGAACATTCAATATGATATAGTTTATAGCCATACAGTTGATAAACTTAGAGGAAAACTGTTTTCTTCTTGCAGTTGGAAATTAGTGGGCAAACCTCAAACCTAGCTCTGTAATCTAACAATTTTCAGTCAACGAACAAGAACGTAAAGGCAGCCTGGGGGAACTTTCTGTGTATGAAAACTATCTGCCTCTGTCTGAGAACACTCCAGACAGAGCTGACTAACTGCAGCTGACCTCCCTGTGGCCGAAGGGAAGCTGGCGTGGCACCTGTCCAGGCACAAAACCAATCACCGACTCTACTTAATTATTAGTCATGGTTGTTGTGTCTCTGGGTTATCTAACCAGACTGTCTTGCATAACACAAACACACACACGCAGACAACAGACAAACATAAAGCATAGACAACACACGCATACTGTAGTCCCACACACTGCTTAATCATAAAAAGTCCCAGTTTAGATGGTGCATTGGAATGTTTAACCTTAAAAGGCATCATCTGAAACACAGACAGACAGTGCGACTCCTGACCAGAGAAATGGCCATTCACGAACGTCAGTCTGACAGCGTCTTTGTGGCAGTTTGAACATGTGTACTTTCAGTGTTGTAGGACGTTACGTTGTATCCTACATAGCATTTGTAATTGAACAGTCTTTGGTGCATTGCAGTCTGCCACGCTGCAGTTGTTTTGTTAGTGTAGATGTAAATGTAGCCAGCGTTAACTACAGTAAGCTAGTATCTGTAGCAAGGAAATACAACTAAAGGCTGTCTGTCTTTATGGAAACAAGGTGTAAATCATCTATTGAGCTTTTTGTTTTTGCAAGTTCTACAGAGTCGTTTTTTTTTACCCACAACACCCTTCCATTTTGTAAACATTGAGAATGCCAAACAATTCTCTCATTATTATTCAGTTATGTCTCATTATGATTGCCTCTCATTACTTTTTTTAAACTATAACAGACAGAACTAAACATACACGTGACAACAAGAATATACATTATGCAACTCCCAGTGGATGACTTTCACATCTGTTGTGGATCCCACTGGAATTAGCTTAAACATTTACCAGACCACCATCTTGATGTGGATCCAAGATGCATTTTTGGATCATGTGGAGAATAGAAAATAGTTTTCTCTCTGTACCAAACTCTGGGCGTACTGAACCAACCATATCAATTGACCTAAATTCAGAATACCCAAACTGCTGGATGTGCTTTGTGACAAAACAAAGAATAAAGTGATGACAAACCACTGCCTCTGTTTGTGAGCTCTGCTGCAAGGCAGTAGCGGACATAGGGAAAATACTTTGTAATGTTTGTAGCAGACTGTAGTATTTTACATGTTGTGATATGTTAAACTGCGGCCTGCAGTAGAAAAGTGTAACTTGAGTTATCTAAATGTCCAGCGGTGACATGACTGATGTGCTTTCCTTGTTTTTGTGATGAGAGCAGCAGCTGGGAGGTAATTGGACCACACTTTTTGATACAGATACATACATTTGAATGTCATCAGAATAATTGTGTGCACTGCGCCAGTGTAAGTGTGTGTACATATGGCTTGGAGCAATGGGGGTTATGGGAAATGTCGCCCTTCATTTCCAGACACACAAATAGTAATACCATGTCCCCACCATGGTCTCTTTTGTTGAATTGTACAGCTTCTAATTTAACCTATAAGACTTTGTAACAGTATATTGTGTATGGATGTATGATAACACTACACCTACTGTGTCAAGTTTAATGATGACGTTTATCACTTTTCTCCAGTCATCCAGTTTGGTTTCGTCTCCCTGTTCGTGGCTTCATTCCCGCTTGAGCCTCTCTTTGCTCTGCTCAACAACGTCATTGAGATCAGACTGGATGCCAAGAAGTTTGTTACGGAGCTACGCAGGCCAGTCGCTGTGCGTGCTAAAGACATTGGTAAGCTGCTGTGATGCGCATCAAAAGGAACAGCCAAACACATCCTGCTACACAACCAGGATATTAAACTTAAATATCAAATTTAGCAGTGGATATATTTATTATGATTTTGTAGAGCCTAGTCTTCTAATCACTACAAAACAGCCAAAACACAGGATGGATATACTGTATCTTCAAACCATCATTTAGGTAAAGGCCAAAAAATCCCTGAAAACAATAACTATTGACTCCATAATTTCCTTCATGTCAACGTGGAAACAGAGTGGAAACACAGCATTTCAAACATCATGGGACAACAAAACTCTCCACTGAAACCGGTCAGATTAATTAATTAATTCCGTCAGGGTTAGCAGCGCCTTCAGGAAGTGAGGCATGTTTCACTGCTGAGCTGGCGCGTGCACTGAAAAACCCCAAAGGGGACTTGAGCCCCTGTCCTTTTCCCCTAAGACTTTTGTAAGTTTTTTATGCTATTTATTTATTTTCAGTTGCCAAATTTCTTTCTGGAAATTTGAAATTATAGGTGAGCAAGGACTATGATGTGTTAGTCCTTAAAAGTCTGTTAAAAGTCAGCTTAAAAGTCTGTTGCTTTATTCACACTTTCTAATTGTTGCTTCAGCGCAAGCCTTTAAATGTTTTGCAGTAACTTAATTCATTAAATTATTTATTTAATCCAATGAAAATTGTCAGAGGAAAATGAGTTAGAGGTAACAAACAAAATGATGGGGGAAAAAAAGTTTACTATGCTATAATGTCTGTTGCAACTTCACTGTATGAATAAAAATATGACATATGGGTAACAAACTTTCACCATCTCTAGAAACATGAATTCAGCCCAGAAAGGAACATACTGGCCACATATGCGTGCAGTATAAACATACACAGATGGAAATGGGTAAAATGGATAAAATAATCTTGTTGCTCAGACTCTAATCAGTAAGACTCAGAATCAGTCAGACTCTAGTACATATTGGATATTGCATGCTTCTTAATGTTTCTTTCTGAAGGAAACCATTTCATGTGTTCCAACTTGTCTAAACAACTGAACACTGAATGAATTCCATTAAAACATGTCAAAATCATGGTTTGTTCAAGGGAAAAAGTGTTTGAACACAGTACGTTATGGATAGTGTGTCATTATGAATGGCAGTGTGGCAACATGGGGTGGAAATAGATTAACTGTAATTACTTAATCATACTGACTCTCACCCTCCAAATTTGCCCTATACTTTGGTTTAAAAGGAATGACATTCCTGTCAACCTCAGCTGTACCTTGTGTTTAGTGCTAATGAGAAAGTGGTAACATGCCAAAGTTTCTTCCATGTTCCTGAAAAGCCTCTCTCTTGCTCTTCTTTCTCTAGGTGTGTGGTACAACATACTGAGTGGAATGGGGAAATTCTCAGTCATTATAAATGTAAGTATTAATGCAGTGTCCTTTTTTTTACTATCTTCTCATTGAATTAGTGAAGGCAGATATATGCACAATAAATGCATGAAGCCAGGTATTCTGTAGTGTATATAGTACATAATGTGTGCTCTACTAGCAGCCTCTCCGTTGTATTTTAAATTGTGGGTCACCAGGTCAGATTTGGAGGGAAATCACTGGGATTACTATCTAGGACAAAATGGAAAAAGATCACTTTCAGGAAGTTCAGTTTACTTGTCATGAGTTGTGCTCAACTTGTGGAAACAGGATCTTGAGCACGTCTAAGAAAAATAACCTCTAAAGAAGTCATAGAGTCTTACTTTTATTACTAAATGTGGTTATATTCTTCCTATTCTTGTTCGAGTTTTTACATTGTTAGCCAGTATTGTTCTTACTAGTTCAGATATCCCTGAGAAGTGCTTTAAATGACTCATGTAAAATATATATTTTTTCATAACACTGAAATGTTTGACTCGTTTAGAATTAGACTGAGCTACATTTCCAAGTTATTACATAATGCCGAAGTCACAATATTCAATTTTTATATAAACAAGTCCAGTTTATTAACTTCGACTAAGACATTGCGGAGAGGAATAGAGCTCAACAAAGATTGCATAACACAACAGTGCTCTACCGCTGACCTCTAACTTCTCTTGCTGGAACATTTCGACACGTAATCCAGCTTTCATCAGGTCTGTAGTGTGTGTGCGAGTGCCCCAGATGGAACCTCTCTCTTTGCTGTTAGATGTCATGTGTCATGACCTTGTGAGATCCCAGAATTATGTTTGAACCACCTTAACATGCTGATCTGTGGAGGTCACGGTGTGTGTGTGTGTGTGTGTGTGTGTGTTGGTGGAGTCAGGAAAAGTTCTGCTCGGGATTTGTCCTTGGCCGGCTAATCAAATCCTATTCAGTTTACTTTTAATACTAAGCAGATTTGTGGAGGATTCGGAATAACAAGCAGTAGGAGTTTTTTATTTATTCTAGAGCTATAGGGCACTGGACACACTTACACACACTAAAGCTGGGGAGCTTCAGCGCAATGGAAAACTGGGAGCAGAATTCCTTCTTTTTGTGCATGAATCAGTTCTACTGACTTTATTTAATTGTACTAAATTAATACATTTCAATACATTACTCTAATATCGCTAAAGTGTGTTGTTTACAAGAACCATATAAAATCTGACAAATCACAAGTTTTACAGAATTTAGCATCTTTTCTTGTGGTGTTTGTTTGTGTTTCATCAATGCTGGTGGCAGAAAAATGCTTCACTCTCTCGCTCTCATTGTCTGTCTGTCTCTCTATTTCTCTCCGGAGGCCTTTGTGATTGCCTTCACGTCAGACTTCATCCCTCGGCTCGTCTACCAGTACATGTTCAGCGAGACCGGCACCATGCACGGCTTCATTGACCACACGCTCTCCTACTTCAACGTGTCCAATTTTAAACCTGGCACGGCACCGCAGAACTCCGCGCTCGGAGACATCTCCGTCTGCCGGTAAAAAAAACTCACACACACAAACACTCATGCACACACTGAAATGCTGCAGCTATTGGAAAGCAATACTTTTAAACTATAATTTGCTTAATTGACTTTGTGACAGGTATTGGGAAATACAATGTACAAATCTTCTAAAAACAATATTTGGATTATTTCATTCATCAAAGATAGCCACCTGGTCAATAAAAATAGATACATAGTCATACACAATACATGCACACGCATCTCTTTTTCTTGTTTTCTGATTAATTTTCCTTTTACTGTCAGTGGAGTTCTTGGTGAGCGTTTAAGAAAACAGTCAAGTCAATCATCTATCTTTACAGATAGATCAGAGGAATGTACTTTGGTGGGTTTTGTCTTAAGTGGATTAAGCAGCATTACTCTGGCTTGTCATAACTTATAACTTTGACCTTAACAAATACATAAACACTCCCCTTCAGTCTGTGTCAACAACAAATAACTATCATTTTCATGCTTATTTCAAGGCTAGTATCCATTTAATTTGACAGAAGCATGCTTTTGTTTCTTCTGTGGTTCATGGAGCTGAACTGTCCAACTGAATTTTCTAGCTTCTTTCAAACCTTTATTCACACCAGGAAACCTTTTGAATAACATCTTACATTCACACTGGAAGCTATACGGAACAACCACAGCCCCTTACCATGCAATTCTTGAAAGCTTTCGCACTTAAAACAGCACACTTGTTCTGTTATTCTGAGATTCTGTTATTGTGATAGTAAGTAATAAAGCAGCCAAGGCAGCAGAATTAAAGGCATGGCTGCAGACAAGGTGCCAAATTGAGGTGAGTGTAGTTGGAATTGATGCATAATGATGCATGTAATAATCATTTTCATAACCATATAGTGTATATAGTGTATATTTAATGACATGTATATAGGCCTACAATAAGACTGATGCATTACATGAGTGATATCTAACTGCTTAAACAAGGACTTCCAAAGATAAACAAAAGTGGGGAAAAGTGGACAGACTTGTATGGTGGATCTGGATTATGCTAATTCAGGCAGACCTGTATTGTGAGGCTGTAGATGTAGGGAATAACAAATCAAGTATTTGCACCATGTACTGTATATGCTTCTAAACCTAGACTCAAAATGAAACCACTTAATTTCAATGGGTAATCTCATTCCGGATTTCTCTGGATCATCTAATTTCTGTGTCTAGTGAATAAAGTGTCCAAGTTTAAGTTTCAGACGGGGTGGAATCTATGGGTTTCTTGACACAAGAAGAAGAAGGAAGAAGAAGGGGAGTATCCTCCTTTCAGTTGGTGTCCACTGCAACTTCCAAACGAGACGGTCTTAACTTTTTCTCTAAGCCCTAGATGTGATAATCAGTTAGGGTCACAGAACAATTTTTGTTTGGAGATGCAGATGGGCTTGAGGCTGACACGCACCTTAACACAGTAGTAAGTCATTCTGAATTCTAAGACAAGATCGGATATGCAACATGTTGTCACAACTCCAAAGAAGCTCATCGTTATTAGCCCCAAAAGACAGTGCACTATTGTATCTTCTATGCATTTTCACTCATTCCAGTGGCAAGCATCTCTTTCATAGTAGCAATATAAACCGCTGTAGATGAAAAGGTCATGGATGCCGGCGCCCACAGAGGCCAACCTGCTGTTACATAAGACAGCAGAGTATTACAATGCAAGAATACAGTCTTTGTGTCAATGTAGTTTGGTACGTCACGTCTCAAACATGATGAGCCTTCAATGCTTACAGGCATGAAATAGACTGGAAGATGTTCCATGAAGGGTGTGTGTGTGCCTGCAGTGTGTAGTGCTGTATAGTGTATGTACAGAGTCATGTTGTGCGTAACGCCTCCAGGCTCAAGGCAAATGATTCAACGCTGCATGTAATTCAAATTATGTCAGAGGCTTCAGACAGTTAATTTCTTTCTTAGTTAATTTGGGGACTTTGGTTTTGAGGATGAATAAATGCATGAGGGAGGAAAAAAAGATAAATGGATGAATGATGTCTCAAACAGGAAATGGAGAGTGGCAGATAATATCATTGAACAGAAGATAAGATAAAGCTTGAGACAAGGAAGCAAGGAAAGAAAAAAACAGAGGAAAGGAAGGAAGGGCAGAGGCACTGTAGTAGGAGGGATGGATAAATAGATGGATAGTATAACAGAAGCCATTTGCAAAGGTATTACATTTTTAATTACATTTAAAACAAAGCAAGGAACTTATTCCCAGTACTTAATAAGTGCTAAATAAAACATTATGATTGGTGCTTTAAATGTAGAATAGTTGCCAATGTCAGGAGAACTCTTTATTTTTTTTTTTGTTTTAGGCTGTTTCCTGAAAGGAATGAGGCCTACAGCAACAGCCTAAATCAGTTTTACACCAATAATGGAGGTTATAAATTTCTTTGGTAAAATCAGCAGTTGCAATAGCAACTAATGGATTTAAATGAAAACAGTGCTGATGCAGGGCACGAAAAGATGAGACCGAACTGAATTTACCCCAAGAGAAATGTTTGGGCAGCATTTGCAGTACACTGTAGGAAGAATACAAAATATCAAAAAGGTGTAATGCCAATAGATATATACATGTAAGGATCATAAAAATATGAACACATTAACAGTAAGGATCATATATATGTATGAGAAATGGTATACAAGTTATTAAATCTCAATTACAGGTATGTGTACTGTATTTGGTTACTTTGAAAAGTATTAAAAGTGCGGCAGTAACAAAATAGCAGCACTAGAACAGTTTGAGTGATGTTAAAAGTAAAGCTCCTTGTGGTGCTTACAGTATATTCTGTCAGTCACCACTAACAGCTGATGACGTACGTACATACGTTTACCAATCCGGAGTTTCACTATAATGCTCAGTTCCCTGTCCTCCATGACACCATGACCATCACTGATTTTGAACACATTACAATTCATGTAACTAGATATCCTGTAACCGTTAGTATTGGAAGCCACCTGATTGGAAATGAAGGGATTTAGAAACTTCATCCCAGCTTCCCTTTAACGTACTTGACAGAATGAGATCAAGAATGATTGTAAATGTGAATATCTAACATCTGGTCTGTAATCTGCCACTGTCTTCCTGATGCTTTTAAAGACAAATATTTTTAGTAGTCGGCATAACTCCTTAAAGTAAGTTTACCTGCTTGTTGCTTGTAATGTAGTGCTCCAATAGACAGATGGAAGGATTGCCTTTTTGTGCTGAGTGGCTTAGCCACACAAACTTGTTAGGAAATTAACCCTCTGTTTGAAGTGCCTGTTATATGACATGGTGACACATGCTGTATATTATTGTAATGTTCTTTGCACCGTTCCCAGTGGTACAGTAGTATTACACAACAGATTTGTGATGATTTTGGTAAATTAAAAATTGACCAGAAACTTAGTCCAACAAAATGTCTTGCTTTAAAGGTGATTCATGTCCATGCCCCTGCTGAGTTACTGCTGAGTGAGTATTAAATCCCTACCAGTCCCTACTGTCATTTGACCTCTGAGCTCCATGTGGAGGGAGCAAGAGAAAAGGGAATTTCCATACAGGGATACAATTTTTCTCTGTATTCCTACTGACATCAATTTGTTTTACATCAAATTATATTTAGCCAGAAAGCTTCACAGTGATTTAGAGAAAACAAAGAACACAGACACAACACATTAAAAATAATAAAAACAATAGACAAGAGGAGTTAGCCACAAATTCTTGTGATTTGTAGACTTTATATGTTGCAAATAGTTGTCACTTCCTGGACAGGACTTGGAAAAGTATTATGATAGCGGGACTTTTAGGCTTCTACCTGCTTCATGTCAAGACAGCGCTTGTTCCCTGAGCTGACGGGAAGTTGGCGGTGGTTAAACTCTTTTATCACCAGGAAGTCAATTGAGGGCCAAGGAGTTATATGATGGATTATAATGTCATTTCTAATATGATGCTTCGTACTGGTGCATCAATTCAAAATATTTGTTCAGGAAGTCAGGATTAATCCTATGGGGATGAGAACCTTTCACCAGTGGCCATGAAGTCTCTGTGCCTGATGCTGTGGGGTTTGTTCATTGTCAGCTGTGGGAAACGTGGCATTCCCAAACACTGGAATTGAGCCACCACGGTGTAAACATGAGCGTGTGTGAGACAGCTGTGTCGGTTTGGCTGTCCACAGAACTGTACAGCAGCTAATGTTACTGTACTGATGTCTCCTGACTAGACAGTCCAATTTAAGAGATTTCTTATTCAATTTCTGCCAAACTGAAACTGTGAAATGACAGATGGAGCATAACTTGTGATCCTTAGCTGCCAAAAAAACAAATCTTAGAACATGTTGGGCAGGAATTTTGGACCTTAGAGTTCTTTTCCTCTTGTTCCTCTCTCTATCTCTTTCTGTCCCCAGCCAGTAGGAAGTAATAAACTGCAGAGCGATGGAAGTGGTTTTGGATCAAAGCAAGCCGGATGCCAGACCTGTCACTGTTCTCATGCTCTTCCACAATTCTGTGGAAAGAGATAGAAATGAGAGGGGAAAACAAATTAGGAGCAAAGAATAAACATTTGCTGAGAGTGCCTGAATAAAAGATCACAGAAAAAAAGCAGATGCACAGACATATGACGAACATATATTCTTACCCACAACAGATAGAAAGATACTATTGTTTAAGTTCATTGATTGCTACCGTACCTGAGAGCAACCGCATTCTGTGATGAGGGGTTGGTGTGTGTATGTGCGTGTGTGTTTTAAAAATGGGAATGGTCTGACCCTTGTTTGTCTGTAACTCTATTCCTCAATCTCAGGAGAGACTGTATTTGCAACGGGAACACACACACACACACACACACACACACACACACACACACACACACACACACACACACACAAAGACTCACACACACACGCATTCTCAAGCCTCTCACATACTAACCATAATCTCATTGAGAGGTCTTATGAAAGAATATTGAGTTAGGTGCTCTGGTTGTTGCCGAGCTGCACTATTATAACCAAACATGGAGCGTCTACAAAACACACACACACACACACACACGCACACTCACAGGAAGAGAGAGAAAATGTTCTTTGAGTGTAACATTTTAGATATTATTTCAACCAGACAAGTAAAGTCAAATTGACTGGAGCATGACAGGACGGGAGGCCTTGTTTTACACTTGTTTTATTTCAGAAGTTGATCCACAACAAAATACGGTAAAATACTGGCGAGCGAGTGAGACAAAGATGAATAGATCAAAAGGGAAAACAGAGGGAGAGAATAGATGACTCTCATAGGCAGCATTCCTCACTCATGACTGTATAAGGAGAAGGAATCAGACACCATAAGACCCTGCTAACACACACACAATGCACACACACACACACACACATCTCCCTCCCTCTCTATTATTTCTATACTGCTAGTCAAGTACTTAATGAGACAACTCAATCAGGCCATTTCATCCATTTTGGCTTTGGAGGAATTTTTCATGATCGTGTGTGTGTGTTTGTGTGTGTGTGTGTGTGTGTGTGTCTCAGCTGTCCCAATTTAAAACTTTGATCTGAGCCATCACATTAACCTGACATGTTTAACGGCTGTGTGTTTACTGTAAAAGACAGTTTCCAGTTTGATTGGAGTTTCCTGCATTCCTTTTCTGTTCTAATTCATCTTTTGAAAACACTCTTATCTAACTACTAGAGGAAATATTTTAAATTCAGTTTTAAGATTAACTGTATACAATCCAACTTGAAGTTCTAATTGTCATTTTCCCAGCTCTAGTAAGTGGAAGAGTCTTGCTTTGGTTCGTCTTATAGGTCTTTTTCACTGCAGACATTCTGTCTGTTATATTAGGGAAAGCACTAATAACATTAAACGATACCAGGACAATACCAGGACCTTGAAACTGAAGCAGCTAAAAGGCATTCAGCCATCATTCATTTTATTATTCACACCTTTTATTTGATGTGGATGTAACTGAAATGATGTCAGCTACTGATGGTCCTACGCAAGTCTGGACTAGATAACCTGCCACATTTTAATAAAATAAAATAATAAATAAATAAAAGTAGTGCGATGAATGTATCTAGGGATGTCCAGATCCGATCACGAGATCGGAAATTGGGCCCGATCACGTTGTTTCAGACTCCATCGGAATCGGACGTTACCTCCCGATCAGGACTCGGATATAAATGCATATATATGTATATATAGATGTCCTTTGCTAACACTGTGGCACTTTTATTTTTGTATTTGTTTACATGCCTGCCGGGTATTTTAAGTTGAGGTGCTATTTGTTTTTATCTTAGACTTTTTTTATAGTATTTACTGTTGCACTAAAGTACAAAAGTGAAGAATTTATGTTATTTATTACTTGATTGTTCAAGCTACCTCACAGAAGTGCTCGTTTTGTTAACAGGGTTGTTGAATGTTAAAATAAGGTGAATTAAATAAAAAATATGGAACATGCTGGATCTGTTTTTCGCTCTTCTTTATTCTTTTTTAAGTATTATAGAAGTATCGGATCGGGACTCGGTATCGGTAGATACTCAAAATCAAATGACTCAGACTCGGACTCGAGGGCAAAAAAACCTGATCGGGACATCCCTAAATGTATCCAAATGTAATGGAGTAAAAGTAATGGTTTTTCTCTAAAAATCTATTTAAGTAAATGTAAAACTGTGATGGATTAAAACTACTTTGAGAAGTACAATTTACTTGAGTACATATAATGGAGTAAATGTAACTCATTACTACCCACCTCTGTGGGTGTGCGCTTGTGTGTTGGCATGTGTTTAGTGGTAGGTAGACCAGAGACTGATTTTAAACAAGTAGCCTACCAATTTGAATAACAGCAAAGCTGAGCTTGCGTTGCAATATGAGGTTCCACAAAAGGCAATGTGAAAAAATGCTTTCCCACATCCAACCTACTACTCTGGTAATTGGCTTCAAATGAGGCTTAACGTTCACACAATTTCTCTTGGCTTTCCCTCAATATAAAAATACTCAATATAAAAATACACTGCTCTAGAGTTTATACAACAGATGCTATAGCAACATTAGGTTATAGCATTCAAAGCATTCAACAGGCTAACCTGCAAAATAAACAGAAAGTAAAGAAATATAAATATTGTGTTTTGAAGATGGTATCGTTCCATCCTTGAGCTTCAGTTTTGATGGGAATCCTGCTTTGTAACATTAATTTCCCATTTTGAGAAAGCATTCAGAAGTTAAATGGTTAGCACACACATATAAAAGTTTTCTAGTTATTATGGGGACATTTCCATCATAAATATAGTTAATTCACTGAGTCTTTGCTTCTGGCGGGAGTGTTGGTTTTTGCAGCCAACGACCGCTTTCATATGTTTGTGTTGCCGGAGTCAGTGTTAGAAAGGAAATAACAGCAGACAGCTAGGTAGATTCACTGTGTTTTTACTCTTTGCTTGGATTAAACTGTAAATATCCTCCCCGTTGTATGTTTGCCTGCTTTATTTTACCAAATGGCTTAGAGTGGAAGGGAATGATTGAAATGTCTCTCTGTGTTGCATTATAGAGGTGTTAGCAGGGATACACTAATTTGTGACTTAAAAAGAATGGTGGCGTAAAGTTTGGGGGCCAATGGTCTATTGCTTGAATGGGTTGTGAATGACAGGAGGCAGAGCTATTCATTGAGACAAGAAAATCACACACCTTTATATAACAGTTATGATGATAAATGTCATTGTCAGGCAGGTTGGCATTTTGGGAAGTTTGCGTAAGGGCTTACTTACTGAATTTGATAAGAAGATTACCACTCATGTATTTCCATTACATATCAAGCTATAACTAGCAGCCAGATAATTTAGCTTAGCTTAGTTTAGCTTAGACTAGCTTAGTGTAAAGACTGGAAACAGGTGGAAACAGCTAGCCTGGCGGTGTCCGATGTTAATAAAATCTCACTCATAAATTAACCATGTATAGTAAAGCATGTAAAAAGGATATAGTTTTAATGGGGTTATGTGGCAGACTGTTTCTTGAATCGGAGCAGGGACTTTCTAAAGTCTTTTACGGTTTCTTGGCAACCACACGGTGACAACAAAACAGTAACTCCATGCTCCCAGCCTAGAAAAGGTCTGGCACATATACCCTCATAAAACCACAAAATTTCCCCTTGGGCGGCATGGCAGTGCGCTAGTGAAAATGAAAATACATGTAAAAAAATTACTCAACCACTTCTTAAGTTTGGAGGAGCAACAATGCTTACCTTCTCTTTATGTTTATGCCAAGTTTTTGTTTAGTTATGGAAACCCTAACCCTGCCCTTTACATTAACAATCAAAGTCATATGAAACAAAGCCAAATATCATCATTTGTGCTATACAACAAATAATTTCTTTGTATCCTTGCAAAGAAAATGTTTAAAATTTGCTTTCGAGGTAGACTGACAAACATACATAGATATAAAGGAGTTTAGATAGTTGGTGTCCAATCCGTGTTTCCAGTCATGGCAAGGACCAGCATCATGTGCAGAACTGTTATGCAGAAAAGATGAATTTTTCATCTTGACTTTCTGTCTTATGTTTGCAGTTAAATAAGTGATAAATATGTTTACTCTTTTTTATTTTCCTTGATTATGACTCTGTCATGTGTTTTTAATCAGATGCCCTAAATGCACTAATGCAACCTAATGCTGGGTGGAAGACTGTTCTGTCTACAGCTCCACATAATGCTGACCTTTGTTCTAAATCTCTTTCTATCTTCTGTACATTCAGTGGGTAGGGAGGATGCATTTTTCTGCCTAAAGATATTCTCAAGATCAACAATGAGACCAACTGTGTCACTTGCCTTGAACAGAATGTGATATGTTGTACTTTCTCTGCATCCCACAGGGAAAATGACTTTTAAAGTAACTTTGTAACATAAAGCTGTGCTTTACTGTACACTCCTCGCTTCAAGAAATACTACACCTAAAAGGCATAAATACAGGGCAAGAAGAAAGAATTTTACAGACTTTAATATAGCTGTAGAGGGTTGGTAGATGGTCAGGGTAGTTAACAGCTGCTGAAATGTCACTTTTTGGCCTGTACAATTCCTGCGGTCCCTGAGTTGACATGTCTCCACGAGATGTTTCTGTTGTTAGTTAGCTTTGCCATTTGAAACAATCTGAACTTGCTGCATGTGTTGACATCGGGCCACCATTGTTGAGAAAAAAGTTTAATCAATCAGTACATTCACATGCAAACACATCATTTGATTAATTTGAATACTCATACTAATATCCCAATTTGCAAGCATGCACCTGGTGGTTTCCATGATGACCTGAGTTGTTAATAGTTTTTTCCTCTCAGATTCGTGTTCAGAGGCAAGTTTTCTAGCCTACACTACAGTAAATAAGATAATAGCTGGAAACTAACATTGTATGGTCATTTATTGCTTTTGATGAGTCTGATTATGTGTGTCAGGCTTTTAAGCTGTTACTGACTCCACTTCTACACCCAACACTAATGTCAACTCAGCTGGCCGTTATGCTAAAGAGCTGCTTTTGACTGAATCCTGTTCTTTCATAATTCCATACGTGAATGACTGCTGCATCCAAATAAAAATATTCTAAATAAACACTGAACATGAGCATACAGAGGATGAGGCCCTCCCTATGTTATTTAAGAGTGATTGCATCCAACAGGAAACATCTTGGTCAAACCTCTCAATCAACTTAGCTTTGTACTGGACACAAACGTACACAATATGTTGGGTCATCCAAGCCATCAGTGAATGTGTGTTATTGCTGAAACCAGATGTTAGTCCAGATATATAAGTTTTTGGCCTCTTTCAGAGAGAAGACAGTGACAGAAAATAACAACAAAGCATCAAAGTTTTTCTCCTTCAAAGTCCAGGTTTTGCAGTTACATTGTGAGCCTTAGAGTCTAGGCCTTGTCATGTCATTTGTATATTTATATTTTTATATTTATGTGTCATTTGTCTTGTCATATATATATATATATACATATATATATATATATATATATATATATATATATATATATATATATATATATATATATACTAAAGACTGGTACTAAAGAATGTTTTCATTTTTGTGTCCACTCATGTCCTCCACTGGTTGTAGCCTTGAACATTTCATTAATGACCAAAACAGATATGCAGCTGTTTCATATTGTCTGTGTGTGTGTGTGTGTGCGTTGTACCAGATGAGAACACATCCTCAACCTGCCAAATAAATTCTGCTATAAACAAAACAGCATCTTCTTCTCTGTCTGTCTCTCTAAGTTGTCATTCCTTCTTTCATTTCTCACTATTGTCTTTCTCCGTGTTCTTTTACTCTGTCTCTCTGTCTCTCTCTCTCTCTCTGTTTATCTCTTTTGTTCCCTCTCATTCTTCCACCCCTGTTCCTTTCTTCTCTCTTGCTTTCTTATTCTCCTCTCTTGTCTCTGCCTTTGATTCCTCATTTGGAACCATCAGCCATTAGCTCAACATGTGGTTCACGTTTTCTGCTTTGTGTTTTGCCAGCACAATAAAGAGTGTTTACTACAAAGAAAACAAGAAAAAGGAATCCAAATAAAGTGGATTGCACTTTGTGTTGGGTCCCAAGCTGAATGGAGTGGATTGTATGTTTTAATGAGGCTAATTCTCAGCCAGGTAAAGGTAACTCAGTTTGCAATACAACAGTGCAGGAGGAGGTTCGTCATTGAAGCAGAGTGGGAGGTGCCTTCCTTGGATTGTCCATTGTTTGAGTTTGTGTTTCTGCAGATGGTGCTCTTTTGTTTTAGTGTTTAACCATGTTGCTCAACCGCACACATGATTCCAAACCAAGCTCATTTAGAGATTTTTTTTCCTACACGGGCATGAAACAATGAAACAAAAGAAGTTTGACATACTCCATTTTTAGCATACATGCTGAATATATTTGTGTTTTGTTCTAGGTATAAAGACTACAGAGAACCTCCCTGGTCTCCAAACGCGTACACATTCTCCAAACAGTACTGGTGTGTCCTGGCTGCAAGACTGGCTTTTGTCATACTGTTCCAGGTATGAGCTCATCGTGTTTCATTTGTAAGCTTGATCGGTCGGCACCAAAATACGCAGAGACACAATATGAAGAGAAAAGCAACCAAAGCATATATGGGAGTCAGATGTCTATAACAGATCCAAACCTTCTGAGTTTTTCCAATACAGTGGCTGCTCTGCAGTAGAGTATAGCAGTACAGTTTAAAGCACACACTGCACTTTGATAAATGTTGGTGTATCATTTTTGTGGTATTCTGCAGTTGAATTTAAGAAATTTGTATGATTAAAAAGACAGATAAAGTAATTGTGTGTGCATATGTGTGGGCCAGTCTTTCCTGATTAGGCAGATCACTCTGGACACTGGAATCATGATCGGGAATATTACCAGCTGCCTCGGTCAGTTAGCGACCAGCTAATTTGATAAACAGCTCCTTCTGTCTGCACGCCTCACAAACATATGTCTACCATGTGTCTTTTTTGAGTTCAGGAAATTCCTTACGACGTCTTTCGGGTTTCAAGAGTAGATGTTTTCAAACTGTGAGACGTGCCTCTCAAGGGGTGCACGGGAGGGTTGTGGGGAGGACGTGGGGTGAGAAACGTGAGGCAAAGGTACTGCATGTGGTGCAAGTGATACTGATTCTAAAAATGTGTCCAGTGCCAATCAGTGTCCATAAATCTGCGTAGAGATCATAGAAAAGAGACGCTCCTTGTAACTGCAGAACTTGCCTGAGAAGTAATTCAGTCATAGTTTTCAGCACATTCTTGGTTCATAGCAAACACAACTGTTAATAACTTGTTCTGTATATTTTATTAGTGTCAGTTTGCCAATCTAAATACATGTAGACTAAAAAAACAGCATACTTCACTGAATCCATGGCAACATTATACATTCTGTTTACATCCCCCAAACAAAAGTAAGATAATACTATATGTGGCTAAATACATAATATTAACTTTTTCAGGTTGTATATAGTGTATATAGTATAGTTTGATATTACTAAGGCTCAGAATGTCCCCTCAACATGGTTCAGATATTACAAATCATACCTTTTTGTAACATTACTTTTGTCGTCCATCTCTCTTACTTTGTCATCATATCCATCCATCTTTCCCTCCCACATGTCCCTTTCTCCTCTTCACTCCCTCCTCCAGAATCTGGTGATGTTCCTCAGCCTCCTAGTTGCCTGGGTGATCCCTGACGTTCCCAAAACCATCGTGGAGCAGCTCAAACAGGAGAAGAAGCTCCTGGTCGACGTCTTCTTGAGGGAAGAGAAGGAAAAATTGCAGCTCATCCAGAGCCTCTTCTCCAAGGACCAGGGCCAGGGCCTCCCCTTCCCGGGCCGCTTTAATACTCTGCCCTCAGGTCAAACGCAGGGCTTGCCGAGGGTGAGGTCTAGGGCCGCCAGCTTCAGCCAGTTCTCCAGGAAGATTCCCCCATCGCCCAGAAATGAAAATGAGAATGCGAGACATACGGCGGTGTGACGTGTAACATGTACATCTGAAGGGATGCTTCAGCTGGGCCTCAGGACTGCGATACATGTTGCTCGGGTGATTCGGTCTGTGAATGTCTTTGCCTGTGTCTTTTGTGTCCTTGAGTGTGTGACACAGTAGTGCTGTGATTGAAAAAGTCACAGAAATCATTTTGAACAAATTGAAATTCATTGGCCTCAGTGTGGTTGAACGTGCAATGTCCACACAGGTTAAATGGGTGTCTCTGTTTTGTTCCTCCTTGCACAGACTGTTCACCTGATAAAGTGTTATAACTTTTACTTTTTGGTAATAATGAATTATTTAGCAAGGCACACTTGCTTCATAGCGTAGAAAAGCAATAATTACCGTATTAGGCTGAACACATGAATATTACCTGAAGAACCTGGAAGAGACTGGAGATAAAGAAAGAACTACAAATAAATGGACAGATTCAGTGATGAGCACTTAACACGGACATTGTGGCTCATTACGACGACTCTAGACCGTCAATTTTCCTGCTATATATTCTTGTGCCCTTTATGTATTTTTGTTTTTAATAGAATTTGTAGCAGCTGGTTTTCAATACATGATACTGAAAGCATATGTGAGCCTCCTAGAAGAGCAAATCATTTTCTTTACACCAGTTACCGTGTTCCTGTTGATTTTTCTCCATAGAATTCAGGAATCACTTTGAATCATTTTCAGACTATACTAAAATAGTATTTCTAGTCATTACACAGCTGCCTGTCATTGTTTCTATACACGCTGCCCCATGTATTTAATGGAAGGATACACATGCCAATGTTGCACACTGTTATATGCCACTCACTGATTCCAGTCCAATCAATAGTTTTAGAAATAGAAGATCTATGAACAACAATATATTTTGTTTTGTTAGCCATACAGACTTTAACAGCTGTCAACTGAGTACAGAATGATTTATAACTACACTTAATTACTTCTGAATGCAAAGAGAAAGCCAACTATTTTGCAAACTGTAAATAAAAAGTGAACTACAAATGATCTCACATAACAAATACTTTATCAGCATTTCTTCATTATGAAATATCAGATTGTACACTCTCACATTCCTGCAGGTAATAATAAATCTGCTTTCCTATTGCCCAAGAAAAGCAGCCATGTTGAAGCTCTTGAGAGACACAGGCTTTATTTTGTACACCTGCAGTTTTTTCTGGCCTTCATCGCTGATACACCTGACTGATCTTTATGTTTAGAGAATTTTAGCTTGATAGCTACGTACTATCTGGTCTAACTATTGCTCTGTATAGTTGTTCAACTTATTAGCATACTAATTAAATTAGCTTTATCATATTAAGTCAAACTTAAATTTCTCCTATTTCTCCTCACTTTTTGTGTAAGGAAATACAAGCTTAACTGATGCTCCAGCAAATGTGCAGAAATATCCATTTTTACAAGAAAAGGATAAAATGATAAACCTCAGCTCTTCCCATTTCTCTAGTGTGTGACTCATGGATGGAGTAAACCATTTAAGGAGTCTCGGAGTAGCACATGGAGTGCTTAAATCACAGCCACGGCTAAAAACGTCAGCCCACCAGCTTAACTGCCTGTGTGTGACTTGGAATTTCAGTGGCATTACAAAACATTTTTAGTGCCTACACAAGATATTGGACGGCTCACATTACTCATAATGACTAGTGAAATTCATTCCCCTGGAGAACACTCTGTAAAGGGCGCTATCACAGCAGAAAAATGGATAAAGCTAAAATTTCTTCTTTTTGACCAAGTCATTACAAACACCAAGGATATATGCTGTAGGCAGAGTTCTTAATAGAAATTCATTTTAATTACACTTCAGCTTGTGTCAAGAGACCTGGTTATGGTGTGAAAGCGTCCTGCTGCCAATTTGTCTTGTTGGCCAACTGCGGTGTGCAGACCTTTTACACTGTGAGAGTGAGTGAGCAACTTGGATTGGAATACCATATCCAGTTCTTGTTATGATGTTATCGTGCCGACATGTTGTAAACCTTCAGTACTGTTTCAGAGGCCTTTTAACTGCTCTTGTATTTCCAATAACACAAAATACAACATCTGTCTAATCAGTTAGGACTCAGTGACAGACTGTTCACTTTAAATGCATTCACATGGGCTTTAGGACAAGGAAATTGTGATAGTGGTGTTATACTGGTTTCTGTTATTCAAGAAGAGAAATTTTCATCCTTGCCTGATCCTTATTATTGAGCTGGTGTAGAAGTTCTTAACTACATGATTATTAGATGGATTATGAAAAATGTTTTACATGTTGTGTAATCTGTTTGCTTTGATCTCGATGGTCTCTTCTTTTTTATCATATATTTTTTGGCTTTTTTGACCAGGTAGTTCTTGTGAGATTACCTGGCCAAAAGAATAAACTTTATAAAATAATAAACATACATGGCTGAAGCAGGTTTCTGTGCTTGCTAGAATGTGGCATGGCAACCTGTTTGGCAGCGATATATTTAGATATTCCTACATGTACGGACATTGAATTACTTTTTTTTCCATTTGTCATTATCTCAGGTGCCTGTTTCCTTCCTAGGCTTCTCTACTTATAGACCCCCTTTATCTTTTGGCACCAGAGGAGATCATAAGGAAAAGTGTGTCTGGGCTTGGTTGGTGTTACCTGGATGTTTTTTGGCAACCAGTAGATCAGGTGCACAAAAATGGCAGCTGGTCGAGGAAGGAGCACTACTAAAATAATAAATAATAATCCAATGTAAAATCCCTTTATAACCCAAAAAAACAGAGACATTTTTCTCACAAGTTGGTGGAGACCAAAACAGAAAAACAAGGAAGGAAAAAAAAGAGAGTGACTCCATTTGGATTCTCATGCTGCAGTGTTGGAAGTAGACAACTGTTTCCTAAAACAACTTATAATTTAGTTACAACTTACAACTTAATATTACAATGGAGTATCAGTGCTGTATTTCAGGGAGTTTTGGAGAGTATGTCTGCCACCCAGTGGTCACAAATTGCTGAATGCAGCTTTAAATGTCTCTGTCTGATTGCGCATCGGACCACTCCATCACACAACTCATTTTTAACTGGTTTAAGACTACAGGTCTTTTAACAGTTGGTTAGTTAAAGACTTCAAGTGGCTTAAGGTAACTTTTCTCCAGATTTAATAAGCAAACTTAAAGCTTTAAATAGGTCATCAGTATTGTGCTGTCATTCTTTTTTTTTTTGTTTTTCAATTGAAGGTTGTCATTTTTATGCACCATGATCACTGAACAGCCACACAATGGCATGTTACATTGCAGTCATTCAAGACGTGAGAATATGGATAAGAACCTTAATGAATTTATATTCAGTGTTCTGGACAGAAAGCCTTCATGCAGTTGTTTTGAATGAAGAGTCTGAAAACTGTTTTGTTGAGTTTTAGAACAACTGATAAGTTAGCAGTGGTTTAGTATAGGTAGAAGCTATAGAAAAAGCAATATGTAACACATTGGACATGTTTTTTGTCATATGATGTACTGTGAACATCCCTTATCTCTTAAAGTAAATCAGTGTATATCATGTTATATACTATGGAGCTGTGTGGTTTTTCCTTTTCAAGTATACATTTTGTCAACAATGCATAAAATAAGGTGCAGAATTTTCTGTGGTGGTTTAAATTTTGGAGCCGTTTCCCGTCTTGTTTTAGGGATACAAATCTTTGCAGCAAAATGTGAGTGAAATTACAATATATGTTTTTTTCATCTACAACAGTGTAGCCTTCAACACGTGATATGCATCCTTTTGAACAGGAATACTTTTAAGCAACACCGAATAAGTCAAATCTATATGTTTGTTTTGAACAGTTTTCAGAACATATTACAATTATTTTGTTATCAGAAAAAAAGAGAATGAAATGGTTCATACCTGACAGTTTTTAAGCCCAAAACAGTAGGCAGGAAACAGGGCCTACCTCTATACATTATGTTCAAACTTATAAAGCTGCCAGTGCAGAAATAATATATGGCTTGCACAGTACCTGGCATCCAATGCTAGCAGCTTTTATAGTGCCATTCACACCAGTGGTATCCAACATTTTTCTGACATATTCCTACAGCCCTGATGAACTAACTACCCCTTCATTAACCTTGCATTCGTACCACTAGTAGCAGAAACTAGCCACCTTTTATCCACTACTGTCTGCTAACTGTGTGTGTGTTTGTGTTTTAACTAACTAACTAACTAACTAACTAACTAACTAACTAACTAACTAACTAACTAACTAACTAACTAACTAACTAACTAACTAACTAACTAACTAACTAACTAACTAACTAACTAACTAACTAACTAACTAACTAACTAAACGTATTGCTCCACTTGGAAACTATTTACAGGAAAATAAATCAGTAATAACTCCTCAACCATTGGGCCTAGATGCATAAGTCTCTTTTGATAGGTCAGAAGCTAAGAATTATGAATCAACTGTAAATGAACCTATTTATATTTCTATTAAAGACTAAATTGAGATGCAATAAAGGAAAATATGGTATGCGTGGTATAAAATCTATATTTTAATAGCAATATCACCATCCAAACAATCATCAGCTGATAATAATGCAACTGAAAATCTTCTAATATACCTAGAATACAACTGAACTGTAAATCTGATGAAAAGAAACTAATATACAACAATTATTACACAGTTTTTAATAATAAATCAGATGAATGTCCATGTTTGGCAATGTAGCCTACTGTTAGGTTTTTACACTTTTACTGGTTCTCTTCAAAACACTATTTCTCTTCATACAACCACGTTCCAAATAACATAAAGCTTCCAAAATATTGAAATATTGATAAACAGTGAATATAACATTCCTAATGACCATGCACTACAGGCCCACAACTTGAGAATAGCACCGCTGCAAGTGGGCTCTTTCTCTTTGTCTTGAGCAGAGAAATCGTTTGGTATATTGGATGTCTGTGTAGCTACTACGAGTCGGCCAGTAGACGGCGATAGAGACTGTCTGTTGCAAAGCAGCTCTTCTTCTCTCCTTCATTTTGAGGAGTGAAAGGCAACCTACAGCTGGGGGGGTTGCGCAACACCAAGATGGCGCCCTCTTTCTACACAGTGGAGCAGTGGAAACGGCAAAAAGTAAGTCAGCGGTTATAACTGTAAATGTATATTGGTGCGTTTGTTGGCTAATAACTGAGAGTTTTGTGATTTGAGTGATATGAGTTACACAGCTAATCAGAGCTGGAGCTTAGCTTTCTTTGGTCAGACAGTGCGGTGTAGGTGAGAGGAGACAATATCTGGAAGGCAATAACCAGAGCCCTTTAAAGAGAGAGTCGCCCTCATCTCCGTTCACGCCAATGGACCAGTTTTTCACAGCAATGACGGATCATGGAGCGTCTCAATAGTTCCCGGAAGTTAGCATCAAATGCTAGCAGTGTAGCGGAGCTGCAATAAAAAATGGTATCTGGGATGCATGTTTGAAAGGTAAGACATGTAAATAATGAGATTATATATTATCAGCATAACTGAATCAAGTTAACGTGGATAAAAACATGTTAGTGGATTCCCCCACTAAATTAGAAGATTTAGGGAAACAGCAGCACACAAAACAGGTGCAGCCTATTAATTTATTTTAAAAATGTGTATATTTCATTTTAATTTTAATATATTTGGGGTATATTTAATATGTATTTAAATATATTTGTGGAGCTGTGGTGCTAAAGAGTAATGAGTGGACCATGGTGTGATAGAATACAGCATGATTGTAAGTGCCTATTTTAATATACCATTTATAAGAAATCATACCTAAAATGTTATAATGTTAAAATGTTATATTATAATTTCTTTCTCTCAGTGTCTGCATCCCTTCTTAGTTTATGAGATTACTTTCCACTCAACAATTCAGGTTTATTTACCCATATTAATACATTATATGGCTGAATGCACCATATTTGTGCACACTCAATTCTTACTGGATGTGTTTACTCTAATTACAATACTTTGTACAAATTCATATCACATCATCATCAAAGTTCCTGTGTGTGAGAATTGTTTGAAAAAACCAAAACATTCACTAACAACTTATACAGTAACTGATGCCAACATCAGCCACAAAAGCTGTTAATGAAGTTCCAAAATTTAACAATCCATAACTTTCTCAATCAAACCTGTAGCCATTTACAAGAAAGGTTGAATTGAGGGCAACTGGACTTCTTCTGAAACGTCTTCTACAATCAAGTCCAGTTGCTTCCAATTCAACTTTTCTTGGATAATAACTATGACCTGGCTGAATCTTTACAGATGTGTAGGTTTGTCTAACCCTTTTTCTCTCTTGTTCTCCCTCTCTCAGCACAAGAATCAGAGGGGTTTCAGTGAAGCCTGAAGATTGTCTGCAGTAATGTTTTTAATACACCAAACATTAAGCCAGTTATGTGTTCTTTCTTTATGGAAAAAGCAACTCACACATTTTTGTTGTCAGCCTCTTTTAGTGATCCTAAGGTTGCTCCTCCTGTTGACCTGAATCATTTTTTCTTCCTCTCCATGTCAGCTGGGAAACCAAACATTTATACTCCTTTTTCTAACCAACTACAGCAGCATCTCCACACAGCACAATAAACCGTGCTGTAGACTATTGTAAGACAGTACACAGGCACAAACCATTTAACATGCTGTTTTCTGAGTTTATTGGAGATTTATTAAATTAATACATGACAATAATTGAGTCACCTGTCTGTAATATCTGAAGTCATAAAGATTACATTATTCATTAAGATCAATTTACCCTGGTACCATGGGATTACTAGAAGGAATGTTAGAAAGGTAAATCTGATCTGAATTTTAAATGTGTTTTCAAGAGGAAAGCACTTTCCAATGTAAGGTTGGCCAGAAAATGTCAACAAGGTAGGTGATTGTAGCTATTATTGTCAAAAATACGTCTTCCATGTCAGTGTGCTGTGCAAATATTGTAAATCAATGGATTTATTGCATAAATGACCAAAAATCGCTTGAAATCACCGTTTTCTCGTTTCTCAAGCTCATTTTCAATTGCCCACCTAGGACTTCCAGGAAATATATGTGGTGTCTATGAACCACGTGACGTGACTCTCTCTTTACAGGGCTCTGGCAACAACTGCAGCCATATCCAGTGATTACTGAGCAAAGATGTAAGTTCATTCAGATGCTTGGTGTTGAAGTGTGTTTGGTGTGGATACAATGGTCGATTTGAGATTCTAGTTGAGCCTCCTAGCTTCGACAGAGGTGTGTACCATGCGCTGGGTGAAAAAATACTAGGATCATCCATGGATTTCCTATTTGCATTTTGCACGAAAATTGACAAGCTTAATTAATCTGTTTCAATAATTTATCCATGACATTTTGTCAACTTCATTGCTCACTTGCTAACTAGGATTTGGACAGCCACGTTTCCAAAACGTAGTATTCAGCTTTTACGGCTAACTCAGTGAATATGTATTTTTTTAAAAATCAAATCGGAATTACTTTTTTTTTTTTTTTTCAAATTAGCGGAGCTACAGTCTGTCCATGTACCCCTGGAAATTGCTTTAGTACCTCCTGGGGTACAAGTAGTCTACCCCTGGTTGGGAATCACTGCTACGCCTATTAATGTGCACTACTAATAGTGACTTTGAGCTTTCATGTGTGTATTATATGGATATCAGATAGTTTTCCTTTTGTAGAATATACAGTAACTGAGCTAAATCTCATTGCAGAAAAATAAGCTGTGGTTAGCACAAACAGTGGATGTTAGAGACTACAGTGCATGTATAGAATCCAGTAAACTTGCAATTGTAATTTTGACCTTGACAGCCAAATTGTCTGTCGTGTCTCCTGTTGTGTGTGTCCATCCCACCAGTTAGAAGCTAGCTAGAACTTATTTATTGTGCTAAAGCTAATCTAAATGCATTTTAAGGTTTGAAATGCAGAATCTATCATAAGCCTTCAAGATCCTTCTCCATCCTTCATCCACTTGTCAGCAAGTTGAAATGGCAGTAGAACATGTACATCTTTAGACTACAGTATATGTTTCATTTTGAAATTCATTTATTTATTTAGAGCCAAATCAAAACAACGGTCATTTCAATGCGCTTTTCCTGTAAAGCAGGTACAGACCACACTGTGATATTATTTACGGAAACCCAACAATCCCCCAAGAGCAAGCACTAATCGATAGGCAAGGAAAAACTTCCTTTTAAGTGGCAGAAAAGTCGAGCTGAACCATTGCTCAGGGGGGTCGGCCATCTGCCTCGAACACTGAAACAATTTATGGAGTCAGCAACAACTGTGTCCAATCACAAGCTGCTGTCTTGGGGGCCAATATTAAAGTGAAAAAGAGCCGAAAATATGACCTGATATTTTGATTTTGAAAATTATTTGGATAGTAGATCCCTTTCCTGTCCAAACTACATTAGAACAGGCCAATATTGAAAGCAGTTCTGTATATGGCCTATCATACCTTTTCCTAAGTGTTTTTTTTAAATAAAATAGAGTAAAGTGTCAACAACTTAACAAACAATTGCAATGTAAACAATTGCTATTAAATATTTGCATCAGGAAGGTGCAACTGTAAACAGATGGCTGAAAGAGAATAAGCATAGACTATATGTACATAGCCTACGGCAGATTATTTGTAAGATAAAAACCTTACAAATAATCTGCCGTAATAACTACATTCAATGTAGCATATTCACATCTAGTTTATCCCTTTACTAGCACGCTTTAATAATATCCAAAGCTATGAAAAACCACTTCTCAACCACCAGCTGGCTCTAAATCATGCTGTCTACAATAACGTTACAGTGTTGAATGCATCTAATACTTCATGACTACAACATTTTAACTTCAACCAGAGCCGTTACAGCTCTGACTATAACGTTTCACATTTATAACGTCACACAAAGACAAGCTACAGGAAGCTTTGTTAGATTCTTGTTCAGCTCATGTTTATTTACGTCAGCTCTTGTTTAATCATTTCCGATATGCCGACTAAAACTCCTGACAGGCGGCTCGCAGATGTATTTGGAATACGTCAAACTATAGTTTAACTGCTCATTATGATGTTAGCGCTCCTCCAATGATAAACACATAGCATTAGCTTGGTGGCTAATTTAGCAACGGGTGATGTGAGCTGCTATATATTAGAGAATATTGAGAAGTGATGAACTAGGGAGAAAGGAGAGCACCGGTAGCTACAACCGCTGCACTGTTACAGAAATATATCTACACTCACGTTTGTCAGCAACTTAACGTTAGCCTCCAACACCCAACTGCTGTAACATTAAACATGCTGCTGTGAGCAGGGAGGAAGCAGGAAAAGTATGCAACACTCATGACATGAGTGAAGGATCTGTCTCTCTGTTTCTTTATCAATGGTCATAAATCTGCTGCTATAAGTGGCGATAAATGTAATTAGCTGATATCTGCTGACAATATTGGCCGTCCGATATATCGGTCGGGCTTTAACTCTAGTGGATGTCCATGCCATCTGCATCTTGAATGTAACATTATGCAATTCTCCTTCCTGATATTTTACTATAAAGTTAACCTCTCTGCCCATCTCACTTACAGTAGGCGTACAACAGCTTTTGTTAAAATGTGTTAGCTTTAAAGTGGAAACCAGAAAGCAGCATTTTGCTCGACCTTTTGAGCTGCGGGCATATTGAAAACAGCCCTTGTTTCAGTTTATTGCTCGTCAACAAACAGCTGCTGTTCTCTGATGATGATGTAAAAACCTGCAGTTTAGTCAAATCCGGATGTACCGCAGATTTTCTATACTCATCAATCCGATCTTTCCATCTGATCTGAGTGTGTGCATATAGCAGCGTGCACTTCCAAAGAAGATTATGTACTAAAAGGTGAGGGCTTGACTATAGTCTATAGTCTGGTCATTTGACAAACCCTGCTCTCTGCATGTAAATATTTGGATTTCTAGAGGCTTAGCTTAAGCATGAGACACAGTCAGAACATAAGCTGATGGATGGTCACATTGCAGCGGGTGGGGAGTCAACAAAACCTGTTACATTCTATTTTCCTCTCAGCTAAAATCAGTTATAGTAATTTAGTAGGAAGTATGTAAAAATTGAATAAATGTGTTGAGGCTACAAGTACAAACAGATGGTTCAAAAGAGGTGATAGAATGGATAAGGTTTACCCCCATAGGTTAGACCTGGACCTGCCAGCTGAATTTTTTTGTTTCTCTTTATACAAATAAAGACATGTCCACTATAAATTGGAGCAGAAAATGTTTTTTAATGCAGGAAATGGAGTGTTTAATGCTCAAAATCTGCTCATATATTTCAGCATTTCATGTTTCTTCAAAATAGTGTCAAAAATCTTCATATATTGTTTTCGACCACTGTCAAGTCTCGGGACAAACTACGCCCTTAGTCTGAGCATTTACGTCCCCACCACTTTTCAGCACAAAGTGACGCCCTTGATGTCAGACCTTGATTCACGTTTGTTTGATTTATGCCATAGGGTTCTGAGCTGAGATTATGCTGACTACTGTATGTGTTTATACACACATACGTTTGTGTTGGACCTGGAAGAGTTAATTCAACCTTCAGATTTAGGTTATCTTTACCTTAAAAAGTGTTGTAGTGTTTCCTGCTACAAGAAGAACAACACTGTTCTCTTCAGGTCACAATAAATAAAGTCATCTTCTTGCAACAGAAGCAATCACAATATTCACACGTACATCCAAATTAATGGCAGCAACATCTTGAATGTTTTCTTTTTTCATTAAGTTTACATTTCATTCATCTTAAATGCATGTTTATGCTTTCATACCTCATTAATAATAGCACTTTAACATCCATTAGTTTGGAGACCTTTACCTGTTGGGCCACAGAAAATGAAAGCTTGACATTATCCACAACTAGTCCAACCAACGGTGAGATGTTGCTGTTTGGTTTAGCAAAGATGCTAGCAAAGCAACACAGTACATAAAATAAGCACAGCAGAAACAGCACAACAAACTATATATCTTTGAACGTTACAGTTACGGATGAAATTGACAACAGAAATAAACAAAATAGCTGCAATTCAAGTCAGCTGCCAGCTGTCTACCCAGAAGTGACTGTTGTTGTAAGAGTGACATCACAGTGAGTTCAGGCTATTTACACAGAAAATACTCCACATAGTACAAAATAACTTTATTTTTGTGGTAACGCCTCTATTTTCTGAATCAAATAGCTTTTCAGTAACAAAGATCTTTTATTGACTGAGTAGCGTAGTAGCTTCCACATACGCTACATTTTTCCAAGCATTTCTGAAGGATCAGTGGCACCACCGCCACACACAGACCTGTGCAGCCGGCAGAAGCCGGTGACATCACATACCGATCCTTCGGCTGATGTCTGCGACCTTGCTGGGGAATAAAGATGCGTGATTGAGTTTACTTTCTATTGTGATAGTTTTTGTAACCTCTCCTCTTGTGAGAAGTATCAGGGTCCAGCCTGGACTTCTCTTCCTCAACTTCGATATGTAGTGGCAGAAACTTGTTTCCATGATATATATATATATATATATATATATATATATATATATATATATACTTGCTAAACTAGACGTTGCAAAGTTATTTTTTGCTAAAAAGCGACGCCAAGGGGTTTTGACAAAGCATCCATGTGTGACTACCTGGGATGAGAACAGGTTGGCTCCAGAATCTCTGGAAAAGATTGGGGAAAATATGATGAAACTACAGAGCATTTGCTCTGCAGGTGGTACTTTTAAAATACAAATTTCATCAGTTTTTCATTAATTAAATTAGTACCAACAGTTTAAAAAACTAAAATAATAAGCCCTTTTTATGTGAAAAATGAGTATTGGTAAAATAATAGTCTGCACTCTTTGTTGAGACTGCACAGAGGCTCTGATGGATGTAAAAACTGAAAGACATTGAGAGGGATGATGAGCTAGAACAGCGGTTTTCAATAGGTGAGGCGCGCCTCCCCTGGGGGGCGCCAAAGAGCGACAGGGGAGGCGCGAGTCAGTTTATAATACGCGACTTTGTTGTTGTTTTTTTTAAGTCCCGTTAAAACAGCACGGGTTGCGGGTTGCGTTTTTTGGGGCTTATTAAAAAAAAGGGTAGCTTGTTAGGAAAATCTGACAAGCAACTTTGTTTTCTTTACATCTATCATAGTTGCTGATACGGATTAGCCCACATAAGCAGAGAGCAGTCTGTTTTCTTTCGTTTTGAATGGTTCTGTTTAAAAGTATAATGGTCACGGTTGCCGTTTTCTCAATCTCCAATACATTGATTGACACTGTCTGCTCCCAGCTATAGCCAATCAGTGCAATCATATAAGTGCTGTGGCGTAATTCGTCAAAACATTCAGCCGAATTCGGCAATTTCAGCGTTATGGAGGAGATCCACAATTCCCAGATAATTAAATATTTTAATAAATAGGCCTATGTGAATTAGCTACACTGCACAAACCAAAAGTAATCCTACCCAACCGAATGAAGAAGGGTTGACTCTCCCCAGAACATAAAATCTTCATTTTATTTTATTTTAAGCTTCATGAAAAATATGTGAATCTGTTCGATCTGAAAACATGCCTTCAATGCAGTTGACTGTTAAATGTTGTGTTCTGTGAACAAACAGCGTTGTCGTTCATTGATCAGGTAGAGCTGTCCATTGTGCTGATTTTGTTCGAGACGCTTTTCAACCGTCAGGTGTCAGTCGTCGGTAGCTTTGGCGCCGATTACACGTTAAAGGGATAGTTCACTTCAAAATGAAAATTCTGTCATCATATAGGCCTACTCACACTCAAGTTGTTTCAAACCTGTATGAATTTCTTTCTTCTGCTGAACACAAAGGAATATATTTAGAAGAATGTCAGTAACCAAACAGTTAACTGGAACCATTGATTTCCATAGTATTTTTTAGTAAGTCAATGGGACCAGTTTACTGGTTACTGACATCAAAATATATTCCTTTGTGTTCAGCAGAAGAAAGAAATTCATACAGGTTTGAAACAACTTGAGGGTGAGTATATGGTGACAGAATTTTCATTTTGAGGTGCATCCCTTTAAGCATGTTTTGTTGACTTGTGGTTAGGCATATGCTACTGATGTTCAGTGATTTTAAAAGTAGCCTCAATTAGGCCTGCATGAAGTTGGAAATTATTTGCTGTTGCAAAGAATCATTTATGAATGCACAAAAAAAGAAAATAAAATGTCTTCAAATAAAATTTAAAAAAAGATTTGTTGTTGATCAGACAATCAGTTGTTATTGAAACTCATCATTGCCTGGAACACACAAAAGATGGCATTTACTGCAGTGGCGTGGGTTAGGGCAGGCAGACAGTGTTTTGGGGAAGGGGGGGGGCGGGGCGGGGGATCGGCTGTTCTTACCTACTCTAAGGGGAGGCTCACATTCACCCAATTTGAAAACCCCTGAGCTAGAAGTTCATGTTCCTGTAGGTCTGTGTCCTCGGGCAACACTATACTTTGCGTTGTCATATACTCCTTTTTCTTCCTGTTTTTCTCCATCTGACACACTGGAAACTCCTGTTCTTCCTCATCTCACCTTCCTCTCCTCCCCTCTCTCTCAACAGCTTTGTTTTTTTTTCCTCTTTAATACACAGATGAAAGAGTTCTATAGAACTCTGATGTGTTACTCTGAAAAAGGCCCCAGGCCACACCTTGCACACACACACACACACACACTGAACACAACCAGCCTCATTTCCACACTGCACCAACCTAAAAACACACTGAAGGTACACAGCAGTTGTGCATCTGCGCACACATACCCACACAACAAAAACAGAGATCTTAATCATACATGTGAAAAACACTGTATATGCATATTTGCACACACACACTTGCATGTGAAGAAGTGTGCACACAGAGCCATGCAGGAACACACACAGACACACACACACACACACACACACACACACGCTCTCATACATAGATCGCAGCCAGCATACACCCTATTCTCTATCCATCTGTGTAAATACATTTGAGTGACACGAGGGTGTGTTTTTATCAAACCATTACAATCCTTACTGAAACTTTAAGTAACGGCCTTTTCGGGAAATATGTGATTTCAGGGACAGAGTTAGATGTGAAGATTGCCATGGTGAAAAGTAACTAAGTACATTTACTCAAATACTTTACCTAAGTAAAATTTTGAGGTACTATTTTAGCGAATTCAAGTAGCCGGCTATTTAAAAACAATAAAATGTTATTTGTATGGTTCATCACCGGTGATAAATTATCTGAAAGTTGTTTCAGATAATTTATTGTTTGACAATTCATGGACAGGAGATGAGAGCCGAGCAGCAGAGGACAGGAGACAGCATCGGAGCAGAGAATAGTAGGAGAACATGTTTTTGGCAGCTGAATAAGTAGTGTCATCAAGTTTTGTAAATTTAATGTGTTTTTTTTAGCTGTCGTGATAAGTAAAATCAATAACAATTTGTATAAAAAGAAATCTGTGAATGTAATCCCCCCACTTGACTGACAAGCCCTCAGGGCAGCTCTCCTTTTTCCACGAACTCCTGTCTCTGTTGTCAAAGCTGTGTGTTTTGTATGCCAAACCTCAGCTGTGTATGTTGTATAAGAATGAATGGATCAAAATATTGGCAGTGAACATATTCAAAACTACAATTACATTTCCTCCAAAACACATGTGCCAGTGTTGTCTAAACTTACTTCATGGGAAACAGGGTTATATAGTAGCTTGTTTTGATTTTTCCAAAGTAATGGTGAAAGATTTACTACCCAGAGAACTGACAGAACTTTTACCGCTGGACCATCTCTGGGTGTGCTCTCATGCCTGGGGAATTGGAGGGTTTTTTGTATGTACCAGAGTGACCCTGAATATTTAGGCTTGATATTTATTGTCACTGTTTATTTTCTGCTGTTTTCTTCTTCTTCTGCCTCCACATTTACCATAGAAGGCCAAAGTGAGCTGAAGTCTCAGGACCTCTTAAATCTTGTTTAGACAGACAGACTTTCCCGCCACATGAACAGACACATACAATTACATAGATGGAAGTGCAAATACACAGCCACGATCACAAAAACATGCACACACAACACACACACACACACACACACACACTGCTCACAAACATACACAAATTCGCAAACAATTACTGAAATGCATCAAAAATGAATCAGTGCTTTCACACTCCCACATGATAAATCAGGCAGAACCTGAACCCATGCAGCAAAACTCATTTTCTGCTTTCCGGGCAAGAAACATTTAGAAATGTTGTTTAAATTATGTTTTATGGCAAAGAAATGGTTTGCAGGCCACATCCTTGTCTCATTGGAAATTTTGTTTTTGTTTCTTGCCTGACTCGTTGGTGATTTTCATCTACCGTGCTGAGATCATCATTAAACGATAAATTAATTTTTTTGTCGTTATTTTAGAGCCGGAAAACCGAGCTCAGCTCCATTATATCATGATAGGATCCAGCTTTTTACACAGCACCTTTAACTATGCACTGATAAAGTAACTGCACCTATTATTGATGAGATAATATAAGTATTTTAAGGTGGGTGACTGATTTGTTAACATCTTAACTCTGATTGGAAGTAAAACTTATTGCTTCAAATGCAACCAATAACCCTGATTAATGACTGTCACCCCTTCCTGCGATGCTTACGTTGATTTCAGCTCTTAGTGTTTGTATATTGGTGTTTTAATGGGAATGTGGATCTTTCAGATCAATTTGTGAAGTACCTGTGATCTCGTTCCACATTTTATTGTGTGCCATGCTATGTAGGGAACTGGTCTTGGTCTTGACTCGGTCTCGCCCTCCTTCTGTCTTGGTCTCGACTTGGTCTCAGCCCATAAAAGTCTTGGTCTTGTCTCGGTCTCGATAAACTCTGGTCTTGGTCTTGGCTTGGTCTCGGTTTGGGCGGTCTTGACTACAACACTAGCATGTAGCAAAAGGGGAAGGCGTTTTCAGTTCTTTCAAGTCTGGATTAATTTATCTACTGCTGACAGAAAGGGCATTTTTTCCCTGCTGTATAACCTGAAATTATTATTATTTCACTTTTTGGCTCTTAACTAGTCCACAACTGTAACATTTTACGTTTTCACTCCAAAGAAAGCCGCAGCCACTACAACTTAGTTAAGTCAATGTAAAGGTTCCTTATGCTGCAGTGTCTCTGGTTGCTGGCTACCAAAAGAATCCTGTATTGCATGATCATGACAATCAGATACATCGATCCTGCTAATGTCTTAGTTGACACAGTGATCATTTATTGATGTTAAAGTGCAACAAAAAGCACGTTTATCATGCGTCAGTCTCGCATATGGTGTATCTACATCCTGGTGAGAAGTTGGTTGACCGTGCGGCGCGCCTCCCCGCCCTCCATCCCTGACTCCTCTACTAGCACCTTCCTCTGGAACTCCTGCAGGAGGAAGTGTGAAGAAAGGAAGTGAAAAATTAAACAAGGGAACAGTTTATCTTTTAAATAGTCTCCACCAACAGCTTAATAGTGTGATGTATGGTCAAAGTGAAGGCAAAATGTCTATGGGCAAACATTAGGACTGATAGAGAGCCACTTGATCAACAACAAAAAAAACATCAGTCATCTTAAGCCCCTCCCACTGTATTTGATCGACAGGCGGTTTCAATGAGGTTTTGGAGTATTCACTTTACCAAGTATGTATTAATTTCAAGAGCTTTGGACAAGGCTGTATAACCAGCGCACTGATCGATTGAACCTCAATGTAATTTAAGAATGACGTCCAGGAAGCCCCAGTGTGATAGATAGCTTGCCTCGGATCTTTAAAAAAAACTTTTGTATTCTGCAGGAGCTTTGAAACATTAGAAGCCTTGTGGCTGCTGAAGCCCTCACACTATGGTGTTAAATCTCCTACTGTTACAGTAAGCATTAGCACGTCAAATTTGCTAACCACAGCAGCTGCCTAATACAGTATGTCAGCTGCACATTAGACATCGACAGCACAAGTCTTCAGATTATGTTTTGTGTGTGTGTGTGTGCGTGTGTGTGTGCGTGTGTGTCATTCTCACCCTGAATCTCCTCAGTCTTGCCAGTCTGTCTTGCAGAGTCTTCTCCTGGCTGGAGGTCAGCTCTGCCACGTGAGTCCGCCACTGCTGTTCTTTCTCCTGACACATAAGGGGATATGCACAATTAAGACCAACTGTGCACCGTGAGACTGAACAAGAAAAATGCTTTTAAAGCTGCACTAATCAATATTTTCATATTAACAATCAAATAAAAATCCACAGGCATTTGCCAAGCGTGAATGGTCAGTATCTCAGTTGCTCACATTGTACATCTAAGATTAGAAATGGCAGTTCTTCGGTTTCTCGGGTTGAGCTAAATGATTTGTTATTGTGTCAAATGAAAATTATATTAAGAATAACTCTTCATACAGCACAACTTATATAACGTACACATTTAAAAAAGTATCAGGACTCCATTTCACAGCTGCAAACCAGCTTTGGGCAAAAAAAAAAGTTAAGTTGACAAAGAAAACACCCACAGTTCCCCACACTGAATCCTCTGTAATATCTTAAAGCTTTATAGGATCATTTTGAAAGTTACAAAGTTCCCCTGGTACAATGATATAACAGTGCATACAATCTGCTGGGGCCGCACCTCTGAGCTTCAAGTAGGCTTGTTCGTGTGTGTGTGTGTGTGTGTGTGTGTGTTAGAGTCATGAGAAGTGCTGGGCCTGCTGGATGTGCATCCCTGACCTCAAATTGGACTCTCTTGGATCCAGTTTCCTGCTGTGCATCTGTGTGTGTTTCTATGTATAATTGTCGTGTGTGAGCGAGAAAAACTGAAATCTTCTAGATGTGTGTTTGAAAGACTTTAAATAGTTTGGATGGGATACATGTGAGAGGGCCGAGGCCAGTTGCTCTCAACGGACAGCGCCTGTCATTAATTAAAATTTCTGTCATGGTGTGTGTGTGTGTATATCGGGGGAGCAGTAATGTGCAGAGGAAGTTGATGTGAGCAAGGGAGGCATTTAGTTTAATGTCAGTCAGTTTAAAGAGGAAGCCTTGCTGACACATATGGAGTGAAGGTCAACACTGTTAAACCGTTACCTCCCCAATTACATGCTGATCGCACACGCACACAGGCGAACAATCAGGGCATTCTTTCCAAAAAGGCCTTGAGCTGAAACTGAGCATTTGGACTTTTGAATTATTACTTTTATCATGTTCCACACACCCCCGCGACCCTGTACGCAGGATAAGCGGTTGACGATGGATGGATGGATGGATGGGTGTTCTATACACACTTGTGCGTCTTCATGGAGTGTGAAGAGGGAGTATCATTCTGAACAAAGTGCCTTAAATTAGCGATCACTGGCAAATTGCCTTTAACACTTCTTTTCTGTCTCCGATCCAATCACAACATCATGGTGGCTATTTGCCATCTGGCCAGTGGTGTTGGTTGTGGAGTTGAGTGTCAGTGTGCAGAGCAGTCACAGGGTCTCCAGGCCAAAAATACATAAACTGTCAGCAGAGGTGTGAAAATGTCCCACCAGAGACTCAGACACATGATTTACTATATGAACCCAGCGTTCCATGCTGAGGACATTCTTATACTTTTATAACACTTGTTTACTAGTCTTCTGCAAATTTGACTAAAGATCCAATGAGCCCAGCTCCAGTTTAAGTGCAGCTAATTATGTAATACTGGGCTGTTTGAGATGCACGCCTGGGGAGCAGAGAAGTGCAAAGAAAAATGTTCATTACTGAATCTAAAATATTTTTTGAAGAGAAGTCAACCGCTTATCCTGTGTACAGGGTCACGGTGGTTGCTTTAGTCACACTGGACCTGCAGTGAGGCATTCAGAGTCAGAAAAAATAAAATCTCAAACAGGAGGCTAGGGAAATGAAAAATTAATGTAAATAATCATGTGCTGTGTAAAATTGGAGCACTTTACAATACATATAGCATTTTTCATTTTACTGGTGCAAAACTTTGGCGCATATGACTGCTTAGTTAAAGAAAGAAAAAAAAGGTTTCTACAGTAAAAGTTTTAGTTGGTCATGGTAAAGGTTGTACTTGGTACATAAAACAACTGGACATACGCTAAGTTCTCCTTACTGGTCTAATTATAGAATTGCATATAATTTCTGTGACTGGAATTTAATACATTCAAACAAAAGACAAACTATAGACAAATTCCAAAGACTTAATTAGTGGAGACTGGTGTAAGCATGTATGGATGCCCAGAAGGCTTTGAGCATTCTTTGTAACTTAGCTCAGTGTCGACCAAGTGGAGGAATGAAAAAACTCATGTATTCTTATTAAACTGCAATGTTAAGGTAGAAACATTGCCGTGTGTTTCTGGAATGCTTCTGGCTCAACTGTGGCGTTCCAGCGGCGTGTGTGTGTGAGACTGTATCCAGAATAATGTCCATCTAAAAGTGACACTCTGTGTGTGTGTGTGTGTGTGTGTGTGTGTGTGTGTGTGTGTGTGTATCTGTCCATGTTTAGGCTGCTTATGTACATCTACTGTACCTGCATAAGGGTATTTCTGTGTGTGACTGCAAATTTCAATGGTCATGGAGTCTGTGTGTGTTTGTGTGTGCCTCTGAGGTTAAGTTAGGGTTCAGCGGAAAGTACATTCCATACTGAGGTGAGAGTAAATGTCCTCTCTATCAGGGTAAATGTTGTCAGCTTCCTGCCTTTCTGAGTGTGTGTGTGTGTGCGTGCGCGCGAGCAGCGGAAACACTGACAACGACAGCCCACGTCCCTTGTTGACCTCACACACTCTTGTCAGAAACGGGGCGGCTGCTCGAAGCACCCACAGCTGTTTTGCCTGTCTGTGTGTGTGTGTGTGTGTGTGTGTGTGTTTGTGTGTGTGCGCATTCCATGTCCATTAGGATGTCCATTTGTTTTGGCAACAGTGTGTTTGTGTTTTGGAATTGAAAACACAACTATTACACCACTCCTACAAACTACTTTTTAAAACTGAAAAACTGCTGCTATTAAATGTGCTGCAACATTTGTGCGTATCTATGTTTAGCTCAATGAAGTGTGAGTGATGTTGGAAGCGTCTGATGAGCCCTTTACAGCGTTCCAGAGTTGTGTTTCCATGGAAGTGAATTTGATTTTGCCATGAGCGATGAAGTGAACCTTGGTGGTAAATTAACACTCATCGATCCAGCGTCACACTGCTGCCTGTCTGCCTGATTGGTCAGCCCCCTGTTTCCATTAGGCTGATTATTAACAGCCTAGGCTCATGAAATGTTAAGCACGGCATCTTAAAATGTGAATAACGAGCTCTGTTCACAGAAAGGATTAACCGGAGGAAACACAAATGGAAAGAATACTCTGTTTTGACATTTGCTAATAGTTAGTTGCTAATAGTTTAATAAGACAAATTTGTTCTTGGTTCAAATCTGGCCCAGGTGATTCTGATAAACACAAGACTGAATCAACGGCTAAAATCCAAAGTCTCAAATATTTTCTTCCCTTCAGACTTTGGCTTCCAGTAAATGGTGCTGACAGCCAGGAAAATCTGTATATTGCTTGGCTGCTGGGTGAAACCTGTGTGTGTGTGTGTGTGTGTGTGTGTGTGTGTGTGTGTGTGTGTGTGTGTGTGTGCGTGCTGTGCTTGTGGGCGTGTGTTTGGGTGAGAGCAAAAATCTGCATGCATGCTTTGGCATGAGTGTGTCCTCAGGAGAATCAAACGAGGGCTGTTGAGGTTGAGCTGGTGTCATTTCCTATAAGCCAAAGAGCCTGTTTGGTTTCACAGATGTACAGACTTGTAGATTGTGTATTATCTTAGAGTGTGTGTGTGTGTGTGTGTGTGTGTGTGTGTGTGCACCTTCTTGCTCTCTTCCATTTCTTGGAGTCTCTTTTTTTCCTGCTGCTCCCTCTCCAGTCGCCAGCGGGCCTGAAACACATGCACATATGCTGTAATTCTCTTATTTTCATTTAGTACATATAACATAACAGGTGGGGTTTGTAATTTTTAAAGGCTGGCTCTTCTTTATGTCTTACCCGCTCTTCTCTTTTATCCCTCCAGTCGTCCTCCAAAGCTCCAGCTCCATCCGACGTCTTTTCTGACATTCCCAGAAATGCATAGTCCTCCTCTTTACACAAACCTCTCATTGACTAGAACCAGAAAAGCAACTATTTATCAAATGTGATACTTGTTTACATGTTACTCCTAGATTTAAATTGCCTTGAGCCCTTGTCTCAACTGCATATATGAACCATGTCCACATTGACCATTACGGTTTCTAATAAAAAGTATTGGGAGGTTTTTATATTTTATTGTTTTTACAGCATTGAATCAAAGTAGATTTAATGTGACTTTTATGACAATGATCATCAGAAAAAAAGACAGTTTAATGTCAAAGTGAAATCAGATCTCTACAAAGTGATCTAAATAAATTACAAATGTAAAACACAAACTATGTTACACCCTTTTATAGGACACACCCACAACATTACTGGTTCCGCAATTGTTGTGGAAATTGTAGAAGTCATTGGATTGTAGCTGTATCTGAAAGGCCCAACATTTGGTGGCAAAACCTCCACCATGGAGACTAAAGCAACTCAGTGAAAATGTGACTAAAAAGCAGAAGTCAGGGGACGGATACAAGAAAATTACAAGGTCATTGCACAGCCTATGACGTACAGTTCAATCAATCTTTCTGACATGGAAAGAGTATGGCACAGCGAATAAATCTGCCCAGAGCAGGCCGTACTCAAACACTGAGTGGGCGTGCAAGGAGGAGATTAGTGAGCGAGGACACCAACAGACAGCTGTGAAGGAGCTGAAAGGGTCAGAGGGGGAGACTGGAGAGGCCAGGTGCTTCACCAGTAGCAGCTTTATGGCAGTGGCAAAGACAAAGCCACTCTTAAAAAACCACATGACATCAGCTGCAGCTTCCCAGACAGCTGGAGAAAGCCTCTATGGTCTGATGAGGCCAATTTCTTTCCTTTTTAGCTATCATACTGAATGCCAAATACTCTCCATCATCATAAATATACTAGAGATTTCACAGTGCGAAGCAGGGAGGTGGCAGCATCATGCTGTGGGGATGCTTCTCTGCAGCAGGCCCGGGAAGGCTTAAGTGGGTGGAGGTTAAAATGAATTCAGCTAAATACAAGGAAGTCCTGGATGACAAGCCAAAGTTACACCGGAATGGCTTCAAAACAACAATGTTAATGTTCTGAGCTGGCTGAGTCAGAGTCCAGATCTCAATCCATTTGAGAATTTCTGGCTGGACTTAAACAGCTGTCTAACTCAAAATCCACACGCAGCCTGACAGAGCTTTAGCAAATAAGAAAAGGGGGGAAATTGTAGTGTCTAGATGTGCAAAAGTGATTTACATTTTTAATTAATTTAGATCACTTTGTAGAGATCTGAAAAATGAAAATGTCCAAGCGAGGAGAATCATTTTCATGCGCACATTGGTACTGTATGAAAATGATGCCTGACTATGAACTAACTTTCAAACAGGGAGATTGTATTTTGGGTGGAAATGCAGAAGCATCACAAATTAAGAAAAAAGCAAAAACCTAATGATCGTGGTCTGTGCTAACACGAGAATGTCCCCATCCGCAGGTCACAAGGGGTTCTACAAATAGCATGACGAGTTTGAAAATGATGCAAATAATATTTCTTCTCAGTCACGAGATCGCAACCCAAATTATAAAACACAGATGTGAAACAAATCCATTGTAGAAGTTGTTTACTTTTTTACTGCCGTTCTTTTATTGGTTCTTTTTAGAAAAAAATAATTGTTTGGTTCCACTGAATGATATCCGAGGAAGAATCGTCTGCCAGACTGATGTGGGATCAACAAGGAATGATTACATTAAGGAATTTGCAAAATGGCATGTGACTGCATGCTGAAGCGGTTTTAATAATGGCAACCCTATCCCCTTGTCTTTACAGTCATGATCTCTTGATTCCAGCAGTTCATTCAGTTTGTACCTTTGACATGGGAATTCCTTGAAACCTTTTCACATGAGTCATCTTAGTCCAGGACGGGTCTGCTGCTCATGACACACAGATATTCATAGTTTAATTTATGAAGGCCGACTGATGAGGCATTTACATGACATGTTCTACAGCTATTTCATTTTTTATTAACAAAAATGCATTCAGGTTTGTAGTATTTGGATGGAAAATAAGCTTGAATTAAGTCAGACTATATATAAAATGTGCACAATTTAAAGCCAATTACTCACCTGTAGGTCAACACTGACTGTGTTCTCTCACACCTGTCACACACTGCTTACTGTCCGCTGTGTGCTGATAACTTGTTGCTTCACTCTGATCGTTTCCTCTCTTGTTTAATTTCGTATAACCACAGATGTGTCCTGCTTCCTTCTCTGACTGAGAGTCCCAACGGAACGTTTCTGATCAACTATAGAGGTTCTTATACAGTGACGGCACGCAGCTTACATGCTAAATATTTCCACAGTACAGTGATAGAAGTACCACTGTCCCACTAATAAAGACTCATGTAGCCAGAATAGCATAATGGATAGTCCTGAAGCTTTTTTGATTGGGTGAGATCAGCCGGAGGCCTCAGGATACTGTATCCCAACATTTACCAATACCAATATGCCACACGTGTGTCACCTTAATATATTGATGTGCTAGCCCTAAAATAATTGTATCAGTCTGGGTTTTAGTGGTGTAAGGGCGTGTTATATTATGCTGTTTTACATCCAGAAAAGAACAGAATATCTCTGGAACACAGTTTTCACACTTTGGTTTTTGTGTGGATTTATCATGGGAGTTATAACATTTTTATTAGTGAGCTTTAGAGGTGCTTATAGGCGGATTTTGCTGGCTTAGGAATATGCCAGGCAAACTGTTTCAAGTGGGGTTTTTTAAAAATTTTTTTTAAATGGGGTGGTGATGGCGCAATGGATAAGACACATGCCTTTGGTGTGAGAGACCTGGGTTCATCCCCCACTGTGACCCATCCACCATTGTGTCCCTGAACAAGAGACTTAACCCCTAGTTGCTCCAGAGGTGTGTGACCTCTGGCACGAATAGCAATTGTAAGTCACTTTGGATAAAAGCTAAATGACTAAATGTAAATTTGCTTTTGTATTATAAACACATGTCAATATAGCTCCCTTTGCAGAGTTGCACCAATCCTTATTAGCATTGTAAAAATGCAGCTTCAGTTTTATTTACAACCTGCTTTCTGCAGCTGCATTTCCCATCTGGGATCAATAAAGTTCATTCCGTCCTTTTATCTTAATTAACAGCACTTTCAACAGGCTGCTAATAAGGACCCTGGCAGCCACACTGTTCAGCTGCTGTTGTGATGGATGTAGGGTAGATGTTCAGAGTGTTTCCAGCGAACTCACTCTGTCACAGTTTTGACACATTTATGAAAAACAGGTCTGAGAGCTGTTACCGTGCTGCTGGATCAGATCTGACCACCAGGCCTGACTGAGAGAAGTCAAAGCAGAGTGAAGGTGGACAGTTGACTTTCTGTTTAGGGTAGTACAAATGAGAAAACCCAGTCCAAAGTATGACTGGGAAAGTGGTGTGTGTGCAAAGGATCAAAAGAAGGTGTGTTTTGTGGACAGTATGTTCTTTATGAGGTGCAACATGTTCATCTTCCCAGTGTAGAATAATGTATGTTAACCTGACTGTAGCTATAAGTCGTTTTTTTATGTGTTGTTAACCCCAAGTCAATCTCATAATGAGAAATCACAGACCTCTGGCAGGCCTGCAAATAATGTCCTCTGTAGTGTGTGTGTCTGAACCCTACACACAAGATGCCTAAATTAAAGCCACACTGTGACATTCAGAATATGGTGAGAACATTTAGTTAGTAAATCAAAGATGTAATTATGTTGTAGTACTTTTAACTGTCAAACATCTCTGATGATCTGACTTAGATTAAACAACATTACGCAGACATCTGCAAACAATTCCTGAAAACACTGCATCAAGTTTGGTCACCACATACGGATGCAATGAGCAGGAAATCATATATGTTACAGTACATCTACGAAGGTAGTTAGAAGTAAAACTGACTTGAAGTCTGAAACCACAAAGAGTCCTTGTGGCGTCCATATGTTTTTAAAAAGTTTAAAAAGTCAGGCTGGAACACCCACGCTCACTCTGAGAGTTGATCTACTATCCCACATCATTTCACACCCTCTATAAGTTCAGCACCTTCAGAACGAGCAACGAGCTGTCGTCTTTGACCTTTGGTCCCTGGACATCCCTGACACCCTTACATCACTCATCAGCCTGCTCATAACAGGAAACAGTTCTGGCCTTTAAATGCTTTTCACAGTGAAACAACTCTTTTATCAAATCATAAACATCAACTGTACAGCTTATACAGCTCATTTGTAATGATACGCATCTTGTCACAAATAGTTCACATTGCACAGAATATGGTGTTGAACTCCATATATGGCCTTTGTATTCAGTCACTGTCATTACTACCCCCTTGGACTCATTCATGGCACTGCAATCCCTTTTTAATAACACATCTCTTCACATGGTCTTATTTGGGCATCTGGGACAAAATGCAGAGATCTTCGGTTTTGGCTTCATCTTCTGTTTCCTCTTTAACCTCTGCTGCATCTATACACTTCTGCAAACTTAAAGTTCCAGCAACAGGATGGAAGCCCTGACTTTTGATACACGTTTGAGTAACACAGTGTGAAAATTCCTTAGAATAAGTATAAGTCAGAAGATTGGCTGTGTATTTTGAAAGGGAAATTACTTTTGGCTCAAGTCCCACTTTCCATCCACCGTTATTTGACCATCTTTGTCACAGTCGCAGCAGGATAAGAAAGGTACTACAGAAGTCCCTATACTCAGTCCACATCCTCCTAGATTACTTGCAATCCCTTTTTAATAACACATCTCTTCACATGGTCTTATTTGGGCATCTGGGACAAAATGCAGAGATCTTCGGTTTTGGCTTCATCTTCTGTTTCCTCTTTAACCTCTGCTGCATCTATACACTTCTGCAAACTTAAAGTTCCAGCAACAGGATGGAAGCCCTGACTTTTGATACACGTTTGAGTAACACAGTGTGAAAATTCCTTAGAATAAGTATAAGTCAGAAGATTGGCTGTGTATTTTGAAAGGGAAATTACTTTTGGCTCAAGTCCCACTTTCCATCCACCGTTATTTGACCATCTTTGTCACAGTCGCAGCAGGATAAGAAAGGTACTACAGAAGTCCCTATACTCAGTCCACATCCTCCTAGATTCGCCAGGGGGATCCCAAGATGTTCAGGACCGTCCTACCAAGAAAAAAAAACAGAACCAGTCATTTCTGCAATTGCCCAAAAAAGAAAATGTTTACGTTCAATCAATAAAACCCATTAGCAGCCATAGTAATTATAACTCTTGTCCGTCTAGTATTTTGGAGGACTTGTTGAGCTATTCCTACGCATGCCACATGTACAGGGGTGAGCCTGGAATCTCTTTTAGGTTGACATGACTGGAAAACCTCAAAAGAGGAGGTATCTAGGAACCTTCTTTCAACACGAAGGAGCAGCAGCTCTATCCCAAGATGCCTTCAGATATCAGAGTCTTTACCTTATCTCTGAGACTAAGTGAAGCCACCCTCTGGAGGACAATCGTTTGGGTCTCCTGTGTCCGCAGTCTCATTCTTCTATGACCAAACGCCGTATACTCATGACCATAGCTGAGGTTTGGAACGTAGATGTAGTATGACACCCGCATTACTCCTGACACCACACCAATCAATCTGTCGATCTTGCACATCTTAACAAGACTCTGAGATACTTAAACTCCTTCACTCGGGAAGTAATTCAATGTATGCGAGGCCACTGACTCCAGTTTGTCAATGACAGTTTTGTTCACTATGTGGCTTTTGAGTGTGCGAGGACGCGGCTGTCATGTACTGACGTACACAGCTGCAGATGAACTTTGACAGCTGTGTCATAGATTAGACAAAGAGTACTGTAAAGCCTCACTAAGTGCAGAAATCAACTGAATAAGACCCAAGAGCAAAGTGCATCACAGCTGTGGCATGATGCCTGTGTGACATCATATCCTTTTTTTTTTTCCAAAGATCTAATTTGTTGCCTGAAATCAGATGTGAGCAAGCCGCTGTGTAGTGACCTGGAGTGACTCTGTGAAAGCTCTTGTCATGAAAGACTCCTAACACGCCTTGTGTCTTAATGCCCGATCCCTCGTCCAGTAAGTTGTGTGCAGCAAGAGGCTTAATGCCTCCTCAGTAACCATTGTCCAGCACCTCTCTAAAACTCAGGGGACTCAACTTAACCCGCTGGACACTTTGTAATGCGGGTATACATGGGAACCAAAGGGGTTTGGAACTTCCATCCCTTTATACGGTATGTGTGTGCCTACATATCCTGCTATGTTACATGAGGCAGTGTGGAGACTGTAGGAGGCCATTGTTGGCAGTCACACTGTTTGGACAATCTCCTAACCTCAAACTCTCTTAGGGCAGAGACGCTTATGACTGCACAAACATTCATCCTCACATTTTCAAAATATGAGGTGGAACACAAGACTACACCAACCTGAACATGTTTAATTTGTCTTCCAGCTAAATCATTTTCAGGTTATTACCGTGCTTGAGATGTGCATGGCACATTTAGCACAGTGTTAGGTAGAATACCTCTAGCAAAAGCAACCCCACTACAATTTAGGTAAATGGAAGCATTTTCTGCATTTATTACAGTGCTGATAGTAGAGAAGACAGGACATGAGGAGATACATAGACTGTCAGACAGAGATGGACAGAAAATGATGATATGATAGGTATAGATATGATGTGATATGATACCTGCTGTTGGCACCACATGAAAAGTCGGTTCATCAAAGACAATAGGAATCATCATCTGACATGGATATTGTCCATGCCATCCATAGTTATTATAGTTATAAATCACATAGTTATAAATCACATATAATGTAATATTTAAATCTGGATCAAAGTGGTCAACTGACAAACTGATATTGCCATTCCTAGAGCATGGGTACAAAATCAACAATAACGTCTTTCCAATGGTAATGTGGTAACTTGGTTACTCTGAATAATCCATTGACCTTGCCATAAACAGTTTAAATTGGAACTACCATCTACCAACGAAATGGTCAATACACAAATTACCAATGTGTTCTATGAAATATCTAGAGATAGAGGGACACTCTCTATGTAAAAACATTTTGTTGCTTGGATGTAGCTCATCCAATGTAAATAGTCTCTGCTTTCCAGAAAATTGTTTGACGAAATATAAATCTTCCACTTGGTCCATGTTAGAAGAAGAATATACATTTTAGTCAAGATTGTCTGGTAGCCCGACTCACTGAGTAATGGCACCATCCCTATGTGAACTGCAGTAAAATGTATGATATTCTCATGGCTATCCATCTGCCTTAGAGACCGGAGTTGCCATTTTTTGTTACTAAGAAAGATAAACATAAGGTTTTATGACCAAAACTGGGGCACTCGAGCTGTGAGAGAAACAGGCAAGGTATTATTTAGAGTGACCGGGTTATGACTCCACTTCAACATGGACTAAAATAACATTATGTCAGAGAGTTGTGGGAACAGGAGTGCTGTGGAGAGAATCTCTGTCTTACCATTGAAGCTGAGAGCTCACATTTCCATCTTACACCCTTGTCCTCTGTTAGACATGGGAAACAGACGAGTCATGTAGGACGTGACACACTTTAAAAACACCTCAAGGTTTTTCTTTTATCAAATCTGTGTCCTGAGCTAAGATTATAAAGCACACAAAAGGACTCCATAGAGGAGGAAATATATAAATTAATAAATATAACAAGCTTAACAAAATGGAGGAAATATCCCAGTAAAAACAATTTACAGCATGTAATATCATTTTTCAAGGCAATCTGAGACATTGGAAGAGTCAGGGCTTTGGCTTTTAGAGAAATTATGAAAACAAGAGCGATAGCCATTGAATTCCCTATACACCATAAAGTAGCAGCTATTACGGAAGTCTACCATGATGTATTAGCCTGCATTTACTGTACCCTGCATTAGTGCTGTCAGACAATCAGCCAGACAGTCCTCTCTTTAGTGTTGCACAAAGGCTTTTTGCACATTTTTCATTTAGAAATTACTTCTTTTGTTTTTTTTTACTTCTCTGTAGCCGGAAAACTTCCCCACCTGGATCAAAGTTAATATCACATTTGCCTGCAGGCATCTTGCCAGCAGCCTCATCCACATAACTTAACACCACTCATGCAAAATATCAACATGGTCTTGTGCGACATCATCCAACCTTTTGTTTTTCTTTTTTAATAAACTAAGCAGATGACAGTTTAATCTCACTTAATCCTTATGCACTTTAATCACTTTTTTCAGTTCAGTTCAAAGATTTTTTTGTCACTGACTCTGCAGTTCATTCTCCTTTTTCTAAGCTAAGCAATCGCACCACTGTTTGAATGCATGTCCAGTTCATACCTCTTCAGTTCCGTAGTTTTTTCAGAATGTTGGTGGTTAATTTCACTACAAAACTACTCCACACAAGTACTGTAGCTCAGCAGACTCTTATTTATAACTGAGTTATCACATTATGATTATTTCTGTTGGTTTTAGAAGTAACATGCTTTGAGTCAAAACTGAACTGACTATGATGCATTCAGTCAAGAGTGACGAGCTCCACTGCTAATAGCTACCTATTTAGTTGCATTTTGGGCATTAAGCAGACACTTTAGTCCAAAGCACCTTACACTTACATTTGTCAGAAGAAAGTGAAAAGGCATTATATCTCTGTCGGTATAGTATATATGTCAATAGAACAAGTTTCAAGCACTCATATTGCTAGGTTAGCCATTGCTGCTGGACAGCAACGATAGCAAGGCTAAGATGCTACACAGTGCTAACAACGTACATACATACATACACATACAAGTGGCTTTCAACAGGTGGGTCGTGAGTCTCTTGTGGAAGCTGGTGAGTGACACTGCTGTCCCGACATTGGCCGGGAATTCGTTCCACCACTGCGACGCCGGGACACAGAAGAGTTATGACTTAGCTGAGCAACTTTTGCTTGCTCTGAGCAATGGCAGTACCAGTCGGCCAGGAGAGGTAGTTGAGTGGAGTGCTCAAGTACTAAAAACTGCATCAGAAAACTCACACTTTCAAGCAATTAAATTGAGCTACAAACGACAAAAAAATGTTTCTACGTTTGTCGAAAACAGTGACCTATCCATTAAAACATGTTTGACACATTCAGAATGGTGACATTTTTTCGCTGGCATGACTTCTCTGTATTAATATCTTTTCTGTGGAGTTTAGAATATTGCATATAATCAATATTTTTCAAAAGCTCTACCATGCATGCACATCAATCACACATGGGTCACTTTACGTATTGAAATGTGGATTTTTAGGTCCAGTTGCATAAATTCTTCTCTTTTCTTAACATTTCTTTTCTTAACAAGTCTTTTACTCATCACACAGACAAACATCCTTTATTAAAATAGAAAACCGTCACATTAATTTAATGCTAGGAAAATCTAAATGGCTCAGGGGAGGGAAAAGAGGGGTGAAGAGGGGAACACACAAAGACTCTTTTGATTATTTTTTGTCTGTTTGCACATTTATCCAAGTTATATGGCACTGAGTCAGATCCGGTGGTGTGACTGATCACTGGTTTTTGGGGCAAAACATTGACTGTTCAGCCGCAGGGGGTAACAAAATGTTCATTAAAAATTTAAGAAGGAAAACAAGGGAATCTCTCATTGTGATGACCTTGGTGAACTACAGTTACCTTGGATCCATTTGACTGAGACGTGGTTGTAACTGCTTAAAGTCCACTGGACACATTCACTGAAGTTGTGTTCAGACTGAACAAACCAAATTTTAGAAGCACGACTGAATTCAAACAAGAGTAACGGGAGCGTTGAGTTTTAACACACTTTTTATTGAATTGTCCAAGTTCACCTGCTGAATTACACATGAAACAGAGTTGACAAAAACATATTTGAAGTAGCTCAACATTGTTTTGACCACCTTCCATTTAGTGAGCATATCAAAATGATGGAATTGCTTGTTTTATCCTATGATAGGTTATAAATTTGCCTAAAGGGACTTTACACTCTGTGTAGCTTACAACATCCTTAGTTTGTAAAAGCACAAACTCAAAAAAACCTTTTAACATGGAAAGCAATGGAAGAGACCTCAGGAAGAGCAGGAGAGGAGGGATCCCTCTCCCATGGCAGACAGATGCAGTAGATCTGTGGAATTAATGGTGCAGCAAGGGTCCCATTACAACTTAGGGAGGACAAGGAATTTTCGTAAGACTATTTTCTGGTGGGATCAATGATATCACCTACATGTACAAAATTATTGATTATCTGAAAATAGACATAGAGGTATTTTAAACCTATATTCTGTTGATGAGGAGAAGAACATCCAGAGACTTTGTTTGAACAAAATTACTTAAAAGGCATCTATCACAGGACTAGCCTACGGTCCTGGCAGTCACCAGTCACCAGACTCTCTGAAGACACAACTCACATGCTACAGCAATGCTTCAGAGGTGGAATCTGGGAAACGCAGTCCAATGCCAAACAAAGTTATCAGGATAAAGTAAACCGTTAACTTAATTTCCCAAATTCCCACTAAATTTAGTATGCAATGTGTTATAAGACCAGCATAGCTCCTTTAAAGAATACGGTAGTGCATAATGTGTGTGTGTGTATTTAGAGCTGGTCCTGACCTCCCTGAGGCCTTAAGCAAAATTCTACTGTGGGGCCCTCCTGCCTGACTCATGAGCCCTGTAAACAATTTGCCATTCCTGCACAGTCACACCTGACACTGCAACCCGTTCTCGCTCTCAACTCGTCACATATGGACAGAGATGCTCACCAGTCTTTGAGCTGTAGAGTCCAAGTCAAGTCTCAAGTCTCTCGCGGCTATTGACGAATGTTGTAACACCTGCTGTGTTCGATCCAGGTTGCTTATAAACTGCATAACAATAAGGAATAATGTAACCTGTTTTTCATTTACAGAGCACAACCATTTAGCCTAATGTACAATGCGTCTACAATTAATGACTTATTATAAGCTTATAAACTACTGTAAGTCAATAAACACTGTTGACTCTCAAACCCTGTCAAAACTGTACTGTAAAAGTTACATGGTCAACAATAAACCTGTAACCTGTTTTTAACTTACAGAGCTCAACCATGTAATGTGCAATGCAATTAATGACATCTTAAACTACTGTAAGTCAACACATCCCCCACTCTCAAACCAGTGTAACGTTATAACTAAATAAAACTGTAAGATTACATGATCAACAATAAACCTGTAACCTCTTTCGAGCCAACGGTAATAATTAACGTGATGGCAGCCAGCAGGACGTAAATGATTGCATTAATCGACCACCACAAGTTTGGCAAGTAAACAAACGCTCAGTCATCTTTTCATAATGAACAACAGTCGGAGTTAACCTCTCGTAGGTCATAGCTGAAGCAAGAAGCACGCTAACGTTAAAACCCCTTAGCATCATAGTTCAGCGCCCGGATGTTCAGCGTTATTTTTTGACATTTAGGACTCCACGGTCAAGTTAGCACGAACAAATATGCAACATAAGTTTGACTTATGTTAGTACTAGTTAATGTTGCAAAACATTGCAGTTTTTAAAACTGCACATTGTTAACGTTGTAAAACTTCTCAGTTTGGTTAGGTTTAGGCACCAGAAGTACCTGGTTAGGTTTAGGCAAAGATCATGGTTTGGGTTACTTACATGATTAATGTGGTTCATGTTGTAAAATCAAAACAGAACAAGAATAGCAGAGTGGCAGAGCTGGGCTTATAAGGCAGAAGAACCAGCAGTGGTGTCTTGGTGGGAAGGCTTAAATAGTTGGGCTGACAGGCCAGGTGCTCCCAGTTACCTTGATTACCTGCAGAAGACACACACACATAGTACACGGGCCCAAGAGACAGCACTCTTGGGACCGTCACGACCACCACTGTTTTCATTTGCAGTCAGTGCACAATAATCTTTTTGTCAAGTTAAAACAGGAACTACCAAAATTACAGTTTTATGATCATTCAGGGTCATAGTTGAATAATTTGTTTCATTCAGAATGATTCTGATGTACTAATAAAAATGATGAAACCCGCTTTGCATTTTTCACGTCAGTTTTGGGCATTTTGATTTTTAGGTGGTACCATTGAAGGTTGGGTGGAGTTTTCATCCAGGATTTTAGGTGACTTGAACTCTTTTCAGTTGTGTTGTTTTAGTGTCAAGCTGTTGATTGCTGGTCTGTCCATCTAAATTAGGTAGCAACATAAAGGCAGATATTGTAAAGCAAACCTCAGGGTGTGTTCACCTCTCCTCCAAGAGGAAACCATTATAGAGGAAATAGCAGTCCACATGGACTCTCTTTGCTCTAAAAAGACCTATATAGAGCAATGCTTTTCGACCCTGTGGTGTCTGTCTCACACACACACACACGCACACACATACTGGCACACACAGACATACTTACACATACATACATAGACCCAGTGGGTGGTCAATGCTGCGTTTAACCCCAGATGTTCACACTGCAGGCCAGCTCCGAGACGACCCCAATCATCTCAGTGAAAAGCACCTTCTCATTTCCTCCATTTCCTCTTTTCTTATTCCCAGGTGAGTGTGTGTACACCATTATGGGCTCACCCTCTGCCGTGTACACAGGCTTCACATTGTCACCCAATTAAATGTTGACATGTGAATTTCTCTTAACTCCTGCCAGTGTCAATACGGAATGTACTGCAGCTTAAAAATTCCTTAAGACTTTGAGTGGTTTTTTTCCCTTTTGATCAAGCACTTGGCAACACCTCTGTTTTTCTTTTGCCTTTCAGTGTCAAGGACCTCTGCCAGCAATAACCATGTGTGACATACTGATAGAGAGGAAAACATATTACAGGCTACTTATTGTATGCACTTTAGCTTCAGAAACATACTAACAACAATACTAAAGTTTTGTTTGACACCGTAAATGCTTATGCGTGGTTGTTTCAGATATCTGATTCTGGGACAGCATCAGATATTGATCTCTGACTAGTTCTTGCTTAAATAGGTCAAAATGAACTTTTCCAAATCCTGCAGAAAATGTCACTGTAAATCTTTTGCTGCTTTGTAAACTTAATTCATAAATTGAATTGTATGTCTGGAGCCTTGAAATGACCCTAAACCAAATTTAATAAACTTGTTTCTGATTTGCAGCATAATTGTTGATTTATGTCGCCATTAATAAGCATTGGAACAAAGGCTCAACATACATAGATTAAATTTTATTGTAGAACATTCCTATTTTGGGCAATACAGTGAGTTGGCCTCCCTGACAACCATATTAGGACTTGTGTCTTGAAATACTGGGGAGTTTAAATACATGGTGTTAGTGGATCCCTCAAAGCCGTTTTGTGGAATGTCTGATGTTGAATGAAGCACTTGCTCTGGGTACGACCTGGCCCTCTAAAGCGCTGTTTAATCCCCCGGAAAGTCAGAGCTGCTGGCATGAGAGGGAGGCAAAATAAATGTATGACAACGCTCCCAGACACAAGGAATATCCTTGGATGTTTGTAGGCTTGAGAACTATAAGATGTTACAATTGTTTGAACACTAATGAATGACCTCTTGTATTATTTTAAGACCCATATTCATTAATCACATAAGATGTCAACAGGGCTGTAGCAAGTTTTTTAGGAAGAGTGAGGTCCTAGTCCTGCTCAGACTAGAGCAGAAACTCCTAATTGAGTCACGTTTGGATATGTCCCATTTTGAAAGATAACGTGTTAATAGTTTTTGAGTGGTAGGCCATATAACTAGAGCACCCCTCTTATTATTGCCATTCAATTATTAAATTAACTAGGAGGATTGGTAGCGCAGACTGACAGCTGGCTTCCTCATCATTGAAATGGCCAGCAATCAAACATTGGGTTAATTTGCCAAAATCTATTTCAAATACATGAACAGCATCTTGAGACACGTTCTCTAAGAATTTGGGGATATAATACCTTAACCTTTTTTGTAAGAAGAAACAGTATTTCAAGTTGAAAGAGGTTTCAGTGGTGTAATCAGCTGGTTCCATGGTCCTAAAGCCTTCACTTAAGTTGACCATGTTATCAATGGGTTTTATTAGAATTTTTTTGATAGGCTATAGCCTACATATAATTATGGAGATCCGGACCAGCTAGCTACAATATATATATATATATATATATATATATATATATATATATATATATATATGGCAAAGACAGACAATAATGTAGAGGGTATTGGATTAAGCAAATTGATTTAAATTTGATTTAAATCTCTGTATCCATGATTGTGATCATGCAGTTGAGCGTAGAACACAGTCTGTCTTAATTCGAGCAATCTGAGACAAACGAGGCCGGCTAATTAGCACAGGTATACAGTAGATCATGTCCAAAATGTCAGACTTTACTTATAGAAACTCAATTCTACTCAGTAGAGCACAAATCCCTTCCATTGTTGGAAAATTCTCACAGGCCTTTATCTTCCATAACTGTTAATGTGCATTTGTTGTTTGTTACATTCAGACTTGCAACAATCACACCAGCAATAAATGTAGCTTGATAATGACAACGAAGAAAAAATGTGTTTTATAGTGGGAATCACTACCAACATCTTATCACATTATCTTCAGCTCACACGCGACACACCAAATTCCAGCCAAGTCACAAATTTTTGAGAACAAACAGATAAGTAAGGGGGAAAACATAACGTCTTTTGAAGTTTGTTGGCAGAGGTGTTCAAACCTTTAGGTTTGTTGGCTAAGAAGCAGTCTAGTGAGAAATATTGTAACAACAAAGAGCCTGATTGGCAGTTGCCAAATCTTGTTGATCCTGCCAACTGTAAATACTCATGACCTGTGACCTTCAAGCTTCCAGAAGGGCCTAGGACTTTATGAAAACTCCCAAATAGCTTTCAGTGCCTTAGTTCAAGACAGGGATCTTCCACACTGCTCGGACAGCCCAGTCAAGGATACAGAATAGCTCTCTCTGCAAATCTACCCTACAGGTATCTAGGCAGGATTGAGAAGGAAAACCTCTTGAAGCTTAGCAAGCCCTCTTTATGCCTACGTCTGTCAAGTCAGTGTTGTCCAATGCTGAAAGAATCCTATTTCCTGCTATAACACACCATCTTTTCTTGCTTGTCAAGCATGCAACAAGGATATAAGTTAAGACCAAGGCCAAGCAGCTACCTGTAGGCATAGTTGTCATACATGGGAGGAGTACAAAAGTCTTTTACTTGCGCTAGATCTTGAGGTCTGGTAACACAGGTGGCAGGATTGGAAAAGAATGCCACAAAATGCAAGAAAATGTTGGTGACTACTAATTTTTAAAGGGGTATAAAACCATTTAGAAAGCTAGTCCAGTGTTCCTCATATTATAATAATGCTGTGAATCAAAACATGTAACAAGGAGTGTTTCTTGCTGGTTCCAAGGGATATTTTAGCAATGCCTCTCTTTGCATATGTAATCATCCTGGCTGCTCTTCCTATCACTGTTGCCATGTTTCTCTACTAATACTGTCTGTAGCTGTACGTTGGTGTGACATCACAGATTAGACAAGTTGATCATGTCTGCAGTTTTAGCTCTATCTGAAAAGACAGGAATGAAGGAGCCAATGGTAGATAGGAGAGCATAATTATGCAGGATGAAGTGTATATTTTGGAGGGTACTTGTTGAATCTAGTGTGTGCATTTTGTCACATCTAAATATGGTATATCTTTGGGCTGCTACTACACTTAGAAAGCAATGGACCATGTGATAGTTGAAATATATGAACAACTGTTTGTGTGCTTCACTAGTTTCTTTCAGTAATTATAGAGATGTATACTGCTGCTCAGTCTTCTTTGAGAAGGCTGGTCTGCCCGAGGGTTAGGTTTCTTTCATCAACAGATATTTGCCCTTTACAATCAAGTGCACCTAAAGCACTTTAAATATCAGCACACATTCAGTCAGCACATTGAAGGCGTTGCTGATCTGCTCTCCTCTGCAGCCTGAGAAGTGGTAAGCTCCTCTTAGAATAGGAGATTACTGCCTCAAATCCCAGCTCTGCATGTATGTACATCTCCTTAAGTCAGCTTTAACTCTCTGTAAAACCCCTGGGTCATTACAGACGGCACAATGTGGTGCAACCTCTTACCACTTCCCTCACAAATGATAACAATTCAAACACCCCTGTATGGTGCTGCATGAATACACATCAAAAGAAGTGAATGTCTCATCATACCTCTAGGTGGGAAGAAAAAAATGGGGAGAAACCATCTCTTGCTTAAGGATCATGGGGTTACTGGGAGGCAGAGAGGGGTAATGGATAATCATGGAAAGTCTAATTGATGTAGTCACTTTTTGTTACAAGCTTTGGTGGAGAGATAATCAGCGATGGATGATCTCATGACCTGAGCTGGACTGTTTGCAGAGTGCTCCAACTTGGCAAACATCACAGCCAAGCTTTGTGCCTGATATCATTTCCATCGGTCTTTTGGCAACATAATGTGCTGAAGTAAAAACTTCAAAAGGCAATAATCTTCTGTAAGAATATAACTGTCTCATCAGCGTACATCATTCATCAAAGCTGCAGAGTAGAAGAGAGACCCATCACTGCTGTGGATTGTCATAGTAATCCATATCATGCTCCTTTTTGGATTAAAATGCAAGATCACTTTTAAATTCTGGAGTAGATTTTTCACCAGTACATGTCGGACTCCGGTGAGTTCTGTATAGTACCTTTTGTTACATTGTTGTACTATAGTACCAAATGGATATAGTTGTGACAATCAGGGAAATACAGTCAGGGTACAAATCTACATTTGAGTAAGCAAGGGTAGACCTAATTTTTGCCACATCCTTAAGACCTCTTTAAGTGTGTAACTACTATACTCTTGTCTCTATACCCAAAAGAGTCGTATTTTCCATGATATTAAGAAAAAAGTCATACTTTGCTCCATTTCAGAAGTATAAAGAAATGTTTCCCAATGTTGTGCTACTGCTCTAGTTTGCATAGCATATAGGAATCCACCCTATCACCAGACGAGAGTCAATATTGGATGACATTGGCAAAATTCCAGCATCCACCATCCTCACCAACTGAACGCAGTGATTAGTCGGTTGTGTGGAGCTGAGAAAAGATTTGAATTTCTCTCTGTAGCTCTCTTTTATTGTTCTTTACACATATACCTCCATCACTTTTCATGTGTACAGCTGAGATCAATGCTATGAATGCCTGAAAGAAAGACTGACTGAAAATGTGTGATGTTGTCACTATATCTAAATGATTATCATGACTCATCCTCTCTATGACAGCTGTCTTTTCACTCTGCCTGCTAAGGTTTGCTAATCAAAACAACAAACACTTTCAAAATTTCACACATGGTCAAACATGTCGTACAAACAAGTTATTTTATAGCATAACCCAGCCCTTTGAGTTAGGCGACTGAAAGACTTGGTTAATGCTATGGAAATTAAATATTCATAAATGCAACCCAAACAAGGCTGTCATACCCTCATTCCGTGCTCCCAGCATGTTTTTAATCGGTAAATATGGAAAACCCGTATGTCAGAATGACTGAAACCAGTGCTTGACTTTTGTTCATATCTACATAGCTACAAAAAAGGTCACCAATTGCCTGGACCAAACACTTAAAAGTTGCACAAGAGCTTTATATAGACTGTAAATATCACGTAGTACGTTTACAGTTCAACTGAGAGATGCACTGCTCTGCAAATTACAGATGCTGTTGGGGATGACCAAATCCTGTGCCATGTGGAACCATCTGGGTCAGAAAGGTAAAATAACTCACATCTACAGCATGTGCCCATGTCGAGTAAGACACATAAAGGGAAAATCCACCTTCACATGTGCAGTGTGTTGTTTACTTTTGAATTAAGCTTTGGTGGATCAACAGAATGGTTAGCAACAAAGCTAGTTCAATGTCAAACATTTGGACAAATATAAGAGGACTGGAGTTTTTGGTTAGAAGTGTGAAGAGTATGGTTATGACGAGTAGTCTAGTGTAGTAGTGTCATTGTGGGGAAGATGATGGTGTTGATAATGCTTGGTGTAGTATTAAACAAATGAGCTTCTGGACTTCACAGGACTAATTAGGGGTTATAATTGTCCTTTTACTTGACCAACATTCCAATGCCAATGCTTAAACTGCTTCCACTTCAGTTATTGACTTATTTGTAAGTTAGAACAGCTAGGGTTAAGGGTTGTAATGCACCAGTCGTAGTTATCACCGATCTCCACCTGGAGTGTTGTCCAGAATACTACTGAAGGCCAGGATATACTTCTGGATTATCAGGACAGCTATTGACTTCTCACAGGAAATGAGAGTCGAGATTGTAACGATGGTTCAACGTTATTGTATTTAGGACATAAATGTGTGTGGTTTAGAGTCTTTCGTGCAACATTTTTCAGGGTGCTTTTCAGCAGCACCAAGAGAACATATCTTGCTGAACTTACTGCAATCATATCTGAAAGTTGTGTTGAGATGGAGAACACGATGGCAACATCAATATAGTTGTAGTTTTAATGGTCATTAGAGTCACATATTACTAACCAAGTCTGTAGATGCATTATCTGCTCTATTTTGTGCTCCAGTGGGTGTCTAAATAATCATTATCGGGATCGCTAACCGCTGAAGCACATTTGCAAGAAACCCTTACTTTTAGATTCTGTTTGTTGTGCAGCAAAATCTGACATCAATGTTTTAGGTCACTGAAACATTTTCTGCTGTAAAACTTCATTGCTACATCTAGACATGATGGCCATATTTGGCCAATGGTCCGTGAGTAGAAGAACAATCACCAATAACCAATTCTCTTAAACTTTGTTTTAGTGTGTTTAAAGGTGGATGTTTCCTTTAAAATCCAAATATTCGTTGACAAAGATCAATTGCATGGCAAGCCAATACTCACAAGAAAATGTGAAAAGAAAGAAAAGAATGCAGTCCCCTAACCCAGGTACTGTTTGATTCCACAAACACTGTACATCCATTTTTGAAAAACATTATTCCTGAAAATCAGTTCTTTTTAAAACAACTCAGTGGAATCTGCTCTTAAAAGTGTTGATTATTGCTGTGACTTATGCCTCATGGTGGTGTTGTAGTGCTTGAGACAGGTCTTGGTCTCAAGACCGGTCTTAATACCAAGTTTTGATGGTCTTGGTCTCATCACGGACTTTATTTTAAGACCAGTCAAGATCATAACTGGGAATATCAATAAATTGCTTTTGCCTTGTCCGATTTAATTGTTAACATCCTAACTCTGATTGGATGTAAAACGCATTGCTTCAAATGCAACCAGTAGCCCTAATTAAAAATGTGTTGTTACCATTACCGTTCACCCCTCCTGATGGTAAGCATTGAAAAGGAGTGTTGAATAAAGATGCTTATGTTGATTTCAGCTCTTAGTGTTTGTATGTGAATGTTTTAATTGGAATGTGAATCCTTTAGATCAACTTGAGAAGTATCCATGATCCCGTTCCACATTTTATTGTGTGTCATGTAATGTGAGGAACTGGTCTTGGTCTTGACTCGGTCTCGCCCTCCTTCTGTCTTGGTCTTGTCTCGGTCTTGATAAACTCTGGTCTTTGTCTTAACTTGGTCTCGATTTGGGCGGTCTTGATTACAACGCTACCTCATGGTAGGCCAGTACATGGGTTGCTGACACACTAGCACTCATCTGTTATTTATTGCTCATAAACTGAAACTATATCTTGATTGGCCAAGTCTTTGTGTCTCCTTACATACCATCTAATACACATCATACTTTTACTCTCAACACTCACATGTCTGTGCACTGCAGTGACCTCTGAGGAATTTGATAATGACTGATTCATATGATATGTTTGTCAGTCATATTGCCTCTGGTCTCTTTCTGTCTCACTGCACATTTAGGGATCTGCTTAATTAGATTTTTCAGTTTCCCTGTTTTTCTCTGCCGTCCTGTCTCTCTACATTTATGTCGTTTTGTCTTTGCTGATCTCCTGCTTTTCTCTCTGAAGATTATACCATTTTGTCTCAGATATGACTTTTTATCACGCAAGTTCAGTTCTTGGCATGCAATCAGATTTGTTTCTGAGCCAAATTGTACATTAATTTTTCTTTTTGCTTAGGATCTTTCTGAAAACTTTTCTCAGACAGGATGTGTTCTTTGTTCCACATTGCAGGCTTGATTGATTTTATGTATTACAAAAGAAATAATAAATAACATTATGACTGAGGCTAGTTTGCTCTTGAACGTTACCCTTTGGTTCAGGCTCTGAGTCTGCCATTCTGAGTTTTCCAAACTCTAAATACTGTAACTAATATCGGATAATAAAAGTGCTCTTTAGATACTTCCTGCCCTCGTTCAGCATGAGTCCTGTAGATAATTGATCTTTGCCGTCTAGTTAGAACAATACTTTCTGCCATGTGATTGAAATGATGTGAGAAGCCAAGAGTTTAAGCTGCACTTTCTGACATTAAAGTATTACTGTTATAGACTCACACACACACACCAAAACACACTTTTTCATCACTTCTAAACTTGTACATCTTGTCTTTTGACTACTGACCCAGTTTGATAAAGATTTAGTCACATCTGATATATTTGTTCTCTTTCTGTGCTGGAAGTGGTGAGATAAGTGAAGTGTAAAATATCTGATCAGATAGCAGAATAAATGACTATTGATCAGATCTCCAATCAGCCATCAGTGTTTCTCTCACTGGCACAACTGTGGACTCCCTGGAAGTCCCTGAACACAAGACAGGGAAACACCACCTGCAGAAAATCTGCATTTAAAGGAATGGTGATTAATAAGCATGCTTGTTCAACAAATTGCAGGAAGATACCAAAACTAACCATTAATGTATCATTTTTTATCTGCAGACTTATCAGTTAACTTAAACTATTACATTAATTTAGCTGCTGATGTAGGAAAACCCCAAAACTCTACTTTGTGTATACTGTAGTCATGTTCATTTTTTTCAAAATTTGAAATGGTTATTTGTTAATGAAATGCTGCCAACTTTAAGAAATATAGGTTTTTATTAATAGGAAGAAACAAAAACAGCTCATGATAACGTGGTGAACAGAGTCAAGGTGGTCTGAAAACCAAGCAGTTGGATTTTCTTGAGTCTCTATCAGTCACTGCCAGCAGATTCCACAAGATGAATTTCAATTTTTATTTTGTCAAATAGGTCTCTGAGAGGACTGAATGAACTTAGGGTGTGTTACAACATAACAGCATGGTCAATTGTGAACGCAGTGTAAATATATATATATATATATATATATATATATATATATATATATATATGTATATATATATATATATGTATGTATGTATATATATATATATGTATATATATATATATATATATATATATATGTATGTATATATATATATATATATATATGTTTGGTCACAAATCTCAAATCTGTGTTTTGGTCATAGGTTGCCTTGTGCCTTTATGTAAAGTTATGTGTCCCTTTAAAGGGATTTTGGGCCCCATATTTCTCCAGGGACTGGAAAGGTCCCTGCAACTTTATAGGTTCACCTCCAAAAACACTGGACAGACACCACGTCCTGTCTCTCTGCTCTACAGCCACACTGGTCAAGGCACATGTAAAGTCTTACTGTGAAGCACCTTTGCAGCCCAGCTCTGTATTGTATTGTCTCAAACTGAGTTCATAGCTTGTTTCATTCCTTTTATAGACATTTTTCCTTTTGAAGAAGACTTCTTTCAATAAATAACACAAATATATTCATACGTCATATATAGATAGATAAACATGTATAAACTACATGCATTTTATATAATTTAAATAATTTATATGTACAGTTCCCCCTCACAAACTTACTCACTCCCGCCCTCCCCGACCCCTCTCAAACGAGTTCCTCTGTAACAGTGGTGCTGCACTGGCTTGTGGATTTGCAGCACATTAATGTGAAATATCATGTAAATGGACCCACGATTTCTTCAGTAGAAGTATCAGTTCATAGCAGAATGTTGCGCTTCACCACCATGACATATAATCCTGTGGTGAGGAGCACTGTCAACAGGAAATAAAATCCTATACAGGAAGTAGAATTCCAACAGCAGGGTTTGCATTGTTTAGTTTACGTCCTATGACGTTTCCTTGACAACGCACAGACGCACGAAGTGTCTATGCGTATCCACCTCCAGCCCACTGAATTGCGAACCTGTGTCAGCGCTCGAACGTATGTCTGCGTCGTCTTGCACTGTGAGTTCCAGTTCTTGTCATCAATGCCCCTGCAGCCACCTTTGAAGGGCCTGGCGGTCCGACAGCGTGTCTCATAAAAGTACTGTTTGATGTCCTGCGTGGCACTGGTTTTAATTTTGGCCAGAACAGTGACAGGATCCCCCCTGGTGTCCACTGCTTGGGTTTTATCTGTCACCCACTGGCTCTCGCTGTCGCACACAGAATATTCCCCACGGTAGCTCTTGTGCTCAGCGTAACGCTTCTTCCGTGTCTTGTTCCCCGCGGCCCCGCCGTCCTGTCCGCCGCTCACGAAATCGTCTGCGAGGTAAAGCGGTGGCGGCTGCAGCGGAGGCCGGTCGCTCAGCAGCACCCGAGGTGAGTTGTACCTCTTGTGCTGCCTGAGAAGGTCTGAGTTCAACAACATCACCTGCTGGTCGACCATGCCCTCACTGCTCCCGCCACTGCGGCCCCCTGTAGCCCACTGCTCCCCATCGCCTTGCTCCTCTAAAGGAATGTTTGCGCTGAGGAGAGGAGGCAGTGTGTCCTGGGGCTCAGTGTCCCTGTTTCTCCCCTGTTGGCTCTGGTTCCCCCTGGTCTTCCCCCTGGTCAGGTCAGCCTGAAGCAGCTGAATGATAAGGGAGTTTAAGGGGTCGGGACTCTGCTGCTGCTGCTGTTCCCCCTGGTGACTCCTGTCCATGTTGGTAGCCTGAATACCATAGAGGTACACAAGGACCATCACATACAACAGGATGGACATCACTAGATTCACCTGTAAGATCTGCAAAGACAGAAAGAAAGACATTTTTAAGACACTTTCAGTTTTCTTCCTTACAGACACTTATTTTGCTTCCTAATTAACAATTAACACAAGCGTTAATCCCTCAATACTGGAGGAGTGGCTCTGGCACACAGCTCATGGAGGACATTAAGGGACTTTAAAACACTTAGCGATCCATTGTAGAAGTTTGCATCATAAATCATACTGCTCAATTTTCTCTGAGGATTAAAGTTGTGAAAGTCTTTGAGGTTTTGTGGGAACCTTTGGTTTGAACTTGGTTATCCCACTGTAATTTGTGGTGAACTGCTGTAACAGCAGCAGTATGTGTGTGTCTTGGTATAAACACACAGTTATGGGAACTAACGTGCTGCTACATGTTCAACATACCAAGCGGCTGTAAAAAAGCCCATTATTCTGTTCAGAGTAATACATGGAAACGCTTGGCATGTGCATTTAAAATGCACAGAATGAAACCTGGTTTACACACACATGTCATAAACACACTTTCTTGACGTCACCAAACGGTGTCTCCGTCTCTCTTTAACAGCATTAGCTACATCTGTTATAATGGTGAAAACCTGACACTTCAAAAGTAATTCCACAGTAATCAAGCTTAACGTTGGTTCAGTCAGAAAGACTCTTACTCTTCTCGTTCATTCACATTTCTCTCTCAGTCCCTCTTCTCCTGCTTTCTTCATAATCAACTGGTTAAGGGCGTTTACTCTTTAAGTTAAGCCAACAAGATTTCACCAAGATTTCCGGCCCATTATACTGTTGCTGTCAGAGTTTAAATCTACATGTCTCCTCCCTGCCGTCGGCTTTTATTTCAGTGCGAATCATCGCAACTATTCCACTCCAGTTCATCGCTTCCAGCATCCTGGTCTGAGCTCACCAGAAGCCCCACTTCACATCCATCCAGATCTCAGCCATTCTCTTCATCCCATCTCTGCCTCCACCAGCATCTAGACTCCATAAGGGGTGGGGTATCCCATACTACTCACAGCTTTACTACCCCCTTAAAAATATGGCGACGTCAGGGTGGAGTCTAATCGCCAGAGACTGTTCACATTCTCACCTTTGTTGTGAACATTATTTTCACTTTTCTCTTACAGGCTTTATGCCTATTGTCTTGTTATCTTTGCAATTCCTTGATCCGCACTTTTCAAAATGATCAAAGACAAACTTTAATCTCTTGTGGGTTTGGTCCTCACACCAGCTCCATTGCCAAAATGTTATCAAACCAGACCCTACGCATCTGTTCTATCTACAGTTCAGGCTCAGGTTAGGTTGTGAGCTCCAGTGCGTTTAACAATTTAATATTTACTTCTTTTTTTTTCAGCACTTAGCTGCTCAAGCTGAAATTTGTCTCAGCTTTTTAAGTTTGTTTTGATGTTTGAGTCTCTTTTACAGATGGTTACTCCCAGAAAAGTTTAAAACCCCTGTGGTGATCAAAAGTAGATCTGCAGTTCACATATTACAACATCATGTTGCAGATGTTTCAGTGCCACATGCTTATTCCCAAATCAGCTTTGGTCAGGGTGTACCGGTGGTGTAAGCCTCAAGAAAGTGTTATTAGCACCTACCAGCTTTCACATAAGCCTACTGACTAACCCTCATTCATAAAGTTCCATATATTTGCAGCCCCCAGCTGCGTCCGCATTCTTCTACTGTTTGGACATCAAACAGATTCACTAACGGGAAACCTGTTGGGAGGGGAGACTTTTTCATTCATTTCCTTTGCCCAGCTTTTTACATCTAAACCTGACAAAATGACAAACTGTAAACACTGACATATAATGATCTTTAAACTGACCAGGTAGTGTGCAGTGGGGTTCACTATGAGGACTACGTCATTGGCTTTCAGAGGCTGTAGCAAGCTCAGGTTTAAAGCTAGAATATACTGGTATCATGTGAAACTAGATAACCTAAGGCATCCATCGCTACCAAACATTTCTCTGTGGTGAGACAATTTTTGAAACTTGGCCTTATTGTATAAAATGGCCTATTGTAACCTTTAGGATAATCACAACCTCATGAAACCTTACAAACACAAACGAGAGACCTAGGGCGTTCAGAGGGTGCATGCCCCCCCTTAAAAAAGACATAAATGGGAGAATAGTGGGGAGGTAGTGGAAGGTTAAGAAAATTGTCATGATAATCTATGATAAAGTCAAAGAACAAAATTAGGTATTAGCATACCTTTCTTCTGTGTCACCCAGTGTAATTATAGTATTCCCACAGATAAGCAGGTGGTGATGTGTGTTTCATGTTTCAGGGCCGTTGTTTATGTTGAAATCAAATGTACACACAAACGTTCACAAAACCTTCCGTTGACAGGTAAAGGTTCAAACGTCTTTCAGAGAGAGGAGGAGTAAAGAGGAGAGGGAGAATGGACAAACAGACGGCTGTGAACAAAAGGAGGTGACTTGTTCCCATCAGCGATGTTATGGCAGGATGATACAGCTGTTGGGTGGATAGATGGATGGATGGGCATCTGTTCAGCAGCAACATCACCTTACAATCAATGGCTCAGAAAAGACATGCACAGGCACACACACACACACAGAAGTACAAACAGACACACACACCTTTATTAATCCTAAGTCATAACAGCTCATTTCTCTCTGTTTCCAACGGGAAGTGTCAGTGGATTTTTGGAAAGTCACACAAAGTCACTCTCACACACACTCTCATTGGCACAATACATTTATAATACATATCAGAGAAATAATTTTAACCTCATTAACACAAGTTTAAAGAGTAATCGAAACATTTAGCAACTCCTATGACTGATGGACTCCTAATTGACAGTTTAAAATAAATGCAGAAGAACCTGATATATTTGTTTGTTTTTTTAAAGCAGTGGTAGGCAATTTATTTCAGAAGCATTTTTGGCATGTCTTTACATCCCAACAGCAATCAATAAATCAAATGCTCTGACACACAGTAAAACAGAATCCAGTTTTTGTGACTGTCGCAGGACTGTAATAAGCACAGCCAATCTCTCTGTAAATCAGGCGCCTCACCCATGAAAACTGTATCAAGTCAGACAAATTAATTTTCCCTCCTGCTGCCGTAATCACCGCCATAAAAGCCCTCACTGTAGTTTATGATGTTGACATTCAGGCTCGCGGTGGCTAACGAAGCACAGTGGGTTGAGTGATAACTGTCTCAGTGGGCAGGATGATAATGAGGCTGCGTGTGCATGTTCTCCCATATTTGTATGCCTACTGTAGGAACAAACGCCTACACAAGGACAGGAAAATTAGAGAACACCTCCCCACTGAGGACACTTTGTCCGTCCTCACCTCTACAAGAAGTTATTATAGGACAAGGACTTGAGTTTAGAGCTTTAGAGTTTAGAGCTTAGCTTATAATTAGGTGTTGGTTACAATAAGGTTAAAGGTTAGGGAATAAATGCAGTCATTTAAGGTCAAAGTGTACGTGTGAGAGAGAGAGGAAAAAAGAACAAGGCCAACAGATGCTAATGCTCCTGAAAGATAAAATGCAATAAAATATATTGGTGTGCAGCGACAGATGGTCAGGATATTAAAAGTCCACCCTTTTTAAAGGCATCAAGGTGAACTCATTTATACACACACAATCTTTGAATGGGTGACCACAGAGCTGATAATGACTGGCAAATCCATCTGTTTGCTCTCTCAGTCTGCCTTTGGTCGCCTTGATTCACTGTGAAGCTGAAAATTCAGGTTGCAGGTCTGGAGGCAGCATTAACGTGGATGACAACATTATTCACTACTAACTTCTCACAAGCTGCTGGTGCTCTTGTCTGCCTTCTCCGCTAGCGGAGACAAAGTAAGGAGAAGATCAGATGGTTTTATTTGTGAATCAGTTGAATTGTTGAATAATGAGCTGTTGAAATGTTACATATAGGCCTACTATTAACAATCTGTTGGAAGACACTGGTCAAATGAAGTGTAAACGATAACTATATCAATATTATACTAACATTATTTTTTTTTAATTTAACGTTATAATATTATACTAATACACTAATTTAAACTAGTTACTCCTCCAGGTGGATAGTAGAGCCTCTGTAATACTCACTGCTGTAGTGCCACCCACCCAGCTCATATTTTCCATCCACTGTGGGCGTCTACCTCAACCCCACGGTGCTCTTTTTTGAAAACCAAAACATAGTCACCCTACTTTAGGTTCAGTACCACCACTTTCTGGACTGGACTAGTACCAACCCTGTTTCCACGTAGTTCAGGAAAACCAAAACGGACTGTAATCAGATTTGTGATCCGGCTAAATTTTGAATTCTTCACAAACTCCGTATGATCCTACACTCCATGATGTCAGGATTTGTGGCACACATCTGCATGATGCCTTTTGGAACAGGTATAAACACTTTTGCCTTTAGATATGTTTGAAAAACCCTCAGTATAAACTAATTTGTTTGAAGCATAGCTCCACCCCACCCTGCTGTCAGTTGAAACTGGTTGATGATGTTACAATCTAGCTGACAAATTTGGTTCACCACAATTTTCTTGAACTCTCTCCTGGAAGTGCTAAAAGCAGCATTGCTCCTCACTTTCATCTACAGATCGTCAGAGATTCCTTGAAGTTGTGTACAGGACAGAAATTCATAGCTGGTCCTCATTACCATATGTTGTTTTTGAGAGTAGGGTTAACGACAGCATCTCATCTGTGAGCATAAAATTTTCCTTAAACTGACTTTTACACTCAAAGAAGCAGGGATTCGACACAGCAGTTTATAAGCATATTTACAAGAAATTCACCATGTGCCTCTGAGAATTGTGCTTCACACTTAAATGGATAATTGCTCAAGGAAAATATATTTTTCATGTGACATTCAGATGGTACTGAGGCCTGAAAATAGTCAACTGGGTGAATCTGGAATGCAGGGTTCTGGGGCTTTAGTGCCATGCACCGCCACAACGCCCCATGTGACTCCCATTTATTTAACATGAAGATTGACTAAATGTTTTCTAGCATTTTCTGCTGCCAGTTGCCAGTTTTACAGCCAACAAGAAATTATCAATTAAACAAGATGGATATCTCCTTTAAAATCACACAGTCCGCCACAGACACTCAAGCAGTTACTGGTGCTTAATCATTAAAGTTATTAAAGGTATTAAAGTTTAAAAGAGGCACTGTGTTAGAAATGAGAATCCATCCCCTAATGGATGGAATTGTAGCAGCAGAGGTGAAGCGAACATTTTTTGTGCGCATAGTGCGTAGTATGCCTGATTATAAAACCCCACCTTGATGCACACTAGAATAGCTTAATGTCAGTGTTTTTCCTTAGTTTTATGTGAGCTTTAGATGTTGTTGGTTGTGGTAGTCATGGTCAGAGGGGTGGGGGGGCTTGGAGGTCTTCCCCCAAGAAAATTTCCCAATGAAATTCATATTGGGATATTAATTTCACCATATCTTCAAACAAATAGTTGGAAAAGCTAGAGCAGAAAATAAATACCCAACACCCAAAGATCAGTCTACTGGAGGAACTACAACCATTAGATTAGGGGAAAGTACTTTGGTTGGTTATGATGTTCTCCACAGGGATTTTACATTTATGGCACAGCATGTTTGGGCATCACTCCCTAAGCCTTAACCGCAGGAAATATGACCTCAGAATCATTCTAGATATGATTCTTCATGCCTTTTGTGTCTTCATTTTACAGCTTTTGGCATTTAGCTGTAGACATTAATATAAAAAATAGGCAACATGAGAAACCTCCTCCTGTCTGTACAGGACAGAGCTGTAGGCTACACCAGTGTAGTCTGTAGGGGTGTTGATGCCACAGTGCCTGGTGTGAGAGACCTGGGATCAGTTCCCACTGACACATCCACCAATGTGAGCAAGACACTTAACCCCTAGTTGCTCCACAGGTGTGCGACCTCTGACATATATAGCAATTGTAAGTCGCTTTGGATGAAAGCGTCAGCTAAATGAATAAATGTAAATGTAGTATAAGTTTTTACCTGATGTTCTTAAAATTGGACAAGTAACGTTAGGTATTGATCAAATATAGCTACCTGTCACTTTCTCTAAATTGAGCTAATGTTAATGTTACGTAGCAGTAGGGATGGGGATCGAGCCCCAGTTGTAAAAGGACACGGTTCCAAAATTTCTCAAAACCCGAAAATCAAAAAAGGTCCGAGGCTAGCGGGTCCTATAATGTAACATTATGTCTCGAGCGTCAAATCTGATATATCTTGAAACGTAATGGACAAGAAAACTACTGTTTATTTATTGATGGCACCGAAACGCGGTATTAAACGGGCCCGGGACGGTTTATCATCGAGCTGCAGCCTCTGCTGCTCTCTGTCGCGCACACACGCACACAGCGCCCTGCAAAGAGAGTCGCTGTGGTGAATTTAAGCTAGCTCCAAACTACTTGAGTTGCCGACAGCGGCGCTTGTTATGTGCAATAAAACCTTCGCGAGTAAAAAGACAATACTTGTATACAATACGGACACCTCTCTGTAAGGTAAACATGTAGAAAGTAGGGGTGGGAGAAATAATCGATTCTCAGATGCATCGCGATGCGGACGTGGAAGATTATTAATCGATTACCAAATGTCTAAAAATCGATTATTTAAGTGTTAATTGATAACGTAATGTTGACGGAACGCAAAAGGGGGAACTCGCGGAAGCGCAGCACCTGGACCGTCTGTGGAGCGCACGCAACAGAGAGACCAGTGTCCCCCTTTATTCGTCACTGCTGTGGAATGAATAACCACACCTCTAAAATGTCAGACAATCATTAATATGAATGCGCAAGTACTTATTTTAAGTCGCACACTGCAAGCCTGGTGACACTCGACGCTTGGCAGCTCCCTGCCTATCCTGTGGGTGAGGCCGAGCGAGTGAGAGAGCGAGCGGCAGAACATGATGGTGAAAGTCAGCGGAGGAAAATATTAGCAGTAAGTTTCAGTCTGCCAGTAAACGTGCAGCGTAGGTCGCTGTGTGTCCGTTAATTCCGTCCGTCAGACTCTACAATACTTGTATTACATGATTATGTTGTAGTTTTCTGTTTTTCTGTTCCACACACGTCCTGCATATTTTTATTATTATCTGTGTTTTGTATATATATATATATATATATATATATATATATATATATATATATATATATATATGTATATATGTAAGCCTGTATGTGTATGTGTATGTTTATATATGTGTGTGTATATATGTATATATATTCTTTACCCATTACATTAAAAAGTAATTACTTTTCAATATTATTTTTGGTCACTGGCAATCTAACACAGTCACTTACACAGCAAGATTGTATATGCACTTTACAATACCTTAATTTGACGCCACTTTACTTTTTTTTTTTTTTCTCCAGCCTGCCTGTTGTCTATTGTTTGCTTGTGTTTGATTGTTCTGCTTTTTATTGTTTAATGCTGCTGTAACAAGGGAATTTCCCCGCTGTGGGATAAATAAAGTATAATCTAATCTATCTATCTAATAAAAGTCTGTAGTTTCCCCAACGGCTGGAAAGTGAAGGCTGTTAACGCGAGCTAACATCTCCCCTGTACAAGTGCTTGCTCTCTGTCCCCCATACCAGACTCCGGACTTTTGGGGACAGAACCTTCAGCGTCACAGCCCCCACCCTCTGGAACTCATCCCCATAGAGATCCAAAATGCTCCCTGTCAGGACACTTCTACTAAAACCCAGGTCTTTACCCAGACATTCAGTCCTAAATGACTATTTGTTGTTCTGTCACTGTAACTATGTGTAAAGCGTCCTTGGGTCCCGTTAAAGGCGCTAAAAATATTTTATTTATGTAATGTTAGCTAAATTAGTAATGAAGTAATATTAATTATCAGCTGTCATGTCTATGTCATTACTAACTAACCTACTAGTCCAGGGTTGAGAACACCAGGCACAAGCTGAACTAAACTGTGTACAGCTCTGTCCTGTACACATACTGAACATCCTGATATTTAAGTTTTCAGGAGTCTGACAACTGGTTGTTAATGAAATGAGGGACCATGGAGTTGAGGTTAATAAAGTAAACTAGGTATGCAAACTAGTCCTTTTAAGGTAATTAGGAGATGTTTCTTTTTGATTTTAATGTGCAAATTAAATGCTTAGTAATTATCCAGGGATCCTGTATAGAAAAAATATGATGCACCAACATGCATCGATGCAGCCCTCTGAATCGGAATCGAAATCGAATCGAATCGTGAGGTGCCCAGAGATTCCCACCCCTAGTAGAACGGGTTCATTTTAAACTGCTCTGTCCTCATTCTCTCATCCTGTGTGTCCTATACAAGCACAGCTAACGTCAGCTTGGCAATTAGCCAAATTATCTGTCTGGAGCACAGACTGGTCTGTAGTCTTAAAATTTGGCACATTATTAAAACTCAGCTGTTGGCTGAGACAAACCAGCTGCTCCTCCATCCATCAGGTAACGTTACCTGCAGGCAGTGATTAACCGCAGAGAAGAGGAAGAGGAGGGACTGAACAGACTGATTTCTAAACGTCACTCAGTATTGTAATGTCAGATATTGACTATACAGTGACTTTGCTGTTGTAAACATTAGTGTTTCTGCTCTAGAAATAAAACTTAGCTGTATTTAAAATATTCAATTCTAATCCTATAATTAATTTAAAAACAACCAGTCAGCTATGGGCACTTCAATATTTTGTTTATTTATCACAAATCATACGTCATCTCGATATATAACATTTTCTCACGTTGAATATTTTCCTCATACCATGCAGGCCTACCCCATGTCCTTTGGGTCTGGTCTTTACCAAATAACCGTCACCAAATAACAGTAGTCTAAAGTATTGATAGTGGTATTGATAAAGAATCAGATCGTTAAGCAGTCTCAATTAGGCTATCAATATCAATAAAAATGAACGATCCCCATCCCTAAATAGCAGTCAAAAGACATTGCCTACTGTATAAGCTTTCCTGCTCAGCTGTGCAATCTGAACGGGAAGGGAGATGTTAGTTAGCGCAGACAGGCTTCACTTTTCCAGCAGTTGGAGAAACGACAGACAGACTTTTCTTGGTCTTGAGAAGCTAACACACCCTAACCGACACAAACATTTACAGCCAGAATATCTTCCTCCCCCTCGCGTTCACCATCACTTTCTGCCGCTCGAACAATCAAACACTCACTTACCCACCTCGAAGAATGAGGTGAGGAAGAGAGCCAAGAGATGAGTGTTACCGTGCTCGCATAGTGTGTGAGTGAAAATTAGCAGCTCATTGATATAATGATAGTATGAAATGTTAGTAGTGGCGGTCATTTTTCAGCAGCGGTGCACCGCCACTCCTGAATGCATATAGGGGAAACACTGGCCAATAGCCACTGATGTTTAATCTTCAGTAATAATTTTCTTTGCATCACAGCACCACCCTAAAACCTGCATATGACTTTCTTAGAACACATTTCAAGTCGACTGCACCCTGGAAGGTCAATAAAAGTCAATATTACAGACCGAACAGGGGAAAAAAGAAGAACACTCAGAAAAATGTGTCAGAAAAAGCAACCTCGAAGACATCAGTAAGTAAACATGGACATCATAGACAAAATACAACAAGGACAAGCTTTGTTCCTGGCAGACACGTCTCAAATGTTTCTGCTTCCTTGAATAAACAGGGACAGTTTCAAAACAGTTCCTGCTCGTTACAATACAACAATACTAAAGACAGACAGGTATTGTTAGACACATCTTACAAAGGATACTTATTTCAGGAAACTGTATCTACTATCCCTTCATTCACTATCCAGAGCTAAGGACCACAGATGAGAGTTTGAGTGTAAATTGACCGGTATATAAAAAGATTAGCCCTAAGATTAAGCTTCGTCTTCAACATAACAGTCTGGATAAAGCTGTCGCTGTGATAAAGCTGTATTACTGTGGTCGTTGGGGCAATCATCCTGTTAGTCTCACACTTACCCTCACTACGACACTTGAACTCCCTCACTTTTCACATTTGGAGCTGCTGACCCTGATCTGCATCATCAACATAAAGCACAGATGCAAACCTGAGGCATTGTTTTCATTTTTACTCATCTTGTGACAGCAGATTAGGCACAATATGATTAAGGATGGAGTGTTTTATCTACCTTGATTTACTGACACCCAAGCCATGACAGACATAAGGACAGGTCAGAGCTTGCTGAGGTATAAAGGTATTTTGGTGTCTTCTTAATGCAAGCATATTTATCGCACTGCAGTCAAAAATCTTGTTTGTATTTAAAAACTTTTCAACTTGCAAAACGGTTTAACGTGCAAAACTTTCTGACTCACAAGGAAAACCTTTTGACTTTCAATCAAAGAAGACAAATTAGCAATTAAAACTTTTTGTGACACAATAAAGGCCTGTTTGTGTTCAATTAAAAACTTGATTTTTGATTGCAGTGCGATAAATACGCTTTCAAAACATTTTTTTGCTTGCATTAAAAAGACACAAAAATACCTTCATAATGAGGCAGGTCTTAAAGTGTCAGCTCAAACATCATAAGATTAGACAAAAAACGGGCCAGTTTCCTTTCTTTAAATGTCAGAATCATTTCAATCATCTTAAACCTCAGGCAGTGGTGAGGGACGGAGAGGAATAGGTGTTGGTCTTTGAGTGTAGGAAGATGTGAAGGAAAGGATAAAAGGAGGGAGATTAATATAAATCCTTATGTAATGAAAATGTATTGCGTGATCTAGTTTGATGGCTGGTTTGTGATTGGGCATATGATCTCCACGTGACATCACGAGTGCACTCCAGATTTCGCTGCTCCTAGCTGATCGTGTGTTTCTCACAAACAACGACTCCCTTTACTGCAGTTCTGTGTCTGTGCATGCCGCAAACTGAAACACTGTCTGTCACAGCGCGTACACGAAAAAGAAGAAAGACATGACTGGTAGTATTGTCTTCAAATAGCGTTGCTAAACACTGAAGGAAGCGATCTGATCACTTTGTGAGGAGCAAGCTTGTTGATGTATGCATAGAATCAACCTCTGTGGTCTGACCGGTCGACCAATAGGTGAGACACAGCCACTCAGGAAGAAATGCATGTGGAATGTAAAAAGGACTGGCAGAAACAGACAATGAATAAATAAGGTAAATAATGCAAGGATGAATAAATAAAGAAGCTAATTAAAAGAGATTCTTACATTTATGTCTCATTGTATAATTTAATTACTGCCTACATTTATTTATTAAATTTCTTTTTTGTGGATTTAATATGATGCTCATTTTTATTTATTGAGCAAATATTTATTTATTTATTTATTTATGTATTTATTTCTTAATCTGTCAGTGTCAGTCCTCCATAGAGATGCACATTATACACTAGTTTTAGATACTATACTGTGTACTACACACCTCAGAGGCTGCAGATTCACGATCTGTGCTAAATTTGGCAAACTAAGATTAACTACATACATAATACATTATATAAAACAAATATCTGGGGATGAAGAAACAGATCAACATCAACAAGCAATAATAATAACAGAAAGAAGAAAGAAAATACTTGCCCTGGCCCATTCCACTTAGAAATAGCTGTGGGACTATATAATGCCATAGGCCATGATCTGATGGAACTGGTTCTCTGTGCATTTTAAGTTGAGTATTTCCTAGAAGCCTGACTTTGAAAAAAGACGATGCGCCACTAGCTAAATCCCTGCTGCCAAGGTCATTACCTGAAACCATGTAAAACTGTCTTGTGCACTTAGTGAATACAGAATGCCAACAGAGTAAGTGTATGTGCAACGTAAAAAAGTGCAGCCTGGGCAAAGACTTGTCTGGATGAACAACACTTTAAGAGCGTTAAGGTACTTAAATAAAACCGGAGTGATGTTGGGTTATTTTGGAGCTATTTTGGCACTTTTTCCACAAGTACAAAACATGTCCTGCCAGTTTGAACACACCGAGCAAGCGCTGTGATTGTTAGCTTTTTACAAATAATTGAATGTCAAGTAAAAGTACAATTTTTGACAATGAAAGTACAATTACATCATGTCTCTCTCACTTTTTATGTCCGCTTTCCATTCAATAACTTTAATTCAGCCAGGCTGGGAGTAATTCAATGACCTACTACACACACACACAACACATACAAATATACACAAAAAAACATCACCTTTGTTATAATTAACACATCCATCAGAAGCTTTTCAGGTCACATCAAAATGACTACAGTCTGTGGGGACTACATGTCCAAATAAAAGCAAATCCTTGCTGCTGATACAGAAGCAAACATGTTCACAGAGAAAATTAGATTTTATTTTTAGAAGAACACGTGTTTGCGGACAATTTAGCAATGTCTGTCTCACTCCCAGTGCTCCCGTCATATCTTCATCTTAGGTGGCTCAAGACCCATTAGGTCAATGTCCAGTCCCCTGCACACCCAACACACACACACGCACACATTTTTCTATTCATCATCTCACACTGCAGTCTGCTCATATTCCTCCCTACTGCTCTCCTTTCTCTATCCGCTTGTGATTTCATCCTTTTCTAGTTTTCTAGAGCTCTATCACACACAGGAGTAGTATTACATAATTGATAAATAACCCACCCTCAAACTCATTGTTCATCAGAATCAATAGAATTTGGTCGATCTGCTTTGCAAATCTTTTTTTTCACAATTATTTTTCCACAATAGTGAAGCAACTTTTTTCAAACAGGAAAGATTAAAGATTTCCACTATAAAATTAAGTTTTTAATGTCCCCAAATACTTAGTCTAATGCAAACACAGTGTGTGTGCACATATTTTTCTATCTAAGCTCTTCCTGAATCAGTGCGCAATGCCCATTTCCCGCTCTGTGCCCAAAGTACCTGTGCTAACCATTCCATTCAAAATAGAGCTGGGTAAACTGCCAGGATCCTCGTCTCTCCTGCTTTCCACGCTCACTGAAGCTGTTAATCCGGTACAGTCTTGTGTTGAAACTTAGAGCTGTTGAGCATAGAAATGCACATAATGTCAATGCATAGCAAGTAGGAACAAATGGGAGGGAGCTTATCTATAAGATGGAAGCACTGCCCTAAGATAGCATTTGTAAAAATTGTGTTTGTTGCATGCAGTCTGTGGGAGGAACAGGTAGAAGCTGCAGGCTCATGCCCTCCTGAGCTTTTAACTCCTGTGGGATTGATGTAAATAATCAACCTCACTGTGACAGCATCTTAGCAGGTGCACAGACGGCTTTCCTCAGCAGTGACGTACTGGATGGCTGCACTGTCAGTGATGTGAAGGGTGGCTGATGGGCTGGCCCATAAATGTTTTTTGTGTGCACATGTAGGTCAGGCACCCTATGATGTACTATTTTAGAGATCTATTCACAGGTATGGGATACATCATGCCACCAGAAGTAGGGTGTATGAGCACAGTTTCAACTGCATTTAAACTGGCAAAATCTGAGAGACCGTCTGAAACTGTCCTATCCTCTGAACTCAGGTTACCCCATATTTGCTCTTTACCTCACCTTCAACTGTGGCCATTTAAAACTGCTATTAATACATTTCTCTTCCAGCACAGTGAGACAGTGTCCTGCAAACTGGTTCTTTACTGTAATCTTCTGCCTTTTTCACCTTTTCTGAAGGTGAATGTGCAGCAGCAACAATTTAGTAGTAGTGCAGGCAGCGCTGCTTTAATACATATTTACACCGGGAATTCACTGACTCCGGCTACAGCACGTTTTGCCCGGCGTCAAAGTCCACTGTAAGCATCTCAAAAAAGGTTCAGCAGTGGAGCGTACAGCCTGCCCCACATTATTGACTTGTTATTAATTTGTCCCTTTTGTGCTTCTATTACCTTCCTCACAGCTCAATGTCATTACGTTTTGTTCTGTCAACTCCAGGCTGCATTTCCCACAAGGAACATTTCAGAATCTGAGCATTTTGCCTGCCTGATTTTGCTGACATGTTTAGATTTTGTTGATTTGGTAATCAGTGTTTGCATTTGTCCTTCTACTGTAATTAAGTAGACAATGTAGTTAAATGATTTTTTTGTGTGTTTATGTTTAAACCGTGTTTATTGTTATTGTATGATCGGGAGTCTCCACAGAGTGTTTTATTTTGAAAATTCTCTACGCGGCTAGTGGAAAAAATAGACCTGCTACATGTTCTCTGCTTCTGGGACGTGCCGGATCTGGTGGACTCACAAGCTCTGACTAGAATGGGCGCGATTAGCTCCGGCAACCACGGCGCAGCCATAACGTGCCGTAGCCAGTGGATTTTAGGGGTTATATTTCAGATTTTGCCTTTGATGTTTTGTAAATAAAACATTTCATGTGTGCGTATCAGTGGTTGTTTTTTTGTGTGTTGGACATTAAAGAACATTGTACAGTAAAGAACTGCAGGGTAATTCAGACAAACATGAAACTACAACACCAACCTCATCACTTCGACCACACATTTGATATTACTGCAATCAGATCGTAACAAAAACATTTGGAAATACAGTATAGCAAGTAAGAGTTTTACATGCTAATACCTGGAACATCATTCTGTAGTAAGGTGGTATGATGAATCCTCCTTTATCTTATCAACGTAATGCATATTTATTTTAGACATAATCCACTCCATCCCTAATGGAATCCCATTTCTCCCAATGTGATGGAAAAGAGTTTCTGTAAGTCATAATAATGAGAAAATATGAGTTAGTATTTCAAAATAATGAGTTTATGTCTCAACATAATCAAATGTTTCTCAAAAAATTACAGAGTATCTGAAAATTATCACTTTGTATCTCAAAATAATGAGAACCGTTCTATAAAAATGACCTAGTATTAAAAAATGAGAAACTTTCTCAAAATTAGCGAGTATCTTAAAATAATGAGAAGCTTTCTCAAAATAATAACTTATCTCGAAATAATGACTTAGTATCTCAAAATAATGAAATTAAGTTTCTTATTCTTTTGAGCACAATTTTTTTAACCTTTTATCATTTACAGGTTGAAAGGCAGAGTGATACCTGATTTAATCCTGTGTGTGTGTCTGCAGGTGTGACTGACAGAGAATACAGGGTTTATGTAATGTAACCTGATTGGGGCATGGCTATGATAACATGCTCCTAATTGGCAGAAATAATTGAACAATTAACTGGATGAAAATGTGCTTTTTACTGACAGCGGAGGAGTTGCATGTTAGCGCAAGGCAGACACCAGCCCATCTGTCTGATTAATACAAAGGAATAAAACAAACAGCCTGGTTGACTTTTGGCAGCACAGCAGCAGAAAGAGAGCCAGCCAGTGGAGATATGCCAAGATGGGAATACGAGGAGAAGGAGGAAGAAAAGGAGGGAAAGATTGCAGCTGCATATCAGCATCTTTTAGTTCATTGTTTTGGTTTTTGACCTCGCAACACCATTCACAACACAAGTCTTACTTTCAGTAGCTGCAGGAAGCTTCAGAAAGGAGTTTTCAGTGGAAAAAAGCTCTGATTTAAGCACAGTACACAACCTGCTCAGCAGACAACGTTAGCGACTTGCTGGTGTCGAACCGAGTCTGGACACTCAGATCAGAATTGATGCGACTTTGACATCACTCTACAGCAGCTGTTGATGGTTCTGCTGTAGATGAAAAAGCTCCACAAAAAGCAGTAAACATGTGGCGCTCTTTCTTCTCTACCTTGCTACATCTGCTCACAGATTCCCTATCTTACACCGGGCCGCAAGCTGTCTTCTGAGTTACGTGCATACTACTTGTGTCCATGCGGACACAGTGGAGAGAGAGAGAAAAGGAGAGGGAGTGACGTAGTTGTGGGGCAGTACAGCACTAGAAACTGTAATGAAAAGGACAGAAAGTTGTCATAATTCGGGAGAAATGTGACCCATGATAGGACAATGTAAAACGGGAGTCTACCATGACAATTGGGAAGGTTATCAAGTAGGAGCTAACCGGAGCTAACCTCTGTGGCTCTGTTTACTTCTGTACAGCAGCGTACTGCTGCATGTGACGTCGTGTTATTCTTCTGCACATGCAGGTAACTTTCAGGTCAAACAAAAAAATTGGATCCGGGAAGAAATTTGGAATTGAGCTGTAAGTCCTGCAGTCTGAATGTAGCTAAAGTAAGTTTTTTTTTATTAAAGATCCACATTTCAACTTTACACAAGGCCAGAGGATCACAAAAAAGCCATCAAAAAGCACCAACATAACTAGAGGTTAAGAAAAACTTTCTAAAATTGGACTCTTTGCTCCATTTTCAAATAGTGCCCTTTATTTACCTCAGTAGCAGAGAGAACCAGAGGGCTTATATTAGAGACAGGCCTTTATTTCTAATTTCATGTTTTCCATGTTTGCAGTTGCCCAGTTGTCTTAATACATTCCATATAATGTCCATCATTTATCCACAGCACTAATTTCATCAGTACAGCAACAGAGTTTTATATGGCTTTTCATTTTCCATTTCTTTTCATGTGAGCTAGTAGGCAAAAGGTAATTCCCCCACCCCTCAATGTCTGGTTTATTGGTAATGTTTACACATCACTGACTTCTTGTGGTTAGACCACAGGGAACACACACACACATGCACACACACATAGTAGTGTGGTGTTGACGCCGGTCCTTGGTTTGAACTTTCGTGAGCCGGATTTAGCAGCTACAGGTCAGGAGTTGGCCGGGACCAAAACAGAGCTAAAGGGAGGTAAAGTATTGGACATAAATGGGAAAAACTAAATTTTAGTTGCAGTTGTAGGAGATTCAAACAACAATTAATGTGTGCATACACCTGGAGTGTGTGTGTGTGTGTGTGTGTGTGTGTGAGACGTCAGTTAGGGAAGAAAAGAAAGTGGCAGTACATCAAAATACTGTAATTTGCCAGGACAATCAGGAGAGGTTGTAGGAAGAGGAGAAGTTAAAAATGAAATATGGCAGGGAAGCAAAAAAAGGGCTAAGGGCGGTAAATAAGAGTGGGAGAAGATTAAGCTATTTTTAGAGGGTTAAGAGGTTGGGATGAAAACAACAGTGACCAGCAAATCACTATCTAACCTCTGAACTGATTGTAACTGGGACGCCTGGTAAGCTATTGGCAGTAATGCTTAATAAGGCAAGCCAACTGCTGTCAAACACCAGAGAAGGAAAGGAGGAAACTCTTGACTTTTTGCACATTTGACCCAGTATTTTAGCTTCTCACACAACAATCTTCAAGTCCAAATGGAAATAAATAATGAGGCTTAACGGTAGACATTATGAACGCTTGAACTTCTTCTATTTACCCTGGCGTCAACTTGTGGAATAATTCTCCACTCTTAGACAAACAGACCTGACGTTTACTTTTTTTACTATAAAAACTCAGAAACAGCAGTATTTTAACAAGCATCTAGTACATTTTTGTGGCTTCAACAATAGCTGCATCTTGTAAATGTAATGGAATATATTGATTTATAGCACTCTACCTTTCATTTGCAGCTTTACACAACAAATGGGACATGTTGCTCTGTCCGGCCTTGACAAGAACACGTTATTGTTCACACTAATCCAGGGTCAAAGGGCAAACGATTAAACTTCTGTTTTGGCTGCCAGGCTAAAGATGTAAAGACACCTGCTCTAAACTAATTACAGTTGCATATGAAGCTGGGAGAGAGAACTACAGACATGCTTAACTACTGGCATCCAAAAATCTCTAGTAGTTGAGTCATCTAAACCTCATAGTACATAAGAGCAGATCAGCTGAGTGTTAATCTAAATGCTGCAGCTAATAGCACAGGGATCTCCCAGATCCCTGCAGTGAGAACAAACATTAAATAATACTTGAATGAAACAAATCTGAAGACTTAAGTTGTATTTTGCTTGTCATACTTCAAGACAACCTTACAAGCCTTTTTATACTGCATTTTCAGTTGGATGCTGTTGGCTTTGAGTGTTCAGCTGTTCTACTGACTCAGTTACACAACTGAGACTTTAAGCAAAGCAATCTGATTAGTCAAACAGGTTCCCACTGTGAAGCACAGTTATATGTGTTTCATGGTGGCTCTGCCAACTCCTGTGGTAACTACTAGAAAGCATTCATTTCCTGTGGGTATTTCCCTCCCATACATGCTGTCCTGGGGCAAATGTCACAGGCCGAACATGATCCTACATCTTTTTTGTATCAAATATTACACCTTACACCTGTAGCTGTAGTCAGTTCCTTGCAACATAACAAAGCGTAGTCACAAGTAATAAAGATACACACTTAACTGTGCAAGCTGTACAGACGGAAGCAGTGATTTGAGTAACAATACTGAGCATCCATCAGTGGAGCAGCAACAAAAATTTCAACATCCGTTGTCCAAGTCTACAAACAATGATAGTAGAAATATGAATCACTAATAGAGGTATAACAGTCAAACTGTCACGTCAAACGCTGTAGAAGTGGTGTACTTAACATTTGCACTTAGTAATGTTAGTCTGTTACAAGTGTGTTTATAAGAGATCAAAGCAAATTAAATGTGAATTGAATATTTTAACAACTGGAGAAACCACTGACAGAGGACTCAAATGTATGACTCAGTAATAGGCAGTTTGCTAAGAGAAACAGTCTGCGTGCAGGTTTACAGGTTCAGTACACTGGTAATCAGTCAAAGACAGGCAAACTAATCCAGGAGGGTGTAGGCAGACCAACTAAATACTCCAGGGGGGTGAGGGTAACAAGGAACAGGTGCAACTAATCGGCAACTGTGGCCCAGGAGGTAGAGCGTGTTCAATCCCCCGCTCCTCCAGGCTGCATGTCGAAGTGTACTGAAGAGTGCAACATACTGAACCCTGAATTGCCCCTGGTGGCTGTTCCACCAGTGTATGAATGTGTGTGATCATTGGTTTCTGTTTGAGCATTTAGGCTCAGTGTATGAATTTGAGTGAATGGTGAATGCAGATGTGGTGTAAAAGCGCGTTGAGTGGTCGAAAAGACTACAAAGGCGCTATGCAAATACGGAGTATTTACGTTTAATCAAGTTGAAGCAGACTATAGCTGCTTTCACACAGAGATCCTGCAATAAACACAAAGAATTTCCTCAAATGTGCCGCATTTGCTCATTCATACTGAACAGAATATTGCGGTATAATCCCACAACCGTGTGTGCTTTCACATAGCTATCCGATTCCCATGTTACCCCCACTGAGGTACACTTCCATTGGATGTTGACAACGGGCTGAGGACGTAACAAACAGTCAGTGGACTTCTGGAGTTAGACTTGTAACCACAACAGCGTTGAAACGTCACTCCTGTTCCAGCATGCCGGCTGTTGCTTTTCACACAGACATTGTTCCGCCTCTGCTACTACCAACATTCCTGGCTTAGAGGCGGATCAAATCATTTCCAGCTCGGTACCTTTCATACAACGCAGTGAGCCAGATATTGGAGCAATAATCCTGGAAAATTGGGCAGTGTGAAAGTGCTTATGCTGTTTTCGAATTCGCTTACTAGATACTATTACCGACTGCAATATGCCGTATAAACCAGTGTTGGATTAGCTCAATTTAATACATTTGTCTTCTTTAAGGCCCCATCCACACGTCCTGTGTTTTCGTTTTAAAAACTGATATTAAAATGGCGAAAACAAACTATTTCGTTTTTTTCATAGATCAACTCTGATACACAGCTAAACCGCGGGTGTGGACAGAGATCGTATTCGTTTTAATTCTCCGTTTTTAAACTAAAACGGAGTAGTGTAGATGGTGCCTAAAACATTCACGTTATGTAAACACAACACAGAAAACTTTATCTTTCAGTAAACTTGGTTTTCTCAACTTCTCAATTTTTTACAGTGTACAGTCTGGGGAGTCGATAAAATACAGTTCACACTGAGCAGAACAGTTGAGGTGTTTGCGCAGCAGAGAAAGATGCTTCACATGGTAAAAAAAAAAGGACATGCAATTTGCAACTTAACTGAGTACTATGCATATACTTAAAACAAAATGAATGAATTTCAAAATAAGCCTCAAGCAGCAATGCATCAAAAACAAGAGTTAGTCAAGACCGAATAAGAGGATAACATTTAAATAATCGTAGCTAGAAAAGTTTCCACAACTGATGCAAGTTAAATATTAATTACACATAATCTTAAATTTTAAGTAAGATCACAGAATAAAGCCAATTCTCATGCCCAGTGTTGCCTCTCTAAATATAGTTTCTGACCACAATGCCTTTTCCCGCCTTGGTGAACACACTGAAAGGCACAACCGTTATCTGCATAAACTGCAGTTCTTTAGCCAAAATTCAGTGGAGCTTAATATGGCAGTATTATCTTTCATATTAGTATTGTATCAGCTAATATATAACTTGAAGCCTGATTCAAAATATAATCAATATCAGGCAAGATTATTTAAAATAAACACACCCCTGACCGATATGTTGGAACTTTTTTCGTCTTGTGGTTCCAAGCAGAAACCTGTTGGCTCAGAAACCCACAAGCTTATCAGTTTGAGATGGTGGCAATGGATGGTGTGCATTGCAGTTACCGTGGAGACCCCAGTGATGATGCAGTCAGGGTGCTTAGTGACAGGGCTTAACGAGCAGTGTGCCAAAACCAGCAAATCCTCTAGAGAGATTTTCGCTCGCCAATGTCTGAGCCTTAATACTGTCCAATTGACTCCAGATGTTACGGCATAGTGAGAGAGGGAACATGACAGATACTGTGGAGAGATCCAGTCTGCAGCTCAGTTTCCAGCCAAGTTGGTTTTCCTTCTGTAAATTATAATTCCTCAACACAGAAAAACTGAGCAGAGCTATCAAAACTTGAGAAAATGTCCCAAGTGGTCCAAAAGATTTGCTGGAGGTGTCAACACATACAGAAATAATGCAATTAACATTGCTACAGTGCAATTAACACTGTTACAGTTTTGTCCAGAATCATTGGTATGCTGAATGGCTCCATTTAATTACACAACTATTTACAAGTGGCTTCTGTGGTCTAAGTTACTGTTTGTTGCAGCTCAAGATAGCCTAACTGATGGAAAGACATTTTTTAAAGGGCTGCTTGTTCAGCATTTCCAAAACTAACATAAAATATAAAATACTTGTAAAATACTTGTCGAGAATAAAAAATTGCTTATGTGCAGCATGCATACTCGTGTGTAGTCAGAGCAAAAGTTGATTGTAACTTAATTATCTGGATTTTTAAATCTCCAACTGCCCACCACCTGATCTGTTTTTAAGGAGGAATAAGGAAACTTGTGAAAAAAAACATTTTGCAAGAAATTCCTGACATATTCTGGACTTTTAAAGCGCTGGATTCAGCACAAAGGAAACTTGTGGTGCAACTATGAAGGATTTTTTTTTGAAAAACAACACTCTTTTGTCATATTAGAAACCTGAAGTACATAATGTTTTAACTCATTGAAGTGCTTTGTATAGATGGAAGAATGTTGTGGCAAGGTCATTGTGGGAACCCTGGTGTGGAATTCTTTCAACATGACAGTTTGTCATGTTGAAAGAATTCATTGTGAAACACTGACCACTTCTGAAATACACACCCACTGTCTGTAGTGAAATTTCTCCCTTTTTCAACTATTTCCTACTGTCTTTGTACCGGTGACTGGTAGGTCATCTTTAATAGTTCAACATTTTGGAAATTACACTAATAAGTTATCTTGCTGAGATTTGGATTAGGAGATTGATATCACACTGTGTGTTAAATATGAAGCTAACCCCAGGAGCTAGTTAGCTTAGCTTTAAATGTTTGCTTAATCATGATTTAAAACATGCGGCATAAAAGCAACACGTTGCGATTTGACTGAGGTTCATGTGCCTGTTTATTGAACAAGTGTGGTCATAGGAAGTTACTGCACCAAGCTAAGAAATTACCACGTGTAAAACCACAACACATAAACTTTACACTTCAGTTTCTTTTACAGATTAACCAAACAAGATATAACGTGTTCATTAGTTAGCTTTAGCTGGTTTTGTTACCACTGGCCAGGCTAGATGTCTCCCTCTGTAATGTGCTGTGCTAAGTTAAGCTAACCAGCTGCTGGCCATAGCGTCATATTTAGTGTACAGATCTGAATCTGAGTTTCTCAACTGACTCTCAGCAAAAAAGCAAATAAGTGTATTTCCATACTACTCCTTTAAGACAATTAAAAACATGTTATAGTTTATAGTGCAATTGTCCACTTCTTGTGGGCAGATATTAACATAACATAACATTTACAACACATTTTATTTGAGCAAATAGAGTAAATTTGAAACCTCACTTATCCTCCTTGTCTTCCTCCACTTTGCTCTTTTCATCCCCGGGGCGTTAAGGTAAGTGATGGGAAGGGCAGAATTCCAATCATAACAATGAATAATCCTCTGAATGTTTTTGTGCCTCCTGTCAGGTGAGTCATCTGCATTCACAGTGATTATAGCTTGTGGTTGTTTGAACGTGAAAGCCTCTTTGGTGTGGTGTGTGTTTGTGTGTTGGTTTGAGAGAGGGAAAGTTATGAAGTTGGCATAGGAAGGGGAAGTTTAGCAAGCAAGGCCAAAATGTTTTGTGTTTTAGAGAGTGTGCGTGTGTGCACCAGTAAGAACCTTACAGAGTGGTGTACTTGAGACAATTGTTGAAAAGTTGACAGTGTTTTCAAAAGTGACCTTCTTTTGATCCTTTAATATCCAACATTGACTTGGGTCATTGCATGGAGTTGAGCAAGGGAACATTCATCAGTCATTGGTATGACTTTATGTTATTTCCAATCTTTAGATGGAGTAATAGTCAACTTACTCTTCAGTTTCTTATTGTCTTGGGCGAGCCAAACAGAGGTCCTGGTAAGACAATGGACTCGATAGCTGTTTGCTGTCTGTCAGCGAGTGCATCCATCAGTTAAAACCCACAATAAAGGATGACAGCCAAGCACAGATTGTTCACATATACACAATAGACAAGCACCGTATCAGACAAGCTTGATTCATTGTGGAGGATTGACCTGTCTTGCAAGTGATGCTTTCACCCACCAATCATTTTACAATTGCCAGTAAAATTCGTTGGCTTGAATCAAACTCACAATGCAATGATTGGACGTTGAACTTCAACATCAGAAAACTGCACACAAATCATGTAGAGAGGTTAACTTCAAGGCACCCTGTTGAGGTTTTGACCTCTAATAGCACTATGGAGTAATATGTTTAACAGCGTGTCATCGTTTTGTTTGTTCGTATGCCTGCACACGAGAACTCACACGCACAATGCAATACCCATGCCAGGAAATGTAGCAATGGAAAAAATAAGAGTGCCGGCAAAGAAAACATTAAAGTAAAAAATGCAGGTCTAAAAATTCTAAAGAAATTTTGGGACGCTCTTGCGGCTTAGGGGTTCAGACACAGTCCACAGAGTATCCCCATGTCTGACCAGGGAATGGATTCACTACATGTGTAGGGCCTTGAGGATATACACAACATGTTTTGTTGAGTAGTGCTAAGTCTAATCAGAAAAATTCACAGGACATCTTTAAAGCAGCAGTAGGGAAAAGACATATTTTCTGAAACTGTCACTATATCCTGACAGTAGTACATGAGAAAAAAAAGAAGAAAAAAATAGGTTCCTCTGACTCCTCCTAGTGCTCCTAATTCCATTTGCAAGAATCCACAGCTCCCGGATTAAAACAACTAATCAGAGCCAGGAAGAGTCTCTAACGCAGTGTCAATCACTACTCCAGCACGCGCTGTGCAACCCTCCTCCACACGCATGCTCTTACTCAGTCAAGCTCAATATCTTCAGCATGTGGCTTCAGAATTAATGTCTGAGAAACAACCACTAGCAATGAAAGAACTGGCCATCCCTCCTTTGCCAATAACAGCATATAGACAAAACACGTGTGAACACGTCCCGACTGCACACAGAGCACTTCGGGCTCATTATGTTCAATGCCATGGCGCTCGTAACTATAAGATAAAGAGGCATGAAGACAAACATTGGGGAATAATAATAATTTGAGGGGGGACACAGTGGTGTAGTAGCCTTTCATTGTCAGATGTTGTCCCAGCTGCCCCTAAAACCTGGGGCGCTCACACCTGGGCCGCAAAACTGTTGGAGGGGTGTCTTTGAGAAAACAAGCAAGAAAAACCGTGGATTTGGCGAGACTCAGATTTGGCGTGAAGAGAGAGGCCTACGCAGGATGAGGTTTCGCAGGACAACGGCTCCTTCTTGTGTTTAATTGTTACCGCCTGCTACTTCAACGCTGTTTAGAACACTTTGAAATTTAATCTGCCTCTTGTGCAAAGTAAAGTGACTGTAACACACTCAGTAAATAAGCGCAAATTAGAAATGTGATGATCCACTTTGTTACAACCATAATTTGTGTTTTAGGTTGATGGAATGTATTTGTACAAATAAAACGTACTTCAGACATTTAGTATTGCACTTAGTCCTAGGGATGTCTCAAACTCTTACAGCTGGATTCTACATTTCCCATGATGGTGAACACACACATCTTTCAAACTCTACATGCCACAATAGTGGCTGGTACGACTATAATGACTAGTACATTATTTTTGACAAGTAAAAATTAGGAATCCTTTTAGGGTCTTGCCATGTGTAGCTGTAAGTTTTTTATTAAATGTTAGGTAATTGTACAAAAAAGGAACCCATGCAGGGGTAGGTTACATGTACCACTGAGAGATCACAGTGTGCAAGTAACATCATACCGACTACTACGTCACTAAGAATGTGTTTCTGTTTAACCGACACTTCACACAGATTAGATGATCTAATGAGTGAAAGCAGTTGCTGAAGTGCTTAGGTGGCAAACTTGCAGACTCCTGACCCTCAGCGGCACATGTTTGTCCCTGCCTTGTATATTGGTTAAGTGAGTGCAGCAGTGTTGACACACGCCCGTTTAGTCTTTGCATGAAAGAGGAAGAAACAACAGGAAAATCTCTGTCCTTCTCCTTCTTACACAACAAGCCAGAAAGACACAACAGGACTGGCCACAGTGTTAGATTTCTGTGGTTGGCATTTGAGTTAAGGAAAAGAACGCTTTTACTTTGTTGTGGTTTTTCATTATGTTCTACATCTGAAAAGGTCTACTTTTGACTGGGATTACACACAAACACACACACTAAAAACAGATTTGTGCTCTTCCCTCCAGTCGCCCTTTTATTTGTAATCAATTTTCTGCATCATTTGTTTTCTCACAAGCGCACTGTGACACACGTGTTTGTTGAAAGCACTCTAGAGTTACGTGTAAGTAGACTTCACTTCATATCACACCAACACTTAAGAATTCGACAGGCTTGATGTGGAGCCTCAGGATGAGAGTGAACAAAGACCGAACATGCTGACAAATGAGAATTGTGTGACCTGACCACTCTGTAAGAAATGTGATGGATGGAGTGTCAGCTCAGAGAGTGAGAGAGACAGAGCAGTAATAGGTTATAATAACCAACCCGAATCAGCCGCAGAGATCAGGGAAGCTAATCCAGTGTCAAGCCTAATACAATCACAGACACAGGAATAGACTGTAGGATTCAACAGTGGCTTTGACCTTGCGTCAGTTTGTGTGTGTGTGTGTGTGTGTGTGTGTGTGTTGTGTGTGTGTGTACGATGGTAGTATTTCAAGTGGGCAACTGCCCTGGAGCCCCAGAACTTCAAGGGCCCCAAAAAAGCTCTGGGCTGAGTTTGTGTTTTTACATTTTAGGTTTTCAGGAAGTATGAATTAGGCACAGACTTATTTAAGTTTTGGCGCAGACTCCACCGACCCTTGTAGTCTAAGGCTGGAACAGATCTTGGCACAGAGGGTGTCTCAGCTTGCCACACACTTTTTAACCATTGGTTTAAGTCCTATTCCAGAATGGACGAGTCCTGAGTCAGTACTCCATTGGTTCCAATTTGCATCAGGCGCTTGTACCCCAGTGTACCTGCTTGCAAGTCTAAATCAACTGCAAATTTAAAGTTGACTTGTGCTTTTTTGTCTGATCAAAATCTATTTTTAAGACCTATTTTATTTCAGTTTTTCTAAAATGTTTTATAATCCAGAATTAATGTGTGAATTAATCATATTAACATGAAGGACATAACATTCCAGCACAGCATAACAAAAAGTGGGAAGAATGTGGTGTTAATTGGGGCCCAGCATTTTTCCTTGAGGCCCCTTAGCAGATTCATCTGACAGTGTAACAGATCATAAGTATGTTTGAAAGACGTCCCTGGATTATTTAGGCATAGTTACACAGACAAAATACCTTTTGACTATCACTTTTTAAACTTCTTCATGTTTGTGTTACATGGCACATGACGTTCCTGATGCCAAGTGGGAGAAATCGAAGCCGTCAAATTAATCCTACACACATCCGTCTTGTAATTACCACCCATTAGCTCTCAAACCATGGTAGATTAGATAAGGATCAAATGAGTCATTAACACAATGTGTCACATACAGCACACATGATCAACCTTCCCCTGAGTGATAAAAGAATGTGAGCGCACTAGATTTCTACAAGTGTGTCAACAACAACAGACAAATACTGAGTTTTTGCAACAAAAGTCATGATGAGTTTCTTCTCGATAGGATCTGCTCTGCTGCCTCTTTCTCCCCGGCACTATTTGTCATCTGACTGAGATCCTATAATATTTTTTTTTTTTTACGGCCTGTGTATCCCTGTGGTTGAAGGAAATATAGTGGAAGCTTATGGTGGCTAATGTTAACTGAGTCTCCAAAGGGTCCTGGTGCTGTGGAAGACATCTTGCCTTGTGCCTGTACCAAAGACACCACACCATGGCTCCAAAGACTACAGACTTGTGGCATTGATAAGACTGAGTACAGGGCTGTGGTGGATGACTTTGTCACATGGTGTGAGCTGAATCATCTGCAACTCAACGAGACAAAGACTAAGGAGCTGGTTGTGGATCTAAAGAGAGTCAAGCCACCAGTTACCCCTGTTTCCATCCAGGAGATCAGTGTGGACATTGTGGAGGACTACAAATACCTGAGAAGTGAAATAAACTTCACTGGGCCAACAACACCCAAGCCCTCTACAGGAAGGGTCAAAGCAGTCTCTATTTTCTGAGGAGGCTGAGATCCTTTAACATCTGCCGGACGATGCTGAGGATGTTGAGTCTGTGGTGGCCTGTGCTATCCTGTTTGCTGTTGCATGCTGGGGCAGCAGGTTGAGGGAAGCGAACGCTAACAGACTCAACAAACTGATTCGCAAGGCCAGTGACGACGTGGGGGTGGAGCTGAACTTTGTCGGTGATGTCAAAGAGGAAGATGCTGTCCAAGATACATGTCATCTTGGACAATGACAACTTCTTGACGTGCTGCTCAAACACAGGAGCACTTTGAGAGCAAGACTCATCCCCCCAAAATGAGATGTGAACCAAACCATGGCTCAAAAGTAGAGGTCTGAACCGAAGCCGTGGTTTGGTGTATTGTTACCCCCCTAATAGTTACTCAAACATGCATATTTGTTTGTTCCACTGGGGCGGCCGGTTCTAAAAACACAGTAACTGTATTGTCTGGCACCTTGGAAAAAGCATCCCTGAGCCAATTTATGTTACATGTCTGTGCAAATATTTATGTGTGTCTAATAGGGCTGAACGATTTTGGAAAATAATTTAATTGCAATTTTTTTCTTACGAATATTGCGATTTCGATTTAATGTGTGATTAATTTTTAAGCTCATTACCTTCTGTATTATTCAAAACGGACAAGCAGTAAATCAGTGTATAGTATGACCAACACAATATTAGATAGATTAAACATACACTGCTCTTTCTTGTGGGTAGGTAGAATTATTTTTACGAGCAATAAGATATATCAAATTATAATAATATGAGAAAGACAATTTGAGTCAAGTCATGGCATTAAATAATATGCTATAATATCATCAGGTCGGCCTACCTTTTCACCACAGTGTGTTACAGTAAGCGCTCAATACAAAACCCACAGTTCAACCAGCAATTAATGAGTCTCAGTTCAAATCTCCTAGTCCATCTTTCTATATCGCAGTAAGCGAACAAAAAATACTCAGTTTGAGGTTCAATTCAAAAGTTGACCAACGAAAATAGAACAGAGTGACGCCTCTTGTGTGTAATAGACAAACACGCAGCTGGTGAGCAGCGCACCGGCTGTAACCAGGCTGTAACTCGGGACAGAGTGGGTCTCTTCCGGACTTTGGCGTTTAGTTTGAAACGCCAATTTACAGATAATTCTTGAGCGGACTGGTGGCTGTGTGTGTTACACAGGCGCCAATTGCCACAATGCGCTTACCTTGCTACGTCGCGTCTTTCTGTTGTCCAGTTTTCCGTCCATCAAAGTCGAGGATGGCCCGATGATTTCACCCACCAACACCACCAAGTTACCCGCGGTGGCGGCTGCTACTTTCATTCCGTGTGACAAAGTTTATGTAGTGCAAGCTTCTGTCAAGCTGAAGGCCATTTTACAACAAGAAGGCAAGTAACGAACGCAGCGTACTCGTAAAGGCGATCAGAAAATCTCGTTTTATTACATCGCGATAATATCGCAAATGCAATTAGGGCTGCAATTAAATGCAGCCCTAGTGTCTAAAAATCTTCTGCACACAGAAGGTGAAGATTAAAAACCTTCAAGCAAGATACAAAGTGTTTGTGCAGCAAGCCAGCACTTTGTCCTCAGATACCTGGGTATGATACCTTTAATCTTTCAATACAGGCGACAAATCCTGACCTGAACTGTCTCGTGCAACCAGTCAAAAGTCCAGAAAACCCAATTCCTTGACTGACAATATATTTCAGTTATGTGCTACCCATCATTGTCAGAGTAGATCATGCTTTCGCTAAACAACAGATATCTGAATTCTCAGTTAAACTGTAGTTTAATAAAGTTAAGCTGTTTGCCCTCTGACAGCAGAGAGCACCACATGCTGGTGATTGGACTATTTGAATGTAGATGTGGTCTTTGGTTTGAGCACTAATTACTAAGTGTTGACAAAGCATAAAGACATAATGAGTTGCATTAAGGTAAATACACTACGTGTGTACTCAGTGTGCCAAAACAGATATTTTAAGTATCAAAAAAGTCAAAAGGCACAGTTTTGGTATTGTATCAAGGCTGCTGTCAAGCCTGTCAAATTAGCATTTTCTTAAACTTTATATTTGACTACTTTCCTACTTTATTAAATCTCTCTTTTGATCTTTAACTTCCCTGACTTTTAGTCAGTGATCATTTTATAAGAGGGGATGTCCTTTTTAAAATAATATTTGGACTAAACTCTGTCCACACCAGCACTTAAGCACTTTCACAATAAAACAAAAACATGGGCTGGCTTTTATAATCTGGCCATGCCAGGACACATCATGCCTCCAGTCACACCAGAATGAATAATTGGAATGTTAAGTAAATCCAAAATATAAGTACTTGCAAAAAGAACCAACATCCATTTATGTTTCAACTCACTCTGTTATCAATACAAGCATTTAGATTCTGACTAAAGTGAAGAGTCTATCCAAAAACCAATCAAGATGTTATTTATCTTCCTTTTTGTTACTCTGTCCTCCTTTCTTTGCCAACACTGTGACCAAATCTACTCAGTTAGAATTAGATTAACTTATTTAAGTCACATAGCCACACATAGCCATAATGAATTAACTGGAATAGAAATTGCAATTTTATTTCTGTTCATAGTAAGCTCGGAGTCACATGCATGGCAGTATGAACATAGTCAAAGTGAGCTGTCTGCATGCACAAACTAGATACATAATTCATGGATTGGCAGGAAATTTTGTGATCCTCTGACTTTTCCTCTAGCACCGCTTGACATTTTCTTTTCAGTGAGAAATGTCTGGACAACTATAGGATGGATTGCCATGCAATTTGATACAGACATTCATGCCCCCTCAGGATGAATCTTACTTCTTTGATCCACGGACTCTTCCTCTAGCACCACTGTGACATTGACATTTTTGGATTTTATTGGGATATCTCCAAAACTACAGGATGGATTGTCATGTATTTTGGAACACAGATTCACTGTCCGCAGCTTCTAAAAACAAAGAAATCTAGCACCGTTATGAGGAAACTAATGACATTCCCATCAACCAAGCTGTACTTTGTGTTTACTGCTAATTAGAAAATATTATCATACTAACATGCAAAACTAAAATGGTAAACAGTATAACAGCTAAACAATATTTAGCATGTTAGTCTTCAGTAAATATCGACATGCTAGCATTTTCATTGTGAGCATGTTAGCATGCAAATGTGAGCATTTAGCTCAAACCACCAGTGTGCATAGCCTCAGAGAGCCTCACAGCATGGCTGTGGACTCTTAGTCGTGTTTAATTCTTCTGTTACATTTAAGCATAACTAGTGAGAAAGTTAAAACTAGGAGTGGCAAACACAGTTGTAGAGAAAAGTAGACACATAACAGCTGCGTTTTGTAATGAATGCCATAGGCACGCATCTTGCATTCTATTAAGTATGACACATTCTAGTCTGTGGTTCTATCACAGTAGTTATCATATTTCATGCAAATGACATAGGGATGAGTAGATGTGCATGTAGGCCGAAGGTTGCGTGTAAACTGTCATCACTAGTACATTGGGAGTAATTTGGCAGTAAAATAGCGGCTGCCAACTAGGGCAGTGTTTGGAATATTATCAAACAATGTCTGATGCAGTGCTACTACCCCCAATTATCTGCCTGTTTAAAAGTTGTCCGGACATGTAAAATCCTGTATACTGCCTTTCCAAAAAAATAAATACTATCTTTTCAATTTGCAGAATAGCACATATACATTTATATTTTTAGGATCAGGCATGTAAAAGCACTGACATACATTGGAAAGATCTGTACTACTCAGGCTGTCATGATATATACTCTGTCCAGAACTCTCCACCCATGGCAAATCAGTATTATTTACTGTATTGATACGCTGAATAATTGCAAAGGTATTTGAATTTACCATGAAGGCTTAATTTGCCTTCGAAGGATGATGACTGTTCCAGCTTTCTGCATCTCATCGAATATACTTCTTTTACAAAAGAGGTCATGCTATTCCCACATTGAAGTCGTGCTATCAGCAAAACTACATTATGTTTGTTTTTCGCAGTTGGGTATTCTTTCCATCTGCTTGCTTTTATTAATTGTTTTACCAACCATAAGGTTCTTATTTTGACTTTGAACTCCAAAAAGTTCTAAAATAATCTGTCCATTTAACCTCCACCTTTTCTATCTTGGTTTGTTCTTACTTAAATAGAGGAGTTTGTAAAACCACCAAATGGTCATATTAAGCTGAAACGACAAGACACATAAGGCTAATATCACAAAATAACTGTTCTTTTGCTTTGAAGAAGGCTAGTCCAACGATTAAGCATCTAATTACCCATCAGTTCTAAGCAGGAACATCCGGTTTCCAAACCCTTTCACCATGCAAGAACACTGATATTGCAGTTCTGCAAAGGTTTTTTTGTTTGTTACGTTGCCAACAATTACAAATTGTACAAATCATTTTCTACATAAGCATTCATTTCATGGATGCAAATTATAGTGTACTGAAAACGGTGAAGCCTTTGAGCTTCATTTATACTTCTACATTAAGGGGTTACTCTATACTTACAGTGGCTTCATGCATAGACCTTCGCAGTAGCTGATGAGTGCCAGGGGAGAGTGAAGATTATGTTAAGAATGCTTCTCCTTTTCATTTACACATATCTTGCAAAGCAAAACAGAAGTTACCTAGATAAGTATATGTATAGCCTGTCGTTGCTCACAAAGTTAAGTGTGACAGTCACTGTTTCACTTATAGTAGGCACCAAAATTAAAAAACGATGGCGCCTAATCACATCCGATACAACTTGTAGTGTTGCAGGGGATCAATCGAAATCTGTTGCTGATCTACAAATCAAAACCTATGTTGTAGGTATCTATGGCGGGACTCCAATTGACCACCTGCTTCAAGCATAAATCCAGCATTACTTTCCACCTCATTCAGACAAACCCCTTGCGCTGGCACATTACATTTACATTGGACATAGATCCTTGGAATACTGGGCCGGGATGCAAACAATGATTATGCAATCCATATAGAAAGTAGGGAACCTGCGTTGTCCTAACAATAAGGAGGTGTATGATTTATTCTTTTGGATTGTAACATACTGCCCATTCACTATCTCAAGACCTTCAAACCAACACACACAGTGCTGAAGTCTCAGATGTCAGAGCCTGCAACCACCATGTGAATGCACCACACCAGCACGCTTTAGAAATCCATCCAGTGCATTATCTGTGACAGATTACACATTACGAATGTCAGTATTCATACAGTGCTTTGGCAACAATGTATCTGATTATGTTTTATGCCAATAGAGCCTCTTAAATTTGACAACCTACAACATGACTTTCACAAAGCTGCAATAAAAATTCACTGTCCAGTAAATCTAATGTTGGTTATTTAGAATTTCAAATGAACCAAAGGATTATGGTTTGAGAAACATTCTCACACATTAAAAACATATTCTCAGCTCAAGAAAAGTTAACATTTTGGACATACATGGTTTTTATAGGACAGCCACGATATGCGATGTAAGATGTCAGGGTTAGAGTTAAACCATATGAGGGGACAATAGGGATTTAGTCTGTGTGTGTGTGTGTGTGTGTGTGTGTGTGTGTGTGTGTGTGTGTGTGTGTGTGGGGGGGCGGGGTTAGACTCTAAGCAGCAGGTTTCACCCTCAGGCTGTCTGAACATCTGTCAGCTCAAATATCAAAAGTAGCCACTAACCTGACACATCAGTCCACGCAGATGTCACCTACAGATATCACATTCTATAGGGAGAAAATCAAGATGGCCGCTACCAAGTATTTGAGCTGGGATTGTACAACAGATAGTTTCATCCAAACCATCTGAGACATCCATTAAAAACTGTTATGTAAAAATCCATCATTGCAATCATTCCTACCATAGGTTCTCTCACTGTACTACTATATTAACAAATGCTTAAGCAGGTTTTTCCAGCTTTTTTTGGTGACGGTCTGGCCAAAACAGCTATTCCATGCTATGTCACAGTCAATGATACAATGGCTTTTTATTTTGCCGATTTAGGAAGCGCTGCATAGTTAGATTTATCAACCAAGCAAGTCTCTTTGGTGGATGGAGCTGTTGAGTAGCTAAATCCGGTACTGCAGGTATTGTCAGTGATGGAAAGCACATTGACTGTACAAGTTCTGTACCTTATAATTATTTCCTTTATACTACTACTCCACTACATTTCAGAAATAAATATTGTACTTTTTTAGCATTACATTTATCTGACAGCTGTACTAACTAATTACATTTCAAAATTACGTTAAAAAAACATGTGGCCAGTTATAAGAGTGCACTGTTAGACATTAAACTAGTGGTTTCCAAATGTTTTGGCTTGCGACCCCTTACAAAAAAGTAGTTTCTGGTTGGGGCTCCTTTTCACATTTCACATGTCTATGAGTTGTTAACAGTTTCCCCAAAGAGATGTTTCCCCTAACTGTTCATGGCCCAAAAAATGTCAAAATATCCAATATTTTGCAACCCATTTCTACCCCATTAAATATCTCACAACTCCTTAGATTTATCTTAAGACCCCTTCGAGGGATCTGACCCCTAAATTGGTAAGTGTGTATATAGAAGTTAAGACAAGCTTCCCTACGATCAGCTACAACAGTAAAATGCTACAGTTGCAGACTAATGCATAAGTACTAATCTCAAAAAGAAATGCACCTATCATTAGATATTAGTCACAGGGGCATTTTTTATTGAGAGTACAGTCTAGACCTGCTCTTTTATGAAAAGCACTATGAGATAACTGTTGTTGTGATTTGGTGCTATATAAGTAAAATTCAATTCAACTGATCTGAATTGAATTTACAAAAAGTTTTTTTTACTTACTTTTTGCTGATAATATTTGTGTTCTTATACTTCAATAATTTCAAACATAGGACATTTATCTGTAATACTTTGACTTCAGTAAAGGACCTAAAACTTTCTTTCCCCATGGTATTGATACAGTAAACACGTAAACAACTTTGCAGCTTCTATTAATATATTTGAACTAGATTTGAAATAGATGCATACAAGGTAAAAACATATAATACAGATTGAAGAGAAATACACAATTCAAGATACGAACCACCTCCACAGGAGAGATACATTTTATTAAATTCACTGTACTAACTTCAAAATGTAAGTGCAAAGAGTTTCCCATAAATATAATCTTAGCATGCTGTTGGACAGAGAGGGAGCTACAAGAAATATGTTCTGACAGTTTGGTAGGATTTCAGTCTGATTTCTCTGTGTGTTCTGCTTGTCTTTTACTGCCATGTTTAAATACAATCCAGTATCATCAGCTCTAGACACAATCTTGGCTTAGGATGTAGGTTCATGTGGTATACAAGCAGTCCCAAGATGCACACCGGCATACATACATAAATCAATTACTAGTTTCTAATCTATATAAAAAAGAGCCGTAGAGTCACATGAGTAAATGACAGATAGACTTGTTTGGGAAGTCATTCCAGTGGACACTATCAGTGGACAGCTGTGTCAGGAATGGGATGCTATCAGGAGGTCACTGAGTCTACCTTTAATGAGGAAACGGAGAGCGTGGAAAGAAAAACAAGCTGGGAGGGAGAGTCCGAGATGGGAGAGGGTGCTGTAAAGCGAGGGAGGAACAAAAGAGGGACATAAAGATCCAGACAGACAGTGAATGTGAAGAAGATAAAGAAAATCGTTGAGACAGAGAGGAAGATTACCGGGTCAAAACGGACAGAAGGAGGAGGGCTGAACTGTCATATGACTGAACTGCTGGGAAGGCCGGGCATCACCTTCAAACCGCATGATCCATATCTGCTCTGTCTCAGTTAATTGTGGGAAAGAAGATGAATTACAGACAAGGAGAGGAACTTTTGTTTCGTTAGATCTGTGCTAGAATTTATGGTTAACATTTAGGACTGTTTACATCGCGTTGAGCAGTTTAGGTTACAGGTTCATGGAATGAATTTCCTAAATGAAGGCCCTGGCATGTATATGCGTGTTTCTCCACAGATCTTCACACTGTGCTGTTTTTGTTCCACAGAGCAGAGAACGCTTTCTAATCTAAATCCTTACAGCATATTTTTGCTCTAACTAGCCATAAGAATGTGCAGCGTATAAACACACGGCTAAATGTGTAAACCATCTCTGAGCACGCAGGGCTGTAAAACTGCAAGCATATAGAATGAGGGGAACAGCTTGAACCTCACAGACAGGCCAGGGAAGTGAGGAAGAAAACCAAATGTTGTCCTGAACACTAGCTGAACTCACAGACATCTTTTGCCTCTCTCATCCCTTTGGAATGAAGCATCACAGACCTGCAGTTTACTCACATCACTTTACAGAATCTCTTAGTATTTAGGCTTTAAGTTCAGAAGCATTTGAAGTGTCTTCATGCAGATTTAAAGGACTTCAGTACCCAGATATCTTGTAAAGTGATGCCACTCATGTTCACTAACCTGTTAGGCAGCAAAACCTCTACAAAACCTTTTAGGTGCTTGACCCCACACCATGCTATTAGAAAATACTTGAGCTGCACTTAATCACAAACCCCTTCTATGTCTTGAAAAGCATAAACAGCTATAAAATTTGTCTGGTAGGTCCTTTTAGAGTTGCAGGGTGATGGATGGAAATTGATGGGACTATCTGCACAAAGCAGCACTGTGGCCAGAAAATAAAGGTGTCTGATATGAATTTGGATCAGATGATCCTTGGGCTAACGGCAGTCTGGTTAACAAAGTTATGGACAGATTTTTTGTTAAAACATTGATCTAACATGATCAACAGAATGTGACGTGACAGTTCTGACCTTATGTCAAAACACGGGACGTCCGGTAGTCCAGAAAGACATAAGAAGCTTAATTTATGAGGTTGTTATAAAGATAAGCTCCAAGGTTACATGTAATTAGAAAGAGCAGAGGAGCAGAATCTTTTTTACACTTTTATTGTTAAGAAAAACAGCAGACATAAGTGATTATAAGCATTATTAGTATGTTATGAATAAGGCGTAGAGAAAGGGTGAAGAGGAGGCGTGTTGTATAATGATAATTTGGGGCTTATTACTAAGAGATCACTGTCACACACTTTTTAATGGACTTAAGACACTGAGAAAGTACACAGAGTATGTGCATACATGGTTACTAAATGGTCTGCATTTATGTATACATGGCTTATACAGATCAATAATAAGATCGCCTGAAGGGTTAGGGTCAGCAGATGGAGTTATAATGCTCACATATTAATCACATGTCAGCTATAATAAAATCCTGTGGTTGGCCTGTTTACTTTCACATATGCTGCGATGGTTTCGTCCACACCAGTGTTCGTTTGACATGACTTGCTTTCACATCAGCGCAAACAAACTGCACTAATCGGGCAAATGCACCTGGGTTTGTTTTAACCAGACCAAACAGGTTAGGTGGGAAAGCAAAACTCCCGTTAAAAGTCAAGAGTGGCGGGGGCCTTATTAAGGGGGTGGAATCAACTGCTGATGCTCCATGAGACACGAACCACTTGGCAGCGGCAGGGGCTCATCTCTGCACAGGATAGACGTGGTCTTACTTTTTTGCTGCGATCAAGACACACAAAAAAACTAAACTAAACAACAAAAATGCATGTTCAGTCAGGAAGACTGGGTCCAAAGTAGGTCCCTTTGAACTGTGGGTCCAGAGCAGCCTCAACCTCTGCCCCCCGGGGCATCCTCAACGCCCGAAATCCACAAAATCCACACTTCTCAGCACGGCCAAATTAACCCGTGAGGGGGCTCTGAGGAAAGTGCTGTTGGTGTAAACTGAATTACACGTAAGGACACAGAATGAGGAGAGGTGAAGAAATGTGAAACATCACATGTTGTATGAACAGATTTCCGGAAAAGGGAGGTCCAAGGACACTAGAACTTCCAGTCCAAGTCCCTCTGGAGGTGTCATGAACCCAAATGAATGAAACATCTGTGATGGGACAACACCAACAATCCTGTTCTAATCCAAGGAAAAGTTGTCTGTGACCAACGTTAGAAGTTAAATGCCATAAGAAAAAATTGGCTCACATCTCATCTGTTTGTTTATTTAAACTTCTAATTAGCAGGGGAAAGTATCCTTACGTGACAACACTGAAAGCTGTAAAAGCTGTAGCAATTAATTCCCAGAGAGAGTGAGAATTAATCGGATGCTGTATGAAGTGTGTATCATTTAATACACATTTCGCTCTTTGATTTTTGTGCTTTATCACTGATACCTAAATAGTTCATTCATCTTTTCCACACACATGTTTTCAGTTTGTCTGGGAATTTAATCCAGCAACCTTAGGTCCAAACTCCATCATAAAAAGCTTGAGGCCAAGATTGATGTTGTTTATTTCTGTTAGCTGGTGTTGCTAGACAGGTGCTGCAACATAAATGAAAGAACTTGGGGCAACAAACGAAACAGGTACAGATACAAGATAGAGGTACCAAAGGAAGAACAGTCATTCATGACGACGATCGTACAGTTTTTACAATACCAATACTGATAATTTCTTAAATTGGTATGTGATTTTTTTTAAAGTTGTGGTCATTTTTAGAAAAAATGAAAAGATGATTATCTTAAAGTAGTCATATTATACTCATTTTCAGGTTCATCCATTTATTCAAGGGTTGTACAAGAAAAAGGTTACATGATTTCATTTTCAACACCATATTTTTGTCAGACTGCACATTGCTGCAGCACCTCTTTTCACCCTGTGTGTTGAAAGCTCCAATTTAGCTACCAAGTGAAGCATTTCACTTCTATTTAATTTAACTTTGTTGGGAGCTTGCATGCAAAGCACCTATAGTAAAGGACTGCAGGCCAGTCAGAAGCAGAGTAGGGCGGGTCCTGACCGTAACCACGGCTTCAGGTTCAGCTGTACATGTTCAATTTGGTTAGAAGTTATTCATTTGTAACAAATGTATCTTTCATACATAACGTTTTAACTGTTCACTGTCTCTACATCACAGTAACAACTTCATGTCCATTGACTTCAGTAGGGAGGGTGTGGGTGGGGGGAGGCAGCTCAGAGTGTTTCTCCACCAGTGTTTTGGAGGGCATACCATACTAGCCACTATAGCGAGCATTACGTCGTGTTACATAGTGATGCAGATAGGTTACAAAGGTAAATGCTGGACATCAATCGAGCTGTTTGAAAAAATCAAAAAGCATTATATGACCTCTTTAAAGGCATATCACATCATACATACTGGCCGTTAATAACAAATTTATAATTTAAATATATAGGAGTACAGTTAAATAAAATGTTTGTGCTAATAAGTGTAAGAAAATTGTCCAGTGATTTACAGAAATACTGTGATTAAATAATTTAAAAATGAAAATGAATAAAACACATTAAAATACCAACACATAAAAATTGCTATTTGTACTTTCTGAAAGATGTCTTCATCCTCTTAAACAGGCCAAGCTTTTTCCAGAGCAACTTTACTTACTAATTACTTTCAATACTATGTTGACAGTCTGAAATAAAGATTTCAAAAAAGGCTGCATGCTGCATAGTATATGTGCACACTCGGTTCTCATGTCACATAGGTTGTGCATTTGAAACTGTCCAGCTAAATGTGTCAGGGCTTTTTATTAACATTATACAAAACTACATAAAATGCTTGGAAATGACGCAGCCACCCACATTTTGTGCTTATTTAATTTTGTTATCTGTATTTTTTTTAAAGGAATCAATGCCAAATGAGCAACAACAGGAACTCTCCATAGTAACATTATCAGTTTATTAAACCGCCTGGGAGCAACTTTGGCCTCTTTCTACCCTTATCAACTTTATGTTCTTTCCATGATTCCAGCCCCTAATATGTGCACACCCCTCACTCCTAATTTGTCTCCTTTTTCCTGCAGTAAACCACAATATGAACACTGTTGAACCCACAGCTCTAACATGCACTTAGCAGCCCGGGAGACCATTTTTTACTCAAGGGTCCAAAAAGGGAGTTACAGAATGGAACCTGCCCCTCTCTCGCCTCCTTGCATCCTAATTTCCTTGTCCTGTTGCGTGCCTGCATGTGAGGAGGGGCTCTGCATCAAATCCACCATTGCAACAGCTGTTCCAGCGGCCTCTATGTGCATGCACACGCTCCAACACATGCAAGCACACACATAAGTGGACTCCCACAGCAACAGGAAAGCATAAACCAAAAGCTCAAGATGCCCACTGATTTTGGCCATTAGGCAAAGCTCCCCAGGCCACATGTCATATCAGAGATCATGCACTGCAGCACTCTTTAAGGCCATTATGCAGAATAGACTTCATGTTGCTACCAGACTGTCACACAGTCATACACACACACACACACACACACACACACACACACACACACACACACACACACACATGCAAACACACACACAGCACAAATATTTTTGGGTTAGTGGGCTATTTGGCTCTAATCCCATTACCAGCTCCCTAAATTCAATTCTGGTGTCTGAGGGGGGAAATTAGCCTTGGTTTAGGGGAAAATAAATATATCAACTCATGCACACCTCTGCACAACCTCAGCTCCATGAAGAGAAGAAAACTTTCACAGTTATTTAATACACATGCTGTGTTAAGCTTAACTGGCAAATGTAACGTTACATGACACCGATCAAGTTATTTCCATTTATCCAAAAAGACATTTAGGAAAGTTTAGGCCCGCAGAAGTCACTGAAGAGAGCCTCTGTGCGCACGGAGGCCGTTCAGTCCCTCCAACTCATGCGCACTCAGGCTATAGTTTATATGCATACACAAACAAATGTGCACGCATGCACAGGAACTTTACAGGGAGGGAAAGAAGGATTCAGCGCATAGCCCGGCTTTGTGTTGCAAGTGTGCAACTGTGAGTGTGATCAGCTTTCACTCCCACTAACATCGAGCCGAGGCACAATTAGCGCGTCGTTAATCCAAAGATACAAGCTGAACCGCATCTGAACCGTTCCAATGGCATTCTGCCAGTTCCGCTCCCTCCAACACGTCACACACGCCTTTGAAAAGAGCAAGATTCCCGAGTGCATGTGAAAACAGCAGCAGTCTCTAATGTTTGTGTGGTAAGCGAGCTTTGGAAAGACCCAACCCTCTGTTACCTGTGTGCACACACCGAGAGACGGGAGAAGTGTTTATCCGCACTGGTTTGCCTTCAGGCAGCGCGCGGCGCCTTGCGTCTGACATTTTACTTTAACTGCCAAAACCCAAGGGAGAAATAAGTCCCTGATAATATCATGCCACCCTTCTGTTATACAAAAAGTAAATATTTAATCTGGGGCGCTCAAAACCAATTTAGAGCCTCTGTGGTGCACAATTCAGTTTCCCAAACTTTGTTTTTACAGCTATTCATGCAAGTTCTAACTCCAGCAGTTCCAAAGCTGTTTATCACACGATTTGGTGCATTTAAAATAGGCTACACCTTTATGAGTCTGTGGCTTCTTTTGAAGTCTATTGAACATGTTGAACTCTTAGGTCAGTTTCTGTCGCTCCTTTCGTGTCACATTCTTCAGCAACAAAAATGTTCCATGAAGCATCAAGTCAGAAATAAATAAAGCAGTTCCTACCGTAATAAAGGTAACCATAGCATCGGCAGGTTAGTATCCAACAGAGACGACATGAAGGTGATTAATTTTTAGACTGAATCCTTTGGCGAAAACTTCCCACTTCTAAGGGCTGCCGCCGGTCTGTGCGCCACACTGGTTCTGTGTGGAGAGGATCAGGGTGTGCGTAAGGCTCTCTCTCTCTCTCTCTCTCTCTCTCTCTCTCTCTCTCTCTCTCTCTCTCCCTTCCCCAACATAATCTACGCCGCTCTTTCTGTTACGGGACAGATGGCTCTTGGCGCATGTTGCCGCAAAGACCTGCATGCATGCTGCCACTGTCAGTCAGCGGCGCAAGCCTGGTGACATGAATTAGGACACCGTATTAAGAGCGTGTGTGTGTGTGTGTGTGTGTGTGTGTGTGTGTGTGTGTGCGACTGCGTGTCTGTGCACTGCACATATGTGTGTGCGTGACTAATGCGCAACCTTTACGACTTTGTAGGCTGGCTGACATTTAGCAGGTTTACCAAGACTCAAAGTTTCGAGTCAAAGAGGTATAATCTTTTAAGAATGAAAACCTTAAAGAACAAAGGTAGCGATAAAATACAAAATAAACAATTTGTTTTATGGGAATATGGACATTAATAACTTTATTGATTCCCCACTGATAAACACAGATACATGTGTATTAAAATCCTCTACATTAAAGATATCATAGGAAAAACAAAAGCTATATTACATACATTAAATTTTCTGTAAAGCACGGGCACAGTAAAAGTCATAGTAACCTTCTTAAAAAGGGATACAAAAATTTGAATATTTTAATATCTTAGAGTCTACTTTTTAGACATGACCTATAATTTAATTCCTCTATGCCAACTCACTCTCCTTCCAGGGAGTGTAATACATCCTCTGGCAGCCATATCAGAGGTCCTGAGCTCTTATCAGGGGCTTTATAAACAAACACTCAAAAACTGTGTAATGTTTGTAACTGGGAGCTTTTGGGAATTTCGTCACTGGCTAGACTTTCAAAATCACACAAAATGGCAGACTTTGACACTGGTGAGCGCAGTTTGCATACCAGCTTTATACCAATGGCGGTTTATTTAACCATGAAATTTTTCTAACCCTGACCAAGTAGTTGTGGTTGTCTAACCTTACATGCATGTGTCAGTTTCTGTGTCTGTGCTGTTCAGAACATCAAAACTGACATGCCATTGCTGTAATAGCTGCACATCTGGTCTTCACCCTCCATCTCTGGTCTGTTAAAGCTATGAATGCTGTCTCATCGGCCAGTGCACACAAACAAGACCTGGCCAGACCTTGCTGAAAACTGGACAGGTGGGCGGTGGATGGATTGATCTTATTAAACTGTAACAAAAGTAGAAGGTAAAGAGTCTGGCAGGCACGGCCTCCTGTAAGGGTGTGTACTGGAAGCCCTGCCAATCAAATAGTTGTGGTTGGATTAAGCTCTGTTTATGGAGATTAGGTTTAGTACCATTATGGGGTTTGAGCCAGCCAAACTACAACCATAAAGGCAGATTTGTACAGAGTCTGAGAGAAGCTCTGCCTGAAAGGACCTAGGGCAAGACAGCCTCCCCCTGCAACCAAGTTCTCAAAATGTCAGAGACCCTCTGGAGTTTTTGACCACGAGAGAAACGTTAAATGAGGGGATCTCTGTGTTGTTTGTATCTCGATGTTTACACATTTGGTCACATGGTTCACTGAACAACAGTTAAATCTTAATAATTTGTGACTGATAGAACATAACAGTTGTCCAACAAATACCATATATTGGTAATTCTTAACACTTAGGAGATTTGACCTTATTTACTAAAGGGCTGCTATGAGGTTTTAGTGCCAGTGAAATAGAAGAAAAGTGGTACCACAGAAAATTGCATGTTGGAGCTCGTGCAACATGTACTTTAGGGCATTCCTCTTCAGAGGTGCAAAATAAGGGGAAAAAAGAACGGAGATGTACACAAATAGCAGTTGCACTTTACCAGAGCTCTAAGTCCAGCAAGACAACACAAGACAAACAAAAATGCAACGCAAAACCTGTTATTTTTTACACAACCTTGCCTTTCTGCCTCCGGCTTACATTTCCTAACCTAGAAAACCATGTCACAAATATTAAAGAATTAATTTATGGTTGAACTGGAAAGCTGGAAAGTTGTGACAAGACAAAACTGCTGAAAACAATGTTAAGATAAGAAGTGTGCAAATACATAAGGCTGGTGTTTTACATGGGTGTCCTCAATCTGCCAAAAGTCAGTGACATGTGGAAAAATCATGAAAAAGTATCTTCCACATCCTCGTTATATGACAAAGTAATGTCCAGACCTAATGTTCCTCATTATAACTTGCAATGAATGACGGGAAGAAAGGCACGGACGATTACGACAGGCTGCACAGGCTCCGCCCCCTCTACACGTCATTCTGCAAACTGCTTGCAAGGCTGTCTACCGCCCTCATCAGAACCTGGCTGTGGATGAGCGTATGGTGGCCACCAAAGCTGAAATTGGACTGGGATTCGATTACCACATTTACTGTGATAACTTCTACTCCAGCCTGGCACTCTTCAACACCTCTGCGACCTTTGCTTCAGAGCCTGTGGGACCTAAATAGGGAGGGCAGAGTGGGAACCCAAACAACCACGGTGAACACTCTGACAATGAAATCGCCATTAAGATCCATATGGTGGATCAGGGATGGGCAGCTCCTGTTTGTGAAGTGGATGGACTAAAGATTATGTAGTGTGCTGCACGGTGCACACGGCATAATCAGTGGAGACAAGGATGAGAGCGACGAAAACCAACGATGGCTTTCAGAGGGTGGCAGTTTCAAGACCTACCGCTGTGGGGGAGTACAAGTGCTTCATGGACTGCATCTCCTCACTAGCCAAATCTGAGCAGTGATGAGAAGGTGCACCTAACGCACCTAATGACCAACCATTGATCCCCATTGTTTGTTTAGGGAACACCTACTTTGAGTTTGTTCTAAATGATTTAGCTTGACTTTTTAATTTTTCTCTTTCTCAAATTTATTCCAGTGTCTTTACCCTCTTTTCATGCTGCAATTTTCCACTACAAGTAGATAAATATGTAAAGCAGAATTTCCTAGTAACAGTCCTGACACATTGCCATGGCAGAATCTTTTTTGAAAACTGAGCTTTTGTAGCTTACCAGAGGGTTCCAATTAAAAAAACACAACCAGATCGGTCCTTCCATGCGTTTCACAAGGACCTACACATTATTTTTTAAACGAGTGCATGCGATTAGAAACGACGGACGGAGTTTTAAGGTTAAAAGAGGCAGCACCCTGCGTGTACAGGTTCCACTTCTCTCCACAGTATTACGTTGAACCAGGAAGCAGTCAACTCAGACACGGAATGGCCCTTAGTGGTTTTTACAAAGAACATAAGTCTGGATGTTTACATTTCATGTTTGTTTGGATTAAGTAGAAGAAAAAAAGGGTAGTTAAAAAAAAATGTATGTTTGAAACAAACGGTCACTTGTGCATTTGTCGTAACTTTGACAGTTACCCAGTTAACTTTCATGCCTGTAAGGGTTAGGATTGCTGCAGTGACACCAACGCAGCTGTATTTTTATAAAACAACCACAGCCAATGGTAAAACTCATAGTAAAATTCATACTTGTTTAACCTATAAGGCTTATGTTGTGCAAGATATTTCTTTTCATCTCCTGAACAAGAAGCAAAATGGGAATTTTTTATAAACAGATCCTGTTAGAGCTGAAGCATTGACATATCTATACTGCATGCTGTTTTCACTTACCTCACATCAGTATGTTACAAAGTGAGGAATATACTGTATATTTTTTTGTTCCCTCTATGACTAAGCATTAGTCATACATCATAAGAGGTCCCTTAATACCAGCCTTTCGTTCAGCATCATCACTGTAAAGGAGGTGTTCAATTTTTAATGACCACAATGGTAACGCACATCTCCAGCCGCTCCCTCTGGCTCCCCACGTGACATGACAACTGTGTAATTATTATCCTGGGCCGCACTGAAATCATCAAATATGAAAGGAGCAAGGGAGAGGGGAAAGTTTTAGATGACAAGGGGGGTGGAGAGGCAGAGGACGAAAAAAGAAAAGGAGTGATGACGATGAGTTATGCGAACCAAGAGTTGAGAGAAGAGAAGATGATTGTGCAGAAGGAGGAAAGTCAGACTCTGAGAAAAGAGAGGAGAGAACAGATTAATGTGGGACGGAGTTAAAAATGAAATTTAAGATAACTTCAGAAAAGTCCTTCTGAATTGAGTGTATTGGAGCCCTAAATGATGTTCATAATGGAATGGGATCTTAGCAGCTTGCAACATACTGCAAACATTCCATGCATAAAGCAGCTGGAGCCACAAATACACAGACCTCCACATAGCCATCACTGGAGAAGAGTCTAGCTGAATCCTTTATCATTCTGGTACAGGGGAAAAATGCTGTGGGTTGTTTGAACCAAACACAATCGTCTGCAGCAATGATGCTCTTGCAAAACAGTAATAAGCACATGGCGGCATGGTAGAAGAAGATTTTCTTCAGTCAGCCAATAGCAGGCTTATACCCACAGCCTACTTCCTGTGAGTCAGACTAGGCTAAGACTAGCTTAGCATAAAGAAAGGAAGGGGAAACGGCTCCTGGCTGGTGAACATAGTGGAGCATTTATCTGTAAGTCAGAGTTGAAGAGGGGTAATATTGACTAATATTCACTACGTCGCTAGAAACATAACCTCAAATGAATGCTATATGTTTCGCTGTACCTGCTGGATGTGTTTGCTTACACACTCACCCCATCAATTTTATAAGGTAATAATATGTCAATGTTGTGTTTAAAGCTGTGGCCACAAAACAGTTAATAAAAGTATAGCCAAACTCACAATTTAAGTTCTAATTAACATATTTTTCTGTTTCTGTTTGAAACCCATGACTTCAGAGACAATTAATAATACATTAACATGGTCTTGGAGAATCATATGGTCAATTTGAGAGGAAAGATTGTGGTGATGGCAACTAGACAGCGGCTGGATTGACTGGACCTTGAAAGCAGCACGTTAGCAGGGCAGAAGCCAGAGGTTTGGTCTTCTGTCTTTGTATGTGTTCAGGCACAGTATTGAGTGCAGGTCACAGGTGTTTTGTAAACGTATGAAGATTTTGAAAGTGCCATTACACGGCCTGCGTTGACAGCTGTATTGATTAAGTCGCAAAGTTAAGTCTGCATTAACGTCTAAAGCTGTACACTCTTTACACAGGCTCCCAGTCTGTTTTAGAATGGATTTTAAATCATGGCCTTTCACCCTGCGATATATCTGACCTTTTAGTACCATAGACACCAGCATGCACTTTGAGATCCTTGTGCAGACCTCAGAGGCACTGAAAAGGGAACATATTGTTTACAGTCAGGGCCCAGAGGCTCTGGAACAGCCTGCCTGAGGAAATCAGGTCGGCTAAGTCAGTGAAGTCCTTTAAATCCCTTCTTAAAACATACAGTATCGCACAAAAGTGAGTTCACCCATCACATTATTGTAAATATCCATCCATCCCCAACCGCTTATCCTGCGTACAGGGTCGCGGGGTATTGTAAATATTTGATTATATATTTTCATGTGACAACACTGAAGAAATGACAATTATAATTTGGACATCTTATCCTAGGGGTGTACTCACTTTTTGTTACCAGTGGTTTAGACATTAATGGCTGTGCGTTGTTTTATTTTGAGGGGACACCAAATTTATAATGTTCACATTGTATCAAAGTGTCATTTCTTCAATGTTGTCACATGAAAAGATATTAGCAAATGTTTATCCATCCAAAGACATGCAGGCTTGGTTAATTGGTGTCTCTAAATTGTCCTTAGATGTGAGTATGTGTGGCCCTGCGATGGACTGGCGACCTGTCCAGGGGTGTACCAAGTATTTTGCCCAATGTCAGCTGGGGTAGGCTCCAGCTGACATTGCGCGACCCTGTACGCAGGATAAGCGGTTGATGATGGATGGATGGCATTTAGCTGATGCTTTTATCCAAAGCATGCCTGTGGAGCAATGAGGAGTTAAGTGTCTTGCTCGGGGACACAATGGTGGATGTGTCACAGTGGGGAGTGCGTCTTATCCACTGCTTCATCACCACCCTACACTTTGTAAGATGTATTTTCAGTGCTCTATAAATAAAGAATATTCTTATTCTTATAATACACACCTAATGTCGTGTAATTTGATTAAGAGTGAAATCACTGACTATGACAAACTGGCTTCCCGTGGGAATCATGGCCCTTGTCTCCTCATTACGCTGTTCCCTCTTTCGTTTTGTGTTGTGTCCTTTTGTTTTTGTTTTGTCTGTACTTATCTTTGTATACACTTCCTCCATAAGTAAATATGAAATGTATTAAGTTTACTGGATTCCAGATTTCAAGCCTGGAGTTGTTCCATAGAGCTTGAAACATGATGCCATGCTGGGATACCCCAGATAACCTTAAACAAAGAGACTTTTTTATTTCTGACAGACTAAATCCTGACGAGATCACAAGCAGTATCCTAAATTACATGAAGCGGATTAGATTTGTTTGCACAGTAAATTCCGCATGCTTTATGCTGAGATCCAAACATGCCTGTTCAAAAGCACTGCGCGCTTATTTCTTTGTTTGCACTGTGATAGACATCAGCGAACAATCCCAACCACCAACAGCAAACACTGTTCCTGTTGAAAATATCAACAGGGAGTATTTGATGGGACAATGTTTTTTGACACGGCATTCTGCGTATCGTGCAAATCTCTGTTTCATGGAAAATTAAACAGCAGTGTTGACGGATATACACATTAAAAAGAGATGAATGCAGCACACGCACCCTTATTCAAACTCCAACAGGAAGACAAACGCAGACACACACCAACACGCACTCATAATCACAGTAACAGGGACAGATGTGTGCTGGCATACAAAACAAACACACCTGAGAGAAATGAAAAGAGCGAATGAGGAGGTGAGAGGAGGGAAAGTGGAAGGAAGGTACAAGAAGAAGCGACACAAGCCAAAAAAAAGGGATTAAAAAGGAGGTAAGGTGGAATAAGGAATGAAGGAAAGCAGGTAGTGGAGAAGGAGAGGAGGCAAGGGAGGAAAGAGTTGAGTAGAGAAGGAAGAGGGGGTAAAATAAGGAGGGAGAAAAGGGAGGAGACGGTTAAGTGGGCTGCTCTACTGCCTCCCAGACATTCAGACAAATAAACAGAGGAAGAAGAGAGTGATGGCTATGGGTTACACACACACAGGGCATGTGGGTGTGTGTCTGTGTGCTAACAATCATGCAACCTGTGGCTTTGACAGAGTGGAACCCTCCCTACATGCTGGTGAACATCTCAGAACACACTCAGACCTCACAGGGAGGGAGCATATTCGTGTTGACACAGGTGATTCTAGACTACTGGTCTGGAGGGACTAGTGAGAGGAGTGTATGCGTTTTGTGTTTGAGCTGGTATGTGTGCGTGTGTCTGTCTGTGTACAATCCCTTTTTTTTTTTTATGTGTGTGTGTGTGTGTGCATTGAGGTTTTAGTGTGTAAAGGAGAAGTTTAAGAATGAATGTCTTTGGGGCATAATATGTGTACAAGCTTGTATTTGTACTACATGAATGTAGAGTCACATATTTAAATTATATACTGTAAAGCTTCAATAAAAAGCCTGGAGCCAATAAGATGCCTGCTCCTTTAACTTACCTAAGACAACAATAGAATGGTCTGTTCCATATATAAATGTATGTCTGTCATCTATACCCAAAACAAAGATAATATAGACCACATGTACTTAAAATTATAGCAAAAAATACGGCCATATCAGGCTATGTATGGCTTGATTTTTTTTTTTGTTGCTATATATAACAATACCAAAAAAACCCACTCTCTTCCCACTAGTGATATCTATCTGGTCAGATAGTCTTGGGCTTTTATAAATATCTGTCTCTGAGATTTGCACCTTTACCCCAATACACTGCAGAGGAACTGGAATTTAGTTTGTGCTGTTCATGACAGAAACATGACATTTAAAGTGTCTTTCTAGATATATAAAGAGGTTTGAAAACCCCAGACATAATTGCTCCATGGCTTTGTCCCTTACCACATCCATATAAAATCTAAATTTAAAGATTCTAAACTTACAATGAATAATCCCAACTCACCAACAATAACTTTAACTTTTACTATATCAAGGCACACCAGCTGTCTCCTATGGCAACTCACCCCGTGAATTTGTGTCACATTGATTTATACTCGCAAAATCACAAGTTTGCCTCTTAGGGCTTTACATACATAAGTTACGGCACCATTTTGAGCTTTCATGTTCAGATAAAAAAATCAATTCTGTTTTATTACTGTATTTTATGACTGCTTCGATTTAAGCACAATTGTGCCTGTCAGAACTCATTTTTTGCAGGACCAAAAACAGAAAAAGAAGCAGAAAGTCTTTACTAGCTACCAGAATGAAAAAAGAGAAATCAGAGGAAAGACCAATGATGATGGTGATGACTATCAGAGCAGAACACTGCATTATTCATCCTGCTCTCTGGGGAGAGAGACAGAAACAGGAGTGATGGAGTGAAAGAAGGTTAAAAAAAAGTAGGTGAGGGAGGAAACCATGAGAAATGAGCCATGAGCACGAAGAGAAGAGGGAACACGGAGAGGAGGAAAGGGAAAAGAGAAAAAGGGAGGAAGTAGAAGATAGATATGTGTGAAGGAAGGAATTGAAAGAATATAAAGGTACTGAAGGACAGCAGGAAGGACAAAGAAAGTTGAGGAGGTAAATGAGGATAGAGAGGAGGCAAAGATGAAGGTAGAAAGTGCTGCATTCATTCCGTCAGTGTTTTTAACCTTGTCGATGGTTGTTCTCTAACTTCAACCACTCTAGTCTCCTAATGTCAATGTCAGTTAATCAAACCTTTATTATAACAGATCCCAGAACAGTTGTATGAATCATTATTGAACATTTTTAAAGGCCTCTCCCACCAGAAAGTGGCAAATTTATCCGCATGTTTGCAAAATATTTGGTTCTAGAAGTTTGGTGACATTGTGCCTTATCACAAGGCTAGTTCGTGAGCTGCTGTAGCTGGCGAGCTAATCGCTAACACGCAATTAAGCCAGCTGTGCTAGCAGTAGTCAGTCGCAATAGTTCTCTGATCCTCTCTCTGTTTTCTCTCTACTCTTCCACAGGCCCGCCATTAGGAATTATGGACAGGGGGAAAACATTTTTCAAATTGACCCCTCATCTACACCCACTCCAACACCACCTTCACCCACCCAGCCTTAGTTCTAATACAAATGAGGGCAATTTCAAAGAAGCTCTCGGGCATTAGCCTTGTAGTGACACAGATGGAGTCCCTAACGACCATTTTCAGTGTTGTACACTCATCCAGGCCATGCTCGCATATATATTGAATTACTCAAAAAAAAGCACAAAGCACAAAAGGTCATTACAGTTGTTTTTTTTATTAGACTATGACCGTTATGTTCCTCCTTTTACCCTGAAACAAGACAAGGACGGGAAAAAATACCCTTCAATGCTTGAGTGATTAGAGAAAAGTAAAATCAAACATTGAAGAAATTACTACAAATCATTAAATCATAACATGGAATTATGAGTGAACAAATAATCATACTTCATCTATCAAATTTAATCTTAAAGACTATATTAATCGAAGTATTGGTCAAATTATGTGCAGAACTGAAATACTGTATAGAGTATATGGCTGTGTCAGCTGTAATTATAAACAGAGGCTTTGTTATGTGTAGCTTATTATACTGTAACCAAATTTGCAGCTGTATCATATGTGCAAACTTCACGCAACCTTCTTGCTATGAGGCGACAGTGCTAACCACTGCACCACTGCTCCGCCACCTTGTTGGTGTTAATGATCTTTATTAATATAAAGGAAACACAAAATTCCGGTGGCAGGTGAGGATTCAAAGTAGAAGAATATAATGCAGTAAAGCTCTCAGGTACTCTGTGTTGCTTTCAGATGTTTCTCCTGTAGAAAACCCTTTAACAACACAAGGTTGTTGTATAATGAAAGAAAAGTTTGTAGTCTCTTCATGCTGCACACACAGAATTTAACAGATTAAAATATTAATATTTGAATACACATTAAATGTGTATAATAGTATTTTCTCACGTAATATCATCTCTGCTGAGTCAGCACACATGTAGGATTTAGTCTTCCCTCTTCTTTTGTCTTTGTTTGGGGATTTGACCTCTTTAAATGTGCAAGTGGCACCTTTTCACCTCAATGATAAATTAATTAATTTCAATTTAGTGATAAACTCCCGGACTTGTGTTTCAGCAGTTTTCCTGCTCATGTTCAAAACTTTCTGCACACATAGACTTTCTTCTCTGACACGTTGAGAAAAAATATTAATGTAATATTACAAGAATAACATCATCATTTCATAATATTTTTAATCAATCTACCTGCCCTGTGCATAAGCCTGTGTTGTTGCTCTGTTGATTTGGCCCCTTCAGATGGTCTGCAGACACAGAAGTGGGACTGTGGTGGGCTAGAGGAGGAACTGGATAAACGACACTTACTGAAAACACTTTTAATCAGACAGAATCTCACCACAAATCCACACACGTTAACATCAACACCTCAGATAATGTGCAGCTCATATTCCCAAACAGAGCTATTGTGTGCCTCAGATGTTAGATTTTTAATGTTGCAAAACTCTTTCAGTTAGTTACAGTTGGATGGTGTTCACTCCCCCCGACTCGTTAGTAATTTTATACATTTGTTGTCACTGTGTGACAAATTAATGTGTAACATGAGAGCGTGTGAAAATTGTCAATTGCCTAACGCTCGATACCTGACAGACTATTCTGCTGTTAGCTCCTCACCTTCGCCTGTCATACATAGGCTACATGGTGCTTCTTAATGCTTTTTTCAATGCATCCCTATGATTTTATTTTTCTCTGTGTGTTTTGGCTTTTCTTTTTTGGGGCCCCTGACAGGCTGCAGTATTCGCTAAAAGCGACTCGCTTTACATTTGCAGGTCCTGCACATCTGAATGGCCAAATACCATTTGGTCGACCATACCATTTTCACAATAACAGCGGGGGGTCGGTTATCAGAAGTGTGAAATATGTTGTAATGATAATGATACTTTTATTTATCATGTACATACATCTAAAAAGTTTTGTTATTCATATGAGACAGTCGGTACAATGTTATATTTCATCCCATTTAAGGGTCAACCATAGACCATGCATGGGCCCCCCTGGGCCGAGGTCAAACTCTCTATGTGGCATTTTGTACACCATGTTCAATAACACGTTATTGAAGAGGGAAAACAAAGCTCTTTGACCTAATAAACTTAACCAAACAGTGAGTTATCTCAGTCACTAACAAAGTTCGCACAGCTGTTTCAAAAGGCATATGTACCATTAATTCCTGTCGCATAACTGTCTTCTAGCTGTTCTTCTTTTGTAGAGGAGTTTACACATAACTGTGTATGGTGCAACACACCTATTTAGCTATGATAGATTCCTCCATTTTGGAAACTTCAGCTCTCTGTTCCCTCAACTCAAGATGATTTTTTTTTTTTTTTTTAAAGTTTAGGGGTCTGTTTTTTCCAAACAGAGTGGAATACAGTACAGCAGACAAGCTGAAAAACATGATCACATTGTGTGCTTTCCCTAGGAAAAAACACATTACATATATAACCAGTAATCATTCAGCAGGTTACCCTGTTTCAGTGCATTAAAGTAGTCACAGAGGGGACTGTACTTCTTTGCAGTACATGTTGGTACAGGAATAATTTCAGGTGTGATAGGTATGACAGTTGTCTTATGAGAAAGTGACGTTTGAATCATTGTGACCACAAAATTTGATCATCCCTAGTAGGTAGATTTTAAAAAAGACAATTGAAATAGAGTGAGTCAATATTGCTTGTTTTTTACAAACACCTTGCTTGTTTTATGTAGGAAATTAATGTAGGCCAAAAAGATTTACTATTACTATGCCTACACATCTTCCAACTTACAAGCTATTGTGAAATTACTGAAATGAGGCCATTTGGTTCTGCAGTCACTTCAGCAGATTTGCATACAAGGCCGCCCTGTTGGTCATGTATGAGTCACTTAAAGACGTTATTTAACGTTTGATGGCTGTCTGACAGAGAAGGGATGTACAGCGCATAAAGGGAGTGACAGAGGAGTAACAGTCTGGATAATAATAATGCAACAGGAGCTTTTTCTTGATTGAGTATGTATGTGGTCTCTTGGATTCATTTTCAAAAGTTCTGTTTCTTTGAGGATTCAATTTATTATTTAGCAATTAATAAAAGGAATAAGTATGAAGACATTGATGTGATGACTATGACTATTTGATTTTTGCACATATAAAGGATTACAATATATAAACCCATGAAGTCACATTAGTGTAACTAAATTACAATTAAATTTGGGTGCTAAGTTTACAGAGAAAAACTCAAGCTAAATCCCACAGATGGCCTCTGTGCACAAATGCACCAGTGTGTAATTAATTAGCCAACGTTAATACACTTTTTTGAATTTTTCAAGAGTCAAGCGCTTCAAACCACTGAAAACCACCCCCTTAACTTGATAATGTGGATAGAGCTCACCTTTTTACTGCATGCTTATTGAACTTCTACTGTAGTGGTTTCTAAGTGGCATTTCCTATTATGTGTAATCAAGCGCTACGGCCCGGTCAGGCCAACATTTGAAACAGAGCAATTTCACAGAGAAATCAAACAGTTTTAATGGAATCACCATGATTAGTTCAACATTGGTGAACTTTGACCTACAAATTTGTGTTGTTGTTGCCTAAAATAAAATTATCTTGACTTGACCAATAGCAAGCTCTCTTGGTAGTTCTGACTTTATACAGTTATGGACGGACCAAAGGAGCTTTTGTAGCTTTTGTAGCTCTGTTTCACTGTACACTTTTATCAAACCCTCGTCTGTCAAAGTATAAACTGTTTCACAAAAGATGAATGGTTCGCAGACAGTTATGGAGTCAGGAGTCAAAAAGTTACACACTTGTCTTTTTAATAAACTGTGTTAACTGATTTTCCTGTTGGCAACACGTGAGCTGAATGTGACTGAGCTTACAGTTGCAAGATCAAACAACCCCAAGAACAAAATGCCAGGGGGGATATTCATAATGTGAAACCATATAATTGCCAGAGATGTTCGGATGAGTTTCCTTCTGTCACTCTCTGGTGTGACCAAGCCTTTCGTCATCAGAAATGTTTTGATAACTGGCTTGTAATGAGACATTTATCTGTTTAACAGCCAAATATGCTACCACTGTCTGACATAAAAGAGTGAAAATGACACTTTGACATGCAAAAACACTCCCAACCAAGAAGTGTGAATGACTAATAAAGTCATAAATAAAGTCAAGCCCCAGAGTGTGGGCATACTGGGCCACAACTTATATATATCTGAAAAAGGGCATTGCTAAAGGAGTGTTGGTGCTTAGCAAACCTTCCCAGCGTAAATAAAGGTTAATTTAATTTAGTAAGACATGCTAACACACACAGCACACCAAAGGTGAAACCACCATGAGGTCCAGTAATTACAACTGTATGTATATTGTGCTGGACAGACATTTTGTGCGTCGATAATTTGGCACAATGTGTTTGGTAGTAAAATATATATTGCACAGTGCACTCTGTACACTAGTGTCACCCAGTTCGTACTAGGAGAGGATCTTAGCAGGAATAAGCAAAACATTTATGAATTAGAAAGCCTGGTACAATTTACGTAATTGAATTGAGTTAATTTATTTCACATGTGTAGGACAACAAGTCTTTCAATCTCCAAAAGTGTCAAGACCGTACAATGATTCCAACACACATAATTAGGAACAAAGTGAGCAAAGAGTTGGTTATAATTTCATGTTCTTTGCTAAAAAAGTCAAACCTGTTTTGCAAATTGTTTTCCTAAATAACTAAAAAATGAAAAGAAGTGACAGCCTTAAGTCCTGAGTTTATTTTTAAATTCAAATATATATTCAACTATATTGTCACACTGAAAGCATCCTAAATAATACCTGCAGTTGTTAAAAAAACAACCCTTTGATCTGGAATTCTTGAGATTTAAAGATTTATCACAAAGAAACATGCCTGTTCAAGTTCTTTAATTCCACAAAACAACCTTAACTTGAAAGTATTTTAAATGTTTAGGAATTTAGAGCACGATAAATGCCTTAAGGTGATTTAAAAAAAACTTGTGTGCACTTATTTTATAACAAGCAACCAGTATAAATGAGGACACCATTCAGAACTAATCAGAAAGATCTTACAAGATTTCCCTTTTAATCAGAATTGATGAAAAAATGCGATTATAAAGCCGGGAAAGAGGATAATTTCTTTTCTGATTGTTCTACAAAGGCAAAAGCTGAGAGTTGCCAACTTACATTCACTTACAACCTAACTAGACGAATATTTACATATGTAAATGTAATTAAATTAATGCAAAAACAATGTAATTACTGTCCAACGGAGATGTAATGTCTTCAGTTTGCCTTCTGTTTCGTTCTTCTGTTTTTGGTGGTTTTAGTAAATGTGCATGAAAAACAAACCATCAGTCAAGGCTTTCAGTCATTCATGATACGCTACAACATTTGTAACTCTGCATGTCAGGGGCAACAAAAGAAAGTGAATAGAAAGTGAAAAGAGCTTTCCTTCAGCTCGACCTCTCTATTTGTCGAGTCAGACAAGTTGGTCTAAGACCAACAGCAGCAGACTTGAAGAAAAAAAGCTTTGCTTCAGAGAATCAACGGGACTCCAGTGGGCTTTGTTGTGTGGCAATATCTGTTTACCTATTTTACAGCGGAATGTGTGTGAGAGCGGGAGGAATGTACAGTATGTTTGTCTGTGTCCTGCATGTCAACACTCACATTTTGTGAGTTGTTTTTGAAATTATAGTGCTCTGTTCCTCACAAGCTGGTCTACATCCTGTCTGACAGATGCTGAATTTAAAGTATTGATAAACAGCAGTTATGTGTAGTAGGAAATTTCCCCAAAGCGTTTTTTAGAGGACACTGCCTCACCGGAAATAAAAATGATTTAATACGTTCACTTTATAGTAATTAAACTGAACAGAACATCAAAATGTTGGGTAAAATGAAAATGATATGAGTTTTACTGTTAGTTTGATAATCACAAGCTGCACACATCATGCACATCATGTTAAAAGTTCAGTTCTGGAAACATTTGCCAAAAATTAAAAAAAATTTTAAAAAATTAAAAACTCAGTTCTCTTGGCACACTGGTAATACCCATAATCATTGTGTTTTTTAAGAGACATGGGCATCCTTTGTCTTTAAATGGTTCATTTAAAGCTCTAAAAATACATTCGAATTTCTGTAGCTAAATACAATGATCAAGTTTTTAGACATCACGGTGGTTTTAAGGTATTCCCACAACTGGCTTTTTTTGTTGTTGTTATTCCTGGTTGTTGTTATTCTCTCTTTTTATTTTCAGTTTTATTTGGATTGTGTACCTTTACTATTTTGGATACAAGAACACCCAGCAACAATACATGTTTCTTCCCATCCTGCTGCATTGTTGTCACAGTGATACGCTGTCTGAGCCTTGTTCATACACGAGTTCTTGTAAAAAAAAAAAAAAAAAAGAAATGCTAAAAATCCAGCCATGTGTACACATTGCCAAGAAATTAGGGTTTCTCCAGCAGGCACCTGGCTGTGTTAACCACGTTTTTCAAAATCCCTTACCCTATTTACAGAAACCAGGTTTCGCTTTTCATGACATTTAAGACATCAACTTACTGCAGAAAGCCGACAATAACCCAATTACTTATTGAATGTAGGCACAGCTAGTTAAAACTGGGACATAAGGATTTGAACCACCTTGTACCACCTGTGCTAGGATTTAAATATACATGTAACAGATCTGTTATGACTTAGAAGGCAACCTTATTGAGGCCATGATTCAACTTGGACTTGGGTCAACAGGTTGTCCTTAAAGAAAATATTTTGTCCCTTAAGGCAGAATGTAAAATCTTCTTCTCACTTCTTTTTGTTTTTATTGTTCGCTCACTAACACATATTTCTGACATTCTAAAGTCTAACTTGCTTCATGAGCTATCCAAAAAAAAAAAAGTATGAGCAAGAAAAAACTGAGATCTTAAATTAGGATAAAGGTCACACCAGCCTTTACAACAGCAAAATGTCCAGTTAATTCAAAGGGAATCGCTTAAATTAATGCATTGGTTACTCAGTGGATGTCATCGCTTTCTCACAGCCCCTGAGAAGTGTGGTGTCTTTTAAGGTCTTCAAATGTTTGTGTGAATGTAAAAAAGTAGAACAGAAGTGTCGTCCAAGAAGCATTATTTTTTCCATAAATATTCAGTGAGCTCTGAATTCACAAAGATGGTGAGAGTCGATGACAAGATAATAAATTAAACTTAATCTAGTAATGAAATTATCAAGTGCTTGGAAATCTCAACCACATTAAATCTTGTCAAAACACCTCTTCTAATTTTAATGGCTTGGTGTGTTTGGGATAGAAGTACCCGGCTGGGTTTCCCAGTGTGTTTGTCTTTTGTGCTCTGCCCAACGCGGTTTCAGTGTTTACAGTGTGTAGTTATTTTCCTTCTTTGGAAAATGGCTTGCACTTAAGGAGATATGGTAGATTTCAGTCAGCATCTGCAGAAAATTAAAGCAGTTAAAACAGACCATTATGGATGAATATCCATCATTGGGGTGTTATGGAATTTGAATGTGGTGGGTGGACCAGAACTACAGGAAAAAAACATGGAAGAGGTTTTTGCTCCAAGAAAAAGTAGATTAAACCATGGTTGTACTGACAAACCCACACCTTGAAAAGATGCTGTCACATTTTGTTCCAACAAGTCTTTCAAAAAAACAACAAAATGTTTGTCAGCCTCCGAAAAGGATGCATTTGCCAGTGCCTTCCAAAACAGGATAAAATGATGAAATGAAAAAATGACTACTAAGGTCAACAAGTCTTCCAAATTAAAAAAGAAAATATATCATTTGTAACTGCCCTCTTGACATATAGGTTACAAAATTAACCATGTAGTTAAGGTTAGGGAACGATTGTGGCCATACTAAGAAAAATCTGATTGCTGACTGTCAGTAGGAAAACAACTGCGACCTCCAGCTGGAGGGCTGGGGAGGATTTAGACAAGCACATGATGCTCTAGCTTGTGGCCAGCATTTTGGTGGCCGCACACTAGGGGAGAATTAGGCCGATTTTGGGTCTGATTCGCCCCTCGGGGTGTTCCCGATCCAAGGCTGGTCGGATAATCGAATGATCCTGTAGTGTGAGGGGTTTACAGATATAATCTTAAGCTAATTACCGACAGGATCGGAGGCTCCCTGATTTCGAAATCAGGGAAGCTTCTGATCAGAAATCTGTAACAACCATTGAGGGCGAGCTTACCAAGAAGCATCACCAATGAGTTGTGTATTTGCTCGCGCTGTAAAATAGTATAAACCATTTTGATTCCCTTTTGTCAGCCATAAATTAATCCACAGTTTTAGTCACTTTTTTTTATTTTTCTGTGCAAAACACAGCACACTCAAACTATCTGATCACGTTTGTGTATTTCTGAAGTCATGTTGAATCAAGCGAGTTTATGTGAAATCCCAAGTGCCCAGAATCACCACTCTGAAATTGTTAAGTAAATGCTAAGTGTGTCTTTCTATGCCTTGACTGAATCATCAGGTGTGTGTGTTCTTATGATTAAAATATTAAAAACTGGTTAATTCTGTTGTCATGTCTAAAGGTATGCCATGCTTTTAAATCAGTTAAGATTAAAAACTCATCTTGTGTGCACCAGGCATAGCATTTAATTTTCTATTAAAAATAAGATTATATGAAAAAAGGTCATATGGTTGCATCCATTTTGCTCATAATGCCTACTTGCCACACGCTGCATCATGGGTCTGTCCGAACAATAAATGGCAGCACAGAAATAGAAACAAGCCACACCGCCATCATTCCTTCACACAACTTGACACAATATGGGCATGAGATAGTTTACCTTAACTTACACATCTTTTTCTTTTTACGAGTTACTTAACTCCCAGCCCTCTTCTCCCCTTACTGCATTCTTATGTGTGTGGGTGTGTGTGACAGTGATCCGTGGCCTGGAGCCGAAAAGGACGGGAGGAGAATGGGAGGAGCAAGAAAGAAGGGAGGAAGACGCACCAGAATGAAGGTGGAAAGCGAAGAGATACAAAGAAGAGAGAGGGAAAGAGATGTGAGGAGGAAAAGTGAGGTGGAAAAAAGAAAAGGCGAACAGGGAAAACAGGTGAGACAAGGACAGAGAGAGAGAGAGAGAGAGAGAGAGAGAGAGAGGAGAGAGGAGGAGAAAGGCTTTTACTCCTGTCTGGATCAGATTTCTAACCTGTTTCATGGGTCATTGCTTAGCTTTTTATCCCACTATCACACACATGCATACACAAGAAAAACACACACATGAAACAGTGCTCATGTTCACAAACAAGTTTAATAGGAAACTCAGATGATCCATGTAAATGTAAATTCACATAGCTGAAAAAAGGAAAAAGATGAAGAAGAAAAAGATCATGAATAAGCTTTAGGAATATTTATATATATACAATATATTTTAAGTAAGGGAAAAAGGATTAACAAAAGAAAACAACAACAATTAAAATGTATTTTTAAAAAGATTGGGAACAATCACACTACAGAGCTGTTCAGTAGAAGTTTTCCCAGTGAGAAGTTAGTGACGTTTCCCTCGGGGGGGCCTCTCGATTCCCGGGCTCGGTTGTTGGCTCAGTCTCATATTTACACTCTTTTCCGACACACACACTGTCACTCACACGCTGTCTTTATCTCTCTACATGAAGAACATTTAATCTGTGAGGAAAAACCTTAAGACCCACTACCACTCACACCCACTCATATGATGCTCTCAGAGAATTCTTCCACCCCTGTAGGGGTTTTCTGGCTTACAGGTCTGCATGTCACATAGTGTCTCCACTTTCTCTCTTGAACAACATACCTATAGCATTTCAGTTCAGCTGTTAATATAGCTGAGTTAAAAGGGCAGCGTCTGATGGACTTACAAGCTCTGACTAGAATGGCCTCGAGCAGCCATGACACGGCGTAGCGGGACTCAGTGGACGGGTTATGGAGTGAAACGATGAGGCTTCCAGTAGGGCTGGTCCGAATACCATTTTTTGAGCTTCGAAGCTTCGATAGTAATGAACATCGATTATTCGAAGCTTCGAAAAATCAATTTGTATCATTTATATTTAAATTTTCGAAGCTGCACAATCTCTTTAGGCTGCCTGTCCGTTTGTGTTAAAAAGGCCATCTGTTGCTGGGAGGCTGTAGGGCATGAATATACAGTCACTGGCCAGTAGGGGGCTCACACGCTCTATTCTGCCCAGCAACACGAAAAGTGAGAGGCTTGTCTGCAGCGCGGAGAATACGGAGAAACTTCACACCGCTGTTAGGTGTTAGTCTTGGTTCGGAGTGATTTGTGCGTTCATAAAAACGTAAGTTTCTGTTTTGTTGCTGTATTTACTTAGCCTGTTTCTTGGGCATTTTTAAGTCATGTATAATCTGTAGCAGACAAGCTGAATGAGAAGTTTGCCATCATTGAAGTAGAAAGTACGCATTACATACGATAGGATTACACAGTGTTTCTTTTGTCTTTAGATGTTATGCTTTAAAGATAATTATTATTATTTACATATTATTTGTATTCTGTTTATGGTTTCAGAAACCACAAATCTCCTCAATGCCAATTGATAAGACTGTAATTATGCACCTTAAGGAGAAAATAAAGGAAACGCTCATTGCAACAAAGCCTGGTTATTGGAGCCGCTCTCTGTAAAGGCAAACCCAGAGTCCTGACCCGACTCTCCACAGCGATTTGAATTATCCACCACAACACATTTTTCAGTTTGCATTTTGATTATTTCCAGAAACCGTTCATCCAAACGGTTTGGGGCATGAGACGTGACGTCGCAGTAAAATCTCAAAGTCTCCTATATTTCGCAATAGATTGATTTAGATTGATAATAAGGGTAAAAAACGCGTAAAAGGGACAATCCATTTTGTTTCTATTATTCTATTTTCCACAATGCAGCTTAACCCAAAATACAAGCTCAGGCATGCACTTCTGTCTGTCCATACAAACTCCGTTCTGCGCTCTTTTGAATACTCCCGTTGCAGGAACACTTTCAGTAGTCCAAGAAGTAATATATATTTATTAAGTAACTATAACGAAGCTATATGTTAAGTATTATTTCACCAGATTTTATAGTGTAAAACATATATGCACGCTGTGCAAAAAAAAAACAAAAAAAACAAACAAAACCGAATGTCGAATGTCACATTTTCAAATCGAATACCAGCCCACCGAACGAATATTCGAATATTCGAATATTCTAGTCCAGCCCTAGCTTCCAGATGTTTTAAGGGTACTTGAAACGAGACACTGTTCGAGGGTACCATTCATTGCATATGTAGCTAATAGGCAGGCGTAGTACAAATCAAGATGATGCTGTCCAGTACAGTTCTGTATTATTCATATAATATATTGAATGTTGTTCTTATTAATGGTATTTGCCATGTTATTTGGCAGCACTGTGTAAGAGTATTAAGGAGTATATCAGTACAGTATATCCTGTGTATAGCTATATGGGGAAATTATGTAAATAATGCTGTTCTGTAGAGTAAGGCTGCAGTGTTAACGGTATAATTGATTCATTCATGCTCTTTATTTCTGTGGTCATAAACCACAAAATTGAAACTGCCTGTCTGAACGTTTTAATGTTGCACAGTGAGTGAAGTTTGCAATGACATTTACTTAAGACAAATCCATCTCACTCTCTCACTGATCAGCAAGCTGGTTAGTAGTAGTCATAAACCAGCAAGACTTGCAAGAGGTGATACTTCTGCCTGAGTAAAAACATGCGGAGGACTTACAGGCTGCCTAAGCAAAGGTTCAGTTGTATTTTTAAAGATCTTTTAAAGAAATTGCTTTCACGCACAGAACAAAGCATCAAAAGGATTTCATTGTGTCTTGTGGCTGTAGATGTAAACATTTCTCAGTAAATTGAGTTATTCTTTCAAATGAAATGTCTGTAAACTGATAACTCGACAGTCATCAGAGGACAGGATGAGATTATTAATACCACCAGGAGCTCTCCATCTACATCTTCTCTGTTTTCATGACCCTTTTCTGTGCATGTTTTGTAGGAATAAAGTCCATGTATAGCCACTAAAAGTTCAAGGTAAAACAAGTTAATAAAGCATAAAGTGAGACCACTAACCACAGAACTGGAAATTACGGCAACAATGGGGATTCTTTCAGAAAAAAAAATGCTTTTGTTAAAAGGGCATTGATTTGGAGACTGTTTAATTTATGCTCATCTCAAATGACTGTTCACCTAGATGAGTGACATCTGCTGGAGGCACAAACCGTCAGAGCGCAGGAGGGCAGCGCCTCCTTCCTTGTGGAGTAGGGTGAAGAAAAGTGAGGATGTGCTTTGTCTCACTTAACATTATCCCTCCCTCTCTCTCTCTCTCTCACTCATTTACATACACACACATACACAGACCATCTGTTGTAAGGGCAATACCACGCACCGCTGACCTAAAGCGTGGGACCATGTAGCAGGACACAGAAATGGGAGAAGAGAGAAAGGGGGAAGGAGGGAAGGGGGGAGACGAGGAGGGAGAGGAAGAGGAGAGGACGGGAGGGAAGTAGGGAAAGGGAGGAGAGGACATGGGGAGGGAAAGAGAAGGGTAATTCAAGGACGCAGGTATAGTTTACCTGTCGTGGCAGCCAGACGGCAGGAGAGCTGCTGCATTAGATCACTCTGCCAGATAGGAGAGAGCGTTTGTGTGTATGTGTGTGTGTGTGTGTGTGTGTGTGTGTGTGTGTGTGTGTGTGTGTGTGTGTGTGTGTGTGTGTAAGAGAGTGTACAAGAGAGTTGTTGGGTTAGATTCCCCAGTCAGATAAGTTTGCAGTTCCCATATGGGAGTATGAAGGTAACAGGTAACACTAGAATAAGTGGTCCTCCTGGAATAAATAAAGGCTTTTCTTCAATGAAAAGGGAAGGGGAATTGGGAATGACAATTGAAACGTTTATAGAGCTGAGGTGGATGCTGAGCTAGCCTCTAGTTTTAGGGGTTAGGGAGTTTAAGTAACAAAGAACTAAGACAAGCATATTTCATTTTAGAGGTGGTGTCCTTGTATGTATGTATTACGATTCAGAGAGCTGCGATGCGATTATGAAACAATTGTTGATGTATCTTGATGCATATTTTTTTTCTATACAGGATCTATGGATAATTACTAAGCATTAAAATCCCAAAGAAACATCTCCTAATTAGCTTAAAAGGACTAGTTTGAATCCCTAATTTACTCTGTTAATCTCAGCTCCATGGTCCCTCATTTCTTTAACAACCTGCTGTCAGACTCCTCTGAAAACTGAAAAATAATTATCAGGATGTACAGGATGTGTACAGGACAGAGCTGTACACCCGTTTAGTCTAAGCTTGTACCTGATGTTCTCCACCCTTGACAAGTAGGTAAGTTAGTAATGACATACAGCTGAGCTAAGATTACTTTGTTACTAATTTTAGTAACATTAACAGCCAAAAACGGGCTGTCCAGGGAGATGTTAGTTAACGCTAACAGCCTTCACTTTTTCAGCAGCTGGGGAAACTACAGACTTTTACTGACAGACACCCAGTGACCTACACTGCACGTTTACTACCAGACTGAAACTTACTGCTAATATATTTCTCTGCTAACTATCACCGTCATGTTCTGCCACTCGCTCTCTCTCTCATTTGCTGGGCCTCACACACACGGAGAGCTGCCAGGCGTTGAGTGTCAACATGCTTGCACAGTGTGCGAGTTAAAATCATTACTTGAGCATTGATATTAATGATTGTGTGACATTTAAGCAGGGTGGTTATTCGTTCCGCAGCAGTGGTGTGCCGAATACAGGGTGAACACTGGTCTCTCTGTTATGTGCACACCACAGATGGTCAGAGGCTGAGCTGAACACAGGCACACTCCCACAGACACATCCTTTGCGAGCTAGCTTACAGCTGATGTCCATAAGGTTGATAAGCTGTTTGCCGTGAGTAAACATTTAACGGACCAGCGGTCAAATTAACGGCAAAGACAGCAGCAATATGCTTTCTGCCTGAACACACCAGGGTTGGAAACTAATTTTTTGGCTCACCTGCCAAGGTGGCAATATATCTTTTACTGGCCAAAATAATAAATTGCCTTTTGTGTCACATATATATATGTTTCTGTACTGTTAATTAAGATAATAAAGTGTGATAGGCAGGCTTTTGGCCTAGTGAGGCCGTGGTCTGCCATAGCCTCTCGGTGAAACTCCACCCACCTGGCTCTCTAGAAGCAGGCACACACCTGTTCCCACTTTAGGAGCTGACTTATAGAGAGAGCACTCAGCATTGCTTTGTAGCCATTGTGGTCCAGTGCAGCTAGAGAGCAGGTATGTTTGGTGTGTTGTGTGTCAATGTTTTTAACTTGTGAACATGTTTTAATTTGTTTTGATCATAGGCATTTTAAGTCACCTGTTGGCCAGACCTTATCAGCTGATTAACTGGTCGTGTTAAAGGCTCACCACAGAGAAGGAAGAGAAGTGGGTAACTTTGAGGTAAAGAGATGTTGTCTAGTAGAGTCATGTAAGTTCACTAGTTTGGCTGCCTCTTGATAACCTGATTAACATTGCAGAGGGCTTAAACAGCTGATCCATAAGCGGAAAGTCTGAGCTGGGTGACTATTTTCTACATTGCATGAGGGTTGTCTAGCCACTGCTGTTTTGCCTGCCTCATCGACTGCTGTTATTTGTGTTTTTAATTTATAGGTTTATTTTATGAGAATCGTTACAGGTGATTGGGCTTCTGTTAATGTGGTTGCCAACTGCTAGGGGTGGTGCAGTTGTCCCTGTTTTTTTTAGCTGTATGATTTTTTCCACAGCTTGTCAGCAGTTTTTCCCCCTTTAAGCATTCTGCTGGACGGACAGGGTGGTGGAGCGTGAGAGCCCCTTTCCCCCTCGATGCATGTGGTGGTGGGTATGACAACGGTGTGTGCATGCTGTCCTTAGTTTTGTGGTGTGACGTGTGTGTGTTTTGCTGTGTATAGGTGGCGGCACACCAGTGTGAGTGGTGGCGTCAAGGCACCTGGGTGGCCCACAGGTAACTCCCCGGCCCCTCTCCTGGGCAGGTCTGGCCCTTGCAGATGCTGATGTGTTTTTATCCCGTAGCCCCTCTGGCAGTATCGGCATCCACATCTTAATTGTTTTTATTATTGTGATCGTGCAACGAGTGTAATTGCCCAGAGCCTGGTCCCCTTTTTAAAATTGTATAAATAAACTTTCCTTCCGGTTGGAACTCATGTCTCTGTATTTCATTGATTGTGGGAAACCCATGTCAATTGGTAACTGACTATTTGGGGATTTGAACCCCTCACCATTTGACTCGGTTACAAAAGAATTATGTCAAATACAAACGATCTTCTTCCCAAATCATTCCTGCATCTCTTTTCTGTAAAATTGTCTCATGAATTTTTTTAAAATGATAAAGAGTGTTTGTTGTGTGTCTTGTTTGACAGTGCTCTGTTTGTTGTCCCAAAACAAGTCAGTAAGAAGAATCAGGTGACCAATTTATACAGTGCAGATGTTAATCTTAATGCTCTTCCCACACTTTTTGTCCATATGCATTATTTCCCAAAAATGACATGATCTGGCAATTGTGAAGAAGATGATGCTGCGGGATTTCAACCATTGGTCGTGTACAAATGGGTCACCACTTAAACACAACACCAGTTTTAGATTACATATGGACTACAGCTTGTGTGTTTATGAAAACAGGATTTTTAGTGGGACAGCTCAGGGAGGAATCATCATTTGGTAAGGAATAGACAATTGAGTGCAGGGATCGTATTCTTAAAAAAATCTGTGGTGGTTTGATAGGTTGGAGATTTATGTGTGATCCTATAATGTTTTCTTACTTTTTTCAGAAGAAATGTGACTGGGGTCAGATAGAAGACACACGTCAAAAGACTAGATGAACTGCATGTTAAGATTACAATCTCACGGTAAAAATTTGTGCTAACTTCCACATTTATTGTGTGGATATTGGACCTCCAGCTGTAAACGTTTGTCACTGGGCTTCAGTTCTCTCAACACTTTAATCTGATATTTTCGATAACAAAGTCATGGCAGAATGAGGAAAGGTTTGTTAAGGTTAGTTTCACTGCTTCGCTGATCTAAGTGCTTGACAGGACTTGAGCCAAGGCTGATAACAGAAAGCAGTAGGGCTGTACCAAATACCATTTTCGGGGCTGCAAAGCTTCAGTGAGAATTACTGTGGACTATTCAAAAGCTTTGATGGATGGGCTTTTTATGGGCTTAGGGAAAGTTGATACTCTTCTTCCCTTTCATGTCAGGGCCAAACGTGCCGAAGTTTACCCCAGCTAATACCAATAATACTACTATGGATATTGTGGATAATCACCAACACATAAAGATAACAGGTTGTATAGATTTGACGTTATGTTGATCCTCTCCATAGCTACAAATATTTTCCTTGACCCTCCCTGAGTGACTTGGGGAAAATGCAGGGACCTCCCTCCACAACATGGTATCATGGAACGGCGTGCTATGTCAACACACTTTAAAGTTATCACGTGTCATTTCATGCCGTTTAGACGGCATTGACTTGTATTGTGCAGAAACGGCGTGTCAAGCTGTTCAGTAACGTAGCGTAGTAGCTAATGCTAACGCTATGTAGCTAACTTTAGCAACGACGTATCATGGCAACTCCTGGGGTGGTGAGGCAATAGATAAGACACATGCCTTTGATGTGAGAAACCCAGGTTCAATCCTCAACTGTGACCCATCCACCACTGTGTTCCTGAGCAAGACACTTAATGGTTGCTGCAGAGGCGTGCAACCTCTGACATATATAGCAATTGTAAGTCACTTTGGATAAAAGCATCAGCTAAATGTAACTTACATTATGTAACATAACATAGTAGCTAACACTAACGCTATGTAGCTAACGTTAGCAACCACGTAGCATAGTAACTTACGTAACGTAACATAAATAAAAACCAAAAACTATTGTTGTGTAATTATTGTTTCACTCGGGAACTTAATGCTGGTCTCCTGGGTCAGGGACCAACTCACTATCCACCCGACCACCCTCCACCACCTTAGTGTCGGACTTTCATGGCTATTTATATCCCCCACACACTGATTTTTACCTGTTACAGTAGGGATAAAATGGCCCGCTGTTTCTGAACAATAAAAGTTAGTGCAGTCTAAATGGCGTGAAATGACATGCAAAATGCAAAAAATGCATTGGAATATTATTCATATGCCTTTTAATAATACCAGACTTCCCTCCAGTATATATAACAATATTTTATTATATTTTCACCATATAGGTAGGTAGTGTTGGAGAGGTTAAAAAGCAAAGGCTGACTTTTTCTAGTCACTATGTTTAATAGCGAACTGTGACTCTTAAATCTTGGCCCTCTGACCCCCCTTCCTTCGTCAGTCGAAAAGCAAACTACCAGCCAACACTAACTTACTCCAGCCAATGCAATGAGCAAACAGCACAGAGGGAGTGAGATTTATCATCAAAACAAACAGCTAAGTTCTCAAGCAAAATGCAAATCCTCCTACAAGTAATTACATCATCACACAACATATGGGTGCGTGACTGCCATCCCTCCTACCACACAAAACACACATCACAGCACTCCACACAGCCAACATTAGCAACATGTGCATTTTAATGACCATTTTCCCAAAAAACTCCTGCAGCGGACAGAATAATAGTTGGCATAACAGACGAAAAATTAAATTAGAACATGATTATTTTTTACATATTATTTTTTAGTTAATATAATAATACTGTATAATATATATAATAGACCCTCATGCATCCCCTGGTGGCGTGCGTGCATTCACATTACAAATTTTTACGGCACCCTGATTGCTGCTGATTCCTTAGGTCTCTGGCTGCATTTAGTATTCTCACCTACCAGTAGCCTCTCTTCCAAGCAGGTCAGAAGCTTTTAAGCTCTCTGAGGAGGCATAGCTGGTATCTGAATGTGATTTTCTACTGCAAAGCAGCATTGTTGCTACCAATCTATCATACACATTTATCATAGATTTGACAGCATGATGAACAAACTGTATTGTTTGGCTCCAGTGTTCTCTATGGAGCAGGACACCTTGCATGGTAACTGTGCCATCATTCAGCACTAGAAGTCGCTCACCTGTATGCTGCTTGAACTGAACAGCACCACAAGTATGCCTTATTCTTTGTCTAACAAAACATCCCAATACCATATTCTTGGTAGAAGTATGAGAATAGTTCAAAGGCATATTCATAGTCCAGTCATCCAGTCTTTTGTTGACTTCATTACATTGAGGAACTATGTGTGGCATTAGCTAAAATGCTGCAAGGACTCCCTGAAATTCTGGTGAAGCGTGCTGTCTATCCTAGTTTTAGACCTTCTCTCAGAAACGCCATGATACTTGATAAAACAGATGGAGCTCAGGGATCACCACACCGGACTCACATACAGTAGTAAAACGCGTATTTTGAAAAGAATAAATTTATTTAAAATAAACTCAAAATATAACCATTTACTGTAATTGTGTGGACAGTCTTTGTGCCTTTAGTCTTGTTCCTGTACATTGATACAAATGACTGTTGTCATTGGAAATTTCTGAAAAGATTGCCCAGTCGTAAACCTAGGTGCAGGTATGGCAGAGTATACAACTGAAATTGGGATTGTACTGTGATGTTTCAGCTGTTGAATTCAAAATGTTATTGTACCGTCTCAGGAAATTAAGTTTTGAAATCAGGCTAAAATCACACAAAGAAACAATAAACTGCACCTAGAGTAGGACAGACTGTCAGTAGTGCAATTTATAACGTAGCAATTCTACATACACATGTATACATACACACACACTATAAAGAGAAAAAAACTGGCTTGTTTCAATTTATAATAGAATCTTAAAATATTGTTACATTGGCTATGATAAAACAAAATCTTTTGGTTAAATTTGGCATTTAAAAAACCCAAAATTACACTATTAACAGGTGCATTCATTGTCATTTCCTGTTTCTTTGCCTGATCTTTATATTCTGTTGAATAAAACATCCATGGCAGCAGAGAGTCCAGCTTGTAAACTTAAGGAAGCATAGAACTATAAAACCTTCCCACTGTGTTTACTATTACCATAATCATACAGCAGCATGCTTTCATACAAAGACACCGGGTCTGATTAAGCAACATGCCATAAAGTGCACGCTGAGAACGGGGGGAAACATACAATGGAGAGGAAAAGGGTGTTCCCTGTTGAGAATTATGTGGGAATTTAGAGTGACAAAACAGTAGGCAATCAACAGTAGAGGTAAATGCAGACAGGAAGGGTGTAATGCATGAGGACAAAGTATGTTGTATAGCCTCGGCCCTTGAGGACAGACAGGGAAGAATTTATAAAATGTTCTCACCCACCAATATGATGTGGTTTTTTTATTACCTATGCTGTATCGTGCAGGACAGCAGTTTTCACTGGCTTCTGCGTTGGTCCGTACCTCAACATCTGACCCCAAAGCTAAAAACAAAAAGAGAAACAGATTCTATAGCTCCATGAGAATTAAAGGTGGGGTATTGGGAAACCTGTTGATCAAACCGTGTTCTTTTCAACAACAGGTTATTTAAAAAAAATGATTCTCATTTTCCTAAAATAGATTTTAGATAGAGGTCCACAGTTTGAAAGCATTCACATACCTTCAAAATGTCCTCCCACGGTGACAGGAAAGCCACTCTGCATTAACTACTTGTCCATAAAGCACCTGTTGTTTTGTCCCATTGGCTTCACGAGTCACCCCAGGGTGAGTGATGCTGGCCATCTGGGGTCTGTGGCTGGGTGGGGCATCACCCTGAGGGGAGCATGACAGTGTGATGTGCTCCCATTGTGTTAAAAAGCCTTTAATAATGTTGCTCATTTAACATGTATGTCGGTTAACCATAGTGAAAAAACACAATAGTAACAGAAGAATAAGAATCAACCCTATGTACACCAAAGATGTACTAAGCGAAGCTTCCATGCCTTTGGGTGAATGTTTCCTATGGTAGTGGCTGACTGACATCTGAGATCAGGCATTGTGAAATGTCAGGCTGTGAAGTCAATAAATGTTGATGTTTTCATTTTTTCAACAAGGCCACAATGTGTGGACTATCAACATTTTACAATTGATTGATCATGCTATTAAGTTTGTATTCCTCTAGAAGAGTGAAAGCTAGGAACCTAGGCGGAGCTTCTACTCAGAATGTCGAAGCTAATTGGACCAGCTTGCTAACATTTGTACTGATGCTCACAAGGTGTTACGTATTTTCATGTTATTTGAATACCCGCTTAGTAGCAGCAGCTACAGCAGCAGCAGCTACAACAGCTACAGCAGCAGCAGCTACAGCAGCAATATTCAGTGTTTGTCCCACTGTTTCATGGGTTCAATTGTGGTGGTGGCGAATACCTAGATGACAGATGGGACAAAGCATCAGCTAATGACGGCTAGCTACGCTGAACTTTGGAGAACACTCATGTAGGGTGAGTTAACACTGAACAAAAAAACATACATCACGTTTCTTCTTTTTGGTAATCACAATTTTGACCAAATAAGTCAGGAAAAACAAAGGATGTGTATATAGGAATTTCTCAATTTCACTTTTAATTGTTTACTTGTTCAACATGTTGAAATGCTTAGATGATAATAAGGTTACTGTTACTGGAATGACTTATATGCATTTTTTTCTCAATAATCATTAACTCTAGCAACCTACCTGGAAGCTAGTTAGCCTAAGTTGTTCACATATGTACAGATTCCCACTGGACGTTATTGTACTTTACATTAATGTTATTTTAACACCTACTCAGTAACTGGCAGCTCCCACACCTGTCTGTTGCAATTCTTTCATCTGAGACATTTGCAATGGTCCTGGCAGCACAGCAGCTTGCCAAAACAGTGCAAATAGGGAGTGTGACAGAAGGGAAGAATAGACATGATTGATGATCGGATCCTATCAGCACATCAAGTTGGACAACCAGAAGCAAAATATATCCACAACAAACCCCTAATGTGTAGTTACATTTCCCATCAAATACTAGATAGGAGGGAAGAGGAGGAGGGAATCAAGGTAAAGTTTTGATAAAGTTGCTGCAGTGTAGGTGGAATTAAAACTGGCAAAAACTGTGGATGTTTTCAGATTACAGAGTAAAGCGATATAGCAGAGAAAAAGAGAGGCTACTGAACATCAATCTTAAGGAGAAAGGAAGAGAGAAATGAACAGGCTTTCATTGTCGACTTGACTTTCCGTCTCTTGTTCTCATGGCTGTATGGCGTTTTCACCTGCTGGAGGGTCAGAGGGCGCAGGAAATTTCCTCTCTGGGTAAAGGAGGGGTCCCAGGGTTGAAGCCAACGCCCCGATTGTATTATTGCTGAGACCTGGTAGATGCATTTACGTGTTCTGAGTTGAGCAGTGCAAACAGCTGAATTATTAATGCACATGTACATTTGTCTTCGTAACAAAGTGCCTTCTTAGAGATCAACTTAGAGATCAACTATGAAGCAGTATCATTGGAACTGTAATGTTTTGTGCTGTAATGTATGAGTTTAGACCACTGGCCTCCAATATCAGAATGATGTGTGGGTTTTATTTAATATAAATTCAAAACTAAAGCATAAACATGACATATACAATAGAAGCAAGTCTTTGAACTAGTGCAGCTCAAATATGACATTCTCCTATTTTCATGTCAATCAAATGTTATTTTTCCAGTAAGTGATGTGCAACTTTGGAAGTGAAAGCTATGTGACTGTTCACTTGGCACCTGTACTTTTTGTTTGTCTATAGATTTGCCAAGATGATATGCACGCCTTACCTGGAACCCGTGTGAATAAATGCTGTCTGTTAGCGTCCTGGTTCATGCCAACAAATTCCAATTCACTGAAAGAACAGCTTTGGCTCAATTGTTATTCCGTCCAACCAGAAGTCTGTTGATGAGCAATCCCATCCATTCCCCAGGAAAGAAGAGTTGTTTTCAGCTAGTAAAATATTTTGAAGTCAAACTGGAATGAAATCATTTCCGCTAAGTAATACATATACAATATAAACGCTAACATTTTTTTTTGACTACTTATTTGATTACAAACTGTTTTTAAATGTAGCATACCTTTAAATAAAAGTCCCCATAAAATCTATATCGATGTTTGTGTTTATATCATATGTCTTGTGCTATACATCACCTGTTGTATCTGTCTCAACAATGATAGCTTTAAAACGTTGTTTTAAAGCTATTCTTAATAGTATATTAGTTTGTCATTTCCAGGGGAAAAGAATTTAAATGCTGATGAGTCATCCCAGGGGCGTCACCAGGAATTTGACAACAAAATGAAAATGGGCCCCCTCTGCACAGCTGCACCACATCTGTAGGACCTACTGTACCTGTCTAGACAAAAGCTTTAAATAACTCTAGTTAAAGGTTTGCAACTAGCTTGCTTCTTATAGTTCAACACTAGGACTAGCACAATATCTTCTGCTGGTGATTTGTACATGCAAGTAAAGCATAAAGTATGCAATTCAGTATTTGATGATTAAACGCCACCATAAAAATGTCCTTAAGGCAATCTTTTACAGTCTCAATGTATTTTTATTGTAAAATTAAGAGACAACATTCTCTTAACATTAATCAAAGATTATTTTAAAGAAAAATGAACAAACTTAAATATATATTGACTTTTCATTCAAAAGAAATTAACATCATCATCCAAAAACAATGAAAGCAGCAGATTTTTTAACTTAGCTGCACATATATGCCAACAAGAAAATGAAGTTGACATGTAAAATGAAATGTATACATCAGGGTTTTTGCAGTGCTACAAAACAGATCAAGTGATCACTAAATCAATAGGTTTTGAGGTTTGGAATGTGGCCATAACAAACTAACAGTGACCAGTGACATCACATTAAGGTAAAGGTAAGTTAACATGATACAAAAAAAACAATGGACTCCTGGAAACTCTGAAATAACTGCGCAAATAACACATTTTTGGCATACATCTTGTTTGTTTTTTTAGGCTGTGGGCAATATGTCTGTAGTAATATCCAATCTCTATAGCCATGCCATTTGAGAGCTATCACTGGCCCTTGCTCAGCCTGACTCACCAAGAGCCTTTTTGCTAGCAAAGTCAATGATAAATTCTTTGAAGTCCAGCTTTCTAGCCAACTGACTTTCAATGGACAAAATGGCAAGACTGCAGAGCTAGTCCTCAGACACAGTGGACCTCAAATAGTTTTCATCAGTTTTAGCTTACTGAAAGCTCTCTCCCCATTAGCAACAGTCACAGGCAATATATTATATATACGTAAAGTAATGCAGACTTCTCCAAAAATGCTGTGGCACTGAATCGTGTTAATTGCATTCAGGGGAACAGGAAGGGAAAAGGACTAGGTGTGTTATTTCATTATTAAACTCAGATTTGAGTTCTCTGGAATACTTCTTGATAAGTTGATAATCTGCCCAACTTTTAAAACAGCAGAGAATTCCTCAACTATTTCTGCAGTAGTGTGGAACCTGGTGTCCAGATCACTTATGATGCTGTCCTTAGCAGTAAAAAACATTGCATTCAGAAAGACTGTTGCTGCGCTGTCCTGAGCTGTCTGCTTTTGAGAGGTCTCATAATGGAGTCTCTTCCTTTTCTTTTGCCGACTGTGTTCCTTGCTAAACTGAGGTGCAAATCTATTTGTGTTGCAATCAGTGTTGCCTCAGACAAGAGTGACTCTGAGAGCCTGCATCTCTTTTGTCAAGGCACTAATTGCTACCTCTATGTTAAGAGATATTTTTCCAGATTGGCTAACCACAATCCTGTCATCAATGCACTGACAGTGCAATGCCAGACAGTGAGTAGGACAATGGAAGTGAATGACATGAAGTAGTTCTTCAGACCACTAGCCTCTGATCTGGCCTCACTGGTGAGACTACATGTGAGTATACTGTCAATGGCCTCAATGACAGAAGGACGGTGTTCTTGCAATCCAGCGGGTATCTGAGAGGCGATTCAAAGAGCAAACTGTTTTCTCTTTGTAGATGGCCCAGCGCTCTGGGCTGGCACTAAAAAGTGAGTAAAGGCAATGGATGCAGCTAAAAAATGTTGATACTTGTCTATGCAGCATGCACAAATACAAGATTTAAGGTGTGGAAGGCATAGGGTGAAAATGTATCTAGATGATTTTTCTTTACTATCTGGGCTTGGACTCCCTTGACCCTTCCTGACATGTTTGCCAGTTGTCATATCCCTCTGCAGTCCCCAATGCCTATCCCTTTGTCATCAAACACATTTTCATTCATTTCTGCTATCTCATTTCCTGTTGTTTTTTTTTTGAAAAGTCCTTAAATTCTAAGAACCGCTCTAATCTCCCAGTTGTCTGTTTCTTTGTTACATCTTACATATCTGATGAGCACCACATTCTGCTCAGTGTGGGAAATGCTTGGTGTAGTATCACAGATGACTGAAAAAAATTTCCCTTTCCTTTAAAATTGTTTTCAAAATTCTGTGACAATAAATTCATTCTGAATATCAGAGCTCAGATAATGTGTCAGCCTGGTTTTTTGTCCCTGACCTTTTGCAAGTGCTCATTAAGCAGTGGATGGTATGACACAAAAGCTTGTGTGCCTAAGAATTTTTCATGTAGGATTTCATCTAGGTCTTCGGTTTTACCCCTCAAAGGTAAATTCCTTGATACCTAGTGCAGTGTTACATCCAGGATTCTCTGCAAGAGAGCTCTGTTTTTCTCAGTTTCTGTTTAGATCTGCTTTTGCAACTGAGAGTCAGTGCCACTAACAGCGCATTAGAAGACTTCCTTTTCCCTGCCTTACTGTACAATAGGTATTCTGGGAATGGTTTTCCCTCAGAATCATGTGGCAGTACATCATCATCATCTCTGCTCTGGTGGCCAGTGCCCTCATAAAAGTCTTTTACTTTACTTGCTTTTCATAGTGTGGTTTGGCTACAATTATGCAAGTAAAAAATATGAGTACTTTTTCCACCACTGAAAAGGACAGAAAACTTAAATCACTAATGTTTGATCGCTAACATTCTGGCGATTTTGTAAAAAAAGAGGTTGGGGAAAACATCCATTAGGATATCCACTATGAGGTTCTGGCTCTCAGCAGTCAGTCAAACACTGCCATGGGAAACACCCACCCAGAGGTACATTTCCACTAATATGTCCCATTTGAAAAATTGAAAGTTATGTGCAATAGCTTAAGTATCATTTTAGTTTGTATTTACCTACACAAAATGAGGAAAATTAAAATTTCAGTTGCACAATTTTAATTATAGTGTAGGTATAAGTGCGAGCGTGCACATGTGCGTGTTTGGAGTGTCTCAGCAGAACACGCAAAGTACACAAATCAGGGAGCTCACGTTTCAATAAAGTGCACATTCTATTTCTTTGGAATCAAGCTTGTTAACATGGAACTTCACTGGAACTGCAAGGGTTGCCAAACCCTCACCTTCAACATTAACCCTGTCAGTGAAAGTGCAGGGTGCATCTTACAGACTAAAACAGATTTCAGATGATGTTTCCTGACTGGAAACATCACAAACTGGCATGGGATGTGCACGGCCCAGGACCAGAGGGCTCTGCAGCAGGTGATAAAAACTGCTCAGAAAATCATTGGTACCCATCTCGCAAGCATCAGTGATATCAATGAGGTGAGGTGCCTAGGCAGAGCCCAAAGGACACTAAAGGACAGCACCCAAAAGAGAAGAGATATAGAGTCAGGTCCATAAATATTGGGACATCAACACAATTTTAATCTTTTGGGCTCTATACAACACCACAATGGATTTAAAATGAAACAAACAAGTTGTTCTTTAATGGCAGACTTTCAGCTTTAATTTGAGGGTATTTACATCCAAATCAGGTGAACGGTGTAGGAATTACAACAGTTTGTATATGTGCCTCCCACTTTTTAACCAAAAGTACCAATGGGACCAAAAGTAATGGGACAATTGGCTGCTTAGCTGTTCCATGGCCAGATATGTGTTATTCCCTCATTATCCCATTTACAAGGGGCAGATAAAATGTCTAGAGTTCACAAGTGTCCTATTTGCATTTGGAATCTGTTGCAGTCAACTCTCAATATGAGATCCAAAGAGCTGTCACTCTCAGTGAAGCAAGCCATCATTAGGCTGAAAAATCAAAACAAACCCAAAGAGATAGCAAAAACATTAGGTGTGGCCAGATCAACTGTTTGGAACAGTCTTAAAAAGAAAGAACGCACCGGTGAGCTCTGCAACACCAAAAGACCCGGAAGACCACGGAAAACAACTGTGGTAGATGACTGAAGAAATTTTTCCCTGGTGAAGAAAACACCCTTCACAACAGTTGGCCAGATCAAGAACACTCTCCAGGAGGCAGGTGTATGTGTGTCAAAGTCAACAATCAAGAGAAGACTTCACCACAGTGAATACAGAGGGTTCACCACAAAATCATTGGTGAGCCTCAAAAACAGGAAGGCCAGATTAGAGTTTGCCAAACAACATCTAAAAAAACTTTCACAGTTCTAGAACAACATCCTATGGACAGATGAGACAAAGATCAACGTGTACCAGAGTGATGGGAAGAGAAGAGTATGGAGAAGGAAAGGAACTGCTCATGATCCAAAGCATACCACCTCAGCAGTGAAGCATGGTGGTGGTAATGTCATGGCGTGGGCATGTATGGCTGCCAATGGAACTGGTTCTATTGTATTTATTGATGATGTGACTGTTGACAAAAGCAGCAGGATAAATTCTGAAGTGTTTCGGGCAAAATTATCTGCTCATATTCAGCCAAATGCTTCAGAACTCATTGGACGGCGCTTCACAGTGCAGATGGACAATGACCCGAAGCATACTGCGAAAGCAACCAAAGAGTTTTTTAAGGGAAAGAAGTGGAATGTTATGCAATGGTCAAGTCAATCACCTGACCTGAATCCGACTGAGCATGCATTTCACTTGCTGAAGACAACTTGCTCTACTACAACTGAAGACAGTTGTAGTAGAGGCCTGGCACCAGGGATGAAAGCCAGCGTCTGGTGATGTCTATGTGTTCCAGACTTCAGGCTGTAATTGACTGCAAAGGATTTGCAACCAAGTATTAAAAGTGAAAGTTTGATTTATTTTATATTGTTATATTGTTAATCTGTCCCATTACTTTTGGTCCCTTAAAAAGTGGGAGGCACATATACAAACTGTTGTAATTCACCGTTCACCTGATTTGGATGTAAATACCCTCAAATTAAAGCTGAAAGTCTGCAGTTAAAGCACAACTTGTTCGTTTAATTTCAAATCCATTGTGGCGGTGTATAGAGCCAAAAAGATTAGAATTGAGTTGATGTCCCAATATTTATGGACCTGACTGTAGAGGTTTCAGCTGCCACACCACCAGACTGCAGAGCAGCTTTTCCCCCCCCAAGCTATCAGACTTTTAAACTCTAATTCATCCTCAGCACTGCTCCAGTGATTATAGTTTATTTCTGTTACCAGTTAAATTTCATAGAAATAAATGGTGTAAAGCTTGGACATTAACTTGTGATCCAACTTTTAGCATTTAGCAAAGGTTATCCATATATCATATTGTTATGATTAGGCTTTGGCTCTTCTCTTTCAGTCTTGTCTGTAATGTCCTGTCTGTGGGTCTTTCTCATTTCCCAAATTTCCACCTTCTCGATCCTCGACTCCTCGCAGCGCGTCGAGGAGGAAGAATTACAGGAAATGAGAAAGGCCCTGTGTGTGTGTGTGGGTGTGGGTGTGGGTGGGCATTTCTGCAGACTTTGCCTGAGGGAATTGCCCACAGTTCATAGCAGTATGACGTGAAACACGGGGGTTACCAGGAGACACCCGGAAGCGAGAGAAAAATCACGGCAAATCCATATTATAAGAGAAGAAAAATGGTAAACAAACAAGCATCAACACCAACGCTGATGTTAAAATTGTTGAAAGTTTTCTTAACTTACGATGGTGCATAGAGCACATGAAGTCAGAGGAATGCAATCACCTTATTACACACCTAGTTTATTGAACTATTTATTTTAGTTTTTGCTTAATGATGCTGTTTGACCAACAACAGTGTATTAACGATTATTGACATTTACCTCTCCTTCCTGCTGTAAACAGGAATGGGCTGTCCCATTCCTCTTTACAGCATTTTGAGCCCTCACAGCCTCTTGCACTAAATCTCTTTCCAAGTGATGTCAGTAAAGTCTGTGAGGGTTCAGGGCTTAGGGCTTAGGGGGGACATTGGGATTGGGCCCACCACCTGCAGCGTCTCGCACCTGTGGCTCATCAAGCAATCAACCCATGCAGTGAAATACTCTGGTTCAGCTCCCACTCTTTGCCAGTTCATCAGTTAACCAACCATGGTACAACTTCTTCGGCCAACTCTTTGAATTAGTCTTGAGTGTTGAGATCAGGGCTTAACATCCTGTTTTTTGTCTACCTCAGTTACCACCTGAGTGTCGAGACGCTGCCTGTCAGTCAGTCTGCCTAGAACTGAGCTAAAGGACGCCATAGTCAAGTCCCAGCTGAGTCTGGAAGCTTCCGCTCCCTCCCCAGTCATCTGTTTTACTTTGTGCTCTTTTGAGAATAAAACTGCCTCTGTTTCTGTCATCTGCCTTGTGTCCGCTTTTGAATCCTTTGGTGAAAACAGATATTTGTTTTGAGGGTTAAACAATCATCCGAATACCTTGCAGGTGCCAACTCTATGTGTGTGAGAGTGTATTAGTAATTCCTTTGACACATAATTCAGTACACCCGGTGACTAAGTGGACAAGCATCGTCACTATGCCTTTTTAAAACGAGAAAGTTTTCTTAGTGGCTCATTATCTGTCATGTTGTGTGCTCTGCAGTGTTTTGATTAGAGATAATCTGTAGTACTTTTTCAGAAGCACTTTGACAGAGTTTCTTTTATCATGCAGTGGCTCTGGCAGCGGTCCTTTGAAGGCACTCCCACTCTTTTTTTCCCCCCTCTGAAAGGAGCCGACTGGACCTTCATATTCAGTGCTGTCATCACTGCGGTGTTTGTCTCAATGGAGAGGTTTTGTTATGTCATATTGTCAGATAACTTTTTAAGCATTATTTACCCAGTAGGCTTTTTTTCTAGCACCGCCCTGCTTCTCACACAGTTCCCTCACAGTCAAACATGGGCGTGCGCAGCATGTAAGCAACGTGTAGCTGTCTTATGTAAAACCTCCTGAACTGTCCATACTGGTTCCATTTAAGCTTTGCATTCAAAAGAATAATGTCAAGAACAATACAACAAACTGCTTGCTGAAATGTTGATGTAACATCAGAACTGAGTTTGCAACAAACATGAATCTGTGCAAAGGTCTATGCCGTGGTACCTAGCATCTTAGCTAACAAGCTACAGGTATAGCATTGATATCTACTCTGGGATGCTAATATCAATCTGTTGGTTTGTTCCACCATTTCAGTCCAGACTGAAATATCTCAATAACGTTTGGATGAATTGGTTTATCATTTGCATGTAAACAGTGCTACTGTCTGTGCACCAATGCCATCATATCTATTAGTTTGTTGAGACAACAAAGTGATTCCAATGTTGGATTGTTACCAGGATATGACAACAAGATAACTTTGACCTTCAGCCTTAACCACAGGTGAACCCTCTGGGAGTGTCAGTGTTTTAAATTACCAACAGATAAGTGAGATTTAATTAATTGATACACATCTGAATGTCAGCCATTCACTGTGAGGTAAAGAGAGCAGAGCCAGAGGTGATGGGAGGGATGCTGAGATACAGAAGTGGAGTCAAGAGGGTAAAGAGAGAGAGAGTGATCGCCCTTGAGCCCAACCCAACACACACAGACAAAGTAGCAACAAAGGTCCTTATCAGTGATTAAGGGAGATGAGGCATTGTGCATTAAATTGCGTCATCATTTCCCCCTTCTCTCTCTCTTTTAATCAGGGGAAGTTGCAGCTGATATTCTCTCTGCCCACTCAGTAGCTTCCTGAACAACCCAGATACACTTACTGGCAACACGGTATGATGGTTGTGTGTTTATGCTGTGCTGGCTGAATCCAGATTTCTCCTATGTGTTTTTGTTTCTAAAAACTCACTGTACACCACCTGTCAAATAATTTAATTTATAATGAATTTGTTTAGGGTTTATGTAAGGTCCATCTTTGCTTATACATTTTTTTTATACCCAAATATTTGTACAATTTGACTTGTTCAATCTGCTCACCATGTATAGTAAAAACTACTTGGAAAACTGTTGAGAGACTTAGATTTTGAAAAAAGCGTAATCTTAGTTTTCTCAACATTCAAAACTAGCTTAAGCTGATACAGCTCAAACTGAACAAGGTTAAAAGCAGATTGTAAATAAGAAAAAGCTTGATGTAAAGTAGCAGTCTTAGAATAAATAACGGTATCATCAGCATAAAAATGGAAATGTGGGATGTCTTGACCCAAGTTATTAATATATGTATGCCTTGATATTGACCGAATCAAGCCATTTTGACAGCGATGACTTTCGAGGAAATGGTGAGCCGGGGAGCTATTTTAAGCTATTTTAGCTTATTAGCTGTTTTGTAACCTCTGTCAGAGAGTATCAGCTCAAGAGGCCAGATTCCAGAGAGTTATGAGACAGGGCTTAGTAGTACAAATACATCTTTCAAATAAACCACTACTAGCCAAAATAATGAGCTAAAGCTAATGTTAGCATGCTAGCTAGCTTGGAGAGCATTTCCTCCCCTCTTCAATAAGTCTGGCTTGAATTATGTACAATCCTGTGAACACTGTACAGAGAAAATAGAAAAAAGCTTGAAGTGCTATTGTGAATAGGGTCGCTAACAGTCCAGTAAAATACAGAATCATCCTGTAATTGGAAATGAAGAAACACCTGTATTGAACCGATACCATTTTTTGTGGCCAATTTTTGATCTTCCGTCATTGCGGCTCTGGGTGAAGTTTGCCTTCAGCGCTTTCTGCTGGAAAGCCTTTAGGAAGTCAGGTCACATAAAGAGCAACAAAATCCTCATAGGGTGGAGGTTGCATTGGATGAACGGGTGAAATGGAGGACTTTCACCCAGAAGACCAGGGTTTGTGTCTTGTGTGAAACCAAAAGTTGTCGAGTGATTATTGTTTCAACTGGTTATTTTCAGTTGTAACTCGCAGTTTGGTTTCAGTTTATGCTACAAAACATAATTTTAGTAGAAAAACTACATAAAGCCCCTTTCAGGAAAAGATTGTGGTTAGGGTGAAAATAAGTCAACATTGACTTTTGGTTTCACACAGGACACAAACAGCTGTCTCCAAGGTGAAAGTCTGTTAAAGGCTTTCTGGCAAAAAGGCAGTCTTATTCAGCGGACATGGATTTATTCTGAACTCTTTACTCAGGCTTCAACAGTTCATCGTCATCATTTCAGATGAAGGTTTAAAATGTCTCCCTGTGAGTATATCCTTCAGGTCAGACATGTACCAAATAATCTCAACATTGTTACAACCAGAGACAATGGTCAAGGAAAGGGTTAAATAAAAACATTTTTAAAAATAATATTCTCACAACTAATATGCTTCAAGTCCAGTAACTTAATACTCAATATTACATGAATGAGGCATGTTTTAATAGGAATTTTCATAATTTAATTAGAATATTTGCTTGGTGTTAAAACTGACCTGAGGCTTACGTGTACTGTCCTTCACTGTAGATCAGCTGTTTAGCTGCTGCCAACACTTACCAGAATGTACGTGTTATTTCCAATTTCTTAAAAGAAAGCATCTTTTGCTTTGCTTTAACTGTTCTTCTTTAAGGTGGAACAGAAGTGCAGTAGTTCAGCTGTAAAATCTTATATCTGCCACGTGTTAGATCAGATTTTACAATGCTCAGCTCTTGTTGGCAGATGTGTGGTTTTTCTCGCATTTGCCTGCTGTTCTCTAAGAAGTTGCTGAGTTTTTACTCCATCTCTAAATGAGGAATGGTTTGGAAACACCTAATGCTATGTATTCCAGGAGTCAGACGTTACATAGTTGTTTGATGACTGGCTGTTTTGGGTTATAATAAAATTGTTTGGCTTGTAACACAGCGGAAAGCTTGGCCACACTAATAAAGTGGGATTGATGGAGGATAAATGCGTGGGGGGCACCTATAGTTAACAATTTATTATGTTTCATTATGTTATGTTACAGTCGGCAGAGAGAAGGAAGAAAGAGATGGGGGAAAAAAAGTCATCCCATACTGGCAGATAATTTCATATTTATTTTATTTTAAAATGAAGAAGGAAGAAAAAATGAAATAGTAGCTGGTGATAAATCTGTTGATCTTGAAGTTTAAAGGCTATTTTTTAATAGTCACTTTTTATGAGCAACAACTACCATGTCTTCACAGTCTCCCTTTTTAAAGCTGTACTTGGCAGTGGTACACTGTCAGCACAAAAAGGCAGCATGTTGTAACTGTTACGTACAATATAATGCTGGTGAGCTTTTTTCCAAACCTTTTAACATGTCACATTGTCAGTGTAGCTACAGTCTGATGTAGCTTATAGCTCTCAGTTTTCATAGATGATTCTTTTGCACGTAAAAAAACCCGTTGCCTGCAAGTTTAACATGTCAAATAAAGCTTATCTTTAAAGTAGAACCTTTGTCAGGGGAACATTTCTGTGTTTAATTTTCCATTACCACATCTTTCCCATACAGTTGCAGTCATTTATTTTCCTTATATAATCCAGTCTCTGTGTCTTTTCTTTGTCTGGGTTCTGAGACGCATTATAAACTTTTAAGAGCATTGATAAGTGCTTTAAAAATAAAGGTATTACAATTTAGTCCGGAAAGGCAGAACCGCTCCCCAGTGCAGCAGTTCTTCATCTTCCTGTGACATGGCTGTTGAATAAAGACAAGGGAGTGGTGCTCGGAGTCAACGGGCCCAGTTAACTGTCATCTCATTACACTTGACTGAACAATACTACCTGACTTACAAATTCAAATTACTGTACTGTTTTCTGCTTCAGATGAACAGGTTGGCCGCTGTCCCACTGAGCTCCAATAGCCAGTAATCTCAGTCCAACACACTCACACAGGGTGAGATCAACTATGCCAAGACAAAACCAATAATAACGGGTCAATATGGGGTCAGTCTGCCTCATGATGTGTCTGCCTCCTGGAGCTATTTTTTGTTATGCAGAAATTAGATTATAGTTGGTAATCTATGCTGGGATTTACACAACAGGAAGTGTTTTCTGACTCGCTGCTGATGGGTTTTTGCCTGGAATGAAAAAGATCAGACCTGGGTCAAGTGTAGGTTAAAAATTCAATTTATTCTTTTAGTTTGAAAAAATGTGGAGTTTTTGTCTCAGTGACTGTGTGACAGTGTCATTAGCTTTCCGTTTCACGTGTAAAGGTCGACAAACACTGAGACCCAGGGGTCACGCCATTCGAATACCTATGATTATTGGCCTCTGAAAAAGCATTGCATTTATGAGCTATGATGTAAGATACTCAAACTCAGAAAACAAACAAAGTGAACGCATATGTTGTAGAAAAGTTCATGTGAATGCGGTCATTTCTTGCATTTCAAAAGTTTTCTGTTTGGTAGTAAAATCTGAAAACTCGGGTGTCAGAGCATCCCTATTAAACATCCCAAGTTTTAAAATGGCCCACCTTATCATGCAATAATGCAACTCTGACATGCAAAGTTTCACTATGATTGATGAACTTAATCAGAAGAAACCCATATCTGCATGGAATGTAGGAAATTAGTTTAAGGGCTTGTTGTATGCTTTGGAAATAGTTGCTAGCAATGTAAATTTCACATTAAATACTTACTGGTGAAAGTGTGTGACCTTTGTGGACTAGTTGTTAGTTTTTATAAAGAGCCTAAGTCACTCACTTCCTCCTCCGCCCAAGGGACCATTTTTCGGAAAAATATGAATGGTAGTCAATGGCGAATGACAACTTATTTTTTGATCATGCTTGAACAATTACACATGATGTTTGTCAATGTAAAAGACAATTTTGTCCCTCAAGAAAGTTGCAGTTAAAATGTTGCTTTAATCCATTAGATAGTAAAACAAATGTTTTTGTTGGTGGTTAGTTTTGGGATGTGAGACTTAAGCATTTAAAAGAACAAGGACAGATCAGAATTAATACTATATACAAAACTTTCTACACTTATATAGGTCTGTGTGTGAACACAGACCTTCTTCAGTTTTCTGGCAGCCCCAGTTTGCTTCAGGCTAGTCAGTCGTCAGCTCTGTTCAGCGGGTTTTTGTTGCTGATAATTTGACCGGCTGCTACTTTCTACTGCTGCACTGAAGTTATGTTTGGGCTGAAATGATGAAAAACAGACTTCTCATCTGTTAAAAGCAGACACACTGGCATCTCAAACTGGCTTTCCACTGTTACCCTAAATCCTGTTTCAAAATCAGGTTGAAATTATGCAGCCATACAAGGACATACACAAGTGCTTGAAGAGTTCCAAAGTCCAAAGAAAAACCTTCAACATTTAAAAAACGACACACTTTCATAAAATGACTGATGGAAGACATTAACATTAAAAACATTAACACAAGACACTGCTTGATGTAATAGCAGCATACTTTCAAACTAAAGTTACTGAATAGTAAATGTAGTAAACATATTATTATAAGCAGTAAGAAAAGGAAAATGATGGAGTTATTAAGCTCACTTTAAAAACTATCGGCAAAGGCTTTGGACACACACAAGAAATTACCACGTTGTCACCATGCTGAGGCACTGAACTGCTAGAAAATCTGTGAGTGTTTTTGTGTGTGGCACTGGTTGCTTGACCCCACAGCGTGCATGTGAATGCATGAATGTGAAACCCAAACAATGCTTTTCAAATCTGACCTCCATGGTTACTTTTGCTGTCAGTCAAGATTCATGTTTCTCGCTTTCTTTTGTCAAACGCATACACACAGGCGTGTACGCAGATGTTGGCCAGATTTTTTAGGGTCAGTAAATTGAAAGCAGAATTACTAACTCATCTAATTTCTAGGACTTTAAACAATGTAGACAGCCTCTCTTCTTGCTTTCCAATTACTTTCACATGTAGTTTCTCACACACACACCAAACCACATAGAGAACCACATAGACATATGAAAAATGAAAAGTGTGTGTGTGTGTGTGTGTGTGTGTGTGTGTGTGTGTGTGTGTGTGTGTGTGTGTGTGTAGAGAGAGAGAGAGAGAGAGAGAGAGAGAGAGAGAGAAAGTATTTGTGTCATTCCTTTTTCCCTGCAGGTGATCATACACCTTCACTAATTCTGCTTCAACCCTAACTGTGACCCTGACCCAGACCGTTGAACTTTCCGGGGCCTCTAGGCATGCTCAGTAACTCATCAACCCCTGGATCATGTTTCAGCAGAAAGGAAGAGATGGTTTCCCAGAGCCAGCACACCAGCTCCAGACAGCAATACTCGCAACTCCTACTTTAGCTAACATCACAACAGCAGCATATCTTGGCAAACTAGAAAGTTAGCTAAATGTCCGTAGGCATTTTATTTAACATTACCTGACAATATTTCAATCACATTTTCACATGGGTTTTGATTGTTTAAGATATGAATGCCACTCTTTTAACTGTCATTTAATTATGCTTTACTCTATTGAGTTTGTTTAGTAGCACCTGACTGCATAATTAGCACCACCAACTGTTTACCTTGATACACTGAACTAAATCCAAAGAACGTGAAAGTGACAACAATGTAACAGTGTGAAAGAAATCATATGTAGTGATGAACTGACAGATAATTAGCTTTATAGAGTTTCAGCTTGTTGTTTAGCTCTCCGACCCCAAACTTTACTAATTTGTTTATTACCACTCTTATAGCATTGTTTTCGGCCACAGGACGGAGCTGTTTTTATTGAATAAGCGCTAAAACCCCACTGTACACTACCTGCTTATCACAAAACACAAGATAGTTTGCAACAGTTAACTAAAGAGCCACATATTTCCCACAGGAGCTGGTAGAGATCAAAAACAGAGCTTCAGTCGTTACATCGCATTAAAAGACATCTTTCTACATAAAATTCTTATACTGAACTAAATATTCAGATTACAGTGCATAATTTTATACATAATGCCTTGAATTTGACAAAAGAGAGATTTTTGTGAAATTTTGGGACCATGACTAGGTGCGTAAGTTTGGCAATATGATGAACAAAACTTTTTAAAATTAAAGTTTCTATCTTTTCACCCAGTACTGCAGGTCGCCATGCTAAGTGTGCAGGAGAGGCTGGAAAAGTAACATGAAGTTTTAGCAGTGGAAAGGTCAGTGGAAGGTAACTTCAGAATTACGGTATGTTCAACCAACCAATGACTAAAGAAAGCTTTGGTGGTTGCAGCCAGCTAAATACTGTATGTTGCATTTGCAGAAACCAGAAGAATCTGTTGGATTATGTATCTTTGGTTTTGATTACCCTCAGCCTAATTGTTTTTCAAGTTGTTCCATTGTGTTTTCCAAGTTTTTATCAGTTATTAATTAAAGTCAAGAGTCAGTGCAGACATCAGAGAAGAGGTGAAGCCCTAAGACAGTTAGGCAGATGTGAGTTGCTGCAACAAAGTCACTTGAAAGCATGTGTCCGTTCTTAGTAATTTGTAAATGTATTTAGTTCTTCCCAATATTTTATGTTCTTGGACTTCAGAAGGAAGGATTTCTTTATACTGGACGGTGGAAGTAGCTTAGCGGTGACGTCTGTTGTTATTGACATCTGCTTACCCTGCCTGCTTTTAGTAGAGAGCCTTTAAAAAAGCACATCTGAAAAATGGTATTTTGGTATTTATAATTTTTTTCTTGTAAATTTGTGACTTTAATCTCAGATAATGTTCAAGGTTTTTTTTTTCTTGTAAAAGTGTGAGTTTTATCTCGGAAATTTACCACTTTAATCTCAAAAATATCCATACAAGTTTTTTGTCTCATAAATTTAGGACTTTAGTCTTGGAAAGTTTTTTCTTGTTTAACAAAATATGTGAGTGTGCTGTTCACTGTAGGTGAACTGATTACATGACATAGTTCATGGTTCATTCACTGGCACAGTGATGGAGCAGCAGGGATGTGATTATGAGCAGGCAGTGAAATTCAAAGTCAAATTAGTGTGTTTTATTTCAGATCATTAGACATATGAGATGGTGTAGTATGTCTCTGCTGTGCTCAGGTCTGTTTTGTATTAAATAGATAAAAAAGTCATGTAGATCACAGGCCACAATCAGTTTAGTTCATTTTGAAGCTGTGATCATTATCTCAGCTGCATTCTGCTTAAAACAGTAGCCTGCTGCGTTACAGTCTTCAGATCAGTGTGGATCTGTTACACTGTGAAATACTCCTGTCATTGTTTGCTCACCTTTACATATAGAGTGTTGAATTCTCACAGTTGGTCAGGAGTCACATGATATAAAGAGTGAGACATCCACACGGGTCCTTGAAAGACCTTCTCATTGTTCATTTGGAATACGTCATGCTATTTCTCTTTTGTTCTACTGGTTTTTCTTTCCACATATCCTTTTCTCATCTAATGCGACTGTGGAACCGACTAATCAAAATGGCAGAGGATAGAATTGTTCATTTGGAGTAAAGCTTGCAGGTCTCCAGCGCCAAAAGTGGTGGATATTCTGTGGATACTCTAAACTACTTTCTCTAATATTACTGTAGTTTGGTTTAAATTACATTACATATTTTTATTTCTATGCCTTAACTTAGTTGGAGACACAATAGTGTTGTAGTACTCAAGACCGGTCTTAATAACTTTTTGATGGTCTTGGTCTCATCTCGGACTCGACCGCATTTGTACTCAGTCTTGTCTCGGTCTCGGACATTAAGGATTCAGGATTTTATTTCAAGACCATAACTTTGGGAAAATCAATAAATTGCTTTTGCATTGTCCGATTTATTTGTTAACCTAACCTTATCCTAACTTTGATTGGATGTAAAAAAAAAAAAAAGCAATAAAAATGTATTGCTTCTAATGCAACCAATAACCTTAATTAAAAATGTGTTGTTCCTGTTAATGACTGTCACCCCTCCGTGATGGTAAACATGGAAAAGGAGTATTGAAGAAAGATGCCTACGTTGATTTTAGTTCATAGAGAATGTGGATCTTTCAATTTGGGAAGTACCTATGATCTCAAGTTATGTGACGAACTGGTCTTGGTCTTGACTCGATCTCACCCTCCCTTGGTCTTGGTTTTGACTTGGTCTCAGCCCTTAAAAGTCTTGGTCTTGTCTCGGTCTCGATAAACTCTGGTCTTGGTCTTGACTTGGTCTCGGTTTGGGCGGTCTTGTCTACAACACTAAGACACACTAAGGACAGTTTTCTGCTTCGTTGAGTTGACATTCAATTCTGCACCTGTTCCATCAGCTGGGTATCTAAACTCCCTCTTCTCCTTTTTAAAGTATTTTTCGGTCATTAAATTCCTGTACTAAAATGAGAACAACTTGTAACAAAGTTCTCCAGGTAAGCTTGAAACAAAGACTTTCTGGTTCATGTCAGCATCTTTAAAACCCTACACCACCAGGGAACCCTTGACATTTTTAAAATCACTTCCCTTTCTATTTTGTTCTGTTCCACTTTCCATCCCTCCCTCCTATTCTGCAGGATCACATTAAATCTTCTGCCCCTTCATCTATTCTCTCACAGAAACTTCTGTTTTCCTCTCTTCCTTTTCTCTTTCAGTAATTTCCTCCTCTCCCTCTTTCTTTTCCCAGGGGGTGACCCTTCCTCCTCTTCCACATCCCTGATTCAGAACAAGAAGGGCTGTAACCCCAGACACACACAGACACAGAGTAACCTCAGCACAGCGTCTCAGGATCAATTACTGAATTAGCATCCCAGACTGGAGTGCCAGGAACAAAATGGGAGAGAGAACAACAGAGTTATTTTTTTTTATCATTCTCCCTTCCATTATTATTTCCCTTGTGACTTCAGTGTCTTCATCATTTGCCTTACAGTGCAGCCTGCTCTCACTTGCATTGTCCCACAGCTAACTTATAACAAAATCATAATTTTCAGTAGATCCATGACTTATTCATGGATTTTTTTGGCAGTGAAGTACGGAGCAGGCAGAGTTTTCTGCTCCAAACTGTACAGTCAGTAAAATGTTGAATTCCTTAATCAAAGATGCACAAACGACCACACCATAAATAGAAAAAAGTCCTTTCTAATTTGAAGCTGTTTAGATTCTCACACACACACATACACACTCTGGCATGTAACCAGAGCCATGTGATTTTTTGACAGTAACATGAACCTGTTCCTTTATAATCTGATGTAAAGTAACATGCCCCTATAGAAGCTACCCTCTGGTCATTTTCACTGTGTATGTGTGTGTGCATGCACCTATGTGAAGAAAGGGAAACGAGGCAGGCAGGTTTTATTGCAATTGTAAATGCTCCGTATTGTTATACATCAAACACCATACTTATTGCTCACATTCCTATGTTATAATGGGATACATTTTAAATGGAATTACAACTAACAACCTCCAGATCACAATGCAGTGGTTCTCAAACAGAGAACTCTGCAACTTGAAGCGGTGCCTAAAGAGGGGCATTCTCATCTCAGGGCATCAAATACCTACGCTTTCAGAAAAAGTGACAAAGCGTAGTTATTTGACACAAAAGGTACCCTTCAGCATCTGTGTGAGACGTCCCAATGCATCTCAGGGTTGGTCCCTTACCCTCCTTCTGTCTACATGGCGAAATGTCCATGGGCAGGACACTGAACCCCCAAGGACCCCCCAGCCAGTGCGATGCACAAGCCACAGCAGTGCAATCCCAGTTGCCTGGATAAATGGGGAGGGTTGTGTCAAGAAGGCCATCCAGCTTGATTTGCCAATGAGATGGAACAGAAGAAGATGAGACATTTGTAGATGTAAATGTGACCTATGCGTCTGTGTGTTTAGCCATTAGGCCCAAATAACCAACACTTTATACAAATATAATGATTTGATATTTATTTTTTATATTTTGGAATTCATGTGTCACTGTTATCATATGTCCTGCGAGAGCTGCACTCCCAGTAAAGTAACTGATTAATTTTTCTGTCCTTGAAGAGGTTGCAAAGTTCCTGAGAAGTGCCCTGGAGTCCTCAAGAAAATTACAGGGGAAACTTAAAGCAGAATCTTTGGAATCTTTTTGGATCATTAAGGGATTTACTGGTGTCCTTGAAGGGGCTAGAAGGGTCACTGAAAGGGTACAAAGTAAGGTTTAGGAGTTCCACATATTCTTGAGAGGGTTCAGGGAGTTTCCTGAGGATAATCCTGCTCAACTCAGAAACAAATCTATTTTCATTTGTAGCACTTTTTACCATGTTCATAATGTTAGAAAATAATAAAAGTAAGTGTCCTTTGAAAGTCATAGAAAGAGGTTCAGTGGTTCTCAAGATAAATATGAGAACATGCCTACACATACACACAGCGCGCATACACACATTCACAAATCACTAAAGCTCTGGATCAGGATTTAAGCATGCATGTTATTTTGTTTCAATGAGTCAGACCACCACTGGCCCAAGACAGCAGAAGAAAAGAACTGACAGCGTGTATGTGCGTGAGACATAATGATGGTGAGAGCTTGCTGCATTTTTTATGAAGATGGTTTTAGATGTCTATCCGATGTATGCAATATTTGTAAAGGAAAACTCTGTTCATCTGCTTATTTCTGCTCAAGAATTTAATTTTCTTGACTTAAAACTGTTGCCAGGAGTTGAGTGTCGGATTTGAGATAGCAGGGGGTTTCAGTCTTTAAACACGCAAGCACACACATACAAACTACCCTGAGAAAGAGCAGCATGCTAAAAGCAGTTGGCGAGGAAGCAAAGAGGCCAAGTTTTGACAAGTCTCTCTCTGTCCCACACACGCTCTTTTCTGCCTCACTCTTTCACTCCACCCATCCATCTCTGCCTCTGTCATCCCCTCCTCTATTTTCAGACGTCGCTCTCCTCCCATCTCCTCTCTTCCCAGACATGTCGGCAGCGTTTTCTTTCCCAGGGAGGACAGACACACATGAATTATTTCCGCAGTCCTGTCCTGTATGACGAGGAAGGGGAAAGGATTCAGGACAGCACAGGCACTACACATCACATTTGAAAAGTCGTCTTTTGAAGAGCACGTCCATCTCACATCACCTTCTTTCACACTGTATCACATGCCACATCTTCTTAGTCCATTTTTTCTATGTAGGTTATAAAGTGCACTCTCACAGTTAGTCATAGATGAATGTAGACATGCCCTAAGCCATCAGTATGCTTTCACTGAAATTTTCAGATGGTCAAACAAGGTCTTAAACCCCGTACCCTAACACCTTTTTACGTTAGAAATGAATAAGATTTACCAAGAACAGCCAATTTTTGTTGCTTTCCGAAACACATAATCCAACAAGCATGGCCACTTCATGGAGCGATTTGCAGGGTGTGTGGAGGTGTAAGAGAAGACTGGGTTTGAACGTCTCTCTCAAGGTTACAGGTCACAGACAGCTACTTGTATATGTTACAAACAAGTGCAATACTATAACATTATGTTGGCTAAAGATTTTTCCCTAACTGTAAATCTGCAGTAACTGATTTCTGACCATCTGGGGGCAGCAGAAGCAACCTTTAAACACAACACTGATATCGCTTTAAAAAATTCATGTGGCTAACTGGTTATCAGACGGTTAGTATAAACAGTATAGTCTATTTATACAACCAGCAGATACAGATCAATATTACAATTCATTCAGTGTCGTCTTAGCAACTTTCTCACTAGATCTGGCGACTTTTCTTCGTAAAAACACCTAGACACTTTTTGGGCAGACCTTTGTTCTTCTCCCTTGCAGAGAGTCAACAATATTTCTCTGTGAATCTGCTCTTGTGTGGCTGTATCTCGTTGGACCGACTCTATTGAGTGACTTCACGCCAAATGCAAGATGCTAACTCCGTGTGGACGGTGTTAAAGTCTTGTTTACTTATGAAGCCCAAGATCCATACTTAATTTGTATCTGTTTCTACCAGTATTTGTATTTTTCATATATCAACATTAGACATATTAAAAATTCCTTGATATTAGTATGTAGTTTGAATAAATGAGATGCAACTGACGTGTTGATTGTGTGGCCTGTCTGACAATAAAGACGTCAAGCATTTAGCATGTGAGCACCAAAGTTTTCTTTATATAGATTCACTAAATTTTGTGAATAAAGTTGCAAAATGCTCAATTTTTCTTGACCAAGACTGTGGTCATGTACAACAGTTTGGCTTTTAAAAGTTCCCTGTGTGGAGCATCAAGACTGGATAGTATGAATGATTAGGAGGCAGAAAGGGACGAGTCAGCAACTGAGTGTAGGGACTTGATGAAGGGACAGAGATAATGGAGGTGGGGTGAAGTGTTGGGGTGGCTGGCGGACAGCAATGTCAAAACTTTGTCTGATGGGGAAATGATGGATAGAGAGAGAGAAAAAGAGAGAGTGATTACGGCTTGCACTTAGGAGGAAGGGAGTTTTTTTATGGTTGCTCTCATTCATCTTTTATTGCCTCGCCCTTTTTCTTTGTCAATTGTGAAAGTTCATGTGTGAGAAAGTGGTTCGATGTCTGTTTCAAATCTTCTGAGTTTTTGGTTTCACTCAAAATATTTTTCCTTGATTTCTCTCAGTGGGTGCTGTTGATGTTTCTTAAGTTTTCTCTTGTGAAGCCAAGTGTCTCTGCAGGCCCTGTGAGGAGAGACACAGGATCTGATTTCAGTTCACCGCAAAGAGAAATGTCAGGGATTTCAAGATGCAAATTTCTTTTACAGCAGGATGGCAGCAGGAAAACTGCCGTTGTAAAGCTATTGTCAAGCGCTGTCAAGCTGTGCACTGGAACCAAGAAGTAATAACAACAATAGCGACCACTATAGATAAGATAGATGCCAAAGCTGTTCTAAAACCGATTTTAAGTACTGTAGTTTGTTTTTACTTGTCTGTTGGTGGAGCTACGCATCACTGTCAACGTTAAGATTCAGATGGATACGTTGGGCTCTAATGATTGGTTAGGGAAAATGGAATCCCCCTCCGGCACAGAAATCAGTTAGAGGCAATGAAGGCAATGTCGTACTGAAGATGGAAATGGAGTGTAACGACATTTGTGTCTGATGCCAGGCAACTTCAAGACATGCCCAGAGCTTATTCCAAGAGTATTTTATTGTGAATTGTTTTAATTTGCTTTTTACTGAGTGACGTTCCTTCAGCCTGTTTTATCTACTTTTGTAGAAGATTGCACAAAAGCAATGTTTTAATGTTTGACAACATGTTTGAATGTCATTCATGGTTTGGGTTGCACAGGCTGAGGCAGGCAAAAGCTTAAGCCCCAACCTGTCATGGCCGCAGTGCATTCTATGACTAATGTAGGCGTAGAAAATAATCTTTCTGCTTCTCCTTTTATTACATTGTTAACTGTCCAGAATAGAGTTGGGCCTAGACGATCCATCCATCGGCGATGGCTGACAGACATCACAACGCTGAGCAGGCATCGTGATCTCAGATTTCCCCATTATACCACCATGTGAAAGCAAGTTCTAATGACCATGAACATTCTTACATTCTTATTATTAACATAAGTTAAAAGTCTAGTCCAGTCTAGTCCAACCACCCCACCCTATCACTAATGTGAATCCAGCCTTTAGAGTCTTACTATCACAGCCTCCACAGACACGCAGATAACCATACACATCTGCTTTAATAAGCATGTCAGTGCACCATGTGCTGGACCTGTTTAAAGGGGAAGATGACAAACGACTATTTCCCAGGAGAGAACTTGTTCAGTCTGCATTTTAAGAAGAAGCTATGGGACCGGGAGCTAAAGTTAGTCTTCCTACTGTTGACAAAGTCATCTGGAATCCTCATCAAAATATTACTGTGACATGAAACAGCTAAACTATGACAATGTTCACACCACATAAGACATGTTAAACTTAATCAGTCAAATCTGAAGGCTTTCTCAGTTGTATTTGGATGCATTCAACCTGGTTCACCGCCAGCTGCGAGTGAATCAAAAATTTGACATGGGAAAATGAATAACGCATCTGCTGGGAATAGCTACTGACTTCTTTCCCATGTAGATAACCGGCGGCGGCGTGGGGCCATTCTGCTGTTTACTAGCTTACCATGCTAATGCTAATGAAGTGTGTCAGCTGATCTGTGTGTGCAGAAGTGCCAGGGATTTGAAGTATTAGTATCAGATTTTTGTGAGTCCTTTAGAATTGAGTGCTGTTTTGAAAGCTATGACCTGCTACAAGGAACAAGCTGCTGTCACCATTGATCACCTCCACCCCACTGGAGGTAAATTCTCTAACGTCTGTCAAATAGTAGGCCTATTCTGGGAAACATAGGAAATCAGTGCTGGAAGCAGAAGTAGACATGGGAAGGAATCTGGGACATAAATAAGAAATATGATTTGCCTTCTTGCCAAGTGTTAGATGTGAGAAGATTCAAACCACTTCTCATGTCTGTACGGTAAATATGAAGCTACAACCAGCAGCTGGCTAGCTTAGCTTAGCACAAATAGTGGAAACTGGGAAATAGGTAGCTTTGCTTAAAAAAATGAAACAAAAGTTTTAGGTCTTTATTATTCTACCAGGTGCTGTTACATCCTTGAGTGTGTTAGAGTTTGTTTTTTGTAAGATTAAACAAGATATTACAAGTGAATTGGTGAGCTTCAGAGCTAGGCTAGCTGTTTCCCCCTGTTCTTAAGCTAACTTAGGAAGATTAGCATAGCTTCATATTTACTGGACGAATGGGAGAGTGGAATCGATCGTCTTATCTCACTCATGTCAAGAAAGCACATAGAGTGTCAAATTATTCCTTTGAGTTGGGACGCTTCACTGTGCAGCCGCATTTACAAATTGATAAGCTATGACACTTGAGGAATCTTCTTTCTTTAGACAGTGGGAAAGTAGAAAGCAAGACAAACTAGTGGAAGCAACACATTGCTCCGAATCCTTTCCAGTATCTTTGAGAACAAATGCATGCAAGAGCCAGAAGTGTATGGTTTAGAACCAAGCTTCCATACTTCTAAAGTTTGAATTCCTCCTTGTTTTCTGCTGGTCACTCTCTGACCACAGTCACAGAAAATATAGTGTGGCATGAAGGATCCTGAAATGACATGCCAACCGCTTCACAGCACTTCTTTGGCCGTGTGTGAAGCCCTTGTGTGGCGTCAGTTAGTTTGGTGTTAAACTGCAGATACCAAATGTTTAATTTGTGACAATAAAAGCCACAGAACATGATGTGGCCTAAGATTTTGTTTTTCGGAGCCTCTAGCCAGTCCCTGTTATGTAATCTGGTTTTTAATAGTGAACCTCTTTCATGCACACGTATAGAGCAAAGCCCTGTGCTTAACTTAATCAGGATCAAACGTGTCTGCTGACAGAGTTGGCCTAAGGTTCGGTCTATAGCTACAGAATATAGACCATTTTTCATATTGTGATTTTTCTGACTGATTATGATATCTTGCGGGTGTTTTTCACAGAACAACAAGCAGTGGCATTCATTTGGAGTTGCATTTCTGGTGACCTGATGAATTTAAGTCCAATATTCACTGCTTATAGCTTTGAGAAAAATATTTGTCTCTGTAGCTGCTGAATGTTCACCAGCTAGTTGCTACCTTTGTCTTTGTTGTTGGTGCTGGGCAGAGGGTGTATAGTGAGTTTAACAGAGCTGTTCTGCTAAAATCGGCTGGTTAGTTGATGACAGTGTCAAGACAGAATTAAATAGTATATAGCTGCAGAAAAACCAAAGAAATTAGTTAAAAGATGATAAAACGTTCCATAGAGTTGAGGTCAACTACAGTCGGGTGCTTATTTGTTGTGGTTTTGTCATTACAAGCAACACCTTTCGCATGACACACTTAAAAAAGCATGCAGATGTGAATTTACTATAAACGCCAACATTTTAGCCAAGCAAGATAATTTATAAATTGGCCTATAGTTATCAGGACCCTTGTGTCACCACCTTTGAAGCACATGGGCCACTTTCCATACTCTGGGAATAATACCCGTTGTTAATGTAAGGTAAAAAAAAATGTGTGTCACGCTTACAGAAATCAGTGGGGCAGCACTCACTAACAGCGGTAATGTTAAAGCATTACCACAATATGCTGCTTTATAAAGCAATAATGTAGTTCCTAAAACCAATATTGGTTTATTTAGATGGAAAATAGGAAATTTAACAGTGCACTTACTGAATTAAATCTTATATGTTGTGCTGTTTGGAATTCTGCAAAAAACAATAACTTCTTTTTTTGTCTTTGAGATAGTGGTAAATTAAGCACACACATATAAAAAAGGAGGCCCACCTTTTAAAAAAATAACTTTTGCAGATTTTAGAAATATTAACCCATGAATCAATGTGACAAAAGGTGGTTTCATAGATATTTTATTTTTCAATTTAAATTTCCATTTCTGTGCATTTACAACAATCCAACACAATAATCATGGATGATACTACACACTTGTAGGGTTCACGTGACCATTTGTTTTACATATTTCAACTCTGTTTTCTAATAGTTTTTTTTAAATTTCTACTAGTAATGTAATTTCAAACATTATTTTTCTTTAATTTTAATTTTTCAATTTTTCTATTGAATTAGAATGGTTTTGGTGTACTAGCTATATAGCTACAGTATATTAGTAGTGGGAATGTTTGCAATGAAGTAATGATGAACCTATAAATGAAGAAACAAGGGTGCATGATATAATTAAGATAAGTGACACATTAGCTTGAAGAATTTATATAAAAGCTGTTCTGTGTTGGAATGGGAGCTGGATGGAAACAGCAGACAAGTGTACTGTTCAGCTGTTACAATAAGACTCTGTTATCAGCCATTAATGGACCTCGTGAGGAGCATCCCGATGTGACCGTAGGTGTCAAAACAGCCTCCAAATTACATAACGGCTAAGAAGCAGAGTGTTAGTAGACATCACAGGAGTCCTTTAAAACTGACCTCATGCCTACAGTATAATGGGTTAAATTCACATTAATAATGACTGTGTGCTGTAGTGTTATATAATCCAATTTTTCAATAACCCACCTTCATCAAAGGCAAACTCAAGACCATGTCTGTCTGATGACATAATGAGGAACAAAGTCGACCTAAGTTATCTGCCCTGCTGTCTTTTCTGTGTTCAAAGCATCTTCTGTCTCTTTCTGCTGAGTGCTAAAGGTTTCATACCCTAAAAGCTGCCTGATGCTCAAAGGCCGCTAATTGTGCCAAGTCATCTTTTACACGCCCGTCTACCCGTCTATAAACACAAAATAGTTTTAATGCCATCCTCACACCACATGAGACTACTGAAATCATTTTGGTGCCTGTGGTGGGTTTGTTTGACATTTTTGTTGCAAGTGTTATGAAATCAGAATCACATTAAGAGGCACCTTTCATGAACACATGGCAGCCATAGCACTATCCTTAGGCTGGAGTCGCACCAAGAGCCCATTGACAGTACACTAGCAAAAAAATGTTTGAGCCATCAGATAACATGCTGATTCCACTTATCCACATAAAAAAGGGCAGTAAACACGACAAAGCTACTTTTAGTGACAGAGCTAACTCTGATTGCTTAAACTGTGTCTGTCTGCTGTCTATCTGGCTGTCTGGATGGACTTTTTTTGGCAGTGTAGAGAGAGATGCGGGCATGACTTGCAATTAAGGTCCCCATCTGGAATCAAACAGTGGACATTACAGGTACGTGACATGCACCTTAAAAGGATAGTAAGTGATTGTTATCCAATCCAATTAAATTCAGCGAATATTTCCTCACAGTTCGCTAGCTGTCCATTTCATGTGTGTTCCAAAAATAATCTGTTTTAACTACACATCCCTGTCTCTGTAATGGCAAACAAAGAAGGCGGTGTGGACCACACCACACAACATTGTTCCAGCCAATCTGCAACAGTTAGTCCGGCACGTTTAAAAATGCTGGACTCCAGGTACTGTGAAGAAAGAGAGATGGCACTGCTTTATGGCAATATTGGATTTTTAGCCACGCTACCAGCGCAGTTCTAGAGATGAAAATTTCTGTCAGTCCATCTCTTTGCTCCGGTCTTATTTTTGTATTGAAGTTGGCTTTTATTTATTGTAAGATATTCTGGATTTGCATGAAAACAGACTTTCCTGTCTGGTTGTTTTATCCATAAACAGTTATTCAATAGATATTTCAGATGTACTATATCATTATTTATAGTAATACTACAATGTAAAATAACATACAACATAAAGAGGATTTTATCCATATCTCCCACTGCAAGTTCAAAACAAAATCTGTACCATCTTGACACCAAATCAGTGGATCCCTCCCAGTCCCTCACAGACTGTCCGCATGTAAAAACTAGTGTTAAAGGGACAGTCTAACATTTTATTTACATCTGAAGGATAAAGGATAAAACACTTGTATGAGGATCACCAGGTGCACATTTTAGACAGAGAAGATGGATGGTTTGAAAGAGGTGTCAGGGAAGCCATTTACACCGGGGTTGAGAAGCCGTCGTTGAACAGACCATGACCTCAAACGACCATGACGACTGTCGTTACCACAGGCAGGAGCACTAATGAAACAGCAGCATTGACAATTCTTTAACTAAAGATCAGAAGAAGTCTGTTGGATGAGGGACAAAACCTCTTCTAGTATATTCTACCAAGTCGAGTTGATCTTGACCTCAACCCTCAATGGATAATAATCTTAATGTGTCTCTAGTCTGAACAAACTGTACTCTCACAGTTCGTCCCTTCATTTATCATGGCTTTGAGCACATGCAGTGTGTGATGAAGATCTGCCACAGCAGACGCTAAACAGGCCTCCCTGCCGAAGATCCTACAACAAGTCCTCCAAAACACTTCACTAGTTCTGTCATCTGGAGTAATAAGCTGGAAAATGTTTGTGTAAGCAACTAAGAGATACAATGACCTAGGCAACTTACTGTCCGTTTCAAGAAAGAAAAAAAACAATGACAGCAGGAAGGATGGTAAGAGAAGAGACTGACCAGTGATAAGACGTGAAAACATCTCTTTTATCACCTGTCATTTCTCACTTTTTTTCCACAAGGTTTACATATTAGTATCTTCGCTAGTATCTTACAGCCATGAAATGAAAATTTCATGGACTATCCCAATTTATAGGACGACAGTCTTAAGTTGTAATCATGCTTCAGTGATAAAATCCTGACCAGCTTTTCAATTTAGCCTCAGTGCCATTTTAGCAACTTTAACAGCCAAACACAAATCCTAACATTGGCAGCAGTAGCTCAGTCCATTGGGGGAGGGTTGTCGCAGTCAGTACAGTGTGGTGTGGTAGCTGGAAAGGTGCCAGTTCACCTTCTAGACACTACCGAGGTGACCTGGAGCAAGGCACCGAACCCTACTGCTTGGGGCATTGTGCTATGCGACATCACTCTGAGAATTCAGTTAAAAAACCTTATGTAGGTCCTGTTTGTGTACACACACAGAATGAAAGCCAATAACAACAAAGTGAAAAGGGGGATTAATGAAGTAGTAGTAATATTTCATGTTTTTGAAAGGGCCATAACCATGCTTTTATTATTGAATAAAGTCCACGCTGAAACAGAGACAGAGGAAGAGGGGTGGTACACTGTCCCTATAACGGGTCATATCCTCTCGCCGTTGTCATGATGATACACATGATGCTCTGAGACTAATCCACTAGGAAGTAGAGATGAACGTTAATCACTGCTCCTCTGACTGCACGCACAGATTACACACACACAAACTCAAATACAGACACACAAATGCATATGTTTATGTTATATTCCTACTTTCTACTTTCAAACCAATACCAATGTATATATTTTAATTATGAATTGGAAAAACCTAACATACTGTAACTGCCAATCATTTTCCAAAGAACATCCTACCTTTCAGTTTCAATCCATTTTAGTAGTTTGGGTCATATATAAATCAACATGTACAGATAAAATTAAATGGTTGAATAGTTGAAGTCAAAGGCTCATGCAAACAAAAAAACACATATTTGTCTTGTCACTTAGATTTTCTGTCACAATAAAATGAAAATGACCACAATTTACCAGCTGGCTTAGAAATCCTTAATGTCAAAGTTTTCCCATGAACATATGGGCACAGCATAAAAGTTATGAATGAAACAATAATACTAATATTAACTGTCTCCTCTTGTAGGCTGGATGGATTTCCCCACAGCTGTCTGACTAGCAAAAGCCCACAAGACTGGCTCCCTTTTTTTCCCCTCTGGGTAAATGCAGACATAATCCAAAGGCCATAATCTATCAGAGAGGTGGCAGAGTGGGCCGTTAATCCTCTTACAACATCATCAGGGAAGTCCCCACCACTACCACCAATACAACAGCTCCCCACTGTTTCCCCCACTCGAGTGAACACATCCTGTTTGGGCTTTATGCTGCCTGTCACTGCCAGGATAAAGTGGGATTGTGGAAAACTGGGCAGTGACGAAGAACACAGTGAGAGGAACGAGAAGAGTGTGAAGAGGATGGGGTGGAAGTGGATGTGGGCAGCTTTATCATCAGACATATAAACTGGACAAGCAGATTATGAGGCCTTTTCAACCGCTGGACAACGGACGTCCATTCATAAAGTGGTTTGCACGTCATAGCAATATCCACTAGTATTTGTCCCAGTGGAAGCCTCCCTAAAGTGACGTCAAAAGGTCTGGACCATACGGACAGTTATACCTTATGATAAAAGCAATGATACAGGAGGATTTTTGTAGTGTGACACTGCATATCAGAAGGTATGGGGCCTGTTATAGAAGGCCCTCTTGTGGCTTCACCCTCAGGAAGGGATTATTTTGAAAAGCAACCAGAATTGACCTGTAGGCCTCCAAACCGGAACCATCCTGAAAAACAATTTGAACCATCCTGAAATTAATGTAAAGATTCCCAAAATCAAAATGTTGTTTCTTTACTTTTTTATTCTCCACTATAGTTGTTAGTGACATAATATATGATGATAAATTAATTAAATAAATAATATTGCTTGATTTTGCTTGATTCAAACAAAAAAAGGTATCTTTTGGGGCACCTTTTTAAAGAGAAATTATTTCATTTTAATTCAACTATAAACTCCTGGACTTTAATTGCTCTTGTGTTTCAGCAGGTTTTCTGCTCATGTTCAAAAGTTTCGGCACATTCAAAATCTCTCCCACAGATCTGTGTTCTTATATGTCAGGAAAAAAATCTTAATATTATGAGACTAGCATCATTATTTAATGAAAAGTCTACCTGACCTATATACTCTGCTGTGCTCTCCTTCAGACTGTACTGAATGAGACGAGTGCACTACACTTTATCAGAGGTACAAGCCAAAACCAAAACTAACACTTGTGATCAGCCAGAAATCTCAGCACAAATCAACATGTCCGATAAAGCACAGCTCATGTACTGCGATAACAGGTGAGCAACCAGCCAGTGATAGTGACTGTAGTAATAGCATGAGGAGACGCGCTCCGTTGTAGTCAGCGCTCGGTTGGTTCATTTTGTCATTTTCTAAGTGATAGTAATAAATAAACACACACACAAGCCTTTTCGTCCCAGAGGTGTCCCAGAGAATATTTCTTTTCATCCCTAACACATTTTCTATCGTCCCCAGGATGATAGGATACCGTTGAAAGGAGCCCTGACAACAACAACCAACCGTTAGCAACAAGATTTTAGCACTGAAATCTCTGTGTTAAAGCACCGGTCACACTGTCACTGTAACTCAGTCAGCGGGTTCAAACTCCACGTTTGACAGCTAGTTCTTCTGCCTCTAATGAACCTGTAGCTGCTGCAACACCAGGTCCCATTCACACTGAATAGCAGCCTATCGCTGAGTGGCTATGGCTCTGGGGGCAGAGCAGGTCATGCAATGATCACCAGGTTTCATCCTCACCTCCTCCTGTCCACAATGTTGAGGTGTCTTTGCACAAGACTCAACCCCAAATAGCTCCCAAAAGCACTTTGGATAAAAGCCCTATATAAATGGCGCCATTGAATGGTGAATCCAAAATGTTTTCTCGCATTACTTCTCAGCTCACAGTGTACTACCTCTTTCAACTTCCACTGTCATATTTCTGTCACTGTAACTTAGCTTCCTAGAAAAATGAAATTGACATTAGAAGTTCTTCCAGCTCTCCTTTGCAAAAACTGACCACTACAAAAGTTTTGCTGGCTTTGAAATTGGCACTTTAGAACTATAGTAATTAGATTTTATAACTTTAAAATGAAAGTAATGGATTGATGATTGTTTCACAGGGGAGAACAAGCCAAATAAGGTTGTGTGCCACACTATCTTGTATCGCATGGTTTCGGGCAAATATCACCCTTGCTCCCTTATCATTTCAGATCAAACTCTGGAGAAGAGAGTCTTTGCCGCAGGAAATTATGTGTGGCTTTGTGGATGACAGATGGAGCTGTAATTTCTCTGTCGTGGATCTGGTTCAGATGAGATCAAATGTTGGGCTTCTCCCACACTTGGCCTAGCGTTGAGACCGTTGGTCATGGTTAAACCGTCATGGATTGCAAAGGCTCCAAGATGTGCAGAGAGTTACATAATAATGTCCTGATATAAAGAGTCTTTGAAATGAGTATTGAGGCTTGGTGGTTAAACCTGCTGATAAACAAGTCTCATTTATTTATGGCAGGACACTCCAAACTGCTTTTAGGTGTAGTAAATATTAGAATGGTACCCTTTCGGAGACAGCCATGGTGAAGGGGAAAAGTTGAACAGGACAGAAAGACTGCCTTTGTTGATTGGGGATTTCCAAATGACTGCAGTCCAATTATTGGTAAATCAAGATGCAGGATCTGTCATTATAATGTTGAAACAAAGTCTAAGTTGATATGTAACTCAAACAGTTTTATGTAACATCTAAAAAAAAAAAAGCAGCAGACAAGGGTAGATTACCAGCCCGTCTAAAGGGAAAACTGAGAAAACCCCAGACACCTCATAATTTTATTGAATGCATATTTGTTTGTTAATACTTGATGCACCACTAAATCACAATATAAACTGAATTTGATAGGGGCTTTAAAAGCAACACCTGCATTATCACATAATCTTGAGGCATTATAGAGGTATTAGCGGGGCATCCCTCTAACACTTTATAGAAAGAAAATGTGAAACCAGTTGGTATGAGACAATTCAGTTTTGATGAAAATACTTGTGGAATATAAGTGGGACAGATGACACTGTTGTACTAGGCAGTGACTGTGAATATGATGTTGTCATGGGCACAACATGCGGCCATGAGGCAAAGCCATCAGTAAAATCCCTGTGTATACAACAGCTTTCTGTATCCCATGCGGCACTGTGCCAGTGTATTTTTCCCAAGACAGCAGTCCAAAGCTGAGGCGCTCAAGCTGAGGTATCATGGTCTAAACAGTCATTTGTTTTCATACCATCCAGTTACACTAAATGACACGACTTATCCTTCCACATCATGTGAACACAAGAGCCTCCGACCTCTCTGATGCAAGCAAACATAAACTAATCATAAAGGTGATGAGTTTCTATGACCTCATTCCAATTATAGTGCACTATCTCTTTATTTAGCTTTAACTTCAGCCATGTTCGCGTTTCACATTGTTGCTATTCCTGATGTGCTTTATTTACGGTTGTATAATCCTAAAGGCCCAGTTATGGAAAATATCTCTTTTGGGTTCCACAGAGAAAAATAATGAAAATAACAGATACAGCTTTATTTTCCCAAATTTGCTGTGTTCACTGCCCTTGAAACTGATGTGAAGAGAAGGGGGGGGACAGTCCTTCAGCTATTTCTATTGGAAGTCACTCAACTATTTCTGAGTGATTACTACCAAGCGGGAACATAGTAGGAAGCTGTGGGCTCAGAGCCAAAGGCAATACATCTGTCAGCAGCGCAAGCTCATTCTGCCACTTGTTCCTCCTGTGCAGCAGTACTGCTCTGGGTCATGCTGCATTTCACTTGAGTTTTCAGTCATTACCAAGACTGTTGTAGATTTGGTTCTAGTATTTGGGGCATATTAAAGGAACATTTGAACTCATTAGCGTGATTATGTTGATTATTAGAAATGTGTCTCAAGCAAAATCTAGTTGAACATTTGGAGTGGATAAAGCACAGGAAGAAACAGGCTAAACAGATACATGCACAATCAACAATCAAGCCTATTTATCTTCATCTGTCGTCATTCTGCGTCCCCATCCGCCGTAACAGAATGAAATGCAACTCTAATCAAATAAATCCAGTCAGTCTGGAGGCGACTAATGAAGACAGAAAGAGGGAGAGGCCAGATAACAAAACAGCAGTAAAACAGCGTTGGACAAATAGCTTCGTCATTTTGGGCCAAAACTAGTGCAACTTTAAATCCCGCATGTAAAGTAATCATCATTTTGATCTATACAAACTACAGGCCAAATTGTCTCAATCCAGAGATGGGCATAGATAATGACTTTAGACCGACTTGAGATTCAGACTCGCTAAGTGAGCTGTTATTCCCCGTTAACTAAAACCTGCCTATGTAACACGTAGCATCTGCTGCGCGCGGCCACACGTGCGAGACGACAACAAATACTGCAGCTGCTGAGCCATTCATCGTAAACTTTGACTTTAAAACTTCATACAACAATGCCCAAACAAAGAAATGGTCAACGTAAAATTGGTTAGTAACATGTGGTAAACATGTTTAGCTCAGCATTGGCCATCTAACATTAGCTTGCTTCTTGCTTTAGCTACAGTCTACTGTAGGTTAGGTCCGACTGTCGTTGGTTATGAAATGATGAATAAGCGTTTGTTTAGTTGCGGCAGTCGATTAACTTAATCATTTACATCCCGCTGGCTGCCATTAGGTGGATTCTCAACGCTGGCGAAAACACGTTACAGGTTTATTGTTGATCATGTAACATTACAGTTTTATTTAGTTAACATTACACAAGTTTGAGAGTCTGGGGAACGTGTTGACTTGCAGGAGTTTAACTTGTCATTAGTCGCACTTTACATAGTTGTGCTCTGTAAGTGAAAAACAGGTTATGCAGTTTTATAAAAAGCCTGGATTGAACGCAGCAGGTGATACAACATTCATTATAACCACGAGAGACTTGAGACTTGACTTGAACTCTTGCTCAGAGACTCGTGAGCATCTCTGTCCCAATCAAATGCTTTAGGTGAGACAAATAGCTGCCCCTGTACCAAATCCAGCGCACAGCTACAATGTTGGTGCCTGTAGGTACCAAATCCTGCCTGTTACCTGCCAGATCCCCGGCAGTGGTCTGTCTGTCAAAGAAGGTTACCACAAATGTGCCTGTTCATAATTAGTCATGTGTTGTTTGTTGTCTGTTCTCATCTCAGGGCGTCTAATACTGACTCTTTCTAATAGGCTGACAAAGCTATTAAAGTTATTTGATCATAGTATTTGATGCCAAACCCATCAGCATTTGTATGAGACACCCCTGGGCACGTCTGTCTAGACTGGTAGCGCTAATAGGTAGCTAGCTATGTTAGTAGCTGGGGTTAGCCTCATTTGTGTTGCTACTTTGTTAGATTGTTGTTACTACTAAAATTTTAAAATGTACTGTTGAATAAGGTTTTTCATATCTTAAGTGCATTCCTATTGAACGATTTAAGAGATGTATTATGTTTCATGTTTTGTTAATGTCACAGATATTAAAGAGGAATATTTAACATTTCACATTTTCATGTTTATTAAAAATACAATAAAATGTTTGATGTTTTTGGATGGAATTCAGTCGTCATGGATTAACGTATTTAAACATTTCTACTTTTTTTATATGATTATAGTTCATTTATTAAAGCATTAAGCACTCTGTAGGAAGAAGTGACACGCCCAAGGTGTTAGTGTGATGTTCGGAGCATAGCGTATGTTATTATGCAACAGCATTTGCATTCATAAAGCTTTTGACAGAAGGCAGAGTGAGACCAAGTGCAACCTGATTACATGAAGTGTATAGCATAAACAACACGATATGGCACAGGCAAATTTCAAATTAAAAGTGGAATCAAACCAAAGGTTGTCTTTGGTCTGAGTTATAGTTTAGACATTTAAACTGTTCAATATTTTTGTAAGTAGCCCGTTAATTAGTCCAGGTGAACATGGACATTGTTCTCCCACAATGCAATGCACAAAACTAAAATTACATTTAATCTCTCAGTAAAGATGTGTGACTTTCTTTTTTTCTGTTTTTCACAGTTTGACATCTCATGATGTAATTTGTTGTTAATTTAAATGGTAAATTATGTTGATTTTTTTATACTAGCTGCTATAAGAGTATGCTATGTATTTGGGAATGCTATGGTAACTTGTCGTCCTGCTGGTTCTAGCATCTTCTTCTTTCTGCATCCATGTTCTTTTATGCATAATCATTTGTGTTTATAAGCTGTTTCCTTCATAGTTTGTTGGAAGTATTAATTTCTAACTGCATAACAGTTGTGCTGTTCAGGTGACTTACATATTATATATATTCCATTTATCCACTGCATAGTTTGTCACAGCCCAGGTTTTTACCAGCTACAAGCCAGGATTTATTCAACATCAAAACATTTGCTGGTTTACTGGAATATGAATATTATTATATATTTTCTATCATTCACAGCAGCCAGCCTGCATACATTGACTTCTGTGTCCTCAACTCTATAAATAAATATACAAGCAGGCTTCCAACCACTTATTTTTACACACCACACCCAACCTGGCCTACAGACAGAATATTAAAACATACTAAATAGCACTTACAGTCTTTATGCAAGAGACATTCAACATTGTTCTCACAACCTAGAACTTTTGTGCTCTCATCATAGCAAAAATAGAAAGCACATTTATTCTCCTGACAGGCAGAACAATGTTTTTGACCCTCTTACCTACAGCCTGTAATGTTCCCTGTAATTGTCCTTCTGGAAATGAACCTCTTGATCTTGCCACATTGATTTAAAGTTTGCTCGCAGAGAATTAAGTACCTCTGAATTTTTTTGGACATCAGCGTTTCCTTGACGCCATTATGACGTCGACAGTAAAATTCCAGACTTCATGTCTCGTCACTAATTTAGGGCTGAGATGTTGGCTGTTTTATCATTAAATGTAACATTCAAAACACCAAGTGTGTGAATCTTTCATTATTATTAGAATGTATATATCAGAGATGTCAAATAAGATTGTATTATTTAGTATTATTTACCATTAGTATTTAGTATCTTCAAGTTGCATGAGTAGATAATAGTGGTTAATATTTGTGTTTTTAAATTGACAGCTTGTCACCGCTGTTGTGTCCCTTTGATTAATGAAGCACAAAATTACTTAATTTAATTGTGGCAGTTTGACTCTGTGAAGGCGATATGTTTTATCTTCATGTAATCTGAAACATTTCTAATTGAAATGTATATAAGGCATAATATCAATAAAATATTTCATTTAAACCTGGTTCCTGTTCAAATCATAAACCCTATAGCACCATCTATTGTATAGTTGTAGTAATGACTCATTTCAGTCACATTTCTGGTCCTACAAAACGTTTTTTTCTGCCAGTATCTTAGATGGATATTTGATTTTAAAAAAGTAATATTGTTCCTGTATATGATAATATAGTGTATGCTTCCCTTTAACCATCCACAACGTCCCAAAATTAGCTCCAATATGTTGTATGTATGCATAAATACTAAATACTTCATGAGTAAAAACTAAGCTTAACTCAGTAGGCCTTTTTTTACTCATGACATTTTGACATTCAGTTAGCAACAGGTGTGGAGTTTCCAATTCTCACACAAAGGAAGAAATCTTTAGTAAACCACATAAAGTTGACATTATTTTCATTTGCACATAACTGAGCTGATGAAGTCACAGTTGTTCAGCCTGTCCTCATCTGAAAAAACGCTGTATAGGTCGATTATTGTATAGCTTATTACAGCCCATATTTACGTTACATTAGCTGTGACCTCTAGTGGCAGAAGAAGTCAAGTGGCATAGTATAAACAGCGACACGGCCTGTGTAAGAAGGTAAGAAAAATAACCATGGAGTAGAGAATATAGCCAAACTAAGTGATCTGGCAGCAAATATATAGATTTAACTTTCTTTGATGCTAAGTAATTTTACAGAAACTGAAAGTTTTAAATAACATATCGCCAAACTGCTTTGTTTGTCGTGGTAATCAAATTAAAACTCTTCCAAAATGCAACTTTTCCCGAAGCCCTAGGAACTTTTAGGAAGTACTCTGCATGCAGACAGGCTTGCAGACCTCTAATGTGACTTATGTGATGTACTTATTTTACCCAAACCATGATCTTTTGCTATACTTAACTAAGTAGTTCTGTTGCCTAAAGCTAAATACGACCATTTCACATGTTAAACATCATGTGACAAGTGACTTGTACTTGCCAACGCTCTTACGTGTCATTTTGAGGGAAATGTCATATTTTTCATTGTACTTTCCAATGGACATATTTGTCGTTTTGGTCTTATTTGTCATTTTGGGACAATTGACTATCTATCTACTAGGTATGAGGAAGTGTTGGTCTGGTTTGTAGATTTCAACCCGGTGTATGCTCGTATGTGTGCTCGATCTAATGGGCAAGCATAATCCGACACACATCTACAGACTCACCGGGAAACAGCTTCACACAGCATGCTGGAAACTCCCACTGCAACGTTACAGGAACTACTTGAGGAAGTAATCTATGCTCATTACATGATAATGTTACATTTACTGCATTTAGCCAATGTTATACATTTCTGACGTTGACTGTGTTTTCACCCAACATTAGTTTGATTCTCATTTGGCAATGACAAGCTCAAGCACCTAAAACTTTTTTGTTTTCTAATCTAAATGTGGAGTTTGTGTCTGAGTTTTTGTTGTGCTGGGAGGTGGATGTTTTATGGTGTTAGTGGACTGCATTTCGTTAGCTGCAATTGTTACCTGAGCCAGACCTAGGGGAATCTGGACCTGCAGGTTAAACAGGCTAGGAAATACTGTGTAGCCACTGTGGATTGATAGAGAGGACCAACGTTAGCGTCTTGCTCAAGCCAGAGCTTATTCATTTCTGACTACAATCACATACAGTCCTAGTCACATTATCTTTAAATCTCTGCTTAAAGTGCCTGTTATACTAATACTTAACATAAACAACAAAATAATGTAACCAAACTGACAATGCAATGTATAAAACATTCTACCTTAAGGAAAATCAGCATGCGATATCAAAATAGTTTAACAGATATTCCACATAGGCTAACCAAAATTGACATAAGTTAAAATATTAATATGTAACAAAATAATATAACTCAAAACATACACTCACTTTACTCCCACACTTGCACTTAACCGCAGTGTGTAACAATATGGTGGTACTATCATGGTTAAGTGTGATTTATACTTCTGTATGGGCCTACGGTGTAGCTACGCACATAGCCATGCATTTACTTTTGCATCCGTCTCCGTCGTTCTGCACCACCAAACGGTAGTTGGTGGTAGTGGTACAACGTCCATTGTGTTGACCTTTGCTGGCCGAGCAGGCTAACATCCGTCTATACTGTCTATAACAGTCGCATGTATATAATTTTACCCCCATTCAAGTTAGCGGATGGCTAAACCAGAAGTTAGCCTGCTCGGTCAGCAAAAAGTCAACACAGTGTAACTGCAGAACGACGGAGACACAGACACACAATTATAAATGGCGCTGTAGGTATGAGGCGACTCAGAGGCTGAGCCATTGATTCAACACAGTGTGTAACCAGCAATTTGAACTAAGTTAGCTTGAATATGGTATCTTTCATCTGACCATTTACTCCCTACTGGCTGGCTAAAACTCTTAGCAACGTCTAGAACACATTATCATATGTTACAGAATGCTAATGTTATTTTTACTTCAATTGACAGAGATGACCAAAGTTAGTCAGAGCTGCACATGAGCAGAGCTTGTAGCTACAGTCTCCCTATGTGATCTACAGCAGTACAGGAGCATCTACTGACAACCAAGTGTATTACCTTTATGTATGTATTAGAGTGTTATAATAGATGAATTATTAACAAAAATGGGAGGGAAGGGGGGGTCTGTTTACGTAAAACTGAACATGTAGCATTTCCAAACTACTACACCATGTTGTTGCTAAAGTTGGTAATAGGCTCGGGAGCACACATGTAGAGAATCCGACCAGATTCCTTCACAAAGGAAGCAGAAATGTGGCTGCTCCGAGCAACAGAGAAAACAGGTTGGGGGTTTATTTCTATATGTGAGGTTATAGCCTGTTGACAAATAGGCATTAAAAAAGTGATTTATTGACAAGGAATTTCATTGAAAAACTACATATACTACATACAGCCCATTTATATGTTTTTGTAATCACAATTTGGAACGTGAAGCTGGAGACTTCTCATCAAACTGAAGAGTGTATATGGGAAATTCAACTTGTACACAATGCACCAACTAAATCAAATTTCTTAGAAAATCCATGATAAATATTAGGTTTTGTACAGCAGGGCTGCCTAACGAAACAACCGCTGTGGATTTAAAGTTTTGTTTCTGCTGTGCTTATTACCAAAATGATCAATATCAACTTACATTTAGGATAACAGTCATCCATTCTGGTAAAGAATCAAGAAATCTGCAGAGTGAAACCACATCAGTGCCTTGAACCTGCATTTTTTTAAACAGCCAACAGAGGGCGACGAAATGCTCCAACTCTCTTTTGATTTATTACCTCAGTAAACACTTTCCTAATGACTTTATGGTCTCAAGTATCGATAGTTTCAAGTCTTCAGTACAACATGATGTTAAATTTGTATATTATACTACAACTTTGTGATTGACAAGTCACTATTTTTGCTAAGTAACATTACATTTAGTTTTGATCCTATTTTTCAGTAGCCAAAATTAGCATCCTAATTAATATCACGGTTAATATGAATTACGGTTGCACCTTGCAAGCTAGCTAGCTTCAACCTCTCGTCAAAATATGGTCTCTTCTGGTTCCAAAAAAACAAATATATACATTAGGATATTGATTGTAGGATATTGATTTTGGACTGTGTGACAAAATCAATTAACAATGAATTATTGAAATGTTTCCCAAAACATCATGTTGAAAGATATTTGTAGTTTTTAATGTATGACATACAAAATGGTATGATATCTATATGACAGCAGATTCAGGAAAGTTACTGCTTTTCTCTTTAGGTTTTATTTTTCTGTACTGAACACCATTTTTTTATCCAAGCAAGCTATCCTGGAACAAGTCATTTAGTAAACTGTTGCATCAATTGAATCTAATTACAAACCCAGCCCACATGTTGCCAATCAGCCAACCAGAAAAGCTTCATGCTTGGTTTTCTTTTATCATACAAAATAATTTGATATCATTATGTTAAAGCTCATATAAGGGAAATGCTGCTTTCCCTTTCTGTGGGTTTCTTACAATGTCATTTAAATTTCCAACTATATATAAACACACACAATATACACCTCGCAAACATGGAACAAAACAAAAAATGTGGGGTATTTTGTAGAAGATTTTTTTTCCCAATCACCCCAATTGTATAGCAAGCCATTTGATTCACTGTTAACATCAATTAACTCCAATTATACACAGTCCTCTGTTTCTTTATCACCTCAATATGGTCTAGCCTGCATTATTATTAAGCAATACGTTTAAGCTGCTCAATGATAAACTATGCAGGCCTACAAGTAATAGGACTTTGTCACAGCAGCTATTTTGACTTGCATAGTAGCAGAGACACCACCTTAAATGCTTCTTTACTGTAATTAGTTAAATTACACTAAAGATACTTCTAGTATCAACGTGCACAATGCAAGGGCTTAGGAACTAGAGAATAATGATTTTATTTACACTTGTGCTGTCCCTACTGTGACGTGAAAATGCTGTGAAAAGGTCTATTGCTGTAAATGTGGTCCGATTGCCACAATAGTAGTATCACTTTATATGTCCAGCAGGTGGTACAATTGATGCAAAGTTGGATTACTTCACAGGCAGGGAAGGGTAACTGAGTTTACAATTCATGGACAGTCTATGGTTTCTACATGATGCTCTTAAAAAACAAGGCAAAGTGACTCAGCATTTTATGGAAGCAAATGATGCCATTCAACTTCATCATTCTCTTCATGTATACTGTCATGCAGATTTCCAATCCTACCGCAGTATTGCACATGAAAATAATAAAAGCACAACAACACAATGGAAGGTACAAAGATGAGTACAACTACAGAAATAAATTTGATTTGATTTGAAACTCAAAAAAAAACAAGCTACAAGTGCCCAAAGGATAAAAGTGGGAAGCAGAAGAAACACAGTCATAACTGTAAATCATTGTTTTAGAGGAAAAAAACATAAACCAAATATCCTTATATTGAAAGTGAAAACCCCAAAGGCATTCTTACATGGGTAAATTAACAACACACACACGCACATTGCAGTGTATTGGACATCTCACTGCATTCCTCCATGCAACTGACTCATAATCCTATTAGTTAGTGCATTTCCTGTTTATATTCCTGTCTGCGGCCAAGGTACAACACAGTGACCTTGGTGCCGAGTTTAATATGCTGCCACGGCAACAGGACATTGCCTAATTTCCAGATGAGGCTGCGTTTACTGCACTTGTCTCCTCAACACATTTTTATTAAATTTGCCATATTTTTCAGTTGTCATGAAATTAACACACTGTTTAGAGTATTTATTTAACAATGTGATAACTGTAACATTAACTTTATTAATGTCAGCAGAAGCTTCTCTGTTAGGTGAAGCTACTGCACTGAGTGGGTAGTGAATCTAAGTTCTGCTAAAGTGACTAATTGGATAGATTTTAGTGATTCTTCCGTCTAGCTGGCGCGTTTTTAGCTGACTTACATCACCTTCAGTTTGTTAAAGCAGCAGAAAATGAACAGTATGACATGATGTTGCAACTTGCTGAAACTAATTTGTCAAGGTCATTCGATCTCTCACATCCAAATAACTAGAACAAGCTGTGGAACATTTGCCAAGTCATTCACTGGGTCTTTTTATTTTTTTCAATCTGTTATACGTTCTTTCCTGAAGAGGGCGCACATTCCCTTCATGTCAATTCATTTGAAACATGGGATACAAGAGAACCAGTCTACTTCCTGTGGTATGAAAGCCTGACTCATTTCTCTGTGTGGTCAGTGAAAGTGAGTCACTCATGCTGGGAATCACTCCAAAATGATTGATGTATGAGGGCATTTTTTATGTGATTTCATTTGAAATTTTCATGAAAATTATATCTTCAGTTTGTATGAGCTTAGAGCTTTCAGTTCAGATTAGATGGCATTATGAATTTAATAGGACGCACTGATCCTGACACAGAGAGACATCAGACGGTCAGACAGACAGATTAATCATAACCACTCCTCCAGACGCACACATACACACAAATGACTGGTGTTACAGATGACATGTACACCTGGAGCTACAGAGTAGTTTAATGTGGTGGTACATTAGACCGTATGGTTATCTGACACAACAGAGCAGCAGGTTGCATGTGTTTCTGTCCATCCAGCTGCACTGTGCAGTGTCACAGAACATCCTGCTGTACAACACAAACACTATACTTCCTTTCAAACTTCACAACACAACACACTTTTATATTTTGTGTTTTTACTTTGGTTCAGAATTAGTACTTTAATATTAATACATATTACATTAAATACTGAGTATATACAGTATATACAGATTTGATATTTTACTGGTCCATGCATTTCTAATATTTTCCCCAGATGTTCCCTGGAAATAACTACAGTATGTAATTAAGTACTTTTATACTTATTTTTGATTTTATAAGCAGTTTCCAGAGGAATTTCCTTAAAGAACAGCTCCATTTGAGCCTGAATAAACATTCATTCACTACTCACATCATATCATTGCAAACTTTACTCTACATTTTTATTTATTTAACAAATTTTTTAAAATATTGATCGGGATGAAAAATCCATCAATGAACAATTGTCAGATCACACAGTATTTGGATACTCAATAGATTGCAAGTGTGAAGTTGTAATTTATTTCAAACCATCAGATCAAAACAGCTTCTTATGTAACTAATTGTTCTCCTCCTATCTTCTACAATTACACCCTTAATTTTTCCACATGTCTTGTTATGTGAAGATCCATTATTGACTTTCTCTATATCTCGTATCAGTTTCTCAATAATTTTAATATTGTTATATTAACATAAGGCACGTTTAGGGATATATGAAACACATCATAATAACAGGATTTTCTCTCACAATGGAAGTGTCTGTCTAATAACTGGATATAAGAAGTAGCTCAAAAATCAAAAGCTAGTTTTGCAAGCCACAGATGCAGGTCCTGCTTAATATGAATACAAAGACACTACTGCACTTGGACTCCATTCTCAATAGCAATCATTTGTTTTGTTGTTTTTTTTAAAGTATGATTTTACATGGATTTTAGAGTGAGTATCATCGTATCTTTGAGATGTATTATTCTGCCACCTGGACACACAACTAGCTTGAGGCAAAATTAAGAATAAAGAATAAAATATGAAACATCTGGTCTTTTGAAATTGAAACTGTGCTGGTGATGGGTTGGCTGAGAGACAGTTAAAGTCTTTGCTATGAATGCTGTGACAGCTTTGAAAAAGTGACTGCAGCATAAAGATTTAAAGCTTATTGTCATATGTATGCGTTGACCTGCACTGTAAATTGTAGTTAATGTCTCATACAGAGATTGTTGTTGCATTAGTGGGCCGTGCATCCTGAGAGTTAAAATGATATACAGCAGTTAAGAGCAGATACTCTCATACTGTGCTTTAATGGATTAATGAGCATCGCTCAAACTACTAGTATGTTCTTAATAAAAGGCATGATCACCAAATTAACTAATTAATTATCTGAATACAGGATAAATCACTGTTGTTTGCATCAGTTTGTATGCAAAAATGCTTTCAAGACATGCCGACAGAAAGCAGGTTTGTAAATGATCCTGGATAAGACCATTAGAGCTGCTGTACAGCTGAGAGAACAGAGGATCGGAGAGGTTAAAAGTTTCCCAGAAAGATCCACCTGCGGTGACGTGGAAGGAGGATTGTCATCAACTTGTAGCTTAATGAATTCCCACACAGCACTGCAGCTACAGTCCACTTTAGCTTTGATTTAGTTATACATTTATGACAAATAACAGTAATCTACCATCACAAATGAAAGGATAGAAAATAGTTTTGAACGGCTTTGTACACCCAAAAATGGGTAAAAAACTAAAAAAACGAACCCTAGATAACAAGGACTGGACTCCTGATATTTTCTCAGGAAAATGGGTCTAGTTTTTGAATAAAGGTCATCCTGAATGTAAGTTGAGCTTACATTTGCAGAAGTGACCTGTTGCATCACTTGGGACTTGGCTACGCAACTAGAGACATTCAGTTCTGTCAAAATGTTACAAAAGAAACTAAACAATCACAAATCACAATTATTACTTTTTTCAGCATCAGAGGAGTCTGTGTAGAGCTTCACTTTGATGTTTCACACAGTTTCAGATGAAGTACTTCCTCAAAAGGAATAATGCATTGTAGTTCAGGACAATACAAGTCTTTTGTAACGATTGAAGATTGATTTGGGGGTTTGTACCTCTGACGCAAGCAGTGACAATAAACTGGAGGTCAAGTTAGGTTTCAAGTATTGTGGCGTCAGACATGAGAACTTCAGTCTTAGTGTTTGGGACAAGCAGTTCTGATAGCACAGCATTTTGTTCTGTGAAACTACACTGACTCCTCCATAATCCCTTAGGTCAGAGACCAAATTGTATTTTTTTTTTTCAAAAATGCAACTTAATCTCAGGGTTCTTATATGATTTAATTTAATTAACTAATGCACAGTCATCTACAACAGTGATACCCAACCAGAGTTACTGTTCTTCTGCACATGGAAAAAATGTGGGGTAGCTCAACTAATTTGAAAAACTTGCAGTTGAGAGTGTGTAATGTCTATTTAGCAAGCAAGCAGAGAAGTCTACATAATTAGAAAAAGTCATTTATAAACAGTCAAAATAGTTTACCGACAAATTGCTTATATATATATAGCTTAAAGTAATTTATAAACAGTTCAGTTAGTGAGCTAAAATTAACAGATGGCTGTTAGCTAAAACTAATCTATAGACGATCAAAATAGTTTACTTAAAGTAATGGTTGAAAATTCTTTCACCTCAGATTTCCATCCAGTTTTACCAGCATGGATGCAAACTTTGACTATTCATGCATATGACTATATTTGTATAACAATATCCACTTGTACATAAGCAAGTGTTTCATAACATCCAGTGGAAAATCAGTTCATATGAGCACACTGGAACATGAGGGGAATGTCGATGAAGCGTTCTTGAGTTTGTCAGATAGGGCCGTGGGACTGTGTCAGACAAAAAAGGCTGGCAACCACTGATCTACGTTGCTTTTCAAATTCTTGTATGTACGTTTAGCAAGTGATATTTCAAAATCCAGTTACAGCACTCTCAGAATAAAGAAGTTGATTAATGTCATTCTTCCGCAGTGTCTCAAGGCAGGAAGCCGCAGAGGTAAAGTATGAAGAACAGATGACCTCGACGGTCAGTTCTCTAAAGCCAAATTATTGAGGCCTATTGAGTTTTATGTAATGAAATAATGCTCACCATGAAAGGAAGAATGGAAAAGTTTGGAAGTTGTGAGGTAATGGAGGGTTCTACGGCAAGGAGTTAATTTAATTATGTTCATTTGGTTAAAAACACTAAAAACAAGGTATTTTAGGTAGATTTTTGATTTAAGTGTCCTAATTTAAATAATTCTAGCTTTCAGAATTTCCATTTTTCAAGCTGTGTTGTGTACAGCCCAGTATTATTGAAAATGTGTATCATTTCATGGTGCTGACACTGATCTGAAATTTATTTAACATTGTAGTCATCTCCAACTGCCACATAAATGGATTTCACTTCAATTTTCAATTTTGTGCAAATGTTCCTCAGAGTTGAACCTGCGTGTCATGTTATCTGTGGACGTGGCCTCCTCCTGCACTTTGCTGCTGTAGTACAACACACGCACACAGATATAAACACAATAGCTGGAGGCCACTCAGAATCAATGAACTCCTGGTGCACTGAGGAAACATCACCTCAATTGTCTGGTTTACCAACGGTGGCAGATTCAATTCATTCCAGTGTTTTTCCTCTCACTGAGCACACAGAGAGTCCTGTCCAGACAGACTTTGACTCAGGCTAGATGATCCAATGATACTTACGGAGGTGGTACTTTTCCAGTATCTGTCTTTATATAATTTCATGAGAAGCACTAGTGACAAATATGGCATCACTATCCACATCTGCATGCATACTTTTAATTCCTAATAGGGATCATAGTCACCAATATTTATATAACAACCACAGTCAAATATTCATTGGTGGTGGAATGTTTGCCATTTGACCACCAATTGTACCTTTACTTGTACAAATGTTCCTTGAGGCAGAAATAATCTAGCTGCATGAGTTACACTTCTCCGCAAGTGTTTCTCGTTTAATATCAGCTCATAAATTTGCTTTTGCTGGCTTGATTTACTGGACCAAAGTCTGCAGTGTCATTAAGTTGCTGGAGGGAAACCTGTATATCCTGTCCTAAGATCAAAGTAGAGCAAAAATGAATGCATCAAAAGTCAATTAATGTGTGCAAAACTGTACTTAGATAGTTCTTGTCCTTCACTGCAGAATGGTCACATCTTAAGGCCCTATAAACGCTGGTAACTGTTTTTAGATGCTGTCACAGAAAGAGGAAGCATTTGTTACTCATCAAAGTAAAAGTGTACTGGAAATCACTGAAAGTCACTGGAAATGTACCTCAAATGTTCCTTTGTGTCATGCTTCTGCATAAGTCCTTACAAAATAGTTTCACCATGGTAACTAAAAAGCATATTTTATATTAGACTTTAAGCACTCAAGTGTATGTTAAGCCGTAAAAGCAATCAACGAGTACATGAAATCATGCTCATTTTACATCTAATCAGCATTTTTGTCATTACCAATTGGTCAAATGATTATTTGTAAGGCAAAAGCACAGAGAATTATCACCTGCCCCTCAGTTATTGCCCATGGGGCATTTTGGTGTCTTTCCGCTGATTGTAGTTTTGCAGTTTGTTTTGGATCAGTCTCATCGCTCTCATCAAGTTTTCAACCCACAGCAGGCTGTTGCCCTCGGTGAAAGAGCTCTGATTAACATTAACAAGACTTCCTTTTAAAAAGCTAAAAAAAAAATCATATCTGTAGGGTTCTGAGATTGCCGTTTCAATCAATGCGTTTCACCTCTTCTGCTCTCCCCAAGGATTGTTTACCTGCAACCAAAAACCATAATAAACATAGACATTAGTTAAGACTTAAGCAGAACTAAAAGGAGAGGGCATTTTAGACATTAGTCAGGTAGAAAGGCTGACCCATATTAATCCTAGTGTTTCTACATGTCTGCTGAATATGTACTTTGGCAACTATTTGCTCATTTTGCTCATATGTTCACCATAACAAACGTGTAAGGCGATGTGTTGTGTTTACAGCTTGTTCTGCCGCTCCCAAGTGAAATAAATTAATTAGTACTGCGTTAAAGTTTGGTAGAGGCTGCATGCTGCAAAGAATCAAAAAGGTTGCCTGGACATAATGATAGTAACAAAGGAGACTTTGGGACCTGTAAGACAGACTTCAAAACTGACAGAATAATTAAATATATCTGTGGGTGTAGTCGGCCTTATAGGAGCTATATCCAATCAAATTATTTCTGCTTTATCTTTAAGTACACTGGTTAGTAACTTTGACTGTAGTACAGAATTGTATTGTCAACTCTCTACCGTGGAAAAAGGCTGCTCAGAAATGTTCCTGCATGACATCATGCACTACTTTAAAGGAGAATGTATTGGCTCTGTGTAGAGCTGATTTTTGTCACTAAATATGTGAGGACAAATCAAATATATAATAATATATTTGCTTTGGAAAGACAAAGTCGCTACGATTGTCTGTAGAGGGAATTAAGCCATCAACAGTCTCTAAATTTTGGCACGTTGACAAAAAACGACTGCACTCGATGTGGTTAAAATCAACCAAATAGATTATTACTGCCTCGCAGAAATTTGCGAGTACATAATTAACATGCATTTTGAAACCCTGCATGTTTTCATCATTTTCTTTTGCTGTTCTGACTTCAGGGAGGAGGATATAGATGTTTCAACATATATTGCCTAACAGTTGCCAACATTTAATTGCCACTGCGACTTTTAGTTCCCTACCAACCAGAGGTAATACCCCGCCTTGGAGTTTTTTTTGTCTCTTTGTCATGCTGAGACTACGTGAGCCTCCACACATCACTCTCTCATTTATTCATGTAGAGGAGGAGGGGGGAAAGAGGGGGAGAAAGATGAAGAGAGGGGTAGAAGGAGGGGCAATGAGTTCAGGTGGACGTGACTTTGCTCATACCCCATTTTCTTCTTCTGTCTGGACTTTTCCACTTCTACTTCTTCTGAATTTGCCTCATCTTTTCTCTTCTCCTGTTTTCCTCTCCTCCTCCTACCTCCTACTCACTCCTCTTTTCTTTCCCTTTGTTTTCTTGCATTGCTATGTAACTTTTCCCATGTTCCTGTCTGTCCTTTTTCTGATCTGTCCATGTGTTGTTCTTACCTCTCTATCCTTTCTTTTTGTGCTCTCCTGTCCTGCCCCATCTTCCCTCCTGTCTCACCTCATGCTCTCCTCTCTCCTAATGCTGGCGTGTCTGCAGTGGGACTATCCTGTTAGTCTGTTATCTCTAACCCAATAACATGGCAAGGGATTAGGAAGAGTCAGCACACTGATATAACAGGAAGTAAGCCACTGTTGTCCAATAACGTCAAGAGCACTCTGCTGCAACCTTGGCATCTTTTCTTCTTTGGAGATTTGGCTCTTTTTCAATGCAGTGTTTAATCTGGTTTCTATTTGAGCCCAAAGGGAGTGATGTTAATGCCTCGACTGCCAAGGCGGCTGGCACCTAAATCTGACCTATCTGCTTGTCTAATTTAGATGAGATCGCAGCAGACCTCCTCAGAAGCAGCCTGTTCACTTCCCATTGCACTCTCAAATTAGATTTTTTTATTATTATTTTAAATTCCCCCTCGGTGTCGAGGGGCTTCCAGCAGTTTAAAGCACATTCCATGGAACCGCAACATCCTGGTTTCAAATCCAGACAGTGACCTTTGTCACCGCTCATCCCTCTTTCTCTCTCTCAATCTGTTTTCTGTTGTTGAATTCTACTGTACGCTGTCCAATTACGCAGTAATGCCAACAATAAATACAGCTGTCCTGCAGAGGTGCCACCTTCAAACGTGAATCACAGAAAAAGGCACCCCAGCGCTCTTCCTACACTTCCTTCTGCACAACCCTAGTGATGTTCTTAGGAAATATGTCTTTTAAAGTGTTAGGTCTGCAACAGATGTTATGCTCAGGTTCTGACAGTACATTGAAGGTAACCTTTGCTCTAGCGTCTATAAGATTTCAGCGACAAATGAGGTAAACAAGAGATGAATTTTTCGAAAATGAGTAATTTGTGAGTACAGGTCCTTGATTGAAGCTAGTCCTAACAGTATAGGCAGAGATGATATGTTATCTAGCTAGCTCTTAGTGGCTCAGCTGTTTACCTACTTGTTCTGCCTCACATCTCATTCTTTTAATCTTCATCACTATGTCATATCGTCAAAATACCATTGTTTTGAACGGGTGTTGCTGCTTTTTTTGCTTCTAAATGTTAATGTTCCTGTTTTGTAGCTGCTAGCCCCATTGAAAGACAAACCCACACATCATAGTCACAATAAGGTCTCAGCATTCCCTTGGGCTTTAACATACAGACTGCCCATTGAACAAATCTTATTGGTATTTTAAAACATAAAAAAATGGATTTGTTTAGTGTGATATTTCCATGGTATTGTTACAAAATAAAGTTAAAATTAAAGCTTGAAATTGAAGTACAGTGTGGATTTTTTTTTATTGATCACATGAGCTGGAGTAGAGGATGTAAGAACAGTAAGAAAGGATGTGATTCTGTGGGTGATGAATGGGACTTTTTGTTTAAGTGACACAAAAAAAGAAACTGAAAACTTGTCACATGATCCATTCAAAACAAAACCCTCCACTTTAACAGTTCTCACTAATGTCCAAAATTGAAAGCCATCTTGAAATTTATTCACATATACATATACTTTTGCATATTTTCACATTGCATTTCTGCACAATTTAATGTAATAAGATATAAGAATAGTAATGTATTCAATTATATTTGCAATCATTGGAGTTGTTGGTTTTATTTACAGTAATAGTTTTGAACAACCTACTGTATTTTCGTAATCAAACTGTAGTTTTACTTTTTCTATGCCCCGCTATTTGCTACCATGGAACTTTGTATCAGTAATAATTATAAAGCGTGGACAAAAGAAATGCTGTCTGTGAAATTTATAATCTACCAATGCAATGTCACACAAAACAAAATGTTAGGGTGACTCAGTATAGTAAGACAGTTTATTTTGTGACAATGATGGAAATGTGCAGAGGATCACGTAAAAGGGCTTTTATTTCAGCACCAGTGTAATCAGGGATAACCCATGGTCTATTTAATCTGCTCTGCTCCATTCAAGGCCAGCTGAATGACTTATCCTCTCCATTCAGGGCAAAATCTCCCCATCAATGGTCTCTGCACAAAGAGAGTGGGATGAGTTTTCTCTCCACTGTGCGAATAATGGTAATGCATTCTTTACAAAACAGAAATAAAAAAACACAAGGTCAACTTAAGCATATACGTATACTACTTCGCATGCTTCACATTCAGACACATAATAGAATTTCACAGCTTAGGGACTATAGACAGAGAAGGTTGAGGTTTTTGGATTTTCACTGTAGTATTTCTTTTGTTCATCTGACAATCGGACAAAAAACAAAAAAAGGTCAAATGATATATCACATTTTCAGATTGCCAATTTAATTTAAGTTTACAAAGACTGTAGTGCTATTTTATGGATTCAACCCGGTTTCTGGAGGGCAGCTAGCAGGTCTTTGAGATAGTAAATTAAATTTGTAAAGTAGTTTCCCAGGGTTTGATCCAGGAAACTACCAACCATGAGCCTGACGGGAATGTGTGATGTCTCCATGTCCCTACAGGGAAATATTTGACTTGAACGTGAACATGTGATTGCTGATGCATGTGTGACAGCCATAAAGAAATAAACGTGTATTTATTGAGAGTGAGGCAATGCCTCACCAGGAAACTACCAACCATGCCTCACTCTCTTTGTAGGTCAATAGTTCCCAACCTTTGTTACCTTTTACATTTTTAAAGACATACACCACAGCACTGGCAACTGCCGAAGTACCCCTGTGGGGTACAAGTACCTCTGGTTAGGAATCAGAGATTTAGACTACTATGAATGTGAGTATTTCTGTGTCCACGTAGGGACATGGAGTAGAGTTCATAGAGTTTATGTTTGGGTGTCTGTGGTTGTGTGTGTGTGTGTGTGTGTGTGTGTGTGTGTGTGTGTGTGTGTGTGTGTGTGTGTGTGTGTGTGTGTGTGTGTGTGTGTGTGTGTGTGTGTTTATATGACTGGAAATGCGTGTGTGTATATACTCAATACGTGAAGGGTACAAGTAGCTAAGATTACTTTGAGCTCAAATGGGACAGGGACACATGATCAGCTATAAGTAAGGGCTAAGCAGGTAGAGGAGGACAAGCTCCTGAGTCATGATAAAGGAGCGGCAAAGATAGAGAGTGAGACCGGTCACCTGTTGAGGGTGAATCAGTCTGTGACAACAATGTGCGCATATGTTGGCAAAATGTTTTTGGTAGACTTAACTCAGTTGTCCAAGTGGGCCGTACTCTCTCTGTATCCCTTTAAAATGAGCGATTGGGGACGCACACAATTCTTCGTCAACACAGAATTAGGCAGCTATTTGTGGAATAGCTGGCTTAATGCTGCCTGTTAACACAAGCCCATGTACTGTTCATGTGTCTGACACAGCAACTCCTCTCTCCCACAGAGATTAAGATTACACGCACATACCAGTATAACCACCAGTACCATTGCCTGATCAAGGCTACTTTAGGCTGAGTACAACACATACAGCTGAGCCCCCGGTAATTACTGTACATTTATAACACGCTTTAGATGTGCATGTCTTAGAGTGAAGCAAGTGGAAGATAAAAGCAAGGACAACATCATAAAGGCAAAAAATAAAAGGCTTGTGGCCCAATATTGATGACAACAGGATGCAAAGTTGTTATGCAAAGTAGGTTTTTAGAGTTTCAGTAACATTGTGAGCACTGAGGAAAAGGTGAACCTGTCCAGAGTCACATACACAAGTGTGTATTTATGTGTGTCCGTGTATGTATGTGTGTATGTAGACGAGGCAGTAAGTGGTGAACCTGACAGCAGTCACATAGCCACTCTGCCCACACGAGGACCACTCTCAGCCAAGACACTCTGTCTGACCATGATTCAGACTTGAGGAAATACCACATTCAACTGGCAAATGCAGTGTGTGTGTGTGTGTGTGTGTGTGTGTGTGTGTGTGTGTGTGTGTGTGTGTGTGTGTGTGTGTGTGTGTGTGTGTGTGTGTGTGTGTGTGTGTGTGTGTGTGTGTGTGTGTGTGTGAGAGAGAGAGAGAGATGGAGAGAGAAGAGGAAATGAGATGCCACCACATACAGCATCTAGACTAGCAAATGTTCATCTTATTTGAGGGGCAATTTAAGTCACTAGTCAGATAACATAAACAGGCCAATTCCATCCTGTACTAGTGCTATAAAGTATTTATTTATGACAACATTTTATGTCGGCAGTGCACTATTTGGTAGTTAGTGTACAAATGTAAAGTAAAGTAACAGTAAATAACACAAAACAGGCTTCAATCAAACAGCATCTTTGGAAAGCCACTGCCAATTTCAAATTTATCCTTGCAATAAGCTGACCTGGTGATGACATTATATGAAAGGACAGGTCACCTAAATAATATGTAATCGTTTTATAGAGGACGGTGAATTATATGGGAATTCAAGAAATTTGCAAATACTGTATAGCATGCTAAAACATGCACAAGTTTTTGCAAATGTTGCCTTCTCGGCAGCAATTGCAGTTGAGCAAATGTTCACTCCTTTGGAAAAAGCATTTGCAAAGAAGGAAGCAGTAAAATGATCAGATCATTTACATATGGAAAGTGGTGGGAACAGCACTGGTCAAAGACTATTGCATTTTAATACCTGGGGTAAGTTTAAATCAGCATATCTTTAAACACACTAGTGTGATAGAGTGTCCACAAGCAGACTGTCATAATGATAAAAACTGGAAATTAATACAGACAAATCGTCTGCATAGCTTAATCAAATGGTTCTTAAGTTTTTTAGACTTTTGACTGACATGATGCCTGACTTATTCTGCCCTCTGACTGACAAGCACTCACTATTAGCGCATTACATCCCAGGGCCCAATTATAAGTAGTGTTCATTTGTCTGGTTCAGGCACCAAGCAGCACTGGCAGCTGGTAAATGTATAGTTTTAAATAATTATTTATCATAAAAACAGCAGTATGCTTGAAGTTAATTACTCAACATCAGCACTGCTGTGTTGTTTAGTAGTCACATCAAGGACAAACCAGGTACAAATAATATTCCTTTCTAGGACTTGTAAGGTTTGGCAACAATTTTAGACTTCAATTATGGTTAGGTAAGCTTAAATAAAAAATGACAGTGCCAGCGTGTTTAGCAGTAGGCTAATGTTTACCGGTTTAGTTTGGTGTGTTAAGCATGCTAACACTGGCTAATGAACACTAAGCACAAGGTACAGCTGAGGCCGATGGGAATGAATACATTTTAGTGTGTGTTGGACAAGTTTAATTTGATTTGCTAGATGAACAATGAAGGAATCGCCAAAATTGTTACAATTCAGCCTGAGGGCCACATGCAGGGATGGGCATTACTTATGATACATGTATTTACACTACATATGTTCCAAATACAAATTGGCAGGGTTTGTTGGAATTGGCTATTTTGCATCAAAATGGTTTACAGTTTGTAGTTTAAAAATACTATGAAGTACTATGAGAAGTCAACGTAATAATGTGTAGATCATTAGCATTAGAGTTTAGAGTCTGATAGCCTGGGAGAAGTAGCTGCTCTGCAGTCTGGTGGTGTCGCAGCAGAAACTTCTATATCTCTTCCCAGAAGGCAGCAGTGAACAGGCTGTGGCTGGGTGGGTACTGTCCTTTAGTATTCTTTGGGCTCACCGATTTCACTGATGCTCGGGAGATGGGTACCATTGATCTTCTGAGCAGTAGAGCCCTCCGGTCCTAGGCTGTACACATCTCATGCCAGTTTGTGATGTTTCCAGTCAGGATGCTTTCTAGTGCTCCTCTGTAAAAGCTGACAAGAACTTGGCGTGGGAATTTGGCCTGGGAGCTTCCTCAAGAAATATAGTGGTTTCTGAGCTTTCTTCACCAGCGTGGAGATGTGAGATGACCATGTCAGGTTCTCTGTGATGCAGATTCCAAGGAACTTGAAACTTTTCACCTGCTCCACCTCAGCGCCACTGATGTAGACAGGAGTGTGTGTGTTTATCTCCTTCTTTCTGAAATCAGCGATCAGCTCCTTGGTTTTGCTGATGTTGAGCAGTAGGTTGTCTTCTGAGCATCACTCCACAAGATTATGAATTTCATCCTGATATGAAGTCTTTGTTTGCAAGCGTCACAACAGAGTTCCCTCCATGTTGGGAAATGCAATTTGTTTTCAAGGTGTGTGAGGGCTGAGTGGAGGGCGGAGGAGATGGCATCCTCTGTGGATGTGTTGCTTCTAAAAGCAAACTGGTGAGAGTCCAGGCTGGCTGGGATGTTGTTCTTTACGTGCTGAAAAAAGCAGTTTCTCAAAGCCCTTCATCAGAACGGGGGTGAGAGCCACAGGAGTTCAGACTATACACTGCAGACTTTTTAGGTACAGGAACAATGGTAGCTGTCTTGAAGCAGGGCTCCTCCTGAGACAGTGAGATGTTGAAAATGTCAGTTCACCTTAGTTTGAGCCTATGTTAAGATTTCAACGGTTGTGCACGAGAAAATATTTGCAAATAAGTCTGCTGTTGAACAAGACTGTGTGGGCACTATTTGAAAATGAACGTCTCATTTTTCATTTCTTTATTTATTTGAAAGGGGACAGTGTACATTAATCAACAATGTACCCGAGTTAGCTAAAAGGTGCTAATTTTCATCGGTAGTCTCTCAGAGTTGTTCTCCCTCTTTTGCTTGTCAGAACAAGATTGGAGGCAGAGATGGGAGCAAGGAGAGACACGAGTGAGAGAAAGACAAAGAAGTGAAGAGGTAAGGGAGTGGTCCTAGCCTACGCTGCACTCCTGAAACACAATCGTTTGCAGCACAGTTTTCATGGTGAAAACTTGAACTGATCCCTTGCACCTATCTATCTGTCTTACACACAGGTAAATTCCATTAATAGTATTCATCAAAAGTTACTCAAAACAAGGTACTTTCCTCATCTAAATTAGGATCTAATTATGAGTCATAAGTAAACTGTTAGGTAACTTTTGGTTCATCTGGGCGTTCAAAGGGATTTGTGAATATGAGTCATTAGGCAGAAAAAGCTCTTGCTTTCATACATTGTCCACTTAATCACCTGAGTGAGTTTACTGGTGAAAGATAGATGAAATAGGTCGATAGATGGAAGGTTTTCAAAGTGATTTCAAGCTAGACTGTAAAAGTAATCTCAGTCAAATTTAGATTTTGATATAATCCTGGAAACATGACATGACATTAAAACTAACTCCCAAACCACGTGTTGCTACTTTGTAATTTGAAGAAAACATAGCGGCTTGTGATGTGTTAATAATACATGCAGTGCTTTAGTAACATGTTGGCAGCCACATTTTTTCTGCTCCTTTGGGTCATTTGAAAAACACAATGTAGATTAATTTTTCATTCCAAAATTCTTTTAAAAAATAATTTTGTGAAGCTATCAGTCAATATTATCACCAACCACTCCACCCTTACATTTTTTTATCCGCCATGTAACTCGAATTTATCACCTCTAGGCCTCAGAGTACAATAACCTCATTTCGTGCTTGAGGGTTCTTTTATTATCGACTGTGATGCAATTTCACAGCAACATCTTGACTGCGCCTAGTCACGATTAGCCTGATAAGCAGCATGCAACTCAGTGTGTGTGAAGCTGTTAATGGGTGTGATAGTGACGTAGGGGTGGCAGCACACACTGGGCACACTGCAGATTAACTCCAAAGATGGAAACACAGAGGGCAGACATAATATTAATGTTGGACAAATAAAATAAGCAAACAACAAACACTGTATATTTTTCCAGAGTTAATTTATTGGTCCAGTAGATGCAAAATCAACTGTACAACATGCTGACCTCTCATGCATAATCCTCAGATTCAAACAAGGTTGCTTCAAGCAGTAATCCAAAAACTACATAAAAATAAATAAAGAATATAATAAAACAGTTTTTACAAAAACCAAATTTCAAGTATCTCAAGCAAACGTCTTAACAAAAGTTTACCGTGAGAGGTAAGCGGCAGCTTCTTTCTCAACAGATTGTGCTTTCCATTCAGACCCAACACATTAGTACAAAAACACATTTTCATTAAAAAGACTCAGAGTTCCAAGTCATCTCCCGTTATACTGTATTTACATTAACATTTACAAATATATTATTAACAGCACGCATTGTTATAACAAAAATATAGGTGCATACATTTGTGCGTTGCAGCCAATGACAGCAAAAGGAAATCAAGGAAAATAAAGGTGAAAATTAAGTATCCCACCAGTGGAGGGAACTAAATGATGAACATGTACTGTAGCGCTGAACCTAAACACAATGAAAAAATGTATATTCAAACAGTGAAAAGGAAAATATTTAAATGATTTGTGGATGTGGTAAAATGTGGGGCCTCTCCTCGAGTATTCAATCCCAGAGACATAGCAAGAGAAGCAGCGTCAGGCTTGCAAAGCAAGCACTACAGGCACTCTACGGCAAAAATTACCTCCATTATGAGAAGTAGCATGACATGAAAAACACAAAAATCCAAACAAACATAAAAATGTACCCCACTGTGCAAAGTTATCGCTTATTTTGTGGCGTGTCAGCATACAAAGGAGTCAATTAAGTCATGAGGCATGTACATTTACATGAAAATGCCAGTGCTTCCGAAGGAGAGCCAAAGAGTTTACATTGTAAACTAAATACTATACTCTGTTTTAAATTAACAGTGCAACTAAGTAAAGTTTAAAAAAAAAAAAAAAAAAGGTATGAGCTGAAAGTTTTATCTAGGCATGAGGGTTGGTCTTTGGTCTCTCCAAAATAATAAACCAGAAGACACTGGTTTCCCAGAGAGCCATCCATTCGAACTGTGAGATGTAACAGCGATGACTATTTCCCAGAAAACAAATGTTTCAGTCTCAGAGCAAAAGGAAGTGTCTGACAATAGCAACAAAGAGAGAACTGAGTGTCTTGACGTATCTGCAGATAAATATCTGCTGGTACAGTAGTGAAATAACCATGGTCCTTGTTGAACAATAAAAGGTTCAGTAGCTTGTGTCCTTGGCTGACAAAATGAAACAACAGTTACCGAATGGATCCTTTCATCTGACATACTGAGATGTTTTCAAAAAAAAAAACAACAAAAAAAAATTCTTCAATTTTACATTTCCACGTTGTTTCATGATATGGTCTTCAGTGTCAGCGACCCACTTTCTGGTCTCTTGAGCCACATGACACATTGGTGGAATTTCACTTGCAGGGCTGCAGGACTTCACGGCAGCCGGACGAGCTTCTCCTCAGGTTCTGTTAACACACACACAAAAAAAAAATGCACCAATGACATTAAAACTTTAGATGCTCTCTGTATTGCGGCAACTGTTTACTATGCAACACATTACATTTGGCTGCCAGAAGTTCAACAATAACACAAAAGACTGTGCACTCTTGCATAAATATCCCCAGGCCACATGATTTTCTCCTCTGTTGTTTAATCCAAACCACAAATTACCTCACCTGTTTACAGCCTTGATTTCCTCTATGGTATTTTTAGAGGGCGTGAAAACTAGCAACGAGTTCATGAGTGTGTGAACAGGATGATGTGGCCGTGTGTGTCCCTGAACCGAGTTAATCCACAGGGGATTATGAATGAAGCTGACACACTCAACATCGTTATCCACACTTTTCCACTGTGCCAAAACTAGCGCAGACATGCCACTTCCCCTCACGTAGTCAGTGAAGTGGATTGACACTGCATGTTCATTTAACATACCTAAGAACTATTTGGTTGTCGTGTGGTCGTTGTCATTGTGGTAGAGACTTTTGTCAGTCTCACATGAAATAGCCAGGTGAATTTATCAGGACGATATTAAATTGCAGTACATGGTACCAAAAATGAGGAACAAACTAGGAGAAGAGTCATGTCTGATTTAGTTTCAACAGAGCGCGTTCTCCGCAGACCCAGTTCAAACTTTGATGGCCATTTTAGAGGATATTTAGAAAACAGCTTCCCTCGTGAAACTCTGAACTTGTCCGACTCAAAACGTTTGTTTGTTTTAGAGTGAAAAATGATCATATGATGGAGCCTTTTAATTTAGCTTGTGAATGCTGTCAGCTTGTTAACCAGCTAACAATCCTTTTTTTTATTATAGATAACTCATTCGATTAGCACAAAACAAGCGCATCTAGTGGAAGCTAGCTTTAGTGTTCCATTTGAGTTTTTGCTAATAGAGCCCAGTGGTAATACTTTGGTTACCTCTTCAAAACCTCCCTTTGTTTAGGAGTTAATTCATGAAGAGTTAACTGTGACCTGCTTTAGTTTGGTTGACAGATATTCATCTGAGGCTATCTGTGTCGGATGTGGCTGCTGGCAGAACTACGAAGCAACTGCAAAGCTTCTACAGCGTGGTTACCTTTGAAAGACTAAGAGCGAAACCATTTTCAGATATTGGCGGATGGGTCGTCTTTAAGCGGGACATGACAGTCCAGAAATAAACCAAACAGAGACAAGAACAGGACAGTCAGCATGAATCAGCGTAGTAAGACAAGCAGAGTGTGGTGACGACAGTGTGCATCATAGGAATGTAAACTTGGAAGGAAGAATTCCCTATGAACACAATATGCAATATGTTTTCCTTTCCCCCCTTATTGACAGGAAACAGTGCTGCTACTTCTCAGCACAAAGCATCATTTCCTGTGAATCAAGTCTGAAATAGTATTAATGTGACTATTAAAGTACATTATGGAATTTTGAGCAAAATGTGGATTGCTGTTTCTTCACGCAATTAGACTTATAAAGGACATTTAAGTGCGCTGTTCGCAGTTAAGCATTACGGAAGTCCAGGAAAAGAAATGTCAGCAGTGAACACAATGTGAACAAAGATAAAGCGACAGGAAGCAATGGAGGGATGAGATTAAAAAAAAAAAAAAAAAAAAAAAGAGCAAAAGAGCTAGAGATAGTGAACTGAGCGAATACTTACAGGCAAACTTTGCCCAGCCAGTGCTGTAAGGTGCAGGAGGAGGAGAAGGCAGAGGTGGAAGGAAGAGGAAAAGAGGAAGGAAACAAGTGAGCAAACAATACACGCAGCCTATACAGAGGCTGTCAGAAATGAAACAAATGAAGAAAATGTTTTTTAGGGTCTGGTGATGTCCTAAAACCTCTTCATAGGGGTTCTAACCTCCTTAACAAATAACCGCTGAATCCCACTAACCCTAAATATGTGACGCTTGTAGTTTTAAAGTGTGCTTGTGTCTATGAGAAACATACCTGTCCAGCCAGGCCGAGAGGGAGGTGTGAGGGGCTGCAGAGTGCCAGTGAGGCAACAGAAGGCGGCAGCTCCTGGATTGGAGCCTCGTCTAGGTCATCGATGCGAGGTTTCTTGATGTTTGACTCGGGGCTGGTCAGAGGAGTGACGCTGTTCCTCCTGATCAAGGTGCCAGGGCCCCTCTTCACCTCCTGCAGGGTAAGAAAGAGCACACATATGACACTTAGTCTCAGAAATTATGCGCTGTATGGAAGTATTGTAGCGCTGTATTATCTTTAAAACAGAGAGCAAGAGAATTTGCAGTTCTGGGTGGGTTCATGTAAAAACCCACAATAGTTATACAGGATATTGCCTGTTTTTCTAAGTAATCAGTTTATCAAGCAGTACCTCCGGCCTTTCTCTGTGAGTGTTCACTGCCTCCACATTCAGAAAGATGGACTCCACTTTGCACCCATAGGCGACCGGGGTGAGCTTCAGCACTGTGTGGAGGGGACACTTCAGGTAGGGCATCTCATCTGGAACAACCAATCCCAAGCAGAAACAAAAATATGAACACAGCTGCATCAGACTGCAGTATCAGAACTCATTTAGATTATGACGCTACACCACAGGGCTCCTGGGAGTTTAGGTTCCCCACCTGCACTCTTATCCAGGAAGTAGGCCAGCAGGCAGCGCATGACGGCCTGGTGGCAGATAACCAGGACGTTCTCTTGCCTCTCCAGCTCCATGATGACCGGCTCCACCCGCTGGACCAGGTCCTGGTAGGACTGCAATCAGGAGAGTGGGGTTTATTATTATTGCTTGTTTAGGGTGATTGTAGTTTTAACAAATACCTCTGAAGAAGAGTTGCATCCACATGTCTGAAAACATTATGTGGATTATTTGGCTAGATAATGGGATCATAGTTGTTAATCTGCTTTTGATTAAACCACAGCAGATGCCCTAAATCAGAGTGAATGTTTTGTACTTTAGGTTTGTTAAGTGTGAAGGTGTCCAGGGGTTGTGTGTGTGTACCTCTCCAGCAGGGTAGCGATAGTAGAATTTATCTTCATCTCTCAAAGCAAACTCCTCTGGGAATTTCTCCTTCACCTCATCATACGTCATCTCCTCACACACTCCCTAAGAGGAACACATTTATATTATATAAATATATATATTTCAGTTTGGCAACACCTAATACAGCTGCGTGATGCGGAGTAAAGGTTGGAGGGACACGCACAGCGTCTATCTCATTGAGAGCCTTCCACTGTTCGTACGGGACTCCCAGGTGCTCGGAGGTCTGGATGCTGCGACACAGCTGGCTGGTCCAAACCTTCAGATCCTTCAGCTGCTGCTCCTCCACAAACCGAGCCAGGGCAGCCGAAAACTACAGCAGGGAGGGAAACAGTATGAAGCTGATCCGTCGTGATGTTTAAAATAGTTGTCATTTTGTATGCCATGTTCTGTCGCGGTTCTGTCTGCGCCTGTTCCGTACCTGTCTGCCACGCGGCGAGAGGCCTGCGTCGCCGCCCAGCCGCCCCTCCAGGTTGTCCGTGCTCTCTCCGTGCCGACACAGGTAGATGGTCCGGGGCTGGACGTGGATGTTCATCAGGTAGTACACGATCTTACTCTGGATGTGATCCTGAATCCGGTTGACGAGGAAACGCCGACCCACGTCTATCACCTTGATGAAGGAGAGATCCCTGCAGGCAAACAGGAAGGGAAGAGCGATTAATGCGAGGGTTTGTAATGGGGATTGCAAACGCCCTGAGAAAATGAATGCTGATCAATTCACCTGTCGTGCTGATCAGGGTCCAGAGGCTGGTAGCTGGTTTTGTAGCATTCAATTCTCCTCTGGAAATCCAGCATGGCGTCAGTCTTGTTGCAGTCCTTGTAGTCTGGACACGACACCTTCACTTCCTGCAGGGGGGAGGAAGACGGTCAGACAGCAAATAACACGTCCGACGCCAGAGAGATCTAAACATTTTATAGTGTTGCACACAGCAGCAGGTCGCATTGTGACGCCATGTTTGTGACTCACCATGATGTTCGACGCGATGACGTTGGGATCGTCGCACACAGATTCGATGAAAAAGATCTGTGCACAAAAAAAAAAGTAAGTAAAAAGTAGTAACAGTGGTTAAGAGTCGCTTGCGTTGTTGATGATGTCACACCTCGGCTCCTCCGGTCGCCGTAGTATCACTTACCTTAAAGTCATTCTCACTGCCAAACTTGAGGATCATCTCTCTCCTTTCTCTTGTGGTGTTTGTGGCATCGAAGACCTAAAAAGAAGCATGAAACAGCTGTGTAAGACTGTGGGCTTTCATCGTGTCACGCATTAGGTCAAAGATTTGGGAAAGCATGTGATGCATGATGGGAAACTCACCGCTACTTGGCCTCCTTCATCCTTCAAGTACGACTTGACATCCCTCAAAGCTGCTAAAGCACACTGCCTAAAGGACGACAGTGGAGAGGTTTGTGTTATCGTTAACAAATCTGCCGGATTACTTTGACCTGTGTATTTGTGTTTGTATGGAACGTACTGCCTGATTTTCACGGCGCACTCATTATCAGGCTTGAAGAAGTCATAGGAGCTGTAGTTCTTGACCGCCTCCCTGCGATACTCGCCCACATTGAAGACTGCAACACAAACACAGAGAAAGAAGCAACAAGCATGAACACTCGGGGTAGAAACATGAGTTGATGTTGCCAGGCAAAACACTTACACACTACTGTAACTGTTGAGGTACCGAACAAACTGTCCTAGCGTTTAAGTGTGTGTTTGTGTACATACCTTTGGTGGGCATGCCGATCCAGTTTAGGTATCGGGTGAGCTTCCTGGAAATGTACGTCTTGCCTCGAGCCGGAAGGCCAACCATCACGATGACCGTGGGGGGGTTGGCGAAGTGTGGGGCGCCAACCACTGCAGAGAAGGAAAATGGAATGACACAGCGCCTGTTTACAAGACTGCAAATAGAGTCAACATCCTTGTTAACATATCATGCCGTGTCATTTTCGGAACTTAGTCAGCAAAGAAACAGAAGAAAACAAGGACGGATATACAGTAACACCGTGTATTAACGTCTTGTGCTCTGCAACCTGAGAGGTCCAGCAGCCAGAGAGCTGGCATAAATAGCGACTGGTCCCCCCAGAGCTGCAACCTGCCTGAATGTGTGTATGAAAACCAACACTGCAGCTACAATCTATGATTGTCTCCATCTCCATTCTCCATGCTGACACACTCCCAGCGAGCGCGAGGCAGTCCATTGCCGCCAGCCTTTACTTTCGCCTCACTGCACATCTGACCCACTTTTGTGCGCTCTGAACCAGCTCACACGAGCCAGGATGAGTTCACCAAACATACTGTAACCCCACCCCTGAGGCCCATGGGAGATTTGATCTCATATGATGATGTCGCTGCCAGCCGCTGTGGATTCACACAGTGGGTGGGTGGGCAGGGTTCTACATGCAAAATATGTTCTGTAGGTCATTGAAATTGTGAATAAATTACTGCAGATTGTAAAAACGTTTCATGTCAAAATGTCCAATTCTTTTTTCATCCAGGTGTGCAGGATTTCTCTTTCTCCATCACTGCAGTTGCAAGCATTGATAAGAAGTGATAGCTCATTGTCTGCTAACACCCTGAGAGCTTATTTATACTTCATAATATAGCTGCTCTAATATTTCTCCTTAGATTTAGACCCTCTGAATTTGTAGTAGCCCTATTAGAAATTAAGCACTATAAGAACAAAGACAAGCAGGGTAAAATTTTCTCTGCTATTCCAGTTCTGAGCTCAAATGTCTCCAAGCTCATTCAACCATGTTTGATGGGAAAATTGAGGCAAGGCTGTGGGCAATTCATTTATCTTTTCTTGGTTTAAAAGTTCAGATATTTTACCTCTGTCCTCCAAATGATAATAAGCACACACCCCTCTGCCCTGTGGTAACAAAAAGCCCGAAACGCATCGCACTATCGCGCCACGCACACGCGCTGCTGGCCGACCAATTAGAAAATGGTACCACTTCAAAAGGCTCAGGCTGCGGGGCTCTATGGTAACCATGGTGACCGGAGATGTGACGTGCAGCACGTGCGGACGGAGACCACCAATCGAGGAATTGATGAGTCAAACTACCGGCGTGCGACAAGTGCCCTGACGCAAAACAGCAGAAAAAGCGTCTATGTCTAACTACGGCTACAGCGGAAATATGAGAAGCAAACTGGAGTGAATATGTTGATTCTGTTCAGTTCGAATTTAAAGACGGGAAAAGAAGTAGTTTATGATGCTACTAGCTTTAACATGACCACCACAGACACACACTAAGAGATACAAGGGGCTGTCCACTCCAGTGTAAAATAAATGAACACTAACGTTGCAGACCACGTCCATATTGTAAGTCAGAGTTAGACAACGACGCACTCACTAATAATACTTAATAATATTGTGAATATCATTCTAGCGTTACAAGAATATCATGGAAATATTACAGGTTTTTACCTCTACGGGGAGCCGGCTTGTCATCCTTGGTGGGAATCCAAATCTTTTGGATCCTGTTCTGGGTCAGCTCTCTGGGCATTCCTCTAGGACTGAAGAGCCGCACAGTAACACGGAAACCGAGCCGCTTAGATCCCGGGGAAAGAAGACCAAAAATAGGTGGCTGTTGGATCAGGAGCCTCCTCCGTTCAGACGGAATGAACCTGGCTGTTCAGAAAGTCTACAGAGCACGTTGAGCCGGGCTAATCTGCCGGTCTGCGGCAAGCATCCGCTATTTAACCCCGCCCGGCCGGGAAGCAACGTGACTGCGATGACGAAATACACATGCGCACACACATCTCCCCACACACACACACACACACACACACACACACACACACAGAGGCAGCCACAGCGCCTCACTGTGGTAAACTCTATTAGGATGATAATTGTTCATGTAGTGTAGTCGCATATTATAAGTTTTGACTAATAGCTCTTAAACAAAGGCTGTGACCTCTATTTAAGTTTGTCGCTTCACTGTGTTTATTACATTTGTCCCGCATCCGCAGATGCCTCGTCCATATTGGATATATAAATTACTGCTCTCTCTTTATGTAGCCTATTTTAATTGGCTGATTTTTCAAACATTTCTTAGACTCTTTGTTGCTTGTTCATATCATTTAATAAGGGGTTGCAGGAGTAGCAGCAGTCTATTTATTTGATGATTTTCATGTGGCCTAAGCAGCTTATTGTATAGCTTTTAATCTAATGTCCTTAATTTCTTATTATTTTATATAGTTCTTTGTCTGTTTCATACCACGTTGGACAGTTTTATACTCATGTAGGCTATTATTGTAACATGTGCATTTAATTATAAGTAATAAACGGTTATTTGTTGTTTGTAATATAGCCTAATTGATGTAACTTCGTGATTAGATTGCTTATTGCAACAACTGATACGAACCGGCTATTCAAAAAAAAAAAAAAAGACAATTTAATGGTTGAAATCGGACCTAAAACATTTTCTCCACTTTCTTCACGTCTGCCTGCTGCTGCAACATGAGCTCCGCTGTAGGTCCCTCAGTCTGAGCTGAAACCTGAAGGAAACGTGCAGAGTCGCACATCACCTCACTCTGCTTCCTCACACCGGGCTGTCCCATTGAGTCATAAAAGGAGTGATTTTATACATATAGTGATTTGGTGTAAACATCAAAAAGCCCAAATTGACCACATTTAAGTGCAAAAAAGAAGCAACAGTTTGTAGGAAACCAGACTACCTTGATTAATTAGATTAAAATAAGCACAGTTTTATAAATGTACAGTAGATTATTATTTTTGATTGACAGCTGAGGGACTTGGAGCTTTTATGATCTGTAAAATTATATGTAGTTACTCCAATTTCTCCAAAAAAATGCTTATATTAAATGCTTAAGAGTGTATCTTATAAAACTATTTAAGTCATAATGTTTAACCATATTAATATAATTATTTCTAATTTGCATGCTGTTTTATGCAGCATCTGGGCAGAGACAAATATTTTTCAACTCACTAAGTGTCTGACCACTATGAGAAGATTCACACACACACCATCTCATCACACTATTAACTTACAATGTTTTCCAAATATAAATTTTATTTGCCAGTGGCTTATACCGTCTCGGGGTCATCACCTTGTCATGGTGTTGAGGCTTATGTGAATTTCAATGACCCTAGAGCTATGTCGACCAGCGCTTTTAGGCTTCTGGTCAGGACACCCTTGCCAAACAGGTTGAAGGGTAGGAACCAGACAAAGAATGACCCCCAACCCCCCACCCCCAGGTTGGGGGTTGGGCTCACCCTCTCGCATAAAAATGTTTTTTATTACAGAAACCAGAAGCGGTGGCTTACAGAGCATCTACGATTTCTGACTTTCTCGTGACTTTGTTCTGTTTACACATGCAGTTTTTGCTTTTTAATGCTCTGTGAAGCACTTTGTAACCTCTTTTCAAAATGTGCTGTCCTGTATTGGGGGAAAATTACTCATATATATTACTTTTTTGTCTACAGCAGGATGATATTGCTTCAGTGTGTGAGGATTTACAAGAAGTTATGTCTGCACTGTTAAAAAATATATATACTATATATATAAATACTTTCTAATACTGCAGCTTCTGCAATTCTAGTTATTCAACCTTTTACAGTGTACTGAATTTCCTCTGTTGCCTCAATTTGGACTATTTTGACAAGTCTCTGACATCTCTCCAGCCCCCCAAAATCCTGAGTCTTTATGGCATGCCAAGTCATATCCTGTTCATTTAATGGAGCTTATTATTCAGTGACACTCTCTTTCCTGTTGACCACCTGAAGAAAGGGCAGCTGCGAGACAAAAGAGAACAGCGGTATAGTTGTGATATTTATGTGTTGAACATCCTCGCCAAACGGTAGGTGTGACTGTGGTTAGTTATTCTCTCAAACACAAGCGAAATAAAAAGAAACTTTCTTTATGATCCAACAGATTCAAATGTGTCACAGCCTGAACTGAACATGTTCGGGTGGAGAAACCATGATTGTGAAACCAATAACGTTTTTTTCTGTTGCTTGTCCTGATAGTGAAATACTTTTAAATCTTTGTTTGAGAAAAAAAAAAGAGAGCAGGAAAGGTAAAGTTTATAGGAACATGGATGCAGTTTGTGTGTTTTTAGAGGATTATCCTCAACTTAAAGTAACACTCTTATTTTTACTTCAACCAGGGTGAACATGCCTTTGTTTCAATATTTTCTCTCAGGAGGATAACCTGCTTATGTCTGTCAGATTTCCCTAAAATAGCATCAATTCATACAGCCAATCGCATAACCTTGTGCACATTCACGCTTTCATCATCAGTGTGGTTCCTACACATACACTGCTACTTCTACTTGAGTAGGATATTTAAGTCTCTCCACAGCCGGTCAAACGTCTGTTCAAATGGGTCTCACTTGTCGGTTCTGTTTTTCCATCCAACCTGCTTCCCTGATCTGAATTAAACCTGCTCCGGTGGGATGCTTCCTGACGCGTTTCACTGGAACCTCCAGAGCCCTGTTAGTGCACTTACATAAGTTCTGAATGAGGCTGGGGCTGCGTTCACAGTCCCAGTCCCCTTTCCATAATCCATCAGGGCTAAGTTAAGACTATGGGGCCCTGGGGATGTGTGAACACTACTGTGGAAGCAGAGTTATGTCAGATAAAATTGAGAGGGAAAACTAGGCTTCTTGGATATTATGAGCTGCTCCACAACAGGATGTGGACAAGTTTTGAGTTTCATTTATGATTGTAGTAGGAAGTGTTTATACCAGGATGAAATATTTCACATTCTGAAGCTGAAAAACAACAGCAGTCCAGTCAGCATGACTAGACTAATTTCCAATACTACATTTCAGAGAAAAAGCAGCAACACAACAGCATGGAATGATACATGAATAAAGAAAACAGTAAACATATACCCTTTATTTTGTCTTGACATAAAGGTATTTTACATCACAGGGGGAAAAAAACAATAATCTCTAGGATCACTACATACAGACACTTCACTGCCATCCAGGGATTATAAAAAAAAAAGTTTATTTACAAATAGGGAGATGACGGATAGTCACACTGTCTGTCAGTGGCCGGAGAGACATCAGACCTGCTCGCCAAGATCCAAAACCCGAAACTTGTCTAGATTGTAGAAGCAGGCCTTGACGACTCGCCCGCCGAAATAACGTCCATTCAGGTCCACCACAGCTGCAGAGGAGAGAGACAGTTAAAAGATCCCCTCCAGACATGATTTAAGAAATGCAACAATACTCAACTTGGAAGAATAATGTGTGTATAGCACTGGATATCCATAAAAGAGTTTAATTAATTTATTAAAAATTCTTAAAATTACATCTAGCCCTTCTACATCACTGAAAAACTAGTGTGTGTATATATATGTATGTATGTATGTATGTATGTATGTATGTATGTATGTATGTATATATATATATATATATATATATATATATATATATATATATATATATATATATATATATATATATATATATATATATATATATATATATATATATATATATATATATATATATATATATATATATATATATATATATATACATATATACACACATATACACACACACTGTAAATTCTGACATAAATTCCTCTCATGTGTAACTGAGATTTCAGCAACCGCATGTCAAAACAGTCGAGCTCACTGTGGCTGCTCCCTACAATATATTTCAAACTGATTCGCTGTCAAAAAACATCAAAAATGATGTTGTCTTGTTTTGTAGATGCATTTTTGATGAACTGTAGCATTCACATATTGCATTTCCTGTGACTACTTCCAAATAAAAGTCAACTCGTGTTTGGACAGTTAAAGGCTTTAAATGTGACGCTGTAGCAGCACGAAAATGTTCGGTCTGCATCAGCTGTAACTTCATACAGGATTTTTTCCAAGAATGTCGCCACAGACACAGTTTGTAACACCGCAAGTGGAAGAGCTTTAAACGACAGGCCAATCACCACTGTGTGACCTCATTACTCTATACTGACTTGCAGACATTATCATTGTTTTATTGGTCAGTCCTACTACCTCAGTGTCCCAGAATGCCCTTTGTGCAGGGGCTTTAACATTTATGCGTTCTCTGTGACTTCTCATTTCACTTCTCACTGTGTGGTTGTTGAACAATGGTACAATGCTCAGTCCAAGACTAAGTCTCTTGTTCTTTTGGTTTCATTCTTCAGTATTACCATGGCCATAGTTGCTGGATATATTTGAAAGTGATGTCTCTTCAGTTATCCAAATGAAGAAGAGAAATACACCAAACTAAATGAAGCCAGATGTGTTTTAAACAATTTACCTGTTTCATGGTGGATTTCTTTTCTTTTTAACCTTCAAGGCAGGTACTTTTTGTTTGAAGAAGAAATTACTGACTTGTGTAGCACAGACAGAACAGTTGTGGGAAGCAACCGAGTGATGCCAGGGATAAAAGCCATAAAAAGGAAAATAACTTTGTTTTGCCTCTCACACGTAAATAAACATGACATTATTGTGGCTTCCCAGGATTGTCACCTTTCTGCTCCTACAGAGACGGCAGACAGTACGCTGTCTTATAGTTCACACACACTTTAAAAAGGACAGGAAGTGTTCATTCTGTCCTGTCTGACAGCGTTGACCTTATTAATGATATGAACGACCTCATATAGTTGCATCATCTATGGAAATAGATCACTCAGTATGAAACAATTCCTAATGACTGAAGCCCTCCGTATCATTCTTCGAGTGTCTGTCCCGCTTTCTGAGAGCAATGATGTAAGCGCGGCCGCAGTGGGACTGCTGGGTTGCTGGGGCACATATGATGTAAAACCACAGGGAGCAGAGTCTCACCTTGTTTCTGATCTGGGCCAACACATTTAGAATGGGACACACTTTCACCCACACTATTAGAGCAGTTATACAATGGTAGGAAGAAAGTGATGCAATTACATAAAGTTGCCCACCCAAAAACAGCAGATTATATGTGGAAATGCCATTCTGATTTCAGAATGAGGTGTCAGCAAAGGTCAAGATTTTGAAATTTAACACATTTTCAGGCAAGTGTTTAATGACCTGCGTTGATAATTTTGTCCAGGTGTTTTCAGGCTTTAAAAAATGTCAGGGACGTCTGTCAACAGAGGCCTCGTTCAGGTTTGTGCACATAAGACAACTACATACTGACCTTTGATGGCTGACTCCACCCTCTCAAACTCCAGAAATATCCTGACAGCTTCGTCATCTAGCACCTCTGCAATCTGAGAAGCAAAAAGTGCATCCATTTTTTTTTTTTTTGTGATTGTCCTGTTTGATGCGAGAATTCACTTCACACTCTGTAATTCTCATCTCTCACCTCGAAAATGACACATTTAACCACTTTGCCATATTTCTCGCACTCTTCTTTCGTCTCTCCCTCCAGGTCTTCGTCCACCTCCCCTCGGCCCACCATGTTCTACAAAACAGAAACACAGGCATTAGGCTCACTTGCACGGGACAATGGAAGATAATGAAATCTGATGTAACCGTTTAACAAAGCCTGCTTTCAAACCGCAACTACAAGGTCTTCTATTGTCTCAATTTTCTAACCTCAAACTAATTTTAAGAATTGGACTGAGAATGAGTTGTATTTTTTTTTCTGTGCTGAAATGTGGAGCATAAGGTTTGTGATGAGTTTGTGAGATTTTCATTTAAACAAAAGGCCACATCTCATCACTAAGACACAATGATGCTGATGCAAAACAGCATTTAGGAACACACACACACACAAACACACGCACATACCCTCAGCAGGACCACTTTGGTTGGGTTTTTGAGGATCTCTGTGAGCGGGTTGGCCTCTGATTTCTTGGAAGAGTCAGCTGGTTGGATGGAAACATACACAAAGTTCACTTTTTTTCCACCTTAAAAGAATATTTACAGGCTGCTGGTGAGCCGGATGGAGCAAGTGAAGGCATGCAACAATACGTGTTATCGTATTGTATTGAGCTTGATTCAATACACGTGATCCATGAAGCAATTCAGGGCACCTTTTGTTCAAAATACTGATATCCGCCTTTTCTGTCACGTCTGGCTGCTTTAGTGATATTTTAAAGTTCTGCTTTTATTGTGTTCTGCATGCTGCTGAGGAAACACTCAAAGAGAGTCTCTCAATTGCAACACCATTGTTAGTTTTCTTATAAAACTGACTGACTGATGGATAAATGTCATACGTCAGTGCTGCTGATAAAAAAAACAAACATATTCTCATGTTTAATGCGTAGGTTCTAATCTTTAAAGCCAAAGTTTGACATTTTGGGAAATGCGAATGTTTGGGTTAAATGATGATGATACCAGTCTCATGTCTATGCGGTAATTATGAAGCTACAGCTAACAGCTGGTTAACATATTTGCATAAAGAATACCAGGCAGAAGCAGCTAGTCTGTCTCAAAGAAACAAAATCCAATGACCAGCACTAAAGCGTACAAATGAACAAACATCTTGCTTGTTTATTCTGTACAAAAAGTGTAAAATTTTATTTTTTACAAAGGGTATGTGCTATACTATGTTTTGGCTCTGAGCATTTGCCAGACAACCAATGAGGAAGCTAGGGAGTCACTGTGCCTCGCCAAGAACAGGTCTGGATTATAACACACTGTAAAAACAGGAAATTGGTGTTTTTACATGTTAATCAATGAGCTTTATGTGAGAGTTGGTAGGTGGACTTTGTTGTGTGTGGTCTAGGGCTGAACGATTTGGGAAAAAAAATCTAATAGCGAATTTTCTGCCAGATATTGTGATTACAATCTGATTTGCGTTTTTTTTATTGACGTTTTGCTAAAGTTCAATATTCACAGCCAGTGTATTTTTGACAGAAGCTGTGTCAATTAGCAGAGAGCAGATGAACCGGGCAGGAAGTGAGATACAGAACGGGATAGAGGAACACCCTTTGCACGATCCTGATCGTACATCAACAATAAACACAGTTAAAACGGACAAAAAAAGAAACAGTTTAACAACGTAGCTTACTTAACCATGGTAAAAGCAGAAAAACCAATAAGCAAAATCAGAACAAGGCAGCAAAATGCTCTTATTCTGAAATTCTCCATGTAGATATGTAAGCCAGCAGAGAGCGGCCAGCTGTTATCTGTTGTTGAAGCATACAAAAAGACAAATTAACAACATGTCAACGTGTAGACTAAACTCTCCGCTGCTGAAACACTTCAGAGTGAGTTGAAGCCGGACAAAACCGTGACACATCCGCTGCCTGTGTCGATTCTGCTGGCGCCTTTATCCCATGATTTCCTCTAGTTTCATTTGTTGTTTGTAAAATGCACACGCATTGTGCCCACTCTGATTGGTGAGTAGGACCGTAACAGGAGGCGTATGGAGCTTGTGATTGGTGAGCAGATCAGTCACACAAGGATGACAACAGAATGAATTTGTAACTGCATGGCTGTTTAAAAATGGGTAAGATGCGTTTTATAATTAACCGACATTTAATTCGCCAGCTTCACTATTTACTAATCGAGCTCTTTCAAATCACAATTTTGATTTGAAAGCGATTAATCGTTCAGCCCTAGTGTGGGCATTACAAGCACACATCCAGCAAAAAAAACATGCAAAACTTTTCTACCCATTGCCATGGCAATTCTTCATATAAACGCTTTTGGTTTTCAAGATTTGGGAACCACTTTTAACTTTCAACAGACACACAGCATCGCTGCTTTCAATTTGATAACAGTGAGTGACAATAAAGACATTCACACACACACAATAAGAATAAAGACAAGCAGGACAGTACACTCTGCAGAATGAGAGAGAGGAAATGGTAGTGAAGGCTAACCTGCAGAGCCTCCGCCTGAAGTTTCAGCAGCACCTGATTGGCTGGATCCTGCTGCTCACAGCACACACACACACACACACACACACACACACACACACACACACAATAAAACATCTTACTGATCCTAGAAAAGATCAAATCAACAAATATAAGCTCTGGAGATAACACAGGCAAAGGTCAGTTCATGCAAAGTGAAAAGTCAAAAATGTGAACAAAGTGAAAAACAGTGTGTGGCGTCTATGGCATTGATCATGGGCGGAGAATGTTGGCAGCAACCCAAAAAACCCTCCAACATAAGCACAAAGGTGGTACTTACGTTTTTCAGCAGCGTCACCTATGATGATCTTTCCACCTCTCTTGCTGGTCTTCTCCACAGACAGCGCTGTGCTGAGGCCCTGCTCGTGCTTCCCCAGGCCCTGGCCTTCTTTGAAGCCGTACTTCTGCATGATCTTATGGGCCACCGTACCTCTGTGGGAGTAGATTGGGAGAACAAACTTCTGGATTTAAAATGAATCATTTGTTGTAGCGATGACAGTTTATACGCCGGGATGGTAGAATCTTAGTGTCTCTGCGATATATTTGGGGTGGGCTATGTAGCTGGTTTGCTGACCACAGCAGAAAAAGAGAGTGGCAGGAAAACATGGAGGTGAGTGAAATTGTAAATACAGAGCAGACGTTTGCCTGGAAGTTCTAAATAAAAGAAGAAAATAATCAAATGTGATGAAGTACAACACAGTACGGTTATTTTAAACCATTTTAAACTGAATTTACAGAACAATGACCATATTTTGATATATACTGTTATTTATAAAACAAAAACATAATTGCCCGCCTGCCTGTTGTGTGTGTGTATATGTGTGCATGTCCCACCCACCCCATGTTGGCCAGGAAGGAGCTGGTTGGTCCAGGCGGTGAACGCGGCCGGTCAGAGTCTTCATACATAGGTGGAGGGATGGCAGCCTTTGAGCCTCTAGCAGGACGACCTTCATCCTCGTAGGAGAATGCAGATGAGCCTAAAAACACAGAGAAACACAACTATTATTGACAAGTAGAGGAGCACAACCAGATTAAATATTACCACACAGATTTACTGTCAGCCAGAATAAAATACATATTTTACAAAACACTACCCTTATTGCAGACAGCTGCTTTCCTTCATTATTAAAGACACATAAAACTCTGATCATGTAGACATGTTCTTATCCAGGACATCCTTGTAAAAGAGATTAAAAATCTCAATGGATTTTCTTTCCTGGTAAAATAAAGGTTAAATAAAATAAATAAAAAAAAGACATCTCTGCTGTGGTCATCACTGTTTCACGCAGTGATCCAGATGGTAAAATCTGTTTTGTAATGTTTTGGAACTCAACAACATGACTAAACTACTTTGTCTTGTGTTCCAAAAGCTCCATGTCTGTTTAACTCTTAAATGTTATATGACATTTCAAGGACCAAAACAAAGTTCCACGGAAAACGTGGGTCCACAAAGTTTCCTACAGGATTACCACAAAGCACACTGTTGTTTCTGTTTCGTTTTTCCTCAAATTAGTCAGCCGTTTAAAACACAGGCCATGAGGCCCTGTTCCTTTCCTCCTGCCATTACTGTGTCTTTATTCTCTTGATTTTTCAAATTAACAGACTTACTGTCCACAAGTGAAGAAGGAGGGGCGATAGCTGCTCCGCCCATACCTAAGAAAGAGAAAGAGAGAGAGTTTTGAGTTTTTAAAAAACACTTTATTTCATCTGTCTTTTAAAGCAACATCATTTACAAAATTAAGAAAAAACAAACATCTTCAAGATTCAACAATGTTTATTCCCTTTTACAAAGAAAACACATCAATACTAAACCTATATGTAAGAGAAAGAGAGAGAGAAACAGAGAGAAATAGAAAGAGAAAGGGAGAGAAAGAGAAAGGGAGACAAAGAGAGAGAGAGAAAGAGAAAGAAAGTGAGAGAGAAAGAGAAAGTGAGAGAGAGAAAGAGAAAGGGAGAGGGGAGATCCAGCACTTTAGAGAAGTGAAGTTTAATGTTATTTTGATTGAAACACGACTGTGATCCACAGCTGCTACATTTAATGTCTCTAATCAGATATTGTGCTCCTATATTATCATTTTGCATTATGCATTTGTGTTATCATCAAATGCAAAAAGGTTTGATATATCTTTGCTTCTCCTGTAAGTCCCTGAGTAGTATATTATGCTCTTGTAGTCGACCTATCTCTCAACTGATTCCTTTGCTAGAAGTGGATGATTCTCTGGAAAGTTTTAATCCAGATGATGACAAATGGTGACTAAGTCATCTGGGAGAAGGTGGCCTTCAGGCTTTAGTTCTGACACAAAGAGGGAATTACTCTTTCAATTACTGTTTGAATTTCCTTCCATTTTCGGAGATATGTTTTTATTGGCATTGAGGAACCTTTTTAGTCATGGTCGAGATGTTGATGTTGCACTAGTGAAAAACAATAAAATAAGAAAACATCCCAGGATGGTGAATATCTCTACAGGGCCACTCTATATGTAAGCCAAGAGGGGTTAAAAACACTCACTTCGTTTCCTCCGCTCTTTCTCGTAGTCATCCTCCTCATCTGAGTCGCCCTCTTCTGCAGGGAAACGAGAGAAACCACTTGGAGCCCCACCATCGTGCCTGTCTTTCCTCTTCCTGAAACACACCAAGATCAAGACTTAATCAGGAGTCCTGTGGTCCTATAAATTCTTAGAACGCTATGCAAATTAATATCACATGGCAAATAACTAGGTTTGGTCCCATGTTGTAAAGATCCCCCAGGACACTGAATAGTAAAACAACACTGAGTGAACTGGTTTATTTTGTATTGTTTTTTTTAAGTAGAAGAATAGGTCATCTTCATTTGTGCTTCCTAGATTAGAATGTGTATTCCCCTGCTGCTAATTTTATCGCTTGGTGGGCTTAGTAAACAAGCATGGCGGTACTTTTCCCTCTCCTCGATCTCCTTCTGCCGCTCTTGCTCCCTCTGCCGCTGCCGCTCTTCTCTGTGCCGCTTCACCACCTTCTCGTAGTCGTTGGGGAACATCGGATTGTACTCGTCTGCCAACGGGATCAGCACATCGCCAGAGGAGAATCCACTGGGCACAGCGTCCTGAAATACACACGTGCGTGTAAACACAAGAAAAGTGAAATCATGTTACTGCTACGATGGAGCTGCTGTCGTACCAGGGGTGGGATTTAAGCCTTGTTGCAAAATAAGGTATGGAAGGATATTCCATATATTCACTGCTATAGCCACTAGCTGCACTTAGCAGTGCAAGCAGAGCCATGTGCAAAAACCAAAGACTCTATATATAGAGGCAAAAAGTCTTTTTGATCTATCAGGATCACTGATCTCCTTTTTCCATCATAACCGTGTGTCACAAAACTATGATGTCCCCTTTCTTAAACACCCATAGGAGATGAGGTGGACATGTCACCATGATGTGACAAAGTGCCTTACAGACAATCAGGATGGGATTATCAGAGGTTTCAGAAGACAGTGCAGCAGCGGTGGATATCAGCACAGAGGCATTGCGGCTGTTGATGACGTTGAGGAATACTCATTTCTTTAAAATAGGAAGATTGTTCCTAAAAGTCTTTTGAAGCCTGCAAATGCCCTTCCACAGGTTCGTTCTGTTGACCCGTGCTGTGCTGGGGAGGTAGTGAGTGCATCTCTGCATGCTCAGAGGGAGACTTTGACATAGTCAACCCTGCTCCAGCAGCTAAAAGAAAGAGGACAATGTTTTGGTCTGTCCACTGTAGGCCAAATCTAAAACTACATAACTCCTAGCAAGTCTCTGAAGAGAGCTCTTCTAAATATTTTGGACAGAGCCATTGTAAAGATTGAGACCGGGTTCCCCAGCTGTAATCCTGATCTCATGAAAGCAGTGAACAGGCTTCTTACTAAAGCTCCCTCTTTTCTTGATGTTGCCATGTTAAGTCCCCCCACAGGAGCTGATAGGTAGTGCACACACTTTCGAATGAAGTTCTTGTTGTAAAATTCATGTTTGAAACGATATTTACCCCTTTTGTTGCAGACCTCAAAACCCTTTGCAAACACCTTCAAGGATTTAAAGGGTAATTGTGGTATTTCTTGTGTCTATGTAATTAACATTTTTTGAAACTGGTCGAGTATTTAGGGCTAAAACAGGAATGTGCCCTTGTGGGCAATGCACCCTATCAAAGTACATCCACTGAAATGCTTGTTGTTGCCACTGACAGGCTCAGATTGTTATTTGAAGGGTCTGACACAAAGGATCACAACAGAGATAGACCTTTTTTGAAACAGTAAGATAATTTTTGTTTAACAGAAAACAGTTGTAACACTGCTCATCAAAGCCACCAGATTTAAAACAGTCATTTTAACTCTTTGGTAGTTTGTTTGTGTTATTGCGTGACTTTAGTTTTTTTAACCCTTAAAAAAACATGGTGGCTTGACAAGAGCAATATGGTGACTGTGTCTGGTTTAAAAAAAAAAGAAGGTCTTTCTCTGTAGGGATCCTTTCATGAGCCTGTCAGTGGCAAAAACAAGCACTTTTATGAAAGCGTAATTGCCTGCAAGGATTATGTTGCAGCTCTGTTTCACTGCAGTTGCTCGCTCAACACCAGATTAATTTCAGAAACATGTATTTGTGTATGTTTTAACTACACTAATTATTATTTTTGATATACCAGTTCCTGTAAGAATAGATAGCAGATAGATCAAAACATAAAGTTTTGCTCCTATCAGAGAGGATGGAGGTGGGTTGGCTAACTAACATTCACAGACATTCATACACTGGCGGAACAGCCAGTGTCAATGGGGCAATGTCTTTTCAGTGTTTTGCCCAAGGACACTTCGACACGCAGCCTGGGGGAGCCGGGGATTGAACCGCCGACCTTCTGATTAACGGCCAACCCGCTCTAGCTCCTCAACCACAGCCGCCCTAAAATATTATCATTTCATATCATTTGATATCAATAATTATCATGATAATCATCATTATTTCTTTCTAAAGTTTAAAGGCTGATTTTTGCCCCTAAGTGAAAATTGAAGGGCCAGATGGTTAATTGTGTGGTTAATCTTTTCTTTATGGTCAGAACGTGTCAAACATTTGATGCCAAACAATATATCACTTAACATATCTGAGGTAGATCATTTAAAACAAGTATGATAAAATATTTTTTCAAAAATATGATAAGTATTTTCTGTCTCTTTTCCTGTTTTATTGTTATTGAGGAAAAATATATTGCGATAATTATCATTATTGTCTTATTGCCCAGCCCTACTTGAAACATTCTAAGCATTTCATACACATAGAAGACCTGGATTTCGTAAACACTGATGACCAAGTCCACTGGATAAGACAGACCTTGATTCCAGCGGCAGCATGTGGAGGAGTGTCAGTGATCTGTCTGTCATCACTGGAGCCTCCTCTCTTCAGATCAATGACTGGAGCCAACACTGTGGTCTGCTTCATCCGCTGGGTCTACACACACAAACACAGACTGAATCTGTACATATTGGGTTTATAGTGATTCCTTGTTGAAATCGTTGATTCTGATAACGCTTTAACATTAACGCATTATTTTCAGCTTGTGTGTTTACGTTATTCTATGTTGTTTGTCATCTTTACTTTATATGAACTATTTTGTCAATAGTATAACTTAATCATCTTCATACATATCTTACACTACATATCTTCTGTGTTAAGATTTGTTCATCCCTCACAATATGCCACGTAAATGATCTGTGTAAGGTTGCTGTACTTGTATTGCCTGTTACCTTGGCCTGTGTCAGAGCCGCCTTCTTCACCTTCAGCTGGGACTGCAGCAGCTTGAAGTTCTTGGACCATCCTTCGGTCTTGGTGTCGTTGGCAGCCACACCGAGGTCATCGTACAACGACATTGCTGCCCGTCAGTGCTTCTGTTTCCTGCAGACACATGTTTCATTTATTATAAAACTGCTTAGCAAGCATCATATCGTTCTGCAATAACGTTAACAGGTTACTTGGGTAGAAATTGAGGTTGTAACATCGCAGCAGCTGCTTTGAAAAGCCGGGTAATTTTACGTAACTCTGTAACGTTTAATTATTCATTAAACGCATTATGTCGAATTCCTTTAGACTTTAGGTAACATTACACATTTAGTCACTTAAGTTAGGAAACCTATGATAGCTTAACGTTAAAGCCCAACAGACTAGGAGAAACTGTCTGTTAATTTAGCTACATTAGCTAATGCTAACATAGATAACTGTCTGCTGCTCAACAAATTATGATAAAAACAAACACATTACAATTGCTCCTTTCAACCTACCGGTTAAGAAAAACGTACACTAACTAACGTTAAATGTAAGTGCCTATCACATAAAAAGAGTTAGCGGCACATTTGATTTAGAGTTACGTTAGGTCTCATGGATATTCCTAGCTGAATGAAGCGGAAGTAGTAACACAACAACAAAACTAAGCGCGACAGTCAACGACATTTGGCCACATTTTCTGCTTTTGCGCCACGTAGCGGCTGGATGACTATCAACGCCACTGTACCAAACAGTACAGAAGAAACTGCTTTCTCCCCTCTTTTTCTTTTTTACAACCGCCGCTAGGTGGCGCTGCGGTAGCGATGTCCACATTTTGGACCGAAAACGTCATGTCAGATTAGAGGAACCGTGTGAAATATAATTCTGTAACAGCAAAGACAACTGTGTGATCACCTTGGTACAGTGCTGCTAAACTGAGCTGAACGGTTGATGACATCCCGCAGCACTTATTAAGTTACGATGGTGTTGTTCTCAATTGTAAAACAAAGTAATAGGACTATTTGAAATAAAATGGGTCTATACTTCGTTTATTCCGCACTGCAGCAGCTCATAATGGGCAGGCTGGAGTAGACAAACTTGCCTTTGTCAACTAATACAGTAATATAAGTATGCCACCATAAACTGTTTATAAAAAGGATGCCACACACACAGTGCGGAACACCAGCAAAGCCTGGAGGCTAACTGTAGACCATGTGGTCCGCCCCCCGAGACACCCCGCCCACATTAGGTCGGTAGCCTATGTGAAAATGAAAGTAACGCTAGAGTTAAAACTGCTTCAGAACAGGACGTCGGAGATGGCCATACCGGTCGTGGTTTACTCGGCGAACATGTTTTAGATATCCACAGAGCTGTCAGATGGATCTGAGCCCCCCCTTAATCTCTCTCTGCGTTATGGTGACCTGTCTGATCGGAGCTGCGCGCTGTTCCAACCCCGGTAGGTGCAAAATAAAATCGCAACACTTTACATATAACATTCAGAACTCCCTTTAAAAAATCGTCATTGACTGTATATAAAAATCGTCATATACTGTATATAAAAAGGTTTTACTCCAGGGGTATGATGTGCTGATTTCGTCCAAACTAGAGCACTGCAAAATAGCAATATGAGAAAATTAAAAATATGGTTATTTTTTTTATTATTATTTTCCTTTCACAGCCACAAATGTATGGAGGACTGAAACTGCCAAAATAAAAAATAAAAAATGACAAAAATATTATGCCATTAAATGCAACAAAAATAGTACAAAATAATTGTAGGTAGGCATTTTACATTTCTTTAGCGTTACCAGAACCTATTAGCCAATGAGCTAAAGAAAGAATGGAGAAGCAGGAAGAAAGGTGTTCTTTTGACAGCTGTAAATAGGCTATTGTCATTGTGTGACTGTCAGAGATGCAAAGAACATCAGCAAGGAGCTTTTAACTGCAAACATTTCTATATCTAATTTATTGCATCTGCTTGCATTATAAGCATCTGCTAACAGAATACTGATCTTATATCTCCCATTACTGCTTTTATGAATATGCTATTAGTTAAAAAGTCAGGGAGACTTGCTTTGTTTTTTTATTATTTTTAAATAATTAGTTTTAATACACAGTATTAAAATAATATTATTTTTTTAAGGAGTAAAAAGCTACTTATTACAATTTCTGAGTAACTTGCCCAATGCTGGTCATGGGTATACTTTTTGCCTATTGGGTGATCAACATTGTGCACCAATCGATTATACTAGCTCCCACAGTTCTTTCCAAGCTGATGATAACATATTTTGTTATATAAAAAAAATATGTTATCATCAAAATATGTCAGCATTGAATATTATTTCCAAATAGCGTTCAATGGGTAATAGCCTAAACTGAGTATGTTGATTAGGGGTTGTAATTAATACATTTGCTGAGTATATAGAGCCATTAGGTGGACATGCCCCACATTTCAAATCGATGTTTGTGCTCCTCACTTTTCAGGCGAGTTGGCTCATAGTCGGTTAATGACAATTAATCGCACTGCATGTCTGACATGATTAAACGGTTGAAACGTGGTCAAAAAACATGTAGCCTAACATTAGGCCTCTAGAAAGAGCCCAACACCACGCAAAGGTGGTGCTGAAAACTCAAGGGAGAAAAAAAGTTCACTCAAGGCTTGTGGGTTGATATTAGCCTACTTTTCTTTTGTGCTGCTGTTACTTAGCCTGAAGACAGTAGTGAGGACGCCTGCATCAGGGCGGATAGTTAGACTTGTTACCAGTAACTTAAATTTGCAAAATGAATAAATAAAATAAACATAGTCATTGGCATATTTTCACCTTCCTTTTGTAAACTGTACATTTACTCTTTACTCTAGCATTTTCTTTAGGCCAGTGATCTACTTTTAATTGCGCTACACTTTCGATTGATACCTTCATAATTTAACCAGTCTGTAATCTGCATGAGGCCTCATTAGCCGAAATGAGCTGTCATCAGGCTGTGTGCGTGCAGCTACGCAGAAGAGCCCTGGTGTCAGGCGCTTGTCATTGGCACAGAGCAGGGCGGATGCAAACATTTAGAAAATCAGGCAACTGTCAGTTTTCAGTTTAAGACTTTATTGTTCTACTAATACAACTGAAATCCAGTGAGCGCACACCATGGCACTGCTGGCCGTGTTGGAAAGTTGCCTATCTCGCTCTTTAACAAGCCGGTAAATAAATACTTTCACTTTCCATTAAAGGCGCATTTAAAGTGTATTCACTCTCTGCAGAGCAAACGTAGACTTCACACTGTTAACGTCATTCACTTGATCACTGGACTGATTCTGATATATTAACAGTACATTGTTGTTTCTTTTGATAGATATTAGCCTGTTTCTTTCGCAGCAGTTAGGCTACTATTTGTTTTAGCGATGCCCAACGTTCCAAACAGTCGTTTTTGAGATGCAGAGAGAGAGAAAATATGGTGGGTAAAACAGTCCTGTTGGGCTTTACCATGACGCACAGCTTCCTCTGTATGCAGGTTTACCTGCTTCAATAACGAGCTGCTCCCATGTTACTGCCACAGTGATTCTTCGCGTTGTAGGCTAAAAATTATTTAGATGCATTAGGAATAATCAGGTCCTATTGGCAGCCTGCACAACTGCAAAGCAGGTGGTTTGGTGGGCTACATGTTCATAATACAATATACAGGCAACAAGAGTGGCTAGGAAGCAAGCTGATTTTTTAAAGTGATCTTATCAATAAGTTAATGGAAATTTTAAAAAGGAATATAAGTGTATTAAACAGAGATAGCTAAATTAATCAACAAGCACAGCAAATTGCATTCCCTAGAAATAACCATGTTGCTCAGCTGTTTGTAACCAGATGAACAGCAGATTAAATATAATATTAATTATATTATACTTTTACTTGAGTATATTTGTATTTTTTTCTTTTCCTTTATTTAATTTTTACAAGAGCAATTGTACTTTTTCTTGAGTAAAGATTTTGAGTAGCTTCCCGACACTGGCCAGCAGCACCAATACTGGCTCTGACGTGGTGAACATGAGACAGACAGCAGAGATGAGGGCAATAGCAGTACTTTAGGAGAGTTAGAGAGGAAAATGTATTTTAAAGGCTCATTTAGTTATGCATTAAATTCTCAAGAATGCAGGAATAAAGGTCTCTAATGACCCAGAGGACCTGACAAGTGCTTTGTCTGGAGAGTGGGCTTACCAGGGACAAACTCCTGGGCCACTTTTTTTTAAAAACTTGTGTCCTGAGGTGTATATGTGTCTCTGCTACATGTCAATAAACAATGTAAAAGTAGTCAAAATTGTTACACAGCGATGAGCATCCTAAAGTATTTTAAGAGGAAGTTTTAAGTTGTATGGATATCTACTAGACATACTGTATATTCTAAAACTCACATAGTAAAAAAAAATGTTAGGTGTCATGTCTTGCATTGAAGACATTTCTGTGTCCACAAACATTTGTTGCAGGGAGAGTCAGGGCCAAGTGAGACACAGGAAATATCACAGACAGCTTACAAGTGTAACATTAGGATAAACAAATACATTTGTACTGTGGCTAGTGACATCATAGCAGCTGTTCCATGTTTTTTATTGTATGTAGTCGGTTTTGTTCAAGTTATATTAAATTGAAACCGAGTTTTCATAATCTCTCCTCTCCAGTCTGTTCTCCATCTTCTGTCACTGCAAATACCCTCTTTGAGCCAGCACACTAATAAATACATTCTGTTTTCAAAAGTCATTAGAAATGAGCATGTAAGTGCTTTATTTAAAAAAAAATCAGGGGTATGATCCCTAGCCCTTCTGCGTCCCCCCCAGGTTCAAAGTCGCTCCTACACCCTGGCTGAGTGACATATTAAGGTCCACTGCTCACTTTTAAGGTCTGACATAACGTTACTATTCATGGTAACGTTATAAATATGACGTTATAAATAGGAGCAGTGATTCTTTTAGCTACTTACTTACTTAAGTCCGTCCTCTATTTTCTGCCACGCTTTTTCTCGCTGTTTTAATAGTACAGCCATGTTTCTTTATTTTTTCATCAAAACCTTTACACACTGTGAGTAACAGTGAATAAAGTATGCTGCACACGTCTTTTCCATTTCAGCATCAATGAATCAATGAATACGTCGACGAATTGCCCCAGCCCTAGTGGCAGGAGAGTGGGGCTGGGATTTGGTTTGAGTTCGGGGTCCAATGTGTGCTGACATGTTTTATTTATTTTTTAAAGATAATTTAAAAGCTGTATTTAAAAAATAACTTGTAAGTTGACCGGTTGAGCCGTTGTTTAGAGCGTGAGATCCGGTAGTGAGTTCCTGAAGAGAGGGAAATCCAGTTAGTTCAGCAATCCGGTTAGTTAACAGACATAATTAAAATAAATTTATTATATTATCTATTTTTGATTTGGGCAGTTTCTGTCCTCCTCCATACAACTGTACCTCTGAGAGGATGTGTGTAGTCTGCAACTGCAGTTAAACACCAAAACAGACCTATGAGCTTTTTGTACCCAATTATGTTAATTATTACCAGCGGAAACAATTGTGGGGTTAAGATTAAGGAGAACCAGGCCCCTTTCATTACCCTGAATAAGCAGATACTTCTCTTTCAGCTTCAGTTTTGAACTATGAATGTTTAGTATCAAATAATTTTAATGAAAAATTATGTACCCTTACATCTTTTCTAAGCACCAACAAGCACCATGTAGCACTAGGACACTGATGGATGCTTTTGAATCTTGGCGCAGATTTTTGAAGTGAGAACTGCTTTGCTCATCTGTGTTCACGTGTTTTCCTATTAATCTAGGCATACACTACAAAACAGATTCTGAAGTTACAGTAAAGCAATATGTTAATAAACCCTATATCATGTAGAGCTAACTTACAAAAAAGTCCAACACGACATCACAGAAACACATTCCTGAGGGATTTTTTTGTAGTTCTACAAAGGTCTTCTAGGTTTTTCCTTTGCCAACTGAAACTAACAAAACAATTTCTATTCTCTCTTGATGCAATCCCTGTATGAATCTCTGCCTTCATATTGTAATTTGCAACATGATGTTTTTTTTCTTCCAGACAAAAGCAATTGTTGCCCAGAAATTGCTCCATTTCCTCTAACTGAACCTCCACCTGGCAACAGCTGCTACAAAATTGATGAGTATTTTCGCTACACGTGTATAGACGGTTACGTGAGGAAAGTGGGAACCTCAAATCGCATCATATGCAAGCAAAATAACAGTGGGTTATTTTGGACAAAGCCCAGCCTCCAGTGCATACGTAAGATTTATTAATTTTATATTTTTTCATCACTCTCAAAATCCAAACCTATTTTGCAGAGAACAGGGCTCTCCAAGTGAAGCAGTAATGTTATACCTCTTCCTTAGCGGTGGGAGAAAAAAATCAGTTCTTAGATGCATCGCGATGCGGAGGTGGAAGATTCTGACTCGATTAACAAATGTCAAAAATCTATTATTTAAATGTTATTTGATAACGTCATGTTGATGGAACGGAAAAGGCAGAACTTGTGGTAGTGCAGCGCCATCATCTGTGGCGTGCACACAACAGAGAAGAGAGTTCCCATCATGCTGTGAAATTAATAACCACCCTAAATAAATTTCACACAAATATTAATATCAGTGCTTAAGTAATGATTTTAACTCGCACACTCTGTGAGCATGGTGACGCTAGTAGCACGTTTTTGGCTGTTAGCTACATTTTTCATAATATTAATTAGCTCAGCTGTATGTCATCACTAACTTACCTACCTGTCCAGGGTTGAGAACATCAGGTCCTGATATACATACTGTAAGTTACATCCTGATCATTATATTTCAGTTTTCAGAGGAAACTGAGAGCTTGTTGTTGAAATAAAGGTGGTGACCATAGAGGAGCTGAAGTTGATATTGTGAATTAGTGATGCAAACTAGTCCTTTTAAGCTAATTGGGAGTCGTTTCTTTTGCAACTTAAATGCTTAGTAATTATCCAGATATCCTGTTTAGAAAAAAAAGATGCATCAAGATGCATCGATAATTGTTTTATAATTGCATTGCAGCCTTCTGAATCGCCCTGCAAAAAGACAGAGCAGTGCTTGTCATCCAGAAGTGTAAACTGAGTGCACAGATTGTTCTGCTCAACCTGGTATGTGGCCCAAAGAAAACACAAGTGGGTATGCTTGTAGGGCTGGTGCACACATGGTTTGTAGCACATTAAACCATTTAGAACTGAATACAACTGTATATACTGTATATCAGGCCAGCACATGCCACATAGATCATGTTACGGTTTTCAGATTTTTTGGACCCTGAAGCAGTCTCATACTGGTAGGTAGTGAATAGTAGTATAATAACTATAGTGAAACAATAACAAGCATTATTGTAAACAGATCGGAATGTTGAGAGGGAATGGCAATGCGGCAATCTTGTTTGGGAAGGTAGAGGGTAGAACTAGAGTGTAATGCAAGTCCGAGCAGGCGGAGGGAATGAATGGAGCTGGCGAGGATGTCTTGTTGTGATGGGTAGTGAATGGGCAGGAAGGCAGAGCAGAGTGATTCTTAAGCACAAGAGAAAACAATTACTGACGAATCCACATAAAGAAGGTACAGGTAAACTACCACATGAATAGACTACTTGATCTGGCGCTGAGTGGTTGAAAGACCAGAGGACTGTACTACGAATGGAGTTCAACCTACTCAGATTTAACTCAGGGCTATCATTAACTCGGGGGGAAAGGCAAGGATAACAAACACTGACTTGCCTTCATTGGTGTTAAAAGGGTAGTGTTCAGCCATGCATCCATCATAATGGTGCAAGCTTGTTGGCTCGTTGGCAAAGCATTGAGTAAATTAATTAGTAACTTTATCCCATGAGTGTATTTGTTGTAATTCACTGTTTTGTCTTATGGATGTATAGCTGCATATTAGAGCCATTGTTGGTTTAAAAAATACAGAGCTGGGGAAGAGAAAAAATTCAAGAAAAAATAACAAATGTATGAGGAAAAAACTTATTCTCTGACATTATGGTCTTAAATTTATGAGAGAGACTCACACACACTTCTGCTGTGTATTATGCCTGCAGTGGAAAATTACAGCCTTTTTTTGTGATCAGGAAATACTGACTTCAGCCCACAGTCACTATATTATCTTATGCATCAGGACTTTACTTTGAAATGAGCCTTTTTAGAAGAAAACAACAAAGTGATAACTTAGGAGTTAACCATGAATATAACCTGCTGGAAGCAGTTTAAAGATGCAGCATAAATTGCCATGACAGAAACACTAGGGTAAACCTTATCCACCTTTCGTAGTATGGGTTAATCTGGAGGTTACATGATAGTGGACATTCCAACTGCTCTTACTTGAGCTTCAAAATATGTTTGGGGTTTGATATCACTTTACTGAATCGTAATCCAGTGCCAGTACTACAAAATCCAAAATCAAGTAAATCAAGTAAAGTCCAACATGGAAGCAGCATTTGAAATCCAACCCTTAAGCTATATGCCATTAACCAAATTAAAGTCCAGAGCTTTGTGAGAAGTGCTAGATAAATCACACCATTGGTAGCACCTGCAGGAAGAAAGTCACTGCCCCCAGGGGCAACAACAGGTTGTTGATCATAAAGTGATCATGACATAATAATTACCTGTCTGCAACTCAACAGATGTAATTAAATGTGAGATGACTTTTTTATTTTTCAACTATGCTGTTGATAAAAAATAGTTAGGGGAGTGAGCCATCACATTGATTATATTTTATTTACTTATATGAAATAAATAAATATAAAATCTTGGCTTTGCTCCATGTGGCAAGCGCATGTGTTGAGTTTAAGATTGAGTAAGCAATTCGTCCAGCACTTCCACCACTCAAAATGAAACAGATTAACACACACAAGAAATGTTTTAAATTAGTGCTAGTAATGATGGGAAACCTTTTTGTGCTGAAGTTAGACAACTCAGCTAAAATATAAAACCAGCTGAGTGTGAGTGATTAAATGGAAAAAATATTTTTGATTTACATTTAAACACACACACACACACAAGATATACAAGTTATAAAAGAATAATAGAGACTGTGCAATATGGCAGTTATTTACATATGCATTGGATTACATATTTAAATATGATTGGACCTACATTTACAATATGTACTAGAAAAGGGAGGAATGGGGGGCCGGAGGTTTAGGGGTGCATTAGAGTCATTGTCAGTGGAGGTCCCAGGCCTTGTTGATGAGGCCAGCTGCAGAGAGGAAGAAACTGTTTATGTGGCAGGCTCCTGCCAGAGGAGAGTGGCTGATACAGTTAATGACTGTCCCTGGCAGTGGCAGTGGCAGTAGCGTACCAGGTGATGATGAAGGCCTGAGGGTGGCCTCCACAGTGTAGTGAGGGTGCAACAACATTTTCTTTGGCAGGCTGAACTTCAGCTGCCTCAGGAAGTACATTAACCAAAATTAAAAAAATCCAAAACCAGACAGAAAACATGTAATCAGTGCATCTATTTTTATAACTAAGAAATCTGCAACCCTTAGCTCTCCACTCCACTCCACTAAGTACACAGATTACAATTTGGTGACAGTGTAGCTTTTATTTAATGCAATGTGTGAGGACTGAAGTATGTTCTGTATGTATGAAATTACATAAACAACTTGATGGTTGGGTTCCTGGAAGAGAGTTGCATGTCCTTTCAAATGAGTAAATTATATATCCTTAGATATGACTAAAATTATTGAACATATTTATGAGGTTGGGAAGTAACAAAGGGACATTCTAGACAAAGAACAGTATATCATCGGTATACAGTGAGATTTGGTGCTTGATGTTTTGAATAGTAAAAGGTTGAATGGCCTGGGCCACAGCACAGTCTGAAGAGAGCCTTTGTCAAGTCTGACATACTCACAACATCAGTTTGGAAACTACCAATTAATAATAGCCTGTGTTACAGAGTAGGGCTAGTGGCTTTTACCAGGCAAAAGACACTATCAAGCTGCATCGTGGGAAGACTAGGACCCAAAGTTTTTGGAAGCTGACCTACAGTTCTTGCTAGTTCCCCATCTATTGTTTTCTAAATAATAAATTTATTAATTGTAACTTATTAATACTGCCATGTTTCATTTCATGAACTTGTGTTTCAGCTGACCCAAACATACCCACACCACCAAAGACCAAAACAACAGGTAAGTGTATCTCCATTGATGAATTAGGTGGGAAATAGTGTTAGCCATAAAATGTATATACATGTTAGAAAAGGGTATCAAAAGTAGTTTCTTTGTGTGTGCAGTGTCTATAAAATTTATTAAACTTCCAAGTGTGTGTGAGTGCCATCTGCAAAAACATGCACTTCTTTTAGATTCTTCTTGCATACCTGTACACAGTAAAGCTGTAATATGAGCCAAAGAGAAGTTGTTGGGTTTTTTCCACATGTATGATTAATGATGATTGATGTGATCTTGCAGAGAGTCCCACTGATATTCCCACCACCACAGCCAGTGAGTTCTACATTTGCATGAATTTGTATGATAAAAATACTAAAATAATACTAACACCAAATTAATAATGAATGTGTACTAATGATGAAACAGTCTGTCTAGGTCATTTTGTTAGTATGGTTGTAGTAGTGGCAGCAGCAGTTATGTTAGTACTAATGATTAGAGGCAGCAGTAGCAGTGGCAATAGTACAGGTAGAAGTACTAATATCAATAGTAGTAGAGGGAGGACGAGGAGGAGCTTTAATGTAATTTAAAATAGCATCAGCATTCATGATTGTAGTACTAGTAGGCTACTAGTAGGAGTTAGTTTAAAGAGTACCAAAATATTTTATTAATATTTTAATAAACAATATTTTAAAATTCCTTGTACTTTTTTTTGTGTGAATGTAAAACTAAATCATAGCACATTCAAACGAACCGTGACTAAAATTTACTTTGTTACATGTTAAAAATGGAGAGAGGATAACAAAAAAAGTTGGATCCATCCCAGTAAAGGCCATGCAATCATGTTTTAACTTGTCCTCGAAGAAAAAGCACAGGTGTAACTAACAGTGACGATGACTCTATCTGTTCTATTGTCACAAAAACCCAGAACACCTAAGTGGAGTCTCACTCGCTATTTTTAACACTTGCGTTTACAAGCCAGGGCCTGCTGGCTCTGCCTGCACTCGGGGAAGGGGGCGTCTGGCTGTCTTGGGGCACTGTCAGCCCTGGTTCTCACGCATTCTTGCTCCATGCGGGGTCTCCCCGGCACGGCTCTCTGCTGGTCTTTCTGAAATCGGTGTTTTCCTCTGCTGTTTCCTGTTTAAGTCTAAATCGGACCATCAGCATTCAAATGCTGCACAGCTTTTTAAAAACGCCTTTCTTGCATGTCTTCATTCTGCAGAGCCCAGGGTGTGCCATCTGGACTCTTTAATAACTTAGCAACCAGTTTACATCACTGTCTCCGTCTCTCACCTCTCTCCTCTGCTCTCTGTCTGTCTCATGCATGTATAAATAGCTGCAGGTCTATAGTTGCTTTTCCACCGGATGGTACCAGCTCAACTCGCCTCAACTTGCAAACCTGGTACCTGGTATGTGGTAGGTTTGTTGGTATCACCTCCGTCCATGGTCCTAAACAAACCTGTAATTTTAAATAGTTTAGCCAGAGATTGCGGGATAGTAACTGTAACGATGCTCTCAATACCTTATTACTCTTATGTGTGGAGAGGTGTGTGGCGCGCATAATTTTTTTCGACAACTGTTGTCTGAAGGACACCAGTTTTGCATTGCGTTCTTTGTCTCTGATTGGCGAACCCTAATCTCTTCATAGCATTCAATTTTACCAATACTCAGGTACACAGCTTCTCCACCTGTAACGTTATCATGCAACCAGGATTGATTAGTTCAACATCAAGCTTTGAAAATATTACTGTGACTTTGCTGTGGGAGTTCCCAGTATGTTGTGTGAAGCGGTCTCCTGGTGTGTTGGCTTTTGCTGACTCATGAGTTCGAGCAAGCATACAAGCACACATCAGGTTGCAATTAAAAACCCCACCAGCAGTGGCTGCTGAAAACTACATAGAGCCTCTTTAATAAATGCTGACTTGCAGTCGCTGGCATAACTGGTACACCTAATGGAAATTGGAATACATAGAATTGTCTGTTTGCTACTTCCTTCCTTTTGCAGTAGCAGTATAATAGTTGTTCTGGTAGCTTTAATAGTAAGAGCAGCAGAATTTATGCCTGTAGTTGGGGTTTTAGGAGAAGCATAGTTTTACTCTTACAAGAAATAGAAGTTGTAATAGTAGCCGTGATATAAATTTACTAACACTAAACCCTACATGTTTTTTTCATATTTTGTTATTAGTTATGTGGTTATGTGTAGAGCACTTGTGGAAATTTGCTTACTTACAGTAATTATGTACCACACAGTAACTTGTAAACTGTGGCAGTGGAGTGAACAGAGGAGGTATTGATAGTAGAAGTAGTATTAGCTGTAGTAATTGCAATCATGCTCTTAGCATTATTAGTAGAGGTACATTTCTTTTCTTATCAGCAGCAACTTCCACCAGCCTACAGATGACCCAGAGTGTAAACACCTCAGCTTCAGTGACTACAGAAACACACAACACAGAGCCAACCTCATCTGGTCTGCAGGACACATCAAATCACTCCCTGGGTAAATAGCTTAACGTCACACGTGCTACGCAGATTTTTCCAATTAGCCTCCACAGTATTGATCTCACGCATGTCAGATGTTTTTGTTATGTATTTAGTGTATATAAAACTTCTAAGAAATGGTCATAAGATTCATGCATACCTTGCCATGATTAAAATTACCCACAAATGTGAGGCAAATGTGTTTGAATCAATGAAAGTGCTTTACATACAACATGAAGACACATGAAGAAGATTAAAATAGAGATTAAAATAAGGTAAAATAGATAAAACAGATTAAGCAGTAGAATTACAGTGTAGCACAATATATGAATAAATAGTCCCAAATTTAACTTGGTAAACAGACAAAAGTCTTTAGCCTGGGTTTAAAAGAACTGACAGTTGGAGCAGACAAGTTTTCTGGGACTTAATTCCCAGATTAGCAGTGAATAATAACTGAATGTATTTGGTTTTCACTCTGGGGAAGCAGATGTGTGCCAGAGATCATTCAGTGCTTTATGAACCAAATGTAGAATTTTAATTACTTGACAAACAGGAAGCCAGTTTAAAGATCTTGTCTGAGATAGGACTCTGGGAACAGAACTCCAAATTCAATTCAAATGAGCTTTATTGGCATGAATGTGTAACAACAATAGTGCAAAAGCATCATACAAACTACATGCTCCAACTCCAAATCAGCTGCAGACCTTTTAGAGAGCATTACAGTAGTCAGCCCAATTGAACATAAACAAGTTTTGTGCTGAATTGTGCTGAGACCATGGACTGTATATAAAAAGGCTGAGACATGAAACTTTGAATTGTTGATACATCCTTTTGTCACTGTCTTAATGTGGATGTTATAGTTTAGGTCTGAGTCCATGACCAAGATTTCTGGCCTGATCTGGGGACTTCAACCTTAGTGATGGAAACTGAGCACTTTTAATTGTTCTTGTGTGGATCCAAAGACAATCATTTGAGTTTTCTTTGTTCAACTGAAGGACATTTTTGCACCTCCAATGACTGATTTGTCTGTCCAATGTAAGCACGAATATCCTGCCCTTCAAATATGCTTCAGAGCACTCTGCCAGAATGTCCCACCCAGTTTTCCAGTCAATCTAGCAATAATAATGTTGTTGGCGACCATGTCAAAGGTGTCACTGACACCTTATAATACTCAGATTGAAAATGTTTTCCCTGTCTGTGTTTAAGTGGATGTCATTCAAAACCTTAAAATGATTAATGAGCAAAAGAGCAATCTCTTTGATGTGATCGGAATCCTGACTGGAAAACATGAACTTGGCCGTGTAATTGTTCATTAGTGAGTTGTCTACGTTGTTCTTTTTTAAGTGTAGCTTAATAACTACAGCTTTCAGGAACTGTGAGAAATGGCCTGAGGATAGACAAGTGTTGACTGTTTGCAGAGGGTCTGATGTCATGCGGTTAAAAACATTTGAAAAAGCCGCCTGTAGGTAGAATGTCAAAGCAGCAAAAGGGGAATTTCAAATGTTGCAGTTGCCTCCAAGCTTATATAGGTAATAGGCCATATATATTGTACTTATTGATAATGAAAATATAAATATGAAAATGAAGTTAACATTAGTGAGTTAAAAGTATTCTTCACCAGTTAAATCTTTTTATGACAGACTGTGGCTCATGGATTGATAAATATGCAGAATTAGTTGAGTGCATCTCGTTCATTCCACTACTTACCAGTACAGGAACATGAAGTCCAGAAGAACCTTTTTCTGGGGGTTGGTCGACGTCACCAAACGAGGCAGTAGGTCCATGCACAATTGGAGAAAGAGGAGGTGTATTGGGGTTAGTGGAAGTAGGGCAAGGACTGTGTCAGTCCCAGGCAATCCTCTCTCCTGTCTGCGCCGATGCCTGGCAGATTTCCTTCCTGCTAATTCAGGGAGCTAACCTCTTGTTTGCTATGTAACAATTTATTATACTGTATTATGTAACGCAGACTGTGGTGTTTAACCCTATGCCACCTATTAATCATGTTGGAAATTATGTTTTGATAGTAAAATAGTATTAGGAATTTCAACAGCTGGTTTGTCAGAATATAAAATGATCTGCTTAAATAGTGGTTGATTAAATCTTATTCCCCTGGCTGTTTTATAACCATATTTAGTATTACTACTGTCTGACTATGATGATGTATGTGAATTTTGCACATGCAATTTGAATTAAAATCACTTGACAGAAAACCTGAGTAGCCATCTAAAAAGTTTCAAAGGAATAGCTTTTCCGCACAACAACCTTCCTCCATGCCCAAAACTCCCCCTCCTTCAGATAGTTGACAAATACAGCGTCACATCTTGTCTCTGCCAGCGCTTAAAAACAGGCTAAACCGAGGCTTTTTCCTCATTTAATCTGTCAGAAGTTGTCTGTGTGTTTTCTTTGAAGCAGGAGAGGAGGTCAATCTGTTAAAGATTGTTTTAAGAGACTAATAATTGAGTTATTAAGTGTGTTATTAAAGTAGTGTTTACTGGCAGGTTAAGAGGTTAAGAAAGAGGAATTTGTAACTTCTGTCTCAGTTATGCACACTACTTCTAAGAATAGGAGCAAACATTTTTAGAACTTTGGCACACTTAAGAGCAAATTTTTACTCTGAGCGACTTCATACACATCGGCCTTGGTCTCATCTGATCAGAGAGATTCATTCTGCTGCTTCCACTATTCCTCTACTCAGCAGGGTTAAGCTGTGTGTTTGGGGGTAAAATATGGCATCTAAAAGCATAGCCAAAACAATACAGAATCCTGCATGGCATTGGGAATATCAGATGATCAATTATCCTGTACACATAACTCACACTGCCTTTATCTGCCAATGCAAAACTGTTCATGAATAATTGACCTACGAGACATTTTGATTAATCTTTCTTTCACTGCTGGAATAGTAGGTGAGACACGGACCAAAGCAACGGACTGGACAACATCAGCTTCCAACACCACAACGCCTTCAAACAACTGGACACAGGGCACTGTTGAATCCGGTAAATCAAGTAAGCTTCAACACTGTTATTGTACCCGGCCAAATCTCCTATGAGAAGAAATCTCATTAAGGGTATCTGTAAATGATGAAAGCTCCTTGTCCAAATCTTTGTATCACTGTGTTTAATAAAATGCACCTCTGTTCTACCCCCTTACTCTCTGCAGTGGAACTTGAGACTTGACATTTTTATGATCAGTATTTTTCTCTTACTAGCAGAACTTGCCAGCACGACAACAGTGTGGATTACCTGTGCTTCATTGGTGGTTGTCAGTGCTTTGATCGGAATCATCTTCTTCTTATGTTATAAACGGTAAGCCAGAAAAAAGAGTTTTGAAAATAATGTTATGTGGAATTATGTCACACCACACTTTCTTTCACATGATGAAAGAACAAAAAATTATGTATAACAGTTATGTTGTGGTGAACAAGCACTTTTCACGTTTTGTGATAGTTCTGTTTTGAAAGTGGTCAAGTACCTTGTTGAAATTTCCCATGTGCTCACTTTTTATTTTAGCGTTTACAGTCTCTTCACTTTTTCTTTTACACTGTAGGAGGTCAAAACACAAGGTTCCACCACCCACCCCAGAAGAACAGGTACCCATGAATGAAGTTCAACCGGCGCTGTATAATTTGTTCCCTACGACCTGCAGCAACGGAGCCTTACTGGAACTCAAGGAATAATCTCCATGCTATGAAGAACTGGTCATTACCTCCACACAGGGCTGGAGATTTATGATCGCCTCCTTCTGGCAATCCATTTGAACATTACCAGAAGACGAAATGCCTGCTTTGATGTGAAATTTGTTTCCCAAGAATGTACTGCTGGCGATCTTTTTTCTGAGCAGATCTCAAGACACCACACAAGACTTCACATAAGGAACTTATTTTGAAGACCCTGTGACCATTCGCCTGGTGCTTCATCACAGTGAACGTGGGCACTGTAGTTTATTTTGAGTCAATCCCACATACAAATTGCTTCTTCTGTAAATACTCACCAGTGGACCAAATCTGCCCCAGCCAAAATACAATTTATTCCTGTTTGACTAAAGTTTACTCAAACTACAGGCTTTAGTTAATTATTCATTTATGATTAGCCTAAATGCTAGGCTAATTAACATGCATAACTTACTCTGGCCAGTCTGTATCTCTTCATAATCATATATCACCTCTTATTTTTCTTATTGAGGTTGACTGACATTGCTGAACCAGAGTGCTGCTTGTATAGACAGTTTCTATTGAGCTGATTTTCCTTTATGAAATGTTTGCTAAAACAACAGTCTCTGAACAGTTGATACTGAGCCAGGGGAACTGGCCAATGTCTCCGTCAGTATGTGTGCCCAACCCTGTAGAAAGGTCAGTTCACTCACATCACAAAAACCCCCAAACATATTTTGTCACTTAACCACATTTATGAGGTCTAGCTAGATAGTTTATATTATCTCCTGAGATATCTGCATCTAAAACTTTTGCTGCAACTTCAGTACAATGGAGATGAACGGAATGTCAGTAGCTAAATTGTGTGTTTGCAGATGATTAACTTACTTGACAGCAGGGCTGTGGTTGCAAATCAACCACCCCGGTTTAAAAATAGTGAAGTGTAGAAAAATGTTCTAAATGATAGACTATAACCGTCCGCAGGTTGTTGAAACCCGTGAAATCTATCTATAAAATATTAACACACTGAAGTCACTTTCAGCTACAACTTTTCCACCCGGGATGTGAGTGAGAAGAACCACATCCACCTGTGGTTAGCGCAATGTCTGATGTCAGTCACCAAACCCAGTACTCTGCGGTTTGCTCAGGCGTAATTTAGTTACTTTCTGCGTTCAAGCAGAAGGAAGTTAACACCCCCAATTCCACCTCAGGTGATTCAAGGTCTGCATTTATAGTGTGCATTTTTAGTCTACTGACCACTCAAAGCGCTTTACATCACTTCGTCACCGGGGGCTGTTTGAGGGCACTTCGATGCTCTCTCTGGAGGAGATGGGGATCTTCCAATATCTACACAGCCACTCTACATTCTTAGCCTGTCAAAATCTATACGTTAATATTATTGTTTTGGATATTGTCTGAAGTTTCCCCATAATGTAAAATGCATACCCTGGAAACAATTATTGGCTTTTAGTAACTACAGCATAGATATCCTGTATGACATATGTAAAGCTTTCATATTGTTTCATGTTGTTTCAAAACCTCACCTGATATTTATGGACAGCTTTATGTTTTATACTGTGATTTTTTTTTTCTTTCTCAGTGTTTTTTTGCGAGCCTTCTTCAGAACTTTCCTTTCCATTTCATCATGCAAATAATTTTTCTGTGTTTTCCCTTAGTTTCATAATGGTCAGTAAGAAAAAAAACTAAATACAGTGAACATAAAAACATGACATAAAAACATTAGGTCAGCAGCTTGTTCAGGATTTCTTTAGTGGCCTGTTTGTCATCCCTCGCTGTATGCTTGTATTTGGTGTTGCTCTCCCCTGTCAGTTTGTATGATTATAAAAATATTCTTTGAACATTAGTCCAGTGTTGCAAATTAAAGACTCAGTGAATCTACAGATGTTGACAATAGAATTAACTTGAAGTCCAAACTATGTGATACATGTATGAGTCGCATCATTTTGTCTCTTTCCAGGCGTTGGTCATCTTCCCTTGAATGATGTTCTTTGACTTCTGTAATTCCAAACGTAAACTTGATGAATACAAACCACTTCCTCAACAGCAGCAGAAAAGTCCAGGCAGCAGAAAATCCTGTTATATTCTGCTGCCACTGCAGCAGCTCTGAGCTTCAGTCTGCTGCAGACGGACGCTCACCGCTGAGCATGTACACCAGTGTTGATAAACTCCCAGTCAGGATACAATTGTGATAATTTAACTGAGCATTGTAAATTTATGACAGATGTTGGTTGTAACCATCAAAGATTTTGCTGATGATACATAAATCTCTCTTAGCTCAGGGAAACCTCTTGAACATGACATAGTACTTAAATAATTAATTCTCATTTTCATTTTATGTACTGAAAAGAGTTTGTGGTATTTCCCCCATGACTTGAAATGTCATTTGGCAGTGTTTCAACGTCGAGTGTAATTACTAGCAGCTGTCTGGCAGGCAGACTAGAATTCAGTAAATTTTACTGTCAAACCTACTGATGAAAAGAAAGTTTTCTCCTTTTAATAAGGTGAATACACCATAAATATAATTATTTATAAACTGGCAAAGAGTCAAAAAAATGTTAAAATCCCAAAAATGTCAGATTTGATTGAATAAGAAAGATGAACACAAAATGTTGTTTTGTTTCTTTTTAAGTTAAAGTATAGTACAAGTAAGTGGCCATTAGTTTTCTTTTTTGTAATAAAACAGTCACAACATGCTCTCCAGTTAAACCTCAGCCCTCTACGGATGGCCACTGGCTGTTAAAGGATAACATTGGTATTTTTAACTGTGGACCCTATTTACCATATTTGGTGTTGAAATGACTAGTAACTAGTAACTAGTAAAAAGTTTTGGAATCCTTGCAGTAGAGTGCTTCAGCCAGGAGGCTTTAAGGCAGCTGCAGTGGTGGCAATGTCTTCCTTAGGTGCAACTGTGCCTGTTACAAATTATGTCCACAAAAAATGTTTCTTTTTGCCACAGACAGGCTCAGACTGTTGTACCAGATGTCTGGCAAAAAAAAAAATAAATAAATAAATCACAGAAAGGATCCTTATGAGTGACTTGTTTTTAACAAGAACCAGAAGTCTCGCTCAAGAAAAAAAAAAAAATCTCCTGAGATTCTGCAATATCTGACTCTAAAGCGTTTGCTGCCAATTCAGTACACTGAGTTTTTTGTGCTGCTGAAACCACCACCCTTAAAAACATTTTAAAAACTCAACAAGCAAGTTTCTTTACAGATACAATGTATCTGGAAACCAGGCAGGGCTGTGGCCACAATTTAACTAATGTGGAAAACAATTCTTAATTATATAATAAAAAATATCCGGTCAGGTTGTTGAAACCCCCGAAGTTCAGAGAACAAAAATAGCATGACTTTCTTGATGTATTTTTGTCGGCTACAGCTGTTCCACACTGGATATACCACCCCCGCCTGTGGTTAGATCGATGTCTGATTTCAGTTTCCAAGCCCAGTATTTTGCCATTAGCTCATGCTTAACTTAGACACAGGACATGACTACAGTAGCATGATGAATGTTCAAGCAGAAGGAAGTAAACACCCCCGTCTTCCTCGATCCACTGTCTGGATTTTCTAGACTTGCTAAAGGACTATTCTCACTCTGAAATCTCGAGGCGAGTTGTTGCTGGAAAAGGACAACTCTCACGTTTCTGCCGTCGTCTTCCTGCAACAACTCACCTTTCACAAGATTTCGGATCAAGACTTCACTTTCTTGTTACATAGGGTGTCACTTGTAGGGATGTTGTTAAACACCTCGTATAACAGCCTGAGCCAGTCAGTGGCAAAAAAAAAACAAACAATTTTTGTGGATTTAATTTTGACAGGCATAACTGCACTAAAGGAACACCCTGCAGGCAAAGCAGCCGGTTTGCGGTTTACCAAAATAATAATTTAAGTGTTTCCTATTACAACATCCACGTCCCTTTAACTCAGGGAGAAAAATACAAACATTAAAAACACACCCTATAAACACACTATTCTCTGTAGTTCAGTGTCTCTGGGTGACAGAACAATGGACAATATTTCTGGCTGTTCATGTCCTGGTCAGCGTTTTAAAAAGGTGACCTCAAAGTCCTTTTCCAACAAGGCACAGAAGCGGTTTTAGAAGAGTCCCAGGAGCATCACATGGTGATTCGGCGGGCCGAGTCTTCGTGGTATTTCAGCCATTGAGAGCACGTCGTCAGTCATGAGGAAGGCAGTTGGCCCAATGCGTGTCCACACACACCTCTCGCACAACGGGCCGCCGGCAGACACGCCATCAGTCTGGACAAAGACGAGGACGAGGTCAATGACAAAAACTGTGCTGTACACAACTGAAAGACACAATAGTATTTGGAGGCATTAGAATATTGGCTTGTTATATCTCAGTGTGGGTTTGATATGTTCTCACGCAATTCAGCTGCCGCATGCGCATGGTGAACGCCGAACCGGGTGTGGTGCAGTTGGGGCAGTCTGTGACAGCGCACGGGAGAGGCTCGCCTGCCGTCTGCAAGGAGCTGGGCATCTCCGACGTCAGGAAGTATTCCTAAAGTTGATAATGTGGCGGTGAGAGGACATGGCAGACACTTTAGTTTATTGTTCAAAATGGGGATTTTAATTCACTTTTGGATCAATGTTTGAACTCTACCATTTTTATCAGGATGTGATTAGCAAGACAAACAGGATGAGAGATAAGTCTGTCAGACACTGCACTTTTAACTGTGAGCCCCTGGGTCACATTTGGAGCACATAAATCTGCTGGACATCACAAAGAGTAACATTGCCAAGTAATACACAAGCTATGGCCTTTAACTCAAACAAGCCACGCAGGCATTTTTTGGAGCCAGTTTTAGTGTCACACCCACTTCATTATACTTCCTGATCACTTGAGCCCACTTCACATAGCGCTTTTTGTCTTTGGGAAGAATTTGGAAGAACCAGTTTGTGTCCACTTTGCTGTGCTTTCCAACTTGACAGGAAGTGCCAGGAGTGAAGAGTGTGCTTCAAGAATACAACAGCTGGGGCAGAATACACTCCAGAGTGTGTGTTCTCCTGCAGACGCATTCTACCAGTGGGGACGCTGGCCTCACGCCTGCTACGATGCAGCGTTTCCCCCTACATGGACCCCTACCATATGCAAACACACACAAATGCTGACCGAGCTATGATCCTCATTACCAAATGAGGGAAAGGTTCCTCTTTAACATTCCTCTGCCAGCCTAATCACTCTAAACTGGGTTTTATACAGTGCAGTACTAGTAGATGGGCCACATTAGACAACATATGTCCACGTATTACCCATCACATAAGATCAGCTGATCATGCATGAAGGAAGACTGGTAGTACACAGTCTGTGTACAATGCTCATACATTTAAAAGAGCAATTTTGATAATCAAATGTTTGTCATCTTTTTTTGTCCAACACTGGCTTGTTCTAGCTTCTTAAATATAATGATGTGATGCCTTTGACTGTCATATATGACAGTAAACTGATTATTTGTAGGTTTTAGACTGATGACTGAGTAACTATGGGAAGTTATTTTCTGACATTTCATTTTATTTTCAGTAGTAATAATGATTAGTTGAAGTCCATTTTCAAAAAGGCCTTTTTTCCACAGCAAATATTTTGACTCATCATAGACGGAAAAACCCAGATGTTACTATTGTAAATAACTCTGTAAAGGTAAACCATGACAGTGTGACGATGACTCAACATGCACAATATGTAAGACTCAATTAATCATTATGTCACCACCATAACATAAGTCTATGGTCAAAGCTTGTGTTCTAGAAGGAAATCTTTTTTCTTTACATGGGAGAAAATAACACTCCTGTCCAGCAGCTGTGGGTGTTTTTTTAATCTTCTCTGCACATTCATGTGCCAATAATTTATTAATGCAACTTGTATTACAGCAATGGAAACAACAGAAATTCAAAGTCCTGTCAAGTGCATGCAAATTCAACTTCAGAGCGGCTCTTGCTGCCTTTGTGTTTGCTTTGACATCTGGTTGGCAACGCTTTCTAAAAGCTTAGTAATGCCTCATGGTTCAGAAATCTTAAAAGACCAAATATCAAGCTGTGTTTTGAATTACTGCATCCGCTGTGAGTGTGCTACATGTTAAATCACAGAGCACAAGACTTTTCCCAAGCATTTTAAAAAAATACAAGCACTGAATTAAGCTAAACATGTCTTCCTCTCCAGGTTTATAAAGCCACAATAACGAAAACTAGTTCAGTTTATGACATGCACATCTCATTACATGCACTAAAACCACCCCTGCAATTTAATTTAGACATACCACCCTGTATAGTTCATAGCAACCACAAGTTTAGACATTTTAAAAAAGTGAAACTGGCAGTGGTTTTGAGGGGGAAAAAATGATGAAAGTGTGAGATAAGGGACTTTCCAACCAAAACACCCTACTTCTCTTTAAAAGTGACTTATTATGTGGCCACAGCACCTTGACATGACAGCTCCCTCAAAGTGAAGCCACAATGTCTCGACCGCCACCATCAAAGCACACGTCAAATTTCTGTCCCCAAAGATGGTCTCTGCGATTTTAGGTAGTTCTTATCATGCAGATATTTTGCCGATATCAGAAAAGTTATTCTACCGCTCTGCTCAGTCAGGAGACTGAAGTTTCTTCAAAGTAATGTGAGGTTGCTCAGTATGTCTCTCAGAAAGTGCTTTTTTCAGTTCTAAAGTGGAGTCTCTTGATGGACAGCTAACAGTCCTATAAGCTAGCGGACTCGTCCCAAAGCGCCTGTGCTAGCAGTGTGATTATATCTTACCCCTGCCACAGTGAGGATGCGGCGGATGTTGTTAGTGATGATGAGTGAGGTCTTGGCACGAGTCACCGCCACATACAGCAGATTCCACTCGTCGTCAGGGATTTTATCTGAGCAAGGAAGAGAAGTATTTAGACTGGCTTCAATGTCAACTAATGATTTGTTAATTTAAACTTTATTCTTCTTCCTCTGTTTGTCCAAGTAAGAGCAGTTTAAAAAATATAACCATATATATTTTTTACATAAACAAATTCAGTTGATACAGATCCCTTACAGCTGATTATTGTATTATTTTAACCAAGGTACAAACTGAGCAGGACATTTTACAGTTGAAAAAAATCTACTTGTCAGTGTCGTTTAGAGAACAAACTATGCAATGGTGACTGTTTCTAAAATTACCTCAAACATATCTGCAAATAAGCCAATATCAGTCGATGGATTGGCCTGGCTGAATTATCAGTCAAGCTCCACTCTCACCCCTCTAACTTTAGACCCAACTAACAAACAGCAAAGCAACGCCAAAATGCAAGAGGTAACGAGTAGTTAGAAATGGATACAGTTCGAGTATAGGATGGGATTAGAGTGTCTACCAAAAAGCTATAATGTAAAATATGTAAAAAAAAAAAAAAAAAAAAAAGGAAATTAATGGTTGTCAAAAGGAACACACCGAACGAGAAGTCAGGAATGAAGTGCAGGTTGTGACTTGAACAGGGAACCTTGACAAAGTCATCAAAGACTTTTACATTGTCGAACTCCAGACCTTTAGCCTTGTGGACTGTCCCAACTATGAAGTCTGGAAGAAAACAGCAAACATCGGTAACAACGTAACAACTTTGCATTAAACAGTGGACAGAAAAATAATTCATCCATGTTCATGTAATACACTGCAAAAATCCCAGGTTTCCATTAACACAAGTTGAGTCCAAAAAAGAATAATGATTTCCACACTTGGATCTTAACTTCATTTTAAAAACATAAATACAAGAATCTAAAAAAGAAGTTCCTGAGTGATCGTAGAAATTAAAACTTTAAAAACCTAAACTATAAAAAAGCAGAAACAGAAAAAGCACTATTTATAAAAATACAGGGCTAACATTTTTCTTGGGCTGGTCGATTTGGCTAAAAATTTTATCATAAAAATTAAAAAAAAAAAAAATCATATAGATAATTATCTATATGAATGAAAATATATAGATAATTATCATAATAAATGTCTAATCATTATTTCTTTCAAATGTAAAGGCTGATTTTTGCTCCTGAGTGAACTTTGAAGAAACCAGATTACCAGTTAATTGTAGTTTTAAACTTTTCTTTATGGTCAGATCACAACATATGCCAACAGTGTATCATTTCAATTCTGAGGTATTCAAAACAATTATCATAAAATCAAGTAAACTTTTTTTTTTCCAGTCCCTTTTTCCCCAACACAATAAATATCTTTAAATATCTAAAAAAATAAGTGCTTATTCTTTTGTGATTCAATTGAATTAAATAAAACGTTTATTGAACATTAGTTAAATTGTTATTGAGGGAAATTATATCGCGATAATTATCATTATCATTTTATTGCCCAGACTTACTGTCAACAAATCCCATAGAAAAAGTAAAAACAAATGAATTGATCCAACTACCAACAAGTTTGATTATCCAAACCTGATATACTGTAGCACTAAATTTGCAGCTGAAAATAGACCCAATTACACGATTCACTCCTGTTTGAGCAACAATTTTTATGAAAATACTGTAAATATTTGTGATCTGTCTTTAATAATTTACATCTTCAGTAGGAACCAAAGGAGATTTACTAATAGTTTGTTTTGTTTTTCATGTGACTTCTTGACATTAACAAAAAAGTATAGAATGTAGGTTCACGGAAGAAAAATTTACTTGCATGTATTGTAAATGACCTGAGAGTGACTGAAATCGGATGTCATCCAGTGAGCCACAACCTTTAAGGCCATCTATTAACTTTCTTATTTCAAACAGTGCCTGTGTTACTTCCACTGTAAACCAACAATTTTGGCTTAATTTTGCCACCCTTGTAAGACCAATTCACTTTCTTCAATTTAAGAATGTTTTGCATACCTGCTTTTTGAAAGTCCTCTTCTGAACAATTTTTAAGGCGTTCGACTAGTTCAGGGATTCGACTTTTGTATTTTTCAACTATGATGAGTTTGGCCTCCAGCTCCCGGTCCTCAGTCTGCGTGGCGTAAGTCTTCAGGGCACAGAAGCCACTCGGATTTTTCTTGGAGAAGCAGCGAATAAGGCCATCCTTGATGACTGAAGGCAGAGCAAATTCAACAAAATGTCAAAAGGTACTAGTATAAAAAAGGAAATGACTCACAAGGTAAATGTATACCCATTTGCATCAGTCTCACATTTTAGTTGTTGGCCTGGCCCTTGCATCAGCACCCAGATGTCCTGGATTCTCTCCAGGCCGATACCTTTCACACCCTGAAGGAAAAAGGTAGACCTGTAAAGTGCCTCAGTGTTTTAGATGCTAGTTAGTTTTGTACTTACGTTTGCCAATACCTAAATATTGTAAATTCTAATTATGATCAGTTTTACAAATCCTGAATAAAACATTCTTTATATCAGGGTAGAAATCCATTGGACAATAAGAGTGAGCAACTCTTAAAGGCATGATGAGCTGACTATTTAATGGTAAGCAAACCTTGCTATAAACCACTGACTTTCAATGAAGAATTTTATTGTAGTAGTTCTACATTTTAGGAAATGCACCTAATTTGCTCCATGGTGGAAAGTTAGATGAGAAGATACCACTAAATATGGATCTAAAGCCAGCAGCCAGCAAGCTGAACTTAACATAAACACTGGAAATAGGGGGAAACTGTCAACCTGGCATTGTGTGCGTCTGTGAGTGTGTGTAGAACTCACTCCTATGAAGTGGACCCGGCAGAGTGGGTTGGCGTCAATGAGCCTGACGGCTTCGCTGAACACACTGACGTTGCATCGTGACAAGATGGCTGTCTTCCCCTGAGAAAGACTGACACCCGTCCTCAAAGCTGCTTCAACCTTTTCTGCAATCTCGTCACACACACCGCCTATAGAATGAACATCCAGCACAGACAGACACAAAAAAGCAAGAAACTAATATTTTCATATTCTTTTTTTCCCCCCAAGTAGACAACGTACAATCAAGTTCCAAAAAAGTTGGCACTCTGTGTAGAAAATAAATATAATGATGCAAAGAATTGAAACCCTAAATTTAATTAAAAATAGCACAAAGAAAACTTATCAAATGTTAAAACTCAGAAATTTTATTGTTGTTTGAGAGTTATATGCACATTTCAAAGTTAATGTCAGGAACATGTTTCCAAAAAGTTGGGACAGTGGCAAAAAGACTGGAAAAGTGAAATTGTGAAATGTGAAAAGTCCTGTGGTCTGACAAATCTAAATTTTAAATTCCGTTTGGAAATTATGGACCCTGCATCCTTCCGGCAAAAGAGGAGAGGAACTATCTGGCTTCTTATCAGAGCACAGTTCCAAAGCCAGCATCCCTGATGGTATGGGGTTGTATTATGCACATGGCATGGGTAATCTGCACATCTGTGAAGGCACTATTATTGCTCAAGACTATACAGGTTTTTGGAGCACGATATCCTGCCAAGTGCTAAGTAGACATGATCTTTTTCAGGGACGGTCTTGCTTATTTCCGCAAGACACTGCCTAACCACATTCAGCACATATTACAGCATGGCTCCCTAGTAAAATAGTCTGGGTGCTAAATAAGGGTGCAACAACTAATCGACGTAGTCGACAAAAATCGATTAAATTCGTTGCCAACTAATAATGGATTCGTTCATGATGTCATCGGGCCGTAACGACACCGTCAGCTTAACGGACTAAAGTGATGTGAACAGTAACATTACTAAAACATCAGCGCTGCAGTAACACCTTCACCACCTAAAACCTCCAGAGTGTGGCAGCATTTCACTCTTCACTCAGCCAGAAAGGTCTGAGGAGGAGCGTAACGTTGTTGCTCTGTGGATGATGAAGACTCGTAAGCTACCTAGCTAGCTTCCCATTAAAGCTGTGTCACTTAACGTTATGAGCTGTAACGTTTTCTATACAGTTTCCTTTAGTCAATTTGATTGATTGATAGGAGCACATTATTTTGATAGACAAAGGCCCCGTTCACATTCCAGATGTGCCCTGACTTTACAATCATAAAGGATGGATCGCTCATGGCGACGTTCCCAGAGAACATGTTGCTGCCGAGAGCGCGAGATTAGACAACACTGGACAATTTCATACTTTTTAAAGAAGAGAAAACAGTTCTCCTGTCTACACGCCTTTTAAAAAAATCACAGAGTTTTGTGAGTTGTTGAGTTAGGGGGAAATTAGCTAAAACGTTGTGAAACGCTCTCTACTACAAAATCGTTAATTAATAATTATTATAATAATTATTGCCCCCTTTGTAAATTCGGCAAATGTACTGCATGACGTTATTACTTTCTTTGTATATACAGTGTCAGTTTGTCCCGGGGTGTTGCAGTACTGGCGTGAAAACTGCTCCATCACTAAACAGCAGATCAGCTTCTGAGATCAGGACTTGATTTCAGTGGAACTTTCTGTTGCTGCAGCAGAAAGGTTCATTAAAAGATGCATTTTTGAAAGCAGTATTTATTTTACTGTTATGACTGTTAATTAGCACATGGCTAAAACAACCTCAAATTTAATTTAAAAGCTAACAGCTAAAAAAGACACATTGTGTAATTTTGCAATTCATAATCTGAATAGTTATTCGTTTCAATAATCGATAGATTAATCGACTATCAAAATATTCTAGTTGCAGCCCTAGTGCTAAACCAGTGTGCCAACTTTTCCCACATTGAAATTGTCGCATTTTGAATAAAAAATATATCAAAGGAGACCCTGAACTGTTGAGCAGCTGAAATCCTACATCAAGCAAGAATAGGAAAACATTTCACTTTCGACATTATAGTGGTTGATCTGTTAAAAGAACTGATGCAACAGATTGGTAAACATGACTCAGCCCCAACTTCGTTTGAACGTGTTGCTGGCAGCAAATTCAAAATGGGATTATCATTGTCCAAAAACGTCAGTTCCAACATTTTCTACCATGCAGACAAGAGTGTTTTGCAGATCATGATATTTTGTTTTATTTAAATTTTACACAGTGGGCCAAACTTCTTTGGAAACGGGGTTGTATTAAAAAAGGGACCCATTTGTAGTATTTACCTTTTTGCTTTCCTCCCACTAGAATCTTCTCCACTTTCTTGCACACTTTGAGGATGGTGGCGTCCACATAGGAGATCTCAGAACCGAACCGAAAGCTCTGGACAAACACATTAGTAGCATCGACGTTCATTTTTCTGATCAACACTGAACTGATTAGAGTTAAACACAAAACTATTATGTGACTGACAGTGTGTGATTAGTATACACCTCCTATTGAACAGAGCCAGATGCACAGGTTTTAACACACAGAAAATGTCTGGGAGTAGACAGAACTGTTCCACATCTTCAACATGTTCTCACTTCTTGTTTTCCCACTTCCTTCCCCACTCCGACTTGCAATGAATATGTTGAGTCTTGGCACAAAAATTCCTAATATGGTATCCGTGAGTTGCGTAAACAAAGCAAGTTACTATAGAAAAACCTGAGTCCTGTTTTTTTGGCCTGACCCCCAAAATAACCCCCTCACCCCCTGAGGGAATGACAAAAAAAATATATATAAATAGGCTACCTGTGTGGAGGAGTGAAACATTCAGTTAGGAAAACAGAATTTGGTGAAAAATTAAACAGAATCTGGCAAAAATAAAACCAATTTCATAGGGTCCTATCCATGGTTTTGTTGCCCAATATATGAATGTAGTGTTACTGTAGTAAGCTCCATCAGGAGGTAGTAACTTTAGCGGTAAAAATGTCTGAGTAACAAAGATGATGAGGAGCTTTTTGCCTCATTCAAAATATTCTATCCAATCCCAGGGACAGAAGATGGGCATGACTCTTTGTTAATCTTTTGTGTGGTGTGTACAAACGGTGTGGTGGATCTTTATTTAAATAGCACAATAAATACATTTTTAAAAGTGTTGAGTGAGTTCAATATGACAAAGAATGGGGTAACAACACATCTCCAAAAAAGGCCCTTGTGGTCTTGGGATTTGAAAGAAGGCATAATATAAATCAAATTTCTCTGGATGAAAAATCCACTGTGCTTAACCGCTTCTTTGCAAACGTTACTTCTAATATGTGTGTAATTGTGTATACCTGTGTCAGGTAGTAGATGTGCGTGTGGTCGACAAAGTTCAGAGCATTGACGGCTCCTTTGAAGGTGTAGATCTGCTGGTGGGGATCTCCAACCAGGATCTTCCCACAGCGCTGAGACAGAAGCACATCCATGATGGCTGGGAGGGAAGAAGGGCGACGTCAAAACTGTTCAGCAAAATAATCACAACTATGCTGTCCCACAGCCACACAGGACTGTGCAACGGTTACCGCATCGTTACCTGGAGTGCAGTCTTGGGCCTCATCGATGAAGAGGACATCATATTGGTCAGATAAGTTGGGCTTTGGGACTTGGAGCTGCCATAACTTAAGGTAACCTGGGAATGAAAAGTTCTGTTGACCAGCTGTGCAGCATTCCCTCCAATATTAAAAACAGAATTACTTCTATTCATGTCACTTATTCACAGTTGACGTACCATCGTGGGTCATGTGGTAGGCATATTTTTCTTTTTCATTGACATCCTTCATTTTGCTCCAGATCGTCTGTGCGTCGTGGACAAAAAGCTAGGATTGCACAATAAAAGACAGCTTAAATGTGACTCTGCAGGACTCTTGCTCTTAGTTGTATTTATTCACACTAAAAAGATATGCGGTGTGTCACATATATATTCATACCGCTTTTTCAGTTTCAGGTATTTCCACCCTGTGGTTCTTCTTGATTACACGGGTGTTGGGGACATGACTGGTATTGATAGTAGGATCTGTTGAAGCCATGAAGGCGTTGAGAGTTGTGACCACCACCTTGGCTTTGGCGAAACCCCCGCGGCCTTCGGGCAGAACAGAGTTGACGGTGAATGGCTTCAGGTTAAAGGTGAGCTTCTGATGGATACGGTAGCTGCCACAGGAAAGAATCACAAAAGCAAAAACAAAGTGATGTAATTTTGAAATGAAAAACATGTGATAAACCACCCCGACCCTCAGAAAAGGGGAGAGTTGCTTCAGAAATCAAGACACATGAGCAAAATTCAATGTTATTCTACTGTTGCACTTTGTCCGTCACCTAGGAGATAATCAGAGATGTCTGATGATATAAACATAGAACAGTAAAGGGCAGTTGGTTGCGTATTTCCCTTCAGTGGTCAAACTGACGTCAACATGGAAAGCCTCGTGGGCAGAAATTAATGAAGCTGACATCTCTGCATGCACTGCCTTAAGGTTAACTTTGTCTAGAAATTCTACTGTTTTCTAACATGAAGAAAGTTATCTGACAGTAGTCAGTAGGTTGGGGAAGAGCGTGTGCACTTGTACAAATTTTGCAATAACACTTCCCCCGTGGGGGATCGGTGTTTCCCAAAGCATGTCCTTAATGGAAATACATATACCATGACAGAAATTTGTGGCCCTATCACCCATAACGGAGCCCATTAAGTGTCTTTTTATACATGTGTCTCAGAAGCATGCTCCTTTTTACTGCAGCAAGTGTATGAAATACAGTGAGTCTGTGTGTCCCTTTGTGCTGCACTACGTGCTCACTTATCCATAATGCTTTATTATAAGTTTCTTCACCTAATCTTGTTCAACTGAATAGAGAGACATAACTTACCGTCTGCATTTCACTGATTGTTTAGGCCTTGACAACCCTACATACTTAATAGCACATAGGGCATATTTGTAATTTATGATATTACAGATTTAAAGTCAAAATAATTTATAGAAAAGAAAAAAAACATGTCCTAGCCATCTCCTGTTTTGACCATAGTCTGTATTTATGAAGACAAGAACCTAAAATTGTTGACTGCCTCTGAGGGCATCTGAGAGGAAACGTAGTTTCTCACCTCTTCCCAACTTCGCCGTACGCCAATGAGTGGACGGTCTTGCAGTCCACGTTTCTGGGGAAGCGGCGCTGCGCCTCACTGGCCACCGACTTGTTGAAGGCCACATACAGGAAGCGGAGGTGTGGCCGCTGCTCAGCGTACTTGACCAGTGTGGTCGTCTTCCCTGTACCTACGGCCGACAGCACAAAACCTTTCAGTGACCCCTGATGTGGCACGTCACATCACACAGTTAGCAGTGATGGAACTCATTATGTTTCAGTGTTTACAGGCTATATGTAAGTTTCAAAAAGGAACATTTAAAAAGCTTTTGTCTTTTAACATGTAATTGCATTTGAAGGAGTGAGACAATATAGCCACATTTAAGACAGGATGAAACCAAAACAAACATGTTTCCCCTGGTGTCACCAAACATATTTTTTATTAACATTCCTAGTTGCCATTCAACCCAGAGAAACTTGTCATTGACTGGAAAAACCAAACCCTTTTGGGTCCCTGGCAAAGTCTCGAAAAGAATAATCTAGAGAAGTAATGCCCCCTGGTGGTGACAGCTGCCGATGTACCTGCAAAAGCCACAATCTTGACCACATGGTCTTTTTTGATGTCATGGCTGAGGATCTGTTGCTGCTCACGAGTCAGGTGAATCTGACGCTCCCTAGAAGAAAAAAACACATACATACCATGATGAGCATCAAAAAGCTAAATCTCTTCAGATATAATGTCCTCCAGTCCATTTCTTGTTGGCTTAGTGTCACATGACTACCATGAAGTGATGGAGCTATCTAAATACACTTGACTTACCATGTAAATAAAATAAAAATAAATAACTGCACAGATAGATGCAAGTTACAATAAACATTGTCTCAGTCCTTGACCTCTTTCACCCTGCGGACCTACTCTAAGTAGGTCCATCATTTTGAAGGAATTAAGAGTTACAAACAAAGCAGGCTGTACTTTTTTCATGCACATCAGTGAAATTTATGCATGTTGGACCTCACATGCTCTGACCGGAGCTGACAGAAAAGGGGCCGTTCTCCATCAGGTGGAGTACGTAGTAGATGTTGTAATGTACCCTGGGGAAAGCGAAAAGAAGATAATGACAGGGATGCTGACAATACTGATGTAGGAATTTAAGGTTCTGACACCACCTCTTACCTGTTACTAATCTGAATGTTACTCCGTTTTAAGGCAAGCAGCATCATGGCCATGTGGCTGAGGTACTCAGTGATGGCAGTGCCAGACATACAGCCGGTGAGCAGAGACACCATGGCCTGCACGTCACCGACACTCTCACTTAGGATCAATATCACAGCCATGGCCGCGTACGGGTTGGGACCCTGGAGATCGGATACAAATGTCAATACCATGAACATTAAGTCAAAATCTATAGTGCTATTTGTGCATGTGTGAGTCATACCTCAATGCCAAGGTTAAAGCATTTCTGAATATCAGGAATACGTAATCTGATGGAGGCCTCAGCCTGAGGAAAAAGACGATGTTTTTTCACACACTCCAGAACGTCTTCCGGCCTGACCCACTCTCCAACCTTATGCTGGGCCATTAAACTGACCAAAACACATACAGAAAAGATAATTACTATAGTGAACATGTTAAAATCTATGCAGGCCAGCACTACCATACTTTTGAATTGGGTCATTTTAAATAATTAAACTTTTTCACTGATGTACCCAATGATACTTCTACAGCGGATACAGTAACATCGGTGGGTTGAACAGAGATGATGTGCACACAGCTTTGTCCGTGTTGGCTGGCTCAACCTTTATCATCGGGACAAACTACTCCCAAACAGGGGCCTGTAACATTATCCCCATCACTCGCTTAATTGGGTGTGCGTAGTGAGTGTGTGGCTGAGCGAAAGTGAGTGAGCCGCAGGTGAATGCAGCAGAGAAGAGGAAAAGGTGAGCAGTGAAGTTTAGAAGTAAATGTTCAGTGTAGGTTACAGTCTGTCAGTGAATAAAAGGCAGAAAAAGTTCTGTGTTGGTTTACCAACTGCCGGAAAAGTGAAGGGGGTTATTGTGTTGTAGATGATTAACACGTTTCTGCCCGCCTATATTGAGAGTATACACTACAATACATCGGCTCAATTCAGCATCTCTGCATCAGTTTTACAGATAGACTTCAATAGAAAGAGGAGCATCTATTGTTTTGACAATATTGAATGACATAAGTCTGGATCTCTAAATACCATGGTACACTGCCCAAGCCTAGACGGTACGTGAAACTCAGGTCTGAATTGGTATTTGTTGCTACAAAAATGACCCTTATTGAGGACATGCAGGCTTACACAACAAGGTTTCGTATGCTGTGCTGTGATGATGCTGGATGGTTTATGCGGCTGTTGTTCAGGATGTAGAAGATCTCCTGCATTGTTTTTTTCTCCCTCATTATGTAGCGGTAGTATTGTTTCTTGAAGGGGACAAACTGCACAATGAAACACAAACACACATAAACTATGTTAATTTGATAAGCTTTAAATTACCTCCAAGTTTGAGAAGGACTGACCATAAGTGGTATAACTATAAACATCCAACCACAATTGGATAAAATACTCAGTGTAAACACAAAGGTCATCTCTCAAACATGTCATTTTCATATAAGAACCTGCTGAAGTACACACTTGTCCTCCTTTATTATTATTATTATTATTATTATTATTATAAGATTATTAATTAACCTAATTTCTAATACATAACTCTGGTTTGTTTAACCTTAGTGTCCTGGACGATGTTCCTCCAGTGATGGCAGACAAGGCTGACACTGCGGTAGAGGTCCTGGGCAGGGACTTGGCATAGTATTTGCCTCAGGACCTCCTCTGGAAGGTCATCAATGCAGCCTTGGGGCTGCAGCAAGACCTTGCTGCTGCCGAGGAGCCCATAGTGAGTGTCGGGGAGGGCCTCCACCTCCTCTTCTTCCTTGTTATGAATGTAACCATCACATCGGTCAAATTCATCATCGTCCCCAAACAACTCTGCGGTCATTCCCTCCAGATAATCCACCACCTCCGCTTGCTTTGTCTCACGCTCAGGAACCATCCCAGAAGCTAACAGGCTTACATCGTCCATCTCCTCTTCTTCGTCTGCTTCAGGTTCGGGCGACATTGCCCCAGCTAACAGGCTGAGATCATCTTCGTCATCCTCCTCCTCCTCTTTCACACCCACTGCCTCTTCTTTGGGAAAAAGCTCTCCTCTGAGTCCATTTGTGTGTGTGGACGAGCAGGGCTGGGAGGATTTGTGCGGACTGGACCTGATGACTCCTGTCACAGAGAAGAAGTCGTTGATGCCCTTCTGTTGCCCGACAGGACTTCCCGAGGCAGATGCTGATGGTATGAGAGAGAAGATTAAGAGTCGCAAATAAAATTTTTTTTAACTTCCTACCAAAGAACAGTGAGAAAAAAAATGGGCTAGTCATGACTTTTGCCAGACAAAACATTAAATAAATATTTTCATGCACATATGTTTCCTTGTCTGTTGGCAGTGTTACTTTCAATACGCTCAGATTTGTAGCATATTACCCCACTTATGTCGCTTGGTGGGTGTCCTGGGGTAAAGCCCTCGATTAGGGTTGTGGGCTCCCTGCCTGTGGTTGACGGCGTGGGGCTGGGTGAGGGCATCAGTGCCCTCTGCACTTTGTCCCAGTTCATCACATTCTGCTGCATTCAGGTGCCTCCTTTTGAACTTCCCTAGGAAACCACACAACAGTCAGCAATTGGGAGTGTCCTTGTGCAATGTCAGCCATTCTTAAACGTTCCTATCTGCAATGGTATGTATGCTGTTCGGTATTTAAAATGCTTTAGTTAAACACCCGTGCTAGTTTTTATTGTACATTACCATGTTGTCTAATGGAAATACACTATACCAGTCCTATTCTTTGACAAGAAGTTGGCTTACCCTCTTTACTCGACACGGGTAACTTTTTCCACGAGAAACCTTTTAGTGCCAAATCAAATATGAATCTAAGAAGTGTGAATAGTGGATATTAGAGTCCCATTATTGTTCGAAGGTAGTGCCAAAGGTTTTTGCACCAATAAAAGCACCACAAGTCCTTTAACGGCTATGAAAATGATAAATTCCCTACATACTTTATCAGTGTAAAATGTATTAAAGTATAACTTGAAAGTTAGTAATTTAACGTGTCCCGTGATTGACACACTCGGTATCTTTAGCTAATTGACTGTTAACTTACTTTTAACAGCCACCTCCATCTTCGTGTCCAGCGCGTCCGTCTTTTAGTACCAAAGATACGTAACTTGACCTAACGTAAACAATTCTGAATTTGTTTCGCTGGAGCCAAGTTAACTAGTGTTTGGCAGATATGTCGTCGTCGTAGCTTGTACAAAAGTACATTGTCTGTCAGCGCCAGGACTAAATGTTAGTAAACAACGACTGCTGCTAGCTTGTGCTAAAATGACTTTCCCCCGTCAGTTAGCAACCAACAACCTGTTCAAAACTATGAAATATGCAGCCTCCGTTAATGTCAACTAACTACCTGACTGAATGTTTTATTTGCCATAGTGACAAATATAAACCGTTGCTTTCAAATAGCTAGCTAGCTATGATTTAAGTAATAGTTGTCCCAAAGTTTGTGTTGGTGAGGAAGCCACGTGATTGGCTGGTTCTTCTTCTTCTTTGAATTTTATTGGCGGTTAGAAAACTAGCTTCAGGGTGCATTATCGCCACCTATTGGACTGAGTCTAAGTAAAAAGTGATTTGACGTTAAGCCAAGTTATTTGAATCAATTAATATCATATGTCAAGACAAAGGAAATGGACCAAAGAGGCAAAGCTGAAATTACAGGCCTGCTTTGACTGCGCTGACGGGTGTGTTTTGATGCTGCAGCTGCAGACCTAGATGAAAGAGGAGGTGACCTACAGAAGTGGGGACAGAATCATGTACAACCAGGCAAGAAACATGCTGACAAAGGAGATCAGAGTAGCAAAGAGAAGCTACTCTGAAAAGATAAAAAAAACAAGTTTTCAGTCAAAAAACCTATGTCAGTGTTGAAATGCCAGAAGGACATCACCAGCTACATGAAACCATCCTTCCCAACACTGCAGTGAGTGAGCCATTAACTGGCTGCCCTGACTGTGTTTTACTGTAGGTTTGATAAGCCATCATTCACACCCCTCACCCGCTCTGACTCAGACAGCAGAAAACCCTATGACCCCCCACCTTCACTCAGGATCTGTGAAGAGGATGTGTGTTGGCTCTTTCAGATCTACAGTGGGTATCACCCTCCTGTCTGAACGCCAGTGCTGTCCAGTTGGCACCCCTCTTCACACAGATCTTCAACAGGTCACTGGGGTTGTGTAACGTTTATCACCCATGTCCCCAAGAAACCCTCTACCCGGAATCATCCAGCCTGTTCTCTGCACATCCATCATGGTCAGGTTTGGATCGGTCTCCAAACAGGGCAGAAACAGACTACAATGGACAGTAAGGAGGACTGCAGAAAAATCATAGGTGTCAAGACCTATACATCTCCTTGTCATAGATTAAGCCTCAGGCACACGCATACACTTAAAAAAAGACAGTTTGAGACAGGTAAGACCCAAGGTAGTTAGTATCACATTTATTCATCGGCCACTACTTTCTAGTTTCTAAGGTAAGTACAGCATCAATATCCAGAAAAAATTCAACAAAATGAAGCTGGAGGAACAGCGTGAATTATTTCCCATCAGTTGATTACTTTCTTTATCAATACAGTACCTCTGTTGTACATTACAGTGGAGTTATAAGAGAAAACACAATTAACACACAACGCTTGAGTTAGTTTGTGAGAAATGGCTCATCTACTCCCTCTTAAGTGAGAGAGTGAATTCCTTTAGCTCCTTGGATGCCTTAAGACAAAAGCCAGAAGGAGGATCCGAGCTGGCACGATTCAGCTGTCCATTGCTTTCTGGTTTTCTGTGGCTTGACTGATGTCTCTGTATGATGTCATTGGTTATTTACCTCTGAAGTTATCCGAATAAAAAGAACACGCCCAACTCAAGGAAGTAAGAATTGCAACACAAAACACTTTTAAGGTGGACTTCTTTCTCCCATCAAGTCAGTGAACAGTATGTTAGTACATATAAAGGAATGTCTCTCAATCACTAAATTTAAAAAAATTACAATAAGCTGCATCTCTTCACACTACTTAATTTCATAAAAAACATGGGAATGACTAATCGTCACTTAAGGCATACAAGACTAAAAGCCTGAAACATATTCTGCGTCAAGTGTGCAAACAATTGACGGCAGACCACCGGAGGGTGTTTAAGGCCTTGAGGTGTGTGGTAGTACCGCCATACTGAGGACAAAAAGTGGTCCCCTACATGTATGTAAACAGGGCCCCTTCATAGGTTCACTTTCTAAAAGGCATTTTCAAGACTGTGAATTCAAGATTTTTGTGCTTAGTATGATTTACAAACACACAGCTGTACTGTGTCTTCTAACTCCCATATTGCTCTGTGGATGGTCATTACACTTCCTAGAAACAAATATTATAATAGGAGGTTACATGGAGTCTAAAACCATCAACAAAATTTCACAGAATTTCTTATTATAATTAGAAAGTCCTCTATTTCCTCTTCAGTACTAATGTTCTAGTCCTGTGTAGGAGCCCTATGTAACAGAAAAAAAAATTACATTTTTCCTGCTTCACTGCTTCAGTATAGGGAGCTCCCTCGGCTTAAAGAAGGCCTGAACCATCCCCATGGCGAAGATGTACACTTTAGCGTCCACAACGATCTTTTCTTTCTTCAGCAGATCTGCGGGAAATAAACAAGCCAATTGTTAAAGAGTTGGGCCGGTCTGAGGGCTTGTGTGGCTCACATGGTAACTTCTCTCTAGGAAAAAGTTGAAGTCTCACCATCTATTTTTGTCTGGAATTCGTCAAGAGGCAAAAGAATGACTTCAACAAATTCTGGAAAGAGAGGATTAGAGGCCTGTGTGAAGATCTGCTCCATGAGACGAGGATTTTTTTCTGGTGTAAAAAAGGAACCTAACTCACCTCCGTCCCCTGTAGAAGAACAAAAGAGAACAAGATTATTCAACATGATTTTTATCAAATACCTTACAGTGGGCATGAGCCTTGTGGCAATGTTTAGAAGACACGTGGCTTCATGCAAAAACATTTTCGCAATCCTCTCCTAAATCTCTCTTTTTTCCTGTGAGGTTTTGGGTTAGTGCTCGTTCGAGCGTTTAAAGTGAGATTCAGCAAAGCCTGTTACCCCCACAAACTTTTTGTAAGTTGCTTGTTTCAACTTGCTGTATGCCACCTGTTCACAAGTAGCTGCACAATTGTGAGATCTGATAATTAACCTGACACTCCTCATGTGTCAGCATGACGACAGTCTAGTTTTTTCTTTTGGAAGTCTCACACACTGGCAGTATCCAGTTATTTAGACTTATAAAAGGTTTGGACTGCAGTGTGGCGTCGTTCCTCCGCTGGTAGCTATGTGTCGCTGCTGTCTCTGTCCTCCTCACTGAGAGACACCGTTGCTCGGTTTGGGACTGTCTCACTGCTCCAAAATGACTTTATGCTAATTAAATTAAGACTATATTCTTGTAATATTACAACTTTTGTTTCACAAAATAATACGACCTTTTCTGGAAATGTCAGAACACAGATGTGTGGGAGAGATTCTGAATGTGAGCTGATGGAACTCAGCATCAGTAAACCCTACTCTATGTATAAAAAACAACATTAATCATTGAAGGAATGAAGGAGCCAGAGGGAGAATAAATGAACCGCTGAGTGCGGTAAAGAGGCGGTCTTCTCACCGAGCTGTTGCGTTGGGTGGATGTTCTCCGTGTCGTCTCCGTTAATGTTGACCATGACGATCTGGGTGGTGCAGTTAGACAGGCCGGGGTCCAAGCAGGTCACTGAGATTAAAAAAATGTTATTATTTGCCTTGTTGTGTTCAGAAGATAAAAATGAGTTTGAGGCGTCTTTACACCGTTGCACGGTTGACCCCTGAACCTCTCCAACACACGCAGGAGATAAGATGCAGCCAAGAGAGGCAGTCAACACAATCAAGTGTACGGTTTGTGTTTGCGCAGTGATACCTGGTGTGATTCCTACTACTTCCCCTTTGTAGCCAGTTTCTTCTTTTAGCTCCCTCAGCGGCAGCTTCTGCACTTTCGCCCTCGTCAATCAACCCTGAGCACAGCGGAGACAATATGACAGAAAACACAGAGGAGTATTGGACTTCAGTAGTTAACAAAAGACCCCCGTTGTGTGTGTGCGTGGGGGATGAAAGACGTAAAATGTTTTGGGGACTAAGGAACAAAAACTACATGATGTGAAAAGTTAGATTTGAAATTAAAGAGACTTTTCAATCATTTTTAAAGGTCTGTTTTGGTGAAATTCAGGAGCCAAATTGGTAAGTTGTGGGGCAAAATGTTTACAGACAGTGTTGAAGAAAGGAAAACTTTCTGACCGGCAGGAAACTCCAGTGTGTAGCATCCGATAGGAGGACGAAACTGCTTCACCATCACTACGCAGTCTTTATGGAGCGTCCGTTTCAGCAGGGCGAGGATTCCAACACCTGCAGGAAAAGTGTATTACAGCCTGTACGACTCCAACGCAAAGCTCGACTGACCAGCTGATGGGAAAACAGGAGAAAAAAAGAAAACACTCACCATCTGCTTCTGTGTTGGTTTGTCTCGTCGTCCTTTTCACGGTCTCCCAAGTTCTGACGGATGAAAACAGGGAGTGAAACTGTGCGCAGGCAACTCGTGTGATTGCAAAGTCACGTCAGTCAAATGTGGGAACAGAAAAGTACCTGGTGTTTCCAGCGGGATCCACGTACGTCGTATTCTCAAGCTTCACCCATTTTCCTGCTGCAATGAGCTGCGCCACAGAGAGCAAGGACACAGAGCTAAGACGATCAGAATGGCACCGAATGCAACACGCTGCTAGCTGCGAGCTACCACTCTACTAATCTTACTCAACCGGCAGTGGAAACTATCTTGCAGAGAAGCCTTTCTGCTGTATGCCGCAATAGAATTTGTCTCACAAACGCTAGACCGAAATGAGTCAAATACAATCGTTTTATGAGATAATCTTATAGATAACAATTCTAATGTGAGATCTCTAACATTTAGAAAGCACATACAGCAAGGTGCAGACGAGCTTGGATGCAAGTACATCAAACTTAATACAATCCTTAGCGTGGTCTATGAGGTTATTTTTTTTAAAACTTAGTGAGGGTTATCCATGGAGGAGATTAGAGTATCCTGTAATTAAAAAAAATAGGATCATTTTTATTCATTGATGCATTAAGGTAAAGCATTGTATCTGGTTAAGAATATTTTGAAAGGATAATTGTAACATGGTATGTTTTATATTCCTGGTAATTTATATTCCTGTGCAAATTGCAAGCATTCTTCAGTGTACTTAGTATTGACAAAGTAATCAATAAGTCAAATGGCTGATTTGATCAAAGGACACAAGTGGACCTCATCCAGCTGGGATTTTGCATTTCTGTGCATAGACAGACCAGACATTTTTTCCCACAGTCTCTGCAGAGGTTTCATCATAACTATAAAAGGTATAAAACGCTAAGATAAACATTTTACTATAAACTGAGTTAACACGTGAATAGGCAGACCTGAACACAAGGCAAGGCAATTCAATGTAAAAGACATGATTTATTTCTGGGCTCTTGTATTAAATTAGATAACATTATACAGGTGTATATTACAACTTATCAGGGTTCACGTGGAGCCTTTTAAAGCAGCTGTCATGGAGATTTGACAGACAAATCCCTAATAAATCACTAATAAACAGACGTACCTCTTCTTTCACTATGTGTGGAACTGTAGTCATTTTGGGTTCTTCGGAGTTGCTCATTTTCGATCTCTGGGCAAATGAAAACGAAGAAAACTCGGGTCAGAAAGCTTTACGTTACATCCACCACTGCAATGCTGCCGATTCTTGTTTCCGATCATGAGTTGCTCAATTAAGTTAGCTGCTAGAGAAGGCAACGCTAGCCAAGTTCTACTACTCCGCTGTGAAGTTACATTCCCACAGCTTTTCACTTAGCTTCTTTGTGTACTTTACGGTAGCGAGCTATTTTACACGAAACAATGCCACCAGGGTTCGTCGTGCATTTTACATTTTAAACAGCCATTTAAAACGGGGGAAAAAATAAAGTTAACTCACGTGAAATCCCAACCGTGTTGTATGCAGCAGTGGCAGAGATTGTATGAATGCACAGAGGAGTCACTCTGCCGCTACTTCCGGGTACCGCACAACGTCACCTGAGTCTAATTTGACCCTGCAATGACTCGTTTTTATTATGTTTATCAGAATCAGAATCGGCTTTATTGCCAGGTATGTGTACACATACGAGGAATTTGACTCAGGATTGTACATTGCTCACGATGTGCTTACTCATACAAAAATAATAATATATAATATAAAAAATCACAATAAATAAATAATAAATAAAATCAGACACAGACTTCAGTGTAGACAACACAAATATACACACTGTGAACAAAAACAATATAGACATACTGACAAATAGTGCAGTGAGCAGAGTGCATATGATGCAGGAGTATGTATATGTCGGAGGTGGACATGCTATACAGGTACATATACATGCATACATGTACACATGTACACAGTGCAATGAAGCATGGTGAAAAGGATGCTGGAATAAATAAGTAGAAGTATTTTGTGCAGGAGTTATGTACTTGAGATGGGTGAATTTGGTATACAGTATCTACAATAATAAGAACAGTATGAACAGCAATGAAATAGAGAATGGTGAATAGGCTAAATAACAAACAATAAGTGGTAACCGGTAAACAGTTGGCTGATTGGAGACAGAGCTACTGGGTTATTGCACAAGAATTGTCCAGCAACTTACTATCTAAATATATCTAAATATCTAAATATCTAAATATACGGGCTTTTGTCTTGTTGATCATACTTGCTGATTGTTTTAGCAAAGGAAAATATAGGTTTTTGAGTTGGTAGAATGAAGATTGACGGAGGGCCTGTAGTTTTTTAAGGCGCGGAGTGATTGCTTATTTTAATAAACGATCTATGACGCAGCGGGTTTTTACGTCGACCACGCCTACACGTGCACCTCAAAAAGCCGCCCCCCTCTGAATATACAATTTATAACAGAATTATAGCAATAAAGCCTTGATTTCAATCCAATGAGACTGAAATACATTCAAAATACATGATACCAGCGCAAATAGATAACAATATTGCCTTGAAATGTGAAAACATTTCCCGACACACGAGGGGATCGGAAGATATTTACTGATGGACTCTTTTCCGTTACAGGAAGTTGCAGCATGAAGAAGGAGCAAGTTGTCAACTGTCAGTTTTCGGTTTGGTATCCGATATTCAAGAAACATACAATTAAAAGGTAAGCAGCTGATATTTGTGCTGAAATTCTAGGACACATTTGCGTTGTGGTTACTGTAAAATTTAGTCAATTTAGCCAACAGCTAACGTTAGCTACCAGACAGAAGCAGACAGCTCCATCTATGTCTTCATAAATATCTGTAGTATCTAAATAGTTATGTAAAAACTCTACAGAACAGCTTCCTGCAACGCCTCTTTCCCTCCCGCCTCTGTTTGTTTGTTGTTTATTATTTATTCTGTTACCTAACGTTACATGTATTTAATGTGTTGTTATTATTCGTCCTTATTGCAGTCAGATTCTGCCACTGCCTCAGAATGTAATAGACTATTTACTGGACGATGGGACACTGGTAGTCTCTGGGAGGTATGAGGCCACCGGCACACGCAAACACACACATTCTGTTGAGTTAGCTGTCTTAGACAGTCCTGCACTCATCCAAAATTTTTTCTTCTGCTATTTACAGTCTGTAGTATTTGAATGGCAGTACGGTGACTTACTGTGTTTGGGAGGCATCACTGTTGTTATGGTCACACACTTGTCCTTTCTCTTTCTCTTCAGTGACCATAGCACACAGCAGACACACGCTAACAACAGCGATTGGAATGCAGAGGAAGATATTCAGGTGGGGCAACAGAAACTATGGTTGCTGGTCCCTTGTGAGGCTCTCTTCAGTATTTAGTCAGCTTTATTTTGTCAGATCTTTTTAAAAGGAACGGAGTCTTACTGTCATAATGACAGCATAAAATAAAAGGCCAATGCTAAAGCCTAAACTTAGAGAGTGTTTTGTGCAGACATTTGTTATCTTAAAATGTAACCTTTTTTGGTGACTAAAACAGTAAAAATAAGGTAATTCCTCCAGGTAGATATATTTCAGCGTCTGAGTCTGAAACACAGACCACTAAAGCACTAAAACTCCACTGTAACTGAACTCCTGAAATTGTTTTCAGGTTAGCAGCTTTATGCTAACCCACCCCTCAGAGCCTCTCAAAAGTAGAGACACTTTAAAATATTGTTAAGCGTATGAAAATACACATGAACATCTCGTTTGTTTTCAGAGGCTTTTATCTTGGAGCAGTGTCAACACATCCTCTTCATTAATTGTCTGTCTTGCCATATTACTTGTAGCTGCTTTGCCTAATGGACACACAGCCTTCTAGCATGAACACAACAGTTAAAACAGTAGTTAGGACTGGATTAAATGATCTTTTTCTCTGATGCCGTTTCTTGTTCTCTGCTCCCCTCTAGTGGTCAGATGATGAGACAACCTCTACTGTCACTGTAAGCACATTCAGTGTTGCTCATCAACAACAACGCAGTGTTGTCTGTATTTTCCACCAAATATGTTGAATTTATTTCTTACCTGATAATAAAAAAAATATCATTTTAAATGTCTTACATAAGCTTGAAGTATTCCTCCTCACTATTATGGTGCTTTACTGCTCTCTGCATTTGACAGAAATGTGTCCCATGCTTGTATTAGGCATATTTAATAATGCTCTAAAATAATTCTGACTGCCATGTGACAATGTGGCCTTACGTGTCTGCCAGGCCCCTGAGTTCCCAGAGTTCACCTCTAAAGTGCTGGAGGCCATAAACGCCCTGGGTGGGAGTGTCTTTCCCAAACTCAACTGGAGCGCTCCACGGGTAAAATACTTCACTCAGCTGTTTATGAAGAAATGTAAAACTGTGTTTGCCTATTTCATTTTAACGTTAAAATCATTAGAAAAGTCTGTCGGTGTGACTTTATTTATTTGTAGCATAAGCAAATCATCTGCTGGCTAAAAGCCCTGTATTTCTCAGTGCAGAAGAATAAGAATTGCTTCTCGTATCACTGGCAGCATTAAACATTAAACCATAACTTAGCAAGTGTGTGTGTGTGTGTGTGTGTCCTTTTCAGGATGCTAACTGGATTGCTCTGAACAGTTCCCTGCAGTGTCACAGCCTCAGTGATATATTTCTGCTCTTCAAAAGTTCAGACTTCATCACACACGACCTCACGCAACCGTAAGCCTCACTACCCAACAACATCAACAAACACACACACACACACACGCATATTTTGCTTTTAGATGGCAGCTAATATACTTTTAAAAAAAACAGATTTGGTGTACACAGGCTGCTTTCAATCTGCAGTAAAACACAAATGGCAGCTGGAGAAATTGTGCAGATTTATGCCTCACACTTGTCCGTTTTGCACGACTAACTTTGCAGCGAGTGATTTACTACAGCGCACAGCCTCGGGAAAGCTCCTTCTAAAACTTTTCTCTCAAACTTGCCGAGAGCAAGACGGCAGCCAAGCTGTTTTGCAAGCGTGACTGTCATGAATAGAAATTATAAACCCCACCTGAAGCTATAGAACAGTCACTGACAGTTGTAACCGTCATTCATTTCTTTGTGCAGATTCCTTCTGTGTAGTGACCAGGACTCCCCTGATCCAGTCATAAACTACGAGGTATTTATCTTTCAAAAGGCAAACTGTACACACACCATTGGTACACTTGTTTCCAGTCACAGTGCCAAATTTAAAATGGTGTTCTACTATATAAAATACCATAGAATACTGTGGTAGACTGGTGTAAAGTACTGATAGAATGAATAAACTCCTGTGTAGACGGGTTGTCCAGTAATGTAGTATATTTATATGCGTAATGAGAACCATATACATGATGTTCTGTATGCTTTTTTCAATATTACGCCATTAGCTGGTGTTTAATGTGCTTCTTAGTGTCAGAGAGGCTTGTCGCTCCAAAGAAAATTCCTAACTTATTATTACTTATTTGTCGACTCCTCCATGTTTTAAGTGCTCTATTGCTCTTTGTGCACACATTTGTCCACACACATTCACCCCACCGCCCCTACTCTTCTGTTCTCAGCTGGTCCTGAGAAAGTGGAGCGAGCTGATTCCCGGTGGAGAGTTTCGCTGCTTCGTCAAAGAAAACAAACTGATCGGTAACACCTCACAGTCTTCAAACATTTTGTAAAGAATCGTGAACATGTACATTTTAAGATATTAGTAACTGTTGTTACTGTAAAGGCAGTTTACTCACATCTCCGTTGCATTTTACATTGTGAGCCACCAAGCCAGATTAGGGGGAAGGGGAAGGGAACGTGCTGGATTGCTTTGCAGCACAAAACAGCAAGAGGGCGCTGTTTCTACACAGCAGACTGTGTTTAATACGTCTAGCATGAGATTTATGTTAAAAGCCCTCTATCTTAACAGTGATATAAAGACATTTGAGCTGTACTCAACTCAGCAGGCTGATTTAGAAGCAATTTAAAAAATAACATTTGAGCTCCACTGATGGTTTACTTATCTGTTCCCAGCTATCTCCCCGAGAGACTACACTCAGTATTACCAACACATCTTGAAGCAGCAGGAGCAGATCTGTCACGCCATACAGGATTTCTTCAGCCAGCACATCCAGTACAACTTCCTGGACGAAGACTGTGAGCATCAGCATCCTGTTTTCTTCCCATGCTTGTGCAAAGCTGTACACCTCAAGCTGCACACCAGCTCGCCTCAGACGGCTTCAAGTCATTAAATATTTAAGGCCGAAAACAGGATATTGGGACAGGAGAAAATGCAGGGAAACATTGACCAAATGTCCACTTCATTGTGATTAGAAAATGTAATTTCGAGTAGCAATAAATGTTCTTTCATTTTTTTTTCTTTTAAACTAGCACGTGCTTGTCTATAATGTAAATGTTAAATGACACACAGTTGTGTTTTTTTCTGTTTTCAGTTGTGTTTGATGTCTACAGAGATAGCCAGGTAAGCACACTGATGAATTTCCATATTGTCAATTTTCAGAAATGCCTTTTGCAAACACTTATCTAGTTTGTGTGCGTGCGTGTGTGTTGCAGGGGAGGGTGTGGCTGGTAGACCTGAACCCGTTTGGAGAGGTGACAGACTCGCTGCTGTTCAGCTGGGAGGAGCTGACGTCCGGTGGGGAAATCACCCAGCAGCAGGTCAGCAGTCATGACACACGTATTCCATCAGTCAAAACTGAAAAAGAGTTTAACGGTAACTGTGAGGTTTCTCTGTGCGCGTAGGAAGGCCCGGCGTTTCGCTACACCACAAGCGAGGTGACGGTGCAGCCCAGTCCCTGCCTGAGCTACAGAATCCCACGTGACTTTGTTGACCTCTCCACCGGAGAAGACGCCTACAAACTCATTGACTTCCTCAAACTGGTAGGATGTTGTTTCTGATCTTTTTTTTTTTTTTTTTCACGGGAGCATTTAGCCAGCAGCTGTTGTGCAGATGTTGTTGCTCGATAAAACAACAGAATGCTGGAGTGCTAGCTTAGTTTGGCCAAATTTGGAAAATCTAGCCGGTATTAGCTCTCATCAGGTCGGGAGGTCCCGTCCCGTCACAGACCTGCAATAACGTTTGTCTGTTTGTTAACTGTAACCACAGTCCTTCTATAACTAAGAGATAAGTGTTTTAGTTGCCTGAGCCTGACTATAGCTCAAGCGTAGTTCAGTTTCGCGTGTCCCTAAACTTAAAGTTGTAATACTTCAGATTTTCATCACGTCAAAATGTATGGCTGGCATTTATTCTCTTTAGTGTTTAGAAGTATTCACACTCATAAGTTACCTCTTTGTTCAGTAGTTACATACTGGATGAAATTCACCTAATGTGAGTGTCATTTCATACGGAACTCTGGTGCTTGTGTTTATGAAGACATTCGTAATGTTACCACCAGTAACCCCGGGTGTCGCCAGTTCAACCAGGACTAAAATCTTACGGATTATGATTTAAACTATATTGTGGTTGCGCATATATCAAGCATCAAGAGTATTAACAATGTTGACACTGAAGACTTTTTCCCCCCGGTGTAGATCTACTACACACTCAAGCATGGTTAGAATTACAGTTTGTTAATTTATAAAAGTTGGGAGCAGGGTGGATCTTGAAGTTTAATCTCCTCTCTTCTTCTTTCCCGTCCCAATAGAAGAAAAGCCAAGAGGAAGATTCTGAGGAGGAGGAGGAGGAAGAGGAGGAGAGCGCTCCACGGCGACACGTTTCCTCTGACACCTGAAGAATAGCTGCTAGTGTCAACGGCCCTCCATATAGTGTTTTCTGCATGAAGTCACTCTCTGCCCTCTGTCCTGTATGAGCTCATTTTCTATTTCAGCCTGTTTGCTTTCACACTCTGTGAACAGTACGTGGTGTACCCCGGGGTTTCCCAAACGGCTCTCTCGTGTTAGTCTAATGGAACCTGTTAAATTAGCAGACCACGTTAATGGCTTTTTGAGAATTAATTTTCTGTTGAGTTGTGCCTCTGTCTTAGCGATTGTTATGGCTCGGTGAGACAGAGGAGGGAGGCCTCTGCTGTGTTTCTCACTTTTGGGGGAATTATTAGTTTGTTTTTTTTGGGGGGGGCGGGGAGTTCTGTTACTGCAAGGGGGATGTATTGACTAATACTGTAAAGAACGCCTGCTTTTATACTTTAAAGTAAGTGTGCATAACAGTTAATGTATCTTTGTTGCAGCCCATATTGTCTCTCTTCATTTAAAATGAACTAGTCCGCACACACATTTCATTGTACCTCTGTGTTTGTGTGTTACGGGGCTGTGACAGACTTCTTTATTTAACACTAAAACCGTTCATCACTGAGTCACCTTTAATTTTTCTCCCCAGCTATCCCTGCTCCTCCATCTCTCCCTGCCAATTTCCTCTAAGCAGTTTCGACACACTCATCGCTCCGAGCCGCCCCGGGCGCTCTTTTTGAGTCCAGTTCTCCCATCATGCATCGCTGTAGACTGTTGCTCCAGAAAACACCATTAAACTTCTTGTCGTGTATTGGCTCGGCTGTCAGTCTGGTGGGTGCTGTAAACTAGCACATTCGAAATTGATTGTGCTTTTACGCAACAGCTCTCATTACGCCGGGAGCTAAATGAGCTGTGCGTGCACGACGCAGGGCAGTTCGTTTTGGGTTGCTGTTTTTCTGTTCTTTTTTTTTTCTTTTTTCCTTTGCTGAATTGATAGAGCAATTACAGGGAAATGGAAGGAGCTGGTGTGATGAGAGTTACAGCTCCCTGGGTGAAACGCTGTGTGGATGGGAAACGGTATACAAGGTGCATATTGCGGGGAATGTTGCACATTAATCATCATTATAAAAATGAAACCTGGCTGTAAACATACCATTCAGACCTGGAGGAGGTGGATATCTGCACACAGGGTTAGGTGCATGTAAGACAAACCAGTGCAGCAACGTTTAAATGGCTGCTAGAGAATCTTTCCCTGTGCACTTAGTTTGCTGCAGTACCAGTAAATACAAAGCTTAGCCAGTGGTGAACTCCATTCTGCTATCAACAAGAGGCTACTGACAAAATATAAGGGAATATTATGCAGCATTTTTTTTGGAAAAGATGTTACAAACTGTTGCAAATTTATTGGGCACACTTTGCTAAAACTATCCACCCATCCATCCATCTTCAACTTATAAAAGCAATGGGTCAAAAATGTATATAAAAGAGTGCACTCATTGTAACAAAGCCTCAGAGAATTCGGCTATCACCCGACTGCAGTTTCCTTCACCTCCACAGAGCGTCTTTCAGCTCATTACTTCGGTTTTCCAGCTAGGTTTTTACGACACGTTTAGTCTTACCACCCTAATTAGTATTGTTTTATTTTAGGCTGCTGTTTCAGTGAAAAGCTATATATACACCACCAAACAGGAAAAGACAAAGTAACACAGTGGTGAACACAGTGGCCAATTTAGCAACTAAAGAGCCAGAAATTTCCCTTAGATGTAGGTGGAGACCAAAATAGAGCTAAAAGGAGATGAATGACTAGACTACTGGTGGGCACACATGAACACCATCCGTATCTGCTGGATATGTAAACAGCTACCTGTTTGCTAACACATTCACCTGTATAGCGGCATAATACGTCAGTGTTTCAGTTTCAGCCTGTTGTGTTGCCCCCAAATGTTTGGTTTAAAGCTAGATCGATATGGCCCAGACAACAAATATCCATGAGTAAAATCTATTTTCAGTCCATTTTCCTCAACAAAATAAGAGGTAGAAAGGATTTTTATAGTAAAATCTGTAGGCGGAGCCAAAGAACCACTGTCTCTGAAGCTTAAAGTCTGAAGAAGATAATAGAGAAATCAGAAATGGCCGATTGACCAGTCCTTTCTTTGTCGAAGAGCGGCACAAAGAAGTCTCCGTCAGGTAGATTAAGAGTAGAAATATTGCTTCTTGTGTGCCTCCCACTGAGGTTTAACCCTATAAATCAGATTATTCTTGTGGGAAAAGTTTTAGTCAGCAGGGCAGCAGGACACCTTTTGTCTTTTTATTGAGAGCAAAGCTCAGGTGTTACTTATAACACTGACAGCATGCACAATACCAGGACTTCAGCTGTCATCTATTTTACTTTTTACAGAGCTTTTCTCACTGTGACGTGTCAAAATGTCCTCTGTAACAAAAAAAAAGAAAAAAAAAAGACCTATGGCTTGTGGCTGTAACCTGAGCTGCATCTTGATGAGCTAATGTGTTGTGCCAATGCCAATCTGATCTGTCAAAGTAACAATACCCCGAGTATTTATTATGGCATAACAGTCATTAGATGACATGTTGACATAATGTTGTGCATCACGACACAGTTTTTCATAAACTAGTATCTACAGATAAATATATTATACAGACTGCTACAAAACCTTGTGTCAATTACATCTGCTCAGTTCTAGCAGCTGTAAGTCCAGAGTAATACACTTGGTGATAAATGTCCCTTAAACAGTCGGAAAGAAACTAATGATATAGTTGATATGGATGGCTGCAAGTGATGACATTTTTGGTGTAAAAAGAAATGGATACAAGTTTCTCAGCCATACAGCAAAACAACAAAAAAATCCTGTTCATTGGTTCTTAGGCTCCACTTATTCCACAGCCAATGAGATTATTTCTGTGTGCCCACTAAAATATGGCAGTGTTTAAGCTGCAAAAAGGAAGTCTGCACCTTCGTCTTCCTTGACCTTCATCCTCTTTTCAACCATCTCTCTGGTGTCCTCCTCTCTTCCTCCTCCTTCCTTTTGCAGCTGGGTAATCATCTTTCATCAGGGGAGGTCAGATTTGCTGACTCAGAGCAAAGGATGAGGAGGTGAAGAGGGAGGGGGAGCAAGGAGAGGAGTTTTCCTTGGTTGCTGCTGAGGAAGAGCTGCAGTAGTTTGCAGCCAGAATACTCATGAGCAGCTAAGGCTGCAACACAGTGTCCTTCCCCCTACGTCTGTGTGTCCCTATAGTATTGCATGCACACAAGTAACAGGTCCGGACCTGGTCCGGAGCAGTGTGTGTGTATGTGAGTGGGCGTGTTATGAGCAGTGACACGGCCCGAGCTGACCTCAGCGCCTGCAGCTGTCAGAGTCCGGGGGGATCATTGTTCCTGCAAGCTGAAACTTTGTAATTCAGGTTATGTGGCCCGGTTAAACCCAGGTGAACGTGCAGCTGCAGACCGGGGCTGATCGCCGGCCGGCTGTGCTGAGCCACACCGACGCCTTTGGGGATCCCAAATGGTGATGGGGCATATGGTGGCTGTTGTCAGTAAGTTGGCGCATTGCGAATTTACTGCTGCCACGTCCTGGCCACACACACTCACCTCTTTCCATGTCGGACAGGATGCATGAACAGCATCACTTTCTTTGCCATAACATGCACTGCCACAATAAGGCTCGGTTTTAGGGTAGTTATATAGTACAGTACGGGGAGTTAACAAGAGAAAACGATGCTTTTTGACGCATCAAAGTGCTCGCAGATGAGAGGAAACCCCGAATACGTGCCGCCAGTTCAGCAATTAACGGCGTTTAGACAATTGCAGGTGGCAGCAGGTCCGCAGTCAAGGTGGACATAAGTAACCAGCGTGATACAGGAAATTAGAGGATATTTCCTTCAAGATAAAAGCACAACAGAAATTGCAACTTGTTTTAGAAATGATTGAAAGTAAAGATAGAATTACCGTAACTGTGAAATTGTTAGACTAAATAGTTAACAGAACATTAGTTTAGGAGAGGCGTAATTGTTTATGGAGGTAATTTTGGTGAAAGTGAGGTGTCAGTTGGATTTGACTGTTGAAATAACTGAAATTTCTTTAAATAATGAAACCAATATTAGACCACAACCTTATTAAACTTCCTGTAACACTACAAGTAGGCTTAAAGAAAATCCCCTACATTTCTGAATACATTTGTGTATGTTTTAGTTTTTCTATTGTTTTTGTTTGTTCTTTTTTATTATATATAATTTTTTTATTAAAAATCACTTCCAACAGCTGACCCTAGACTACTCATAAGTTTCTTACTTTGATTGGACTGTTTCTGTTGTCCATTTTAAGTTTTCTTCAACTTGAAAAATTATCTAAAATTTGTAAAACTAGCCTATATTGATTTTATATTAGGCTATTCGTCGTAGTAGTGATATATACACATTATTATTATTATTATTATTATTATTATTATTTGAATATCTAAATAAACAGTATGAATAATATAGGCTAACGTCTTCATGCTTGCTGCTACAGCAAGTTAATCAACAGGCTTTTATTTTAAAAAGCACCGACGAGAAGTGCTGTCATCTCCTCGCCATTTTGACAGCTGCTGTCCAGACTGCCGGAGGGGAGGAGGGGGAGGAGAGAGAGAGAGAGAGAGAGAGAGAGAGGTAGAGGAGGGAGGCAACAGGGACGCGGTAACCTGCAGGAGGACTCACATGGTCCTGCAGCAGCTGAGCACAGACCGCCGGGACTCTCAGAACCTCGCACACTCAGCTCCGCGTCGTCCCTCTATCCGAAATATTCCTTTCGTTTTTATTTGTTTTTTTTTCTCCATTCACATCCCTCCTCCCCGTGTCGGTCGGACTCGGGCCGGTAAAGCAGCGCCATGGCTCGGGAGAACGGAGACGCCGGCAGAGGAGAGGCGTGGAAAAAACAAGTCGACGATATTAAGAAGATTTTTGATTTCAAAGAAGTCCTCGGCACGTGAGTACATCTCTGTGACAGTCCCGCTGGGCTTCAGTGTTCACAGTTAACATGTGACCTTAATGCACCTGGCAATAATAGGCTGACAGTCTAACAATGACATTACCATAGGGACTGAAACTTTGAAACATTACTTTTAGCTGACTGTTTGAACTGAAAACACATTACTTTACGCTATATCAGCCATTCATCCGTGTATCTACGTAGCCTGTGTGTCCAGTACTTTTAGCTAATTGTGTCAACCATCCTAGTTTTGACACAGTCCCAGTCGCAAAACACATTCTGTTGAGATGTTACAGCTTACTCAACATGTTGATGTTTGTTTATTTTTAATAGTAATTTCCTTTTTTGTTTCTTGTTTGTTTTGTTATTTTTCCAAATGAGTTGAGCTATTCCACAATCTTTGGAACTTTCCCTGGTAGCCCTGGTTGGGAATCACTGCTTTATGGTGTCATTACAGCAGGTGTATCATGTTTGTAATGTTTTTAAAATAACTCCAGTTGAGTTCTTTACTTGGTATAGTAGCCACATTCCTAAATACATATTACATATATTTACATATTCCTAACACAAATTCCTAATTCCTAAATATTTAATCCACATGAATTAATTTTGCCTACAAAGTCCATGCAGCAGTATTCATTATGTTTGTTAGTGTGTGCAGTATTCCATCATTGATTTATGGGAGCTTCATAGTTAACCTCTGAGCATTGCATCTCTCATGCCCTGACTAATATTGCTGTTGATTTGAATCTGTTCCACTGTATGTGGTGTTTATAGGGACAATAAACACCACATACAGGAATTTAGGGATAGTGTGGTTCCTAAAAGTGAGCTGACAGTGCTTCTGTGGTTTATTTTTTGGCACATTCTGTAATATTCCTGGAGGGGATTTTCTCGCTGGCTTTAACAGACTGCAGGAATTTTGGTCTCTCAGCAGCGGCAACAGTATTGCTGTCACCCTCACAATCTTTTTCTCCATGGAATCAGACTTCTTCTCTTTCACGCGCGGCGTCATAAAAGAGGTTTTTACTCTCCGGCTCCATGTTAGGAAATGTCTTCTCGTCCTCATTTCTCTTCCTCTTCTTCCTCCTTTTCCCGTCCTTCTTCTTCCCACTCCTTCTCACTCAAACAGCAGCAGACTACAGGTCGACACCCTGTAAGTGTCTCTGTGCCTGCTCTGTTTTTCCTGCTCAGGGGGGAATGAGCTACGTTTGTTTGGACGGCAGCCCGGAGGGGGACACACGGGGGGGGCGACACAGATTGGGATTAACTGCACGGGGATTAGGAAAACTTCCTCTGAGTAGAAGGAAGTTCAGTCATGTTGTGTAATTGGAATTAGGATGGAGGTTGGGGTTCTGGGGGATGTTTCTCAGAAACACTATAAATTTGGACCGGATGTGTGAAACACGCACACAGACACATATTTAGGAAGCAGACTGGTACAGGACTCAATGATCCGAGTCGGCCATGTTGTAGCCACACATTAACCACAGCTGCTGACAGATCTTTGAACCTGATGCATCAGCAGAGAAGAGGACAGGGGCAGTGTAGGGATGTGCAAGATGGGAAGGTGAGTTGCGATTAGCATGGAAAAGCAGGATGAGGGAGAGGAGGAAGAAGAGGAAGAAGAGAGACGGTGGCGGTGACTCAGTCAGGAAACAGATGAGACTTTTTATCAGCGTGATGAGGCGAACAGAGTAGGGATGAAAGCAGCAGCCTGGAACCAATCCAAAATGAGTTGTCCGAAATGTGCCAGTTGATTGGATGATCAGCCAGAGACGCATCGTGAGCAATAACAGTGAAACTAACAGAAATGCAAATTTAAATGTTTGCAGGGTGAACTAGTCAATATCAGCAGCAGCAGCAGGGTTGTGTTCAAGTGCAGCAGCGCACGTGGGGAAACTGAAGCTTAAACCTAGTGAGTGTTGCTGCAGTGCTGAATGTTTCTGCATCAGCGTTTCAGAGCTGCATCTGTGCTGACAGGATTTGATGTCACAGGTCTGACCCATCATATTTTGTCTCCTCGCACTGGGTCACCCTTGCATACTTCTGTGTCCATTTGTGTGCACGTGCGTGTACACTTAAACACCCCATCTGTTCTGGGTGAAAATACCCTTCCTCCGTCCCCCGATACTGGATCTACTGTGCGTGTGTGTTTGCCAGCATGTACATGAGGCTCTCCTCTGTGTCTTATTACCCTCCCCTGGTGTGTATTCTGTGTGTGTCCCTGTTGCTCCCTGTTCAATAATTCAATACCAACAGGAGTGTGTTCTTTGTGTGAGCTTGTGTGAGTCTCAGGTAGGCCACAGCTCTCAGCAGGAGAGATCCCAGTAAGAGCAAGTGCAGGAGACGGACAAAAAAAAGGCAAAGAGAGGAGGCTCAGAAGAAAACAGGACGGGTGTGTACATGTGAGGAAGTGTCACTCAGCACAGTGTTTGCCAAAGTTTGGGTTCATGCTTTAGATGGTGGGTTAAGGCCAGAGGTCAGGGGCTAACTGGACACACAGAAAAGTCTTAGCTCCTCAGAAAGCGTGCGTGTGCGAGGTAGGGACAGAAAGTAAAGTGGTGGCCGTGACGATGATGCATTGTGGGAATGTCACTGTGCCATCTAGGGCACGCTGCCCTTAATTGATGCTCTACTTCCCTGCTGCTGGCACTGTTCTCGCCACTGTTTCTGGGACTGCAGAACCCAGCCCCCCTTTATGTCTTCCTATATCATCCTTTATGTCTGCAGCGCTGTCACACATCCCCTTGTGTGTGTCCCTGTGTTAAACTCAAACAAGTTTTTTTTTTTTTTTGGGATGGCTTTTTGCACAGTGCAGTGTCATAATGCAGATTTGAAAGTTGCTATTGTTTTATCCCCGTTATAAATAGCGTCTTATAAATAGAACAAAAGATGATTGTTTGCTATGTGACACAAACAACTTCATCAGTGGACTGTTAGCCGTTTTTAACAGTCTTTGCGTGTGCCTAGATGTGTAGTGCTGTTGGATGCACGAGCATACGTGTTTCTAAGCTTGTGCATGCGTGTGCACATTTACAAACACACACTTTACCACACCGGAGTAAAATTTGAATGCTCGCAGTATGTCGGCAAGCTTCTCCTCTGTTTGTCTATCCATCTGTTCCATCCTCTTCTCTTTTTTCTGCCAGTTTTTCCTTCTCTCAGCCTGGTAAACTGTGATTGTTGTTATTGTTCACGGATGTTTGTTGTTGTTGCTGCTGATGACCATGTTGCTGTAATGAAGCAGTTGTTGCCCTTGTTGTTGAAGGCATAGGTGATGCCATCCGCCACGATGTTTGTTGGCACTGTTGACACTGCAGATGTACGTCAACAGTCATTGTTGTTCATTGGTTGCTGTTGTTGATAGGGGAGTTGGAAGTGGGTGTGGCCTCCTGTACCTTACGTTCAGTGTCAAAGAAAAGTAAAACAGGTGAGAGTCAAAACTCAATGCTAAAAGGAATTATTTTTGTTCATGATATCAGCTAACTGTTATTAGGAAAAAAGCACAATGAGCACTGTTTTGTATGAAACAGTGTGTAAGTCATGATCCGTTAGCCTACTTAAAATGTATTTAATTTTATTCATTTCAACAGTGCAGAACCTACCTGTCTGCGCTAAACACGTGTCATCAATATTCAGATACCCAGCAGTCCCTGCTGTAGCCAGTGGAGAGCCACAACACTGGCCATCTGTAGGCTACAGCAAAATGTTTCACAAAAATCAGTATTTAATGTTTTTTGTATGGCTTATAACTATGGATGCGCCAACCTGGCTTTTTCAGTACCATTACCTGTATGGATGCAATACCAGTTTAAAATGAATAATAATGATTAATAAGGTGTATTTCTCACTGTGAGGCAGTGACTGGGAACCAACATCATCATAAGGATTGACTAAAGCATTGCATCCCTTTGTAAGACAAAATGCTACGTTGGCTCTCCTAGCAAAATGTTAGGATCAGAAAACCCACGAGAAAACTACTAAAAAATACATACATCGGACAGAGATCCGATATCGTGTCACAGACAGACTATCACACAAATATCCGATATCCAAATCAGATGTTCATCTCTATCCATAACCAATCAAAACTTGGGTTTAGTCAAATGTTTGGGACAGGAGAGGATTCAGGATTTGGGACTGACTGCCACATACTATTTAATATGAGTAAAATCATTATTCATCGTGGAGCTGCGCGCAACTTGCCCGCTCACTCACTCCCTCTCTCTCTCTCTCTCTCAAACATACTGAGACGGAGCCGTGTTTATATAGAAAATCTAAAGCATTCAAGTTAACTCTAAGAATTATGTCAATGTCAGAGCTAAGAAAGAGCCAATGTCAGAGCTAAGAAAGATAGCTGTGTTAACGTTAGAATACGGCTGAGTTGTCGAGGTTAGCACGCTGTTAATAGCTGCTTGTCAATATCGTTGCACGCACTCCCCCCTGCGTGCGCTGCCAGTTACGCAGTAAATCTGTGGGAAACACTGTCGTGTGCATTTCCAGATGTTTCTGGTGGTTTCCCTTAAAGCTATTAAGCTGACGCTGTTTCTGACTTTGTTATAAAGGGATGATTGCAGTTTATGACATATCTGCTTTTTGACAAAAAAATCTTGACCCCAAGGTCTCACTACTAGTTTTTCTCCAGAGCGTTCAATCGTATTTCGCAGTCTTCGTCGGTGGACAGAGTTTGCTTAGTTTTCATGGAAATGGATATAAAACTTGGATCACCTGATGATAATAGGTGATGAGTTAACAACAACACTGAATGCTGATCTCAGTTTGGCATGTCAGTGCTGCTAAATTTGAGCTACAGTCATGTCCCCACCCACCCCCACCCACCTACACACAATGAGCAGGGCATTTAGAAGCAGCAAAGGGGAAAAGTCCCTCTCTTTTTGTACATGCAGAAAATAAAACACTTGCTAACTGTCGGGACTTTCCTTATCACTGAATGCATTTAATGTGAAATGATGTGTGTGTGTGTGTGTGGAGGGGGAAGGGTGCCATCCATATCTATGCACAGATTGACACGTGTGTCCAGAGTATTAATGATCATAAACTTTAGTCCATTATCGGATCAGCGCTCTATTTTAAGCCTCTCAGCGACCCCATCCAGCTTATAATGGCCCTGTGCTGAAAGCCTGTTCTCTCTGTGCTGCTGTGACACACATGACTCTCTCTCTCCTCGCTGTTCATGTATGTAAACACAGCCACATGTTCCGAATTTTAAATTTTAACCCGTTCCCTTCATTTTATTGCAGCAGCATTTGCTGTAAATGATAAAGTCAAATATTTGTGAAGCTTGGCATTACGCATCAAAAACACGTCATTTGCCATATTTTTTGGGGGGCAGTTTGCCCTGATATCTCACTGTGACTCCTTGTTTGTCAGATTTGGATACGTAATAAATGCTGTTTATTAAAATGACAACTACTTCATGGAAGCCTTAAAGATGGAGAAGTTAACACTGAGTGCGCATACATCTCTGAAAGACTCTTCGTGGTCTGCAGGCACAGATGGGGTACAGGAACAATGCAGGCACCTGAGGAAAGGGGACACTTGCTGGTAACGCTCCTGAGTGGAGGATTTGGTTTCAGGCCTGTTGTACAAACCTAAAGGGTCTCGACAACAACATCTGCTGTTGGAGGGGGAAATCAGGGCCACAGCCTGCTGGCAGACAAATGTTGCTTGTTATGATGAAGTTAACAGTTGGGGGGGCAACAGGGTACTGAGGTCAGAAGAGTTGCTGCGACGTGACTACTTTTGCTAATGGTCTTCCTGCGCCTAAATAATCTGTGCCTAAATACATTTGTTATAGCTCTGCTAAGCAGAGAGAAAGCTTCACTGAGCACAAATACTGTGTGCGCTTTGGTCACAGCGTTTGAATCAGACAAGAAACAAGTGTGATTTATGTCTCTGTATAAACATTTGTTGCAAAGTTTATTTTGGAGTGAAAACTTAAAGCTGCACCAGTAAATATTTTTATATTATCAATTGAAGAAATTACTTTGCGCAATCTGACCGGTGTCACTTGTAATGACAAACCCACAGAGAATCATCCCCATCATTGTCGTAGCTCTATGGAGAGTTTTAGTGCCTTGTTTCCATGACTCCAAATAAACGCTGATGTTGGTCCGTGTCTACTGGATATGTAAAAAGGCAACAGTTTGCTAACACAAGTTGCCAAAAAAATCAATGAAAGCCCCTGAAAACTTTTAATTTATTTCCATTTATTGAGAGTTAAATGCTCAAAAGCAGTTAAACAGTTAAAAGAGCACAGACAAAACAACACATACAGAAATATTTGATGTAAAACGGTTTCAATATATAGGTAGGCAATTATGTGTTTATGAAGGAGTCAGGTAAGGCCAATTTATACGTCTGCGTCGAGTTTTCGCCGAGTCTACAGCGTCGTGAGCTTTTATACTTGTGCGCTCTTCAATTACCCCGCCAAAGTGCTAGTTGGTGGTGGGGTTTCACTGTTGTCCTGTGTTGAGTTTCTTTGCCGCTTTTGAGTTTAGCCACTGCTGTTGGTGTAGGCTACTTCAAACAATGGTGACTGAAACCGAGCGGATCATGTTGGAGATGGAGCTGATTGACGTTGAACAGCAGTTAATTTTAGTAAAAATACTAAAACGTAGAAACGAGAGTAGATGTCGGAGGAGATGGTATGCACAAACCTTCAACTGGTTGAGACAGACAAGGCGGAAATGTGTAGGAGGAAATGCGATGCTACCAAGGATTCGAGTTTCTGATGTTTTGTCACCATCTATCGCTGTATTAGCCATGAGCTCTGTCGTAGCTTTTGTCTTAGTGGCTTTGATTTTTGTCATCATCTGCAGTTTTGGAACCAGAGCGTGTTTTTGTGCTGGTACCGTGGCTGGTTCAGGCTGTCGTGGACAGCAGACTACTGAAGCTTTTCATTTTGGTCAGTGTGTGGCCTTTAACGGCAACCAGCTTTCATATAGTTTGCAGCTCGACGTCTTTAGAGCAACAATTGGGCCTTTTCTAAGCCAAACTGCCTCCTCACGACCTGGCCACCCACATCCCGATCCAAGTATGCGCAGCTGTTCTTAACATTAGGTAAAATATTGTCACGGCAGGATGGCTTTCCACCTAAAAGAAAAAAGACAATCCATACGCCTGCAAATTTAAGCAGCCTGCTCAGCTAGTAGTCAGATTTGAAATGGCAGAATGTCGCTGAAACAGAGCAGATCGTCCTTCCAGGATGACTCAAGAGTTAAGATCTTTTGTGGACACCCTCAGGGAAATGCTTTCAGACTGCAGTGCATGTTGGCTGTTGCTCTTAGTTTTCCCTCAGGCGTCCATACGTTAACTGTGCATTCTGTTAGAACCACTCAAACATAGCCAGAACTCATACAGAGCAGCCAAACACCCTCAGCCAAAACCATTAAAGCCATAATTGTGATTAGCAGTGTAACATCTGGGTTTGGGGTCGAAGCATAATTCGTTCTCAGATTTCCCATAATTCCTTTTAATTTCATCACAGCACAAGCGCATGAAGGATGAACACACTCAGATACAGTAACCTCTTAGTCCTATTCCTAACACACAGAGTGCACAGTGAATCTCATAAACAAGCCGTAGCGAACAGGATAGCCAATAAATAACTGAAACAAAGCAGACAGAAAAAAGGAAGATATTTATATATATATATATATATATATATATATATTATAAAGTTAAACAGTTAACAGTAAAACACAGATGGCTGTGATACCAGCTGTCTGTGCAGCCTCCACCTGAAGAGGGAGGCAAGTCGGAAAGCAGCTTAGCATATTTTCCCTTGAGGCTTTGCTGCTTCTGACAGTGGCAGTAAAAATTATAACAAAATACTAGAGCAGAGGAGGAGGAGGAAGGAGAAGGAGAGATAAAAAGTGAGAACGCGGAATTGTAATGAAAAGCATTGAGGGTGGGGAATAGAAGCACATATAAGCTTGAGGGGGTGGCCTCGGGGGTCCCTATGGGTGTCCTGTTCCACCGCTAAAGGATAAATATGTTGGAAGTGATTTCTTTTTTGTCAGCTTTCCTTTCGTTCAGCCATCTGCCGTCACCAGAAACTTGGAAAGCTTTTGCTCTGAAAGAAGAGCACTCCTCTTCCTGTTTCGTGCTTTTTGAGTTCCCTCCAAATAAAACCTAGTGGATCATCATGTAAATGGAGAGTAGAAGCTGAAAAAGAGCAACGACCAATAACGATTTTGATCATAATGTTAATGTCTTAATGGAAAACCGCCGCAGTGGTAGGCTCACCTGAGAAACAGCTGCCCAGTTGAGAGAGGATGTGGGGCACTGTTCAGCAACCAAAATGAATCATCAATCAGACTGTCTCTCTCTCTCTCTCTCTCTCTCTGTCTCTGTCTCTGTCTCTGTCTCTGTCTCTATCTCTATCTCTATCTCTATCTCTATCTCTATCTCTATCTCTATCTCTATCTCTATCTCTATCTCTATCTCTATCTCTCTCTCTCTCTCTCTCTCTCTCTCTCTCTCTCTCTCTGTGTAAGGCTTTGTCCGGCAGAAACACAGAGATATGAGCCTTCCTTTCTTTCTACTCATCTCCTCTTGAAACGGCAATGAGAGCAGCTGTGATTGATTTTCAGAGCAAGACGAGGAAACTTTGCAAAAAGAGATATATTCGACCCAGTGCAGTGATGTAGTGGTGTTGTGGGTTGGCGAGCACCATAATGTCACAACTATATTTCCAGGAAACTTATCAGTTTGATTTGGTTGACCATGATGAATGTGTGGGTTACCTAGTAAATGAGATTCAGACTACTGTTAGTGTACAGGCTTGAAGATACATGTTTGCGTGTATGGGTGAGATGCAGGTGCATCATTCATTGGCTGAAATGGAAAAGTGTTAATGTGAATACAAGATGCACTCCTGAAACAGTCTTTCTTGTAAACAAATAGAAACGGTACTAATATAGTACTGTATGACCGAGTTTTATTGCACAACATTAGCCAGAAGTAGGGCTAAAACGATTAATCGATTTAAATCAATAAAATCGATTTAATAAAATGCTAATTCTTTGCATCGATGGTTCGTTTAATCCATATAACTATACAGCACAGTGTTTCTCAGGGACATTTATTACTGTCGCACTTCACGCTTACGCTGTGAACACGACGTGATTATGATGCTGCTGTTTGCAAAGTGAAGGAAGAGACAGAAGATAGCGAGGAACAAAGAAGAAAGTGTCCAAAGTATGGGAATACTTTAAGCTAAAGAAAACAACAACTCTATAATGTCCATGTCCATCCACCATAAAACGAAACAGCGGCTGTCAGCTCGTGTAGTGTGTGACCCAGCATCGGTAAAGCAGGAACTTGGAACATTTCTGTCACTAGCACATTTACAAAATTTGTCAAGACTTAAAACTCACCTTGGGGAAGGCATGTCTTTTTAGCTACACATCAGGAGAAAATAATTTAATGTCAGTCAAGTTTAAAGTAAGAAGAAAAAAAGTTTACTCTGATAGAAAAAGGGGAATCGGATGTAAACTGTTTTACCTCTAGAAATCATTGTGCAATTACAACCAAATTTAAATGACTGGTACAAATATCAGCTCCGACCGATTCTAAAAATGTTGATGGTGTTTCACCTAGGAGAAAGACTAATCTGTCGGCTGGTTGATGGATTTGGATAGCTCCATTCCTGTTCAAGCCCCGAAGTCCCAAAATCTTTGCCATCATCGGTTTGTCATCATTATCATTATTTTATATTATTTTAAATCCAATTTTAGACTGTAGAGCCTTGACGTGTCATCTAGCAATTGTCACCAGCGGACAAGACATTTTTATTTCAGTAATTAGTTTTATCACATGGAGTCATTTTTATTTGCTAAATACTCTCAAACCAATCCTTGTCTTCATTTAACATGTTGGTCACCATATAACCTTTCTTGGGCCTTATCCTATGATTAGTGCTATGATTAGTTGTAATGTAACATCGTGTACCCAAATAATATTTGGCAAGAATGCAGCAGGTTTCTATGGTAACAGCTAGCTGTTGCCCATCAGATTGTGAATGATCACTGCCGGTAATGGAAGCAGTGCCGCAGCAGCTCCACTGCCGGCCTGCGCACACTCTGTCTTCTGGACAGGTAATTTAGTCCGCACACATACACCCACAGAAAACACACAAAAGCACACACTCAGAGAAACACAGAAAGAGGCAAACACACATATAAGCTTGCATACATGAGCCAAGACACAAGAAACTTAGCCCGAAGACACACACAGTAGAAAATGTCAGACCATCTCTCACACATACGGAAACACAACATCGACATGCTAATTCATTTTTTCTTTGAACTTCTAAATTAACACACACACACACACACACACACACGACGCTACTGTAAAATTACACACACATTTTCTGCCCTGGCAGGCATTACACTTCTCCAGAGTGAGACACGCACACACACTCATCTTTACCTTGGAGACTTTTTCTGTATTATAGCAGACCTACTTTCACTCCCACTACTGAACTTAGATCAGTGTGTACGTGTGCGTGTGGCTGTTTATCGAGCGCAACTTGGCCCAGTTACACTCAAGTCGTCCTTGACACACACAAACTAGAATGTCGAAGTGCCAAAGTTTTTAAAATGTCTCAGACTTTGTACACAGATTTCAAAAGAGAGAGAGAGAGGGAGGGAAAGAGAGGTAGAGGGGGAGAGAGAGAGAGACAGAGATTGATTGTGTTACAGTTGAGGTGTCATTTGTATGTAAAAACTGCTTTAGCATTTGGTCGCCCAGCTGTGTGTGTTGATGTTGGGTAGTGTGTGTGTGTGTGTGTGTGTGAGAGAGAGAGAGAGAGAAAATGTTGCGTGCGTCATCAGTCTGATCAGAGCAGCGCTGTTATCTAGCATTACTGTCTAGCTTTTAGCCGTTTGTCTGACCGCCACTTGAGCTCCACACACACATGCTGACACACTACACGCTGTAGTCAAAACTCCTCAGCAGATGTGTTGATGAGATGACATCATTGTGACATAACAGTCGATCATCCACATTTTGTCTGTGATTTTGTCAGGGGACATTTACTAATTTCTGTACATATCAGTGCACTTAAGCACCCAGAATATTGCCAGAACGTAACGTTAGCTAGGTGCCTCTGTCCTACTACCATAACAAAGCCATAACGCTTATTAAGTCTGCTAAGATAACATTTGATATCGCAAAGAGGACGTTAACCTTTTTGTTGTCAGAGACAGAGCAGTAATATTCTTCTTTGTCCACCACTGACGCAGGGTTGTCGCTGTTTGCCATTTCAACACTGACCGGTTGTTGAGACCGCGTGATTAAATAAAGATTACATTTTTTAAAAAGGGACACAGTACACAAGGTAGACTGGTCTGATGCATACTGGAGATTTTTTCCAAATAAGTACAAATTCTGGGTATTTTTAGCTTACTACAGAATTTGCATATGCTTGCATACTGCATATTACATTTAGGCCAAGCCAGCACCTACTGCTATTATAGAAGGCAGTTTCGACTCCCGACTGACTCATAGAGTCTGCATCATTGGGGGGGCTGACATCATTTTTAGGTCATGTCGTCCCGCCTCACTTCAGTGGTAATAATACATTAAGCTTTCAGTCATGTAGCTGACACTCCTACCCACAGTTATTCAGAATAAGCCGGCTTGCTTGGCTGTTGGTGGGTACGATTCAGGCTTTGTAGTCTCAAGGCCAGCCACACCCTGAGCAACCTTCTGCCACTGTTTACACACCTCACTTGTGATGGTTGTGTATGTTTAACAAATGCTATTGTGACGTGGTTAAATGAATTTGTAATCTATTGTACAGAGCCAAGATAAAGCTGACTAAATAACCGTTATGCTGAATCACTTTCATGTTAACACCTGTTCTCTTGTGTGTGACTGTTTCTGGCCAGTGAACGCATAGTTTCACCAGATGGAAAAACAAGTATAAGCATGAGTGTATGCTTGTGGTTGTAATGGAAAGTGTAGAGAGTTGCCCACACTTGCCTATAAATCACCTGCAACCGCAGCACAACATCATCATCTTTAAATATTTGCAGTAGGCTTAAGTGCTGATTCAACCTATACAAAAAAGACAGTTTCATCATAAATCTCTAAAGCAAATATGTAGGTCTGCATCATGGAGGAAGATTTCCTGTCTAACAACCATACTGGAAACAAAGAGCTACACCTAACAGCTTGTTGTGGTGAATACGGAAGAGCCCTTCAGTAACTCCCTCATTCATATTCTCATTGAACAGTCTGTGAAGGTTTTATTACATAATGTTATATTTAAAATGCTTTAAACAGATGCTGGCTCTTCAATTAAACAGAGTGTTCAGATCTTTGAAAATACAAAATATTCATGACAGCAGCTTCATTCCTTCCATAAACCTTATTCTGGCTGTGCGTTTCCAAGAACTGTCAACTGTTAAATTGTTTAAAAAAACACTACACTACTTGTTAACTTTGCTCTACATGTGACCTTTCCTGCACAGGCCGTATGTCATCTGTCTTCCTTCTCATCGCCTGACAAATTCATTTTGCTATTGTCATCACTTCTTCCAAACTAGGTATTAGACCAGAGGACCACCAACATGGCCTTTTGACATGGTCATGGATTCTTCTCTCCAGCTTTTGAAAAAAGGAAATGCTATTTTCCCCGTGTCCCTCAGTATGTCTGTCTCACTTAGCATGGTTCTTGTTAGACTGACAGGAGTCTTTGCTGACTTGCTGGCAGTGTTGGCGCAGCCCTGTACCCTTTTTGCCACAATTGATGTGTGTATAAGTGGTGAGGGGAATCTCCAAGGTCACAGAAAACAACTGCTGAGTCACCTACTGCTCTGTCATCAAAACAGCTTTCACGATTACAGTTTATTAAAAAAATGCTCTGCTGTTTTTAGATTGTAGGCCATTCTTAAATGTTTCAGTTACACACACGCACCGTAAAACTTCAATTAATAGCTGAGTCCCAAATATCCGTTTACTCTGTGTGTGTGTGTGTATGTATGTATGTATGTGTGTGTGTGTGTGTGTGTACTCCCACTTTTGATTTTCAAAAGCATTCATCATGCACAAAGGACCATGAACACACACACAAACACACACAGTCTCTCGCTTTCATTGGATTACACAGAGTCCATGCATGTCGTCACACACAGGCTAAAGCTATGAAGCTCCATAGTGATTAATGTAAACGGAGGAGAAGTCTCCTGACATCCCAGTAGTGGCCAGGGCTGTTGCCATGGCAAATCCATACTTCATAGTCTGCGTTTGTGTGTGTCTATCATACAGTCTATGGTGTCTATGCATGTGTTTCCATGTCTGTGTGAAGTGAACACACAGAGAAGACAGGAAGCATCTCTTCATCATCTCCTGTGCATTCACTCCCTTTTTCAACCGAATTACACACACACACATCTTACACCACGCCTGAATTCTGTTTCTTTAGTCTCAGGTGAATTTCATGTTCATCAGGCTTTAGTGGCTGTACTGAAAAACAGTTTTGCCAAGATGGCCAAAACAAATTAGCTGAAGCAAAAAAACGAAACAAAATCATTGTGTTTTCTGACTTTGTTGAACACAAAAGTTCAAACAGGCATGTAGTGAAAATTATATTAGTTCATTACAATACAACTGAGAACACGACTGGAACAAATGCTGATAAAAACCTCAAGTAATTAATCACTTGCCACTACTAGGGGTGTAACGAATAATCAACGTAGTCATCGAATATGAAGTTACTGCTGCAGCATCTGCAAAGCTGACCTCTCATGGCATGGGAGCACACCACTTATCCTGGAGTACCTGAGGCACATTGCCACTCTGGGTGATGAAGACTCATCTTCATAAGCTTGTTAGCTTGCTTGGAAGCTTAAAGTTAAGAGCCATGCTACTTTACGGTTATGAGCCCAAATCATCATTTATTGTGAATCTGCGTTTTAAAAAGTCATGTGTATGCAGATACATTACCCAGATATTAACGATCTGATCATGCCTTTGTGTTTGCACTTGATATTTTTAATGTGTTCATGTTATCCTTATTGGAATAGACTGTCTGTCCTCCAAACCTGCACGTAAGTAATTTGAGGTGGCGGCTAATTCGCCCCAGATTCCCTTTATAAAAATCAGAGTTTTGTGAGTTGTGGAGTTTGGGGGAACTTTGTGAAGCAGTGTTTATGAGAAATTTATTATTTGTCCCCTCTTGTATCTTTGGCAAATGTAACACATTAAGTTATTCCTTTCTTTAAATAAAAATATTGTGTCATTGTGGCTATTAACAAGGCATACCATTGCCTTGTTAATAGCAGATTAGCAGCTCAGATGAGTGCAAGGCAAAATGTTGCACACAGTAATTTCTTACCGTCTACCGGTTTGGTCAGTGACAGGACTGGATTTCAGTGGAACATTCTGTTGCTACAGCAGATTAAAAGTTGTATTTTTTGAATCCAGTATTGATTTTATCTATATTGTTAAATAGAACACGTCTTAAACAACCTCGATAAGGAGGCATTGAGTAATTTTGCGATTCATAATTCGAACAGTCGATTATTCCAGTGGTTCTTAACCTGGGGGTCTGCTATGGACACAAAAATAGAAAAACAATAACTTAAAAGTAACTAGATGGTGACTGTGACTGTGAAATGTATTGAGATGATTGTTATGTTATATGTATGATGCTTTGGCAATATTGTTCTGCAGTCATGCCAATAAAGCAAATTGAAATTGAAAATTGAAATTGACTGTTGTGAATGGAATCACTTTTAGGTGGATACTGTAAATATTTTGCACTTAATCCAGTAGGTGGCGGTGATGCCAACCGCTATAAAAACGGCAAAGAAGAATAAGGCCCGATCAGCGCTTTGCAGGTTCGAAAACGCAAGGCGCAGAGCAATGCTTTTTCTTGGTTAAAGAGCAAAGCACTGCGTTTTTTTAGGTTGCCAGGCAACCACCAAATCAGCTGTCCTGTTAGTCTAATCAAAGATTACAGCGCCAGTTATCTTTAATCTTTGGTTTGCTGTTAAGTAATAACTCACAGTTGTCTTCTTGTTGAAAACATCTGCCAAACAGAGGGCCCCTGGCATTGTTTGAGGGAGAGGGGTGTACAAACACGCGGGAGACAGGGAAAGTGAGATCTGTGCGGGGACATGAGACCCTCAGAAAGAGGAGACACCCCTGACAGTACCACCAGTTGGTCCAGGGGCTTTGTCGTAATGACGGTCGGTTCAAGTCTTAATTTAGGATGAGTCGGGGACAGTTTGTTGCAGTCTCCGGACAATCCAAGCAACTGTAAACGTCCATCAGCACAACTGAAGGCCCGTCTCTCCATTTAGTAGATTGGACAATGGAAAAAAATGGCTGGCCAATTCCTTTTCTCAAAAAACAGGAGCTTAAAAATCTACATTTAGGTAATTAATATTTTTCCGGCAGACTCACATTGTTGACAGGATATTCAACCTTTATTTCATTAGAAAGCATTTGATGTTCCAACTACTTGACTTTCTGTGATGTATTGATTATATAATGGCATTAAAGGATGTCCATTAGCAGATATGAATTTACAATGAATTACACTCATCCTCAGCATTGAGGAGCTGTATTGCAGAGTTTGCAGGATTTTCGGTCTATGGTGTTTTTCTGGTAACACCGTTGGTACGCGCCCTGGCATTTCGGAGAGTACGGCGACAGATAGCACTCTGTGCACACCTGAGGACATAACTGAGGACAGTTCTTGCCTGTTGATTTTGAAAGAGCAACAGCCGATGGGGAAACTCCCAACACTCAACTGACCAATTGTTTAACTTCATCACTCACTCACTCAGTAAGTCAGGAACAGATGTTTATTCCAGCCAAAAATATTCACTGTGTGTTGCCTGCTGCGTGATAAATCACCTTTAAACACAATGGTCACTCTACACCATTCCTGACACCCTCTGCTTTACTTTGTTTAAAAGTTTAGTGCTAGTTTCCAAATGTTAGCATGCCAACACGTGAAGCTAAGATGTTGGGCATGGTAACTGTACCTGCTATTAATGAGCATGTTAGCATTGTTATTGTAAGCATTTTGGCATGCTGACATTAGCACTGAGCCTCACAGAGCCACTAGCATGGCTGTAGACTGGTTCAACAGTGGATTTGGGTACCAGCCCCCGCAGTGGAGGACTAGCAACTTTGAATCTGATACCTCACAGTGTAGGTCCAGATAACAGTTTGCTTTGTCTGCAGTTTGGAGACGTGCCCTGTCCAGATAATGATCAGTGTTTTTGTGCCATTGTTTTGGTTTCCTCAGAATTATGCCTTTGACTCAAGATCTGTATCTCAGTTCTTGCTTATATACACGGGGGATCTCAGCATGTTTGTTAACGTTTGACAGTTCAGTGCATTGATTCAACTACTTAGAATGTTTCTTATCAGTGGATAGTGACCTAAAGTAATCTTGCCCTGCGTGCATTGTTTTTTTGTCTGTTTAATGTTTAATTTTGTGCTACTGAGCTCTGCATGCATGTCCCATCTGTTGCTGGTGGAGCAGAGTCCATTCTTGGATCACAGCGTCTTGAGTCTTGAGCTTTTAAACCAAATTCTGGTTGGCCTGTCTGCTTTGTGGATTTTTGTCTTAATTCTCTCTCTCTCTCTCCCCTTCCCATGTCTTCTACTGTGGGAGCCACGGTGAGAATACAGACTATAATTGGCTCTTAATTGCTGCCGTGGCAACAGTGCTATTTAAGCCTACGCACTCTGCAACAAAGGCATATACCGCACTCACACACAGGGAAGGAGGCTCTTAGCTCTCTTTCCTCATTTCACCCCCCCCCCCATACCATATGGAAACTAGCTACGGTAGTGAGGTTTTGCTGAAAAATGTGTGTGTGTGTGTCTGACAACAGTCCTGTTTTTCTGCTCCATTGCGTTTACACAGTAGCCGTAATAAAATCCTTACCCATCATGTCTTGCCTCCCGTTGCCATAGTGATTCAGATCAGCAGTTTTCCCCCTGCGGGTCAGAAACATACAACAGGTCCTGAGATCATTTTGGAGGGGGCTGTGAGGTGATGAAACATTTGTACTATGTCAAATTAAAGTTGCATCTGTAGTTGCTGATCTCTTGGCCTGGTTTAAAATTTTAATGTGTACTGTTTATGTCTGATATGGGACCTGATGTCAAATGATCTTATAGGTTATGTTTAAAATATCATAAAGGGAGCACCTGTCATTGAAAACAGGTGCAAAGCATGTGTCTTTTTGGAGATTCCTGCCTGAAACTGGCAGGCTCTGTGAGGTGATTTTGATTCTTGATGAAACTTTGGTTGTTTGAGCATCAGGAGCAATTTAGTTACTTAGTTCAAGAAGAACACAATTAATATTATTCAATGGAAGATGTTTTTTAACATTTTGTTCACTTTAAAGAAAAACTATAGCTTTATTATAACTATTTTTTGTTTATTGTATCATCAGATCTGATAACATAGTTATCACCAAAATACAATTTCTCGAACATAACGTCACTGAGACAACAGATATGAGTGCTCAGACAACCATGTAAGCAAGCAATTTTGACAAATTGGCTCCCACTGTGTCTGAAGGCACCACTAAAAGTGAGCACACCTGTGATGTTGCTAACACTACGTAGCCTCATTGCACGGGAAAGCCATGAATGTGCACAGCAAGGATGGTGTATGGTCATGTTACTGCTGTGTACGACTGTTTTTTTTGCCCAGTTGGATCTATTTTTAGTAGGGATACACCGATCCAATACGCCTGACTATTAAGCGCATCAGTGGCATTCATGCAGTCATGTGGATGTGGCCCCAGCAATACCTGGCTGCATGTTACAATGTGTAAAATGGTTCCAATGAGTCCCACGCACTGAACAGATTTGAATTTGAGGGGGAAAAAGAGTACTTGTGTTGGATTGGTTGTCTTTTTCCACATAACCACAACGCCTACCGTCTTTGTCAGTGTCATTCCCTCCACCTAATCTGCTGCAAACAAACCCTCCAATCATTTCCCTTGTATATTCTTTATTCCTGCCTTTTCATTTCCTCTCTGCTTTGGGTTTTGATTGTATATTTTTTTAACTACCACGTGTGTGTGTGTGTGTGTGTGTGTGTGTGTGTGTGTGTGTGTTTGTTTCAGGAACAGGTCTATCTTTAAATTGGCATCAAGACAATGACACGCAATTCAAGCAGATTACTTTGTATTCAAAGCACATGAACATAATGGCGCACGTGTGTAAATGTGTGTGTATGTGGTTGTCTCAGTGATGACGATAGGTCAGCGCGGTATAATTGTCCTTGTTCATGCTTTGTCATTATCAGGCCTTCTGCTATGTGGATGTGTGTGTGTGTGTGTGTGTAGAGAGAGAGAGAGAGAGAGAGAGGGGAGTCCATTCAAAGGCAACAGCCTCTGCTTTGATTAAACTGCTAATTATTGATTGGGCAAGCACAGACCTATCGAGCTGACATTATCCGTGTGTGTGTCACATATTGACGCTTGGTCAAGGCCCTTTGGCGTCTCTTTTTAAAATGACATCCCTGTGTACTTTTTAGACATTTAGGGTTTAGTAACACTTAGCAACAATAAATATGCAACGTCTGGTAAAGTTAGAAACAATAAATATGCAATGTCCAGTTACACTTTCAAAATAATACGCTAGCATTTTGAAACATCGCCATTTTAAACGTCACATTATTAAAGTCGTGAAACGTTGCAATGTGGTTAGGTTTAGGTACAAAAAGTACTTGGTTAGGTTTAGGCAACAAAACTACTTGGTTATGGTTGGGAAAAGGTTGTGGTTTGGGTTAAAATAACTACGCAACTTGCCTAACTTAAATAAAAATATTTAATGTCACACGGGACACCAACACCATTCTCCTGGTTCAAAGTTTGTCTTTTGGTTTTAATATCATAAACCTACCTTTATAGTAAACAAGTGACGCTACAGTGCTTCTCCCACTGCATTTAACTTTGATGCTATAGGCCATCCCAGTGCTTTACAAACTGGCGCCGATGGCAGATATGCGACGAGTCAGGGAGTGAGAACGATTCTTTCCAAGCTTTTTTTTTTTTTTTACACTTTCGTGCTATTTGAGTCCCATTCTAATCTTTCATAACCAGTTGCTTTTAGACTCCAGATCGATGTTATTACGGGCAAAATAAAACTTCTTGATTCAACAGATAAAAAGCCCTTCACAGTGAGGAAGAAATCTTTTGGAAAGATTAAGACAGAATCTGATAAAATTGCAGTGTGAAATGGATGCAACAGCGATGTTTTCCAAACATTGGATAACAGGGAGTAAATGAAGGGCTTGTATAGGGAGTGTGTTTGTGGTTGAGGCTGATCTCGTGGGAGACGTGTTAACATTTTGCTCTTAATGAATTAATACAATTAGAGCCATTAATGCCATTTCACAGCCTCAATTTGTGTCAATTCCTCTGTACCTGACCACTTTCTGAGCCATTAATGGACTTTCTGTCGTAGTCTAGGACACGTGTCTGCATCATTGACTCACCACTTTAATGACCCTGTTTATGTAGGTTTGTTAATACAGGTGTAAAATCATGCAGAAAGGCTTGAACCATTTTCACACCATCATTAGGCTACTTTATTTATCAAATAGAGATTTACACTTTTGACACTTCAGCCACGCCTCCTCTCTGAGATACAGGTTCAAGCCTGGCGGGACAGTTTGAGTAAAAAGGTTTAATCAGATGGTAAAATGAGACTGGATTTTTACATACCAGCAACCTTGAGATAAACAGTAAAACTTCTCTATTTACACTCTAAAGGCAATCTAAGAGAAATGTTCCATGCATACATTTGATGGCCAATGCCATACATTGCGGCCACATAATGTTACGCAAATGTTAAGCAAGGATCTTTATTTTGTTGGGTTTTTTGCCAAAGTCCTCTGCCTAATCTTTCTGAAATGAATGAGCGGGCTGCCAAAGTCAGTCTGAACTAGAGCTGAAATGATTTCATGAAACGATTAGTTGACCTAGAGATAAAGAATCGACAATTAGGACTGGGCAAAAAAACAATATAAGAAATGCTCAATATATCGTCAGTACTTCATTAGAATCACGAACAAATTACCACTTAATTTTTCCGTTAATATATTTATTTTGTTGAGGAGCAGGGACTGAAAAAAATGTACTAATTATATTGTTAAAGATTTTATCATAATTGTTATGAATTGTCCCTTATATATATGTTATGAATTGTATTGTTGTCCCTCAGATTTGTGAAGTGATCCGCTGTTTGGCAACAAGTCTTTGTGACGTTCTGACCATAGAGAAAAGTTTAACCACACAATTTTAACCATGTGGTTTCTTCAGTTTTCACTCAGGAGTAAAAATCAGCCTTTAACCTTGAAAGAAATGATGATTTGACATTTATCATGATAATTATCGATATTGAATGATATGAAATGTTTTTATTGTGATAACCTTTTTGGCCATATCACCCAGCCCTATCCACAACCCTTCTTTACTTAGTCATTTTGCATGCAGTCATGAAAAAATGCAAAGCTTCTCAGTTGTGAGGATTTGCTTCATTAATCATTATAAAAATATCTTTGAGTGAGTTCGTGACAAGTTGGTTGGACAAAACAAGACATTTGATGACATCACCCTGTAGATTTGAGAAATTGTGATGGTTGTTTTATACACCAAACGATCAAATCAATAAACTGAGAACATTTGGCAGATTAATTAAAAAAGAAAATAATCGTTACTTGTATTCCAAGTCTGAATGTGGCCATAAAAGATACACTGTTGAGTCAGAGATCTCTCTACTACTTTATACGTTATAATTCCTCCATTGTGACGACTAATATAAGATAAACTTTATTGATCCTATGCAAGGAATGAAGTGTCACAGCAGCAGAAGGAAGTATAAGAATAGTACACATTTACCATACATAAATTGTACCCACAAACTCTATTGAGACACAAATAATCAAATAATGAACTTAGGAAGTTGCAATAAATAATTAAATACAAAAATTGCACTTGGTAGAATGGAAGTGAATGGTGGCCTGTGGCCTCAGATAGAAGTGTTTGCAGTTATTGCTCTTGTTGCACAACTTCAGTAATCCAATTGACTTATACTCCTGTAGTTAGTCCATTGAGAACTGTGATGAATGAGCAGTCTGACAGCAGTGAGCACAGCAGACCTGCAGTAGTGTTCCTCACCCACACTGCAGATGGAGCAGCCTGTCCCCTTACCCTCCTCTATGAAACCCAGAGAGCACCTCGAGACAGAGCTGGCCTTTCTACATTCTTGTTTCATCCTTGAAGGTAGACATTCAAAAAAGTACCTGTAGCATCCAACATGTAGGACAGTACTTTGTTCGGTCCACTACTTTGGCCCTGACTGAAATACGTCAACATATGTTAATGCTTCCCAGACAATATATCCCACCTTACTGACTTTAGTGATCCTTTGAATATCCATCCAGCACTAATATGAGGTCAAACTGTTCAGCTTTTCTAATTCTTACATACAATACAGCTGTCCTTTTTTGTTTAATGCTAATTGTCAAATATTAGCACGCTAACACGCTAATCTAAGACGGTTAACATGGTAAACATAATACCTGCTGAAGTATGTTAGCAATGCCATTGTGAGCATGGTAGCATACTGACTGAGATAAAAGCACCGCTGCAACGCTGTCCCCAAGCACAGAGCTGCTAGCGTTGCATCAGTCTTATTTGAGTATATCAGCTTTTAGTCTTATCATAGCTAGTAGCTAATGAGCTAGTAAGCTAATTAGTCCAGCCAGTAAAGCAATTAGGGGGAGGAACAAGTTTTCTCCTAAACTGGATACTGTTGGAATTAAAGCATGATTATTCGGCAGACTTTTTAAAAAAATCACATCTCATGTTGCTGCTGCATTGCATTGTGGTCTGTTATCCTGCGATGGCCTCTAACCTCTTCTATTACGGATTTCTGTGTGTGTGATTGTTTCATGGTGGGCCCTCAGACTGAAGCTGTTGCTCCTTCACTCAGAAGGGTTGACACCAAAACCTAGTGGTTACTGGTGGTCCCACATTTTCCTGCAGCAGCTGAAAAGAGAGCCTGTTTGAGCAGTTTTACCTTTGCTCCAGGTGCTTTCAGTAAAACACAGAAGAATCTGATGACTTAACAACTTTTTGGGCTGAATGTATTTTCAGCTTGACACTGACAAACACTGATGGCTGCTGTCACTCTCCATGTTAAGTGTGTCACTGTGACCTTGTCAGCCTATTCTAGTCTCTCCGCTTCTATCTCTGTCTTTCACTGTGTGTGTGTGTGTGTGTGTGTGTGTGTGCACGTGTGTGCGAGACAGACTGTTTCGCTGTTGGATATGTGCTTGATGGAGAAATAGACATGCACGCAGCGTTGCTGCCAATACATTTCCTTCTCAGCGTACTGACAGAGGCAGTGGAGCTCGACTGACACAATTACACAGGTTCATACAGGAGGAAATGCAATCATTGTTGCCGCGGGTAACGGCAAGCGAGGACTGCCAGCTTAGGCAAACCCCAACACACACACACACACACACACACACACACACACACAGCCCAGTTTGTGAACTCAGCTGCCAGATGTTATACAAGCACCCGGCCTCCAATCAAATGAGCCCCACAGGTCCTTTAGTGCGCAGGTGTGTGTGTGTGCGTGTGGGTGTGTGTGAGATTGTGTGGCAAGCAAATACATTTAAGGTTGACAAAATGTGAATTGGACCGTGCTGTGCTGTGTTCCTGCTGTTTCAGTGGTGTATGTGTTTCTTATTTATTAGGTCCATTCCGCCTCCATTCACATTTGTCACACACACACACACACACACTTTCAGTACAGTTCAGCTTCATTCTTCATTTCACATCTTCCCACCATTCTAGCAATATATTCGGTGTGTGTGTGTGTGTGTGTGTGTGTGTATAAAATGCAAATGATATACACATCTTTTCTTCACTGTTTACTGATGTAGTTGTTGTGGTTGCATTATCATAATTGCTTTTTAAAGGTGAAAACCAACATGAAGTGTTTTAGTAAGATGTTGGGCCACCCCAAGCCTCCAAAGAAGCTTCAGCACTCCTTGAAATAGATGCCCCAAATCTCTGGAATTCTACACGAGGGATGAACACCATCTATTCCCTCATTTGATGTTTTGATGACAGGCTGCCTAACATGTCGGTGCATACACAAGGTGAAGGTGAAGTTGGATTTTAACACATATTTTCTAATGGTTACCATAAAATTACATATATTCTAATTTTCTGATGTAATTGTTTCTTATACTGTATGTTAGATTTTGTGGTAGAACCAATTTTAAAAGTAAAATGCCTTTGAGGTGGAGCTAACACAAAATGAACCATAGAGAATCATCTACTGTTTTTGTGCATGTCCCCTTCTCAGGTTTACACGAGTGGTTTCATGGGAGAGTCTGACCATCTCTGTAGAGCTGATCAGTGCTAACTTTGTTTGTTGGTGTTTGGCAGGATGTGTATATTTATTCTGTTTTCATATTTACAGTTTTATTGATAAAGTGTGAACGAAGCTTAAATGCTCCATAGATTTGAGGGGAAGTTACGAGTTGAGTGATTATTCTCAATGGGTTTGTCACTATAAATGTTGTTGCTGTTTAACTTTACACACTGAGCCCGATTTACTAACATCCTGAATAAAGAGTACTAAATTGCGTGTGCGTTCAAAAATATTGCACGTGCAATTTTAGTAGCTGTTACGGGTGATTTACTTAGAATTATTGCGTAGATAACAAAAGGAGCAAACACAATGGAGTTGGGAGTATTTAAACGAAGGTTTTGTGTGTTTTAATGCGTTCTGCCATGAAGGGTCAGGAGGGAAAGCAGCCACTGCGTAAAAACCTTGGGTTGTTTCGTTCAGTGCATCCCGAGTATGTGGAAATCGTAGGCCTATGTACCTGCCCATCCTGCCTGAGATTGCACTAAGTACTTGCGACAGCACACCTAGAAAAACTGCTTTGGGAAACCCCAGCAGAAACAGCTACAGTATTTTAGAATGACCCAGACGTGAGGAAATACCGTCAGATCGTGCTTCATCCAGCCAGAGGGAACAATCACCAACCGTCCGCACCGTGCCCGGTCACTCTGCGATCTCCTGTCCCAGGCCCTGTGCGTCCTAAAGCCCCATTCCTTCTCCGATACCAACAATGGGTTGTGTTGCTAGTGATCGTTAAAGCTAAAGGAAAATAAAAAAACAGTTCAATTCATATAGTTCATCGAATAAATAAAATAAAATAATTGTATTTCAATACATTGGATATAGAATAATATATTGTTTTGTTAATTTCTCTACGTTTTCTTTCTTTACGGCTGTGTCTCCTTCTGGCAACAATAACAGAAGCCATCTCTGCGCAACAACTGGCGGTTTGCACCTTTCTTTCAAACCTAACCTATACCACTGGTGAGAGAGAGTTAAAACTAACCACTTGTCTATAATCATTTTGTAGTGAACTTTTGATGTAGTTTCATCACATCATCATCAAAGTGAACTTGCATAGCTTATTGTTTTTACCAGACATAATGTGTTTGTTCTCTACTGTTCTAATTGTGGGATTATTGGGATTGAGCGGACTTTAGTGCAGATTAAGGCTGAGTTCATGTACTGTTGGTTGGGTAGAAGACATCCACAATATACACATACACACAGATACTTTGAGAGCTTATGCCCTCATGTCTCCCTGTGTGCCTTTTTTTTAATGGATGTTCATTCATGCATGTACCCTTCTCCCTCTCAGAATCTGTGTTTGTGTGTGTACACGTTGGACCGTGTGTGTAAGTGAAGCACCAATACCAACAGCGCAGCACACATGTGCTGTCTTGCTCTGACGTCACCGAAACCCACAGCAGCCATTAGTTCGCGCAAGCAGGTATCTGTCGCGCGTGTGAGGCAATTGAAGCGATCTGATCGGTCGCCACCTCGATCGCCTGGGGGCAACCGGCAGTGTGATCGCTTGTCATTGTAAAAAGATGTGCGTAAGGTGAGAGACGAAGAGGGAATGACGGAGGAAGTGAAGGTGAGAAGGAGGATGAGATTCTTGCTGAGAGACGTGGAAAAAAAACACAGAGACCAAGCACACACAGTTTTCTGTTCATGTTTACCCCTGTGATGGTGTTCTTAAGGCTCGCTGGCCTTGCAGCAGAAGGCTGGCTTTGCTCTAAAGGGCTCAAGGGCTTTCTGCACGGCAGCACTCACATATTGATGTGATGAAGAGCTCATTCAAAACAGCCTCTTTCCCCTTGAATGAGCAGCTTCAACCACACATGCAGCTCAAATATACACACCAAAATACACACGAATGAAGCAACGAATGAATGAGAGACTGAGTAAGGAGGAGGAAGATGTGCTGAAGGTTTAGTGTGGTGGTCAACTGATGTGAAATCCATTTTCCAAGCAGGCAGGTGTGTAAGATGGAGAGATGGAAATTCATTCATGAATTGATTCTTGACTGATGCAAATATAAGGCCTTGACAGATTTTAGAATGAAATGTGAAATGAACAGAACACGGTTAGTGGAGCAATGTTAAACCATAGTTGGACTGTCCATCAGCACTTTATTTGTTTTTATTGCTCCCATTCATGTAGCGTAGATTAAAAATTCCTAAGAACTTAGGGTTAGGTATCGTAAATTTTACGATACCAGTACCGAAACCAGTACCCTTAAAAGTATTGGGAAATTGTATTGCTCCCCATCCTAATTAGTTCATCCTCACGGGTAGTATTATGCTAGGAAAGACTACAGCTTGCTTTTTTATATTTGAATGAGCGAGGAGGAGTGAAATAGTTTAGTGACCAAATAAGTTGTGGGAAACGATTTTTAAGGTAATTTTATTACCTTAAATTATTAAAATTATTATTAAAATTATTTTAAGTTTCGATCAATCAACTGAAGTGAAAGATCTCCCCAAGTGATTTTTCCTTTAGAAGTCTGTTTAAACAAGTCACTGAACTACACTAAAGAAACAAAGAGAGGAAAAGAGAGGCTGCAAGTGCAGCCGATCAAACCAACTACACCTGAAGCAGCCGCAACTGCAGCCAGAGGCTCCATGAGTAAAATCAGCTGAGCGCTGCTGCGCCACAAAACCGTTTAATTGAAGATGGAACACAGAAATCGATCAGTGACAAGTCATGTGAACAGCAAATAAAAATGTTACTGCTACACTAGCCCGTTAGTTGGATATTAGTGTCGTTAGTCAGTTATGTTAGGTTGTAAACCTGCAATGAAAACACAAACACCAGACTTAACTAATAAAATTACCCAATCGTGATATTAATTTTTGATCTGGATTACTAGCAATGCTAGTTCATAGTCACTCACTGGCAAGGTGTACCAGTCCTGAACATCTGCTAAATGAAAATGAAACCTAAAGGCGAAACGCCTGAGCACTGTAGCTAATTGATTGATTGATTGATTGAAATTTTTATTTCGAGCAAAATAATATATACATAAATATTAACACACAAAAATAAAAAGAAAGAAAACAAAACAACAACAACAACAACAAAAATAAATAAATATATATATATATATACACATATATACCTATACACATACATATACATACATATATACATATACACATATACATACATATACACATATACATACACACATATATACATACACACATACATACACATACATATATATATACATATACATACATACATACACACACATATACATATAAAAAAAAAAAGATAACATAGCACAGCTTATCTCCCATATACATGGATATACATATATACACACATACACACATATTATTTACACTTATAATAATAGTTGCTCGAAAGGGAGTGGAAAGAAGTATAACTTATTTGCTCCCACCCCAATTCCTTCCCATATATTACCCCATATGGTCGCTGCTATTAACAGTTAAATAAATAATAATTTATTTGTTTTGATAATATTTATTTGATATTATAATTTCTTACAATTACATTATGCTATCTCAATAATCACTATAATGCTATATGATAATCCTCAGTATCGTAAACACTCAAATATGTACTAACGTCTATAATAATCACATCAAATATAACCATGTCCTAGCATATTATTTAAACATAATTTTATAATAACACTAATAACAATAATAATTATTAATAAAAAAAATAAAAATAATAATCATTATTTACTCAGCTATGTATACATATCCCACTCTATTGTAATTATGTCATCATTAACAATATGAAGATAAGTAAATAGGAACCTTTTATAATCCTAAATATTCCCATTTATATTACAATAACCAGTACCCCTCTCAATCACAAACACAAGAGCATCCAGATCCCTCACTCAGCCTCATATTTTGTCAACACCATTTCTTTAAATTTTAATTGAAATTGGTGAATATTTGGGCATTGCTTGAGCTTTATCCCCAAACCATTCCAGAGTCTAACACCACACACAGATACGCACAAGCTTTTCCTAGTAGTTCTTACCGCATGGACTTTAAAGTTTTCACATCTCCTCAGGTTATAGCCCCCTTCTCTTCCTAAAAAGAGCTTTTGAATATTACCTGGCAGATCATTGTTGTTGGCTTTATACAAAATTTGAGCAGTATAAAAATCAACTAGGTCAAAAAAGTTTTAAAATTTTAGATTGCAAAAATAATATGTTTGTATGATCAAAATATCCCACCTTGTGGATGATTCTAACTGCTCGTTTTTGGAGTAAGAAGAGGGTATGTAGTGAACTTTTATAATTATTGCCCCAAATTTCTATACAATATGTTAAATAGGGCAGAACCAGTGAACAATACAATATATATAGTGCATTATATTCCAAGACATATTTAACTTTATTTATTATAGAAATACTTTTGGATACTTTGCCTTGTATGTATCTGATGTGTGGTTTCCAGCTTAATTTACTATCAATAGTTATTCCCAAGAATTTAAATTCTGTCACTATTTCTAATACAACACCATCAATACTTAATAATATTTCTGTGTTTTCTTTATAATTACCAAACATCATTACCTTCGTTTTATTTAAATTCAAAGATAATTTATTAATATCCATCCACTTTTTTAGTTTTACTAATTCTTCATTTACAATCTTTATAAGTGTATTATAATTATCACAAGAAAAAAATATATTGGTATCATCAGCAAATAATATAAATATCAGTAATTTAGATACACAAAATATGTCATTTATATATAAATTAAATAATTTAGGACCTAATACTGATCCTTGAGGGACCCCACAAACAATGCCCAGACACTGTGATGTAAACTCGCCCAACTTCACAAACTGTTGTCTTTCAGTTAAGTAACTTTTGATCCAATTCAAAGCTACCCCCCTAATGCCATATTTTTCTAATTTAGTGAGTAAAATTGAGTGATTAATTGTATCAAAAGCTTTCTTTAAGTCAATAAATATTCCCACTGCATATTTTTTTTTTGTCTAGAGTGTTCGTAATTTCTTCCACAGCTTCAACTAAAGCCATTGATGTGGACCTCTTTGTTCTAAAACCATACTGACCTTCATTTATTATGTCATGCTTGTCTAGAAATTTTTCTAATCTGTCGTTAAATATTTTATCTAAGATTTTTGAAAACTGAGGTAGCAGAGAGACAGGTCTATAGTTTGTGAAGATGTGCTTGTTTCCATTTTTTATATAATGGTATTATTTTTGCAATTTTCATTTTATTTGGAAATATTCCAGTCTGAAATGATACATTACATATGTATGTTAGAGGTTTTGAAATACTATTTATTACTTTTTTAATTATTGTCATATCTATATCATGACAATCAGTAGATGTTTTATTTTTGCATTTATTGACCATAGCTATAATCTCTGTCTCACTCACATCAGAGAGAAAGATGGTCTTTGCATTCCTTTCTATAATTGACTCATTTATTGTATCACTTTCACGCTCAGGAATTATTGATGCTAATTCTGGTCCAACATTTGCAAAAAACACATTGAAACTATTTACTATGTTATGCATATTAAAGTTTTCAACATTGTTATCAATAAAGTAATCTGGATATGAATTCTTAATGGTTTTATCCTTAATTATACTATTTAATATACCCCATACCCCTTTAATATTATTTTTATTTTCATTTAATACTTTTTTATAGTATAATTTCTTACTAGTTCTTATTATATTGATCAATTTATTTTTATATGTTTTATATCTGTATTCACATTCTTTTGTCCTTAATTTAATAAATTGTCTGTATAAAGTATTTTTCTTTTTGCAAGCATTTTGTAAACCCTTAGTTAACCAGGGACATTTTATAAATTTATTCTTGCAGTTGTATTGTCGAATAGGACAGTTTTGTTGTATAATGTGCTAAATATTTCTAGAAAACTATTGTACGCTCTATTCACATCTTTCTCTCTGTATACAGTATTCCAGTCTTGTTCCATTAGGTCATAATTGAGTGAATTGATTGCTTCTTCCGTCTTAATACGTTTAAAGATAGATTTTTGAGGAGCTTCATTATCTTTTTATAATTGTCATCATACAGTGTGAAAACCGGCAGATGGTCAGTTATGTCACACATCATTAGGCCACTGACCACCGTGTATTCAATATTGTTTGTGAAAATATTATCAATGAGTGTGGCACTATGCGAAGTAATTCTACTGGGTCTAGTGATGACTGGGTATAAGCTCATACTATACATCCTATTCACAAATTCATCTGTTATTTTATGTTTATTTGGATTTAACAAATCTATATTATAATCTCCACAGATGAATAGTATTTTGTTATTTGCTATAGAAAACATCTTTTCCATCCAGTCAATAAATAACTCCATACTTGAACCTGGTGACCTATATATACAACTTATAATAATATTTTTTTTCTTTTCACTATGAATTTCAATCGTAATACATTCTACTATATCATTTATTGTTAATGTCATCTTGTCAATTACTTTAAACTTAAAATTCTTATGGACATATATAGCCACTCCCCCACCTGCTTTGTTTGCTCTGTTCATGTAGTTGAGGTCATAACCTTCTAATTCAAAATCAATTCCTTTAACCTCATTAAAGCATGTTTCAGACATTGCTATAATGCTAAATGGATGTATAAATTGATGTAAATAATCTTTGATAGTATTAAAGTTTGAATACATGCTTCTGCAATTGAAGTGTATAATTGACAATTTCCCTTCTGAGTTGATACTATTGTTATAATCATCTTCAGTAAAATAGTTGCAATTAATATTGATAGATGAGAAAAATCTGTTATCAGGGTCTATCTCGTCTTCCACGTCTTGTGCATTGTACTCAGTGTAGTGAAATGGTTTCAGTTCCAAGTGATCATAGTCCAGAACCCTTTGTTGTAACCCTATGTCATTAGTATCCCTTGAAGTCGATGAAATGTGATTGAATGACATTGTATAATGTAGCCTACACACTTTTACCTCATTAATCCCGTTCTCAGTCATATTTCTCCAACTCCTCCATGCTTCTGATCACCAAAACCTTGGCCTCCTCTGCTGTTCCGTTGAGCTTGATGAATATTTTGCAGTTAGTAACCCAGGTGTTTTGAATTTTTAATTAAGCATACACAGAAAAGATAGTCTGGAGACCAGGAATAATAAACAAACCTTTTAACTTAGTAAGAATATAACTTGTGTATGCCTTCTTTTGGAATAAGTCGGTAAATGTACACACTTATCTTCTTGAATACCCCAGAACATAATATAACATCCATAACTGATATATATATTTATATATATATGGGAATATATCTAGTTGTTCCTGCTGGAAAGCTCTACACATACAAATAGTCATTTTTACCATGACCTGGTTACAAAAAGTAGGCCTAGGTATTGATTGAAGTACCGGTTTGACTGGAGATGTTTCTGGAGACTGGGCTGTTTCGGTCGATACCATAAAGGTATCGAGTATACCCAGCGATACTCATCCCTACAAGAACCTGACCGCTTTTGCCAGTTTCCTTTCTTTTATTGTAATAATTCTTAAAACAATCTTTTTAACTTTTTTTAAAACAAGATGACGAAGTGCTTCACACAAGGCGTCAGATACAAGATAAGACTAAGAGCACATAGCATTTGAGTAGCTCTGTGAGGCTGTACTTTTGGAGTACTTCTTCTACTCCAGCCTTATTTCCATAGGCAGCTCGTTCTACAGCCTCAATGCCGTGAATACACAGTTTCTGTTCCCGTTACTTCTAAGCCTCCGGCTGAGGATTTAAGTTATGTACAAGCTCATATGGCACTAAAGGTCTGAAGTAGGCCATGAAGTGCCTCAAAAGAGCCTTCTCGTGGTCTTAAATTCAATATCGTTGTGCATTTAGCGGGTCTTAGAACGTTTTTGGATTTGTGTCAGCTGCACATGGCCACAAAGGAAGAGAGAGAAACGGAGAGAGAACAGATAAGGATAGTGAAATGTTTGCTCTTATGCGACATCGGTGCAGCTGAAGGCAGATTGACACAGGAGTCAACTCCCAGTTCAGGCAGATTAACTCACAATAGGCTCATCTTCATTCATCACCTCGCTTGTCTTCCTGATGTGCGCTCACACACAGCCATACAAGAACTGAAAGACATTTCAATTTCCAAATTTTTTGCGTTTTATTGGTGCCATGATCATTACTGAGTATCGTCAGCTTTTATGATGCTTGAAACAAAGAAATAATTTTCAAATGTACCAAAAAGTGAATAAATGAAAAGAAAATGTTCAAATGTTACACTTGGAAAATCCAATCACATAACCATGGCTGTGTAATTTTCTGCATATTAAGATTATCAAATTCCTGTACCTGTTGTAAATGGGATCTCAAAGGCAAAATAACTGAATTCACATCGTTTTAAGTCTGGAGATACACTAACTCTGTTTTTCATTTAGTTTAAGAGAATGGCACTGAAAATGTGAGTCAGTGCAGTTTGTAAGAGGTAGAACATAATCAAGTAACGACAGGAACCCAAAAAATGCAAGGGGTATTCTAATGATCCAATGAACACATCATGGGAAGCACTACTCGTCCTGTGAAAACTAATTTAAAAGAAAACTGAAGGCAATGCGGATGTATCTTAAACATGTGTTGTTTCTAATGCCCAGCAGGGGGCAACTCTCCAGGTTGCAAAAGGAAGTCTGCTGGTATAGAAGTCTATGATAAAATGATCTTAATTCTCACTTGATTTATTACCTCAGTAACCACTTTCCTAATGAGTTTGTGATCTCAGTCGCTTGTTGTAAGTTTCATTCAATACAACGTGATGTTCATTTAGTAAATTATGATCCTATTTAGAGGAAAATAGATGATACAGCAGGGTATGCTTTAGGGTGTGGCTAAGATAGATATTGTAACTAATACAGAGCTCCCCTGTAGCCAGATGTAGCTTTTGCACCAAAACACCTCATCCAGGCCTCATCCAGTTATGAAGGTGAGATTGCTTTGCTAGTGTTTGTCATTTGTGATTGTATTTCGATTAGTAATGTAGTCCTTGTATCCTATTGCATTATGGGAAATGTAGGATGTATTGTTTTTTTGGAGATTGACCCATAATATGGACTAAAAATCATCTGGGGCAAAATGTGAAAAGTCTGGAATGATTTCTTTTAAGACTGGTGCTTGCAGGTTCTTAATTCCTGGCAAAAATGCAGATTGAATATATGCAGTGGAAATGATACTCATCAAGCCAAGATAGGACTGCTAACTGTAACTGCTCAAATAGCCAATGTGCTACTACTAGAATATCCACTAAATAAACACTCAGTGTGCGCCTTGTTGTTATCAAGCTGGTTTATGTGAGTGTGTAGATTTAAGGGTGACTTTTCTATTTCAGATGAATTTCTTGTAGACTAGACCCTGCAGGTTGTACAGCTTCCCCACACAGCTGTTTCTCAGCTCTGCATCAGGAACAGTTATTTGATGCGGAAACCAGCGGGACACAGTGGAATAGAGGTTACATTGTCCAATAAATGATCTGCTTCTGACTCACTTGACTTTTTGTTTTATGCGTTCACAGAGGGGCATTTTCTGAGGTGGTCCTGGCCCAGGAGCGGCTGACCGGCCGGATGTTTGCTGTGAAGTGCATTCCTAAAAAGGCTCTGAAGGGGAAGGAGAGCAGCATCGAGAACGAGATTGCCGTGCTGAGGAGGTAAGTGCAGTTAGACACACACGCACATAGGCCTCCTAATTCCTGGTTACCGGGGCAACTGTGCATCTCGACATCACGACTCCAAAACGCCCCCAGGTCACGATCCACAGCCCACCTACCACACATACACACCACGACTGACACTTCTGTCTGTCTGAGCACGAAATAGCTGCACATTATTAACCACCAGAATCCTGTTGTGAATTCTGTTTGGAGATTGTGCTCTTTGTTGGAGTCCATGAAAAGGTATCTCTGCTGATAATGGCTGCATTCATGAGAAGAAGCCAGGAAGGTTGGCTGATTTTAGTTTATTTTTTAAGAAGTGACACCACATTGTTGGAGCATAGACACGACATGAGAAGAAAACACTAAACATGATTTTTAGCCTTTTATGCGTTATGATGCGTGTCTTGATGCCACCAGCATGTGAACTGAAATAGAAAGTTTGGGCAGGTACCCATCATATGCTACTGGTGTGCATTTCTACTTTGGAATTTAAAAGCCCCCAGAAAGAACCCTTTTTGTCACATCTGCTCTCTCTAAGGGAAACTATAAAACAGTAAAGAAACATCCCTGAGCAATACACACTAAAAAAAATGTACATTTAAATTATATTCCAGTATACTGTATATTTAACAGCTACCAAGAGTCACATCACCATATTTTTTTATGGCACGAATGTGCAGACAGAGCCAGAACAAGACAGCGATGGAAGCGATAGAAACTTTTCCTGCGTATATGCTGCAGGTGAGCAGGTTTTATTTGGAATGAATGGGCTGCCATGTTTGGGCTGCCATGTTTAGACACATCATGCAGCGTTTAACACAGATGCATGGGGAAAATTAGATGGTTAGTCTGCACAAGCAGCTAGTAACATGCGAGGGGGGTAAAGTGCACCTCCTACAGAAAACGCTCAAAAGAATCAACACCACGAACTCTCTCTTTGTCTCCTCCCCTTTACTCACAAACATGTAACTACACAATTACACAGAAATGTCAAACTGTGGTGCTCCTGTATCCTGTGACGATACAGCTGTATTATGCTAATCTGTATAATACATTTGCTCATTTGGCTGTACTGTGTCACATTGGAGAAAATGAGTATTGCCTCTACTAATGAAGGAGACATTCATTTAGACAAATGAGTGTCATTAGTGTAAACAAATTAGAGCATAAGTGAACAGACTGGCAGTCTCTCCCAGCCAGTACACAGTGTGACACCAGGTTGGCTTTGGAGGGAAAATCTAAAGGGTTACTTTATGGCACAGATCAGGAAGAGGATGATGATCCTCCTCTGCAAAAGCTTTTAAAGATTCTTGCGACACCAGATGGTGGAAAGAATCATTAGAAAAGTGGTCTGTTTGTATTACAGTAAATGTACTTTTTTTTAGTGTGTATTGCTCAGGGATGTTTCTTCACTGTTTCACAGTTTCCCTTAGAGAGACCAGTTGTGGGACAGCAGCATCATCTTGATGCTTGATATTTATTCCTCATTTCCCATGGTCCAAAATTCCAGGAAGTGTCCCCAGCCCGTTTGCTAAAAATAGCCAATGTGCAAACCAGTGGTGTCATTAGTTTACAGAATTGTAGCAAGATATTACTTAAATGATAAAAATAGACTGCTATCCTCTGAGATACTGCTGTGATGGTTACTCAGCCTTCTACAAACAGCGATAAAACCTAAGCAAACCTAAAATACCATAACATTTTAATGAAATTATTTCAGTTCTCCCCTAAAGAAAATAGTTGTTGCCAAGCAAAGTCTTCTTGCATGTCTGACTGTTGATTTTCAACATTTATTTTAAGACCCTCCGACTCCTAATCTGATGTCTTTTGCTCATTTATAGATTTAAATTAGGCATTAAATAATCAAAATGAATACACACTGTAACTTTTTGTAAGAACAGAAAAATGTCTGTTGAAATGTAAACAAAGTAAATTATAAGCTGTCATTGGAGGCCACTGAAGTTGGCCCTGGTTTCAGATGTAATAGTCTGAAGGACATGAAATGCTCCACGTTGAATCATCAGTAAAAACTAAAAAACTATATCGGGAGGTTGAGTTACAGCTACTATGTAGGTAAAAAATGTAGTAACTTCACACATGTAGGAGTTGCCTACATGTGTGAAGTTACATGTAGTAGTGTGTGTGTGTGTGTTTCCTTTCTTGCACTATTCAATTTATCTGTTGATCTTTCTAGAATGCAGACATCAGGGTGCCTTTTACAAAGATCAGTAGCTGTTGATTATATTTTGATTCACTGATAAATCGTTTGGGCCATGAAAAAAGTGGAAAATGCCCATCGCAAGTTCCCAAAACCCAAGGTGAAGTCTTCAAATTGCTTGTTGTTGTTTTTTTCCCCATAACTCAAAGGCAGTGAATTTACAACCACACACCTACACACAGAATCAATTGTTCTCCGGATCTCTATTCAAGGAACTAAAAGGTTCATTCAGCTCACTGTTGCATGCGTTTCCACCGTGGTCTACAGACCTGCGAAGATTAGTCAAATTAACCAACTGATGTAGGCTGTAGGGCTATAGTTTGAAAGGTTATTAAAATATTTCCAGCTGACAAGAGCTGCAGACCAGCTGCAGCACTCCCACCTGTGTGCGCCTGGGCGCCGGAGGAACGGGATTTTTAACTAGCTTTTATTACCTGCTGTAATCAGCTGTCGTTTGTTTTGGGAAAGTGGAGACCGACTTCTGCTCTGTGTAAAAACTTCCTGACTGATGAACCCCCTTCCCGAGCAGGGACTTCTTGTGGGTTAAAATAAAGACCCTAGAACTAAATTCTAGGGTGGTGTGACAGCTGAAAAAGTGTGCGTTTGTGCTGGGAAATGGTGAAATGAGTCTGGCTAAATTAGGGAGTGCGTGTTTTGGTGCAGTGCTTTCACAGAGCGAGGAGATCGATAGATATATAGAAATACAAAACACCTCACTTAGCCTGGTTTCTTAGCCTGTTTGCTTTTTGTGGTTGTAAATAGAAGTTTCTTCAACAAACAAATGCTCTGATTAATACATGCACATAAACAATGCTGTGTTTGGGATGACTTGAATGAATTTATTTCGTCTTAAGAGATAGCACCTAGGCGTTGCCCAGTGTGCTCCAGGTACTGTGGATTTTTGATTCTGTAACTCTTTCTCTCCCCCTGACCCACCAAGACATCAGCCTCTTTTTGTTCTGGGACCTCCTCATTTACAATTAAGCTCTGTTGGATTTTGCAAACTATGTCTGAGGGTTCAAATGCTGGTAAATTGAACCATTCTACATGTCCTACACCTCCTTGTGTGTGTAGCTTACTGTTGGAGTTAGTTAAAGTTGTTTATGTGGGTCATAGAGTTTCTGCCGAAGTCGATTTAAGACTTAGAAAGTTAGGTTCAGGTGACAGAGTGAGGTCTAAATGATGCAGCAACCCAATATGGTTTAGTAACATTAGAAATTGATCTGGATTTTCCCCCGTCTTCCTACTCCATTATGTTATAAATACACTGTTTGGTTGTTATGCTTGCCTTGTGGTTGACAGCACAGTGAAGGAGAAAGGAAGATAAGGAGAGAGAGATAAAGATGATTTTACATTACTTAGCAGTGTATTAAAATAAACACACTATTTGCTTTATTTATTATCAGATTATATTTCGTGTTCTAGCTGCATACAACATGTTTGTGTGTGATTATCAGAAGGGTGGAGAGAGAGAGGACAGAGCGAGAGGAAGACGCAGGTGAGAAAATGGACAGATAGTGATGTCACATTGTCATTAGGTCTGACCCTAGAATTACCAGTGAATGAGAAGGAGTAACTGAAACACGAAGCCTGTAATGTATGAGGGTTTTTTTCTGAATGCTCTACTCTGCCATTACACTCAGACTGTTTGCTGCCAGCTCTTCATTATTCCAGGCAGGGCCTCAATACACACACAGTATCTCTTTTCAGCCTGCTATATAATAAGTGTTAGATTCTCACCTCCTGAATGTATATATATATATATATGTGTGTGTGTGTGTGTGTGATAGAGACAGACAGAGCAGGGGGAATTACCTCTGTTCACAATGCAAAAGGATGATTAACCCACACACCCACACACAAAATCAATCGTTTTTCTACAAGGTATAAGGTGTTAGAATAACAAATGTACACACACACACACACACACACACACACACACACACACACACACAGAAGGATAGAAACACACTCATCACAGCACTGTAACCATGGTGAAATCAGGAGAGGGCTGACAGAAATAAGCAAAAATGTGAGTGGAAGATGAAAATGGTTTGGGGGCCTCCTGTGACTGAAGGTTGTTGGTTCAAATCCCTGAAAACTTGTGCCTGGAGGAAACGGAGAATGAGGTTTTAGTGTGCAAGTTCATTCTCAACTTGGGAAATGTTTTTGCAGAGACACCTCAGTTGAAGGTACACTTAACTTTTTACCAATTACTGACTATTTCACCCAAATCTTAGTCTTTTTCAGATTAACATCTCAATCTCACCTCAAGGTCCTTTTAATATCTGATCTAGAGTTTTCAATCACATCACATGATCTTCATCAGCAGATGGTGTTTGCTGGCAACTGGGCAAATCATCATGTATATCATGTATCATGATCAAAAGCAACTTGAAAACAGCTACTAAATGGACCTTGAGGTGAGACTGTTTTGTTAGGAAGTCTAGATTATAAGGCTATACTAGGTAAAACACTCAGATAATTACTCTCTTACTCTTACTAATTATCAGTTAAGTTGTGTGTTTCCAGTTCAACAGAAATCCCCTCTGTTAATGGGTTATTGTGTGGCATAAGACAGGTTGCAGATTCGAAATAAAAAGCTTAACTGATGGTTTGTCTTTGCTTTGCAGGATCAAGCATGAGAACATTGTGGCGCTGGAGGACATCTACGAGAGTCCTGACCACCTCTACCTGATTATGCAGCTGTGAGTTGAAGTTTTATGTTCTTTTTCTTGCCCTCTACTTCAAGTTTTTGGAACAATACAGCTGACGAGAAAACAGACCCCCAAATCAGGGGATCTGGTGATCATTAACTCCATGTTGAAAATTCACTGACTTCACCTGTCATGAGGAACACTACTCAGCCTGTATTAAGTTGCATTATGACTTCTGTGACTTTGGAAGGAGCTTTTCAAAGTTGAACAAAAACTAACCCTGATGACATAAGCAGGTCCCTGGCTGGATTTCCAACAGAAAGCCTGGACATTTAGGAGGCAGGGATGGTCAAATGCAGGGGTCTCAAAAACCTGACCGGTTATAATAATAAAATATTCTCGAAAGCCTGTAACATTGGAACCTGAAATTTACTTTTTATTCACGTTTAACAATTAGGAAGCTGTACCTCTCTGTGCAGCTTGTCAGCATGTACACTTCGAAAAGCAGGTTCATGTGAGTTAAATGTGGGTGCCTCCTGTCTTATTTATAAGGAGAAAGCTGTGGTTCTCCGGGCATTTTTCTTCTAAACATGCAGTATGACTCAAAATGTATTTAGAGTGTGTTGAGATGTGTAGCTATTTTCCACCAAGCGTTCAATTGGTCTCCCAAAGGACAGAACAATCAACCTTAACCCTAACCCTGGTAATTTGACTCTGAGACACCCGGTCTTATGAAAAGATACTATTTAATTGCATTAAGGACAATGTAGGATTTTTGGAGCTTTATCCATACTAGAAAAGTCTAAAACTCACAGTAGTTTTGTCTCTGCTGCTAAAAATGTTCTTTTTTGTAGATGCAATGCTGCATTTCTTTAGCAAACATTATGATGGGTGATGGGCTGTCAACCCCATTTTGAAAGGCAGATAATACAGTTGGGAGTGTTTTTGATTTTGAGATGAGGGATCACTAGTGAAATAAAAGGAAAAAAAATCCAGTTCATCCTGACCGATTTTTAGGTTTTATGCTGAATATAGAAATACAAACTCTCTTTTTATTGTGAGTTCTATTTCATTAAAAAAAGGTAGCATTAAAAGCTTTCAGAGAAAATTTAAGACTTTAAGAGCAATTTCTCAGTACAACTTTCTTATTTGATTTTGATCTAACAAGCTGGTAGATTACAGAAGGATTTTGTGAAACTCACATTACAGTTAAAAAACGCTATATATGAACAAAAAAATCTGAATACTTTGTCTTTCTCACTCTTTTAATCTTATTCTTCTGTCCACCCACCCATCACCACACAAACACACACAGATGCACACTTTTCATTTCAGTGACAGCTCTACTGAGATGACATCTCACGCACTAACACACACGCAGAAAGCCCACACGTCCTCCCACACACACAAACAAACCCCACAGCCACAAGGCCTCTCTTACATCAGTTACATCTCTGCTTTGATGGTCAACTGTAGAGGGAAGTAGGATGGCCAGTGGTCCGCCTGTGGGTGCCCTAGTAACATCCTCTGCAAGGTTACTGCTTACATAAGAGGACAAGGAAGTTGGTCTGGAAGTTTGGCACTCGTACTGGAAACATTTCAGTCAAGTACAGGTGGAAGTCATGGCTATGGATTATACAACAGTGGCTATGCTTGAAACCGGATGTCAGCGGATTATCTGTACGCTTATCACACCTGTGTGGGTCTTTCGATGTTAATGCCAACTCTGATCAAAATACAGGAAACCACAAGTTTTGTCTTGTGATACTGTAAAACCACACCTTTTTGAGTTTTGAATTGAAGAATAAACTTTTAAAAGTGAATATTTTACTTTTGAATGACTTTAAACAGCTAATCCACAGGATTTTGTGGTTGCACTCTGCCCTACTACTTAAGTAAGGATAATATAATGTAGAGTGCAGCTTTTTATATTTGCTTTGCACTCATGTATTAATTCTAAACAAACTTGCTTTTGAGCACACAGCAAGGTCTCTACACATGTAAATTGACAAATGGTAAAGCCCCCTATATATGAATTTGACCGGTGTCAGGTCTTACACGTTATACTTTTAAAGCTTTTAATGCTGTTATCTGATGTTTTCAATGGTTCTTGTAACTGTTTTTACTGATTCCTTGTTTATTGAATAGTGGTTTTGTTTCTGTATACTGTTTGTGTTCCTGTGAATAATTCTTGTTCTTAGAAACTGCCTGATTTAAAAAAAAAGATTAAATAACAATAAAGAAATAAATAAAAAAGGCAAACAGTAATTCACAAATTTAATAGTAACAAATGAGGAGCAAAAATGTGGTAGTGGCAGAGTGTTAGAAACAGATGATTCCTGTAGATTAAACAGGTTGTTGTGGTGTGGCTGTAGAGTATCGTCAGTAATAGGTTTATAAGGTAGATTTGTCTCCTAAATAGGTCACTGTGACATAGTTAAGTCAGACATCATCTGACCTGTAACTGGCATCACTTATATTAAATGGTATTTATATTCAGCTGCAGGCAGGTTTGTGCATTGTGACATTTTCCATCTAGGTTAAAGCCATTTATTTAAAGCCGACTGCGGTGTGTCTGCTGTAGATGTAAAGCTTAAGGCATTAGGAATATTATTTCCCTGTTAACGTATTCTTAAGAAGTAATGGTATTTTTACCTCAGGTGAGAAGATTTCTATTTGTGGAAGAGCTGTTGTCAACCAAAAACCCAGTAAACTGTTTAAATCCATAGTGCTTTAAAGCTACTTTTACTGAACAGCAACATGTGGTGATTAAGGGTTTAATACTAAATGCTTTACTATAACAGGAGCATAAGACTCAGTAGGTTAATGTTAGCTACCGGTCATAATAAGGCTGTAGCAGCAAAAGCATGTTTATTTAATTGAACAATTGTCATTTTATTGTCATTTTTAATGAAGAATATTTCTGCACAAAGTTACTTATTGTAATTAAAACAATATTTTCAGAGGCTAATTTCCATACAGTATCTCACAAAAGTGAGTACACCCCTCATGTTTTTGTAAATGCTTAAATTTATCTTTTCATGTGACAACACTGAAGAAATGACACTTTGCCATAATGTCAAGTAGTGAGTGTATAGCTTGTGTAACACTGTAAATTTGCTGTCATATAGCCATTAATAAAACCGCTGGCAACAAAAGTGAGTACACCCAAAAGAGAAAATGTCCAAATTGGGCCCAAAGTGTCAATATTTTGTGTGGCCACCTTTATTCTCAGCACTGCCTGAGAATGCCCTCTTGGGCATGAAGTTCACCAGAGCTTCACAGGTTGTCACTGGAGTTCTCTTCCACTCCTCCATGACGACAGAGCTGGTGAATGTTGGAGACCTTGCGCTCTTCCACCTTCCGTTTTAGGATGTTCCACAGATGCTCAATAGGTTTTAGGTCTGGAGACATTCTTGGCGAGTCCATCACCCTTACCATCAGCTTTAGCAAGGCAGTGGTCGTCTTGGAGGTGTGTTTGGGGCCATTAATTGCCCTATGGCCCAGTCTCTGAAGGGCGGGGATCATGGTTCGCTTCAGTATGTAACAGTACATGTTTGCATTCATGGTTCCCTCAATAAACTGTAGCTCCCCAGTGCTGGCAGCACTCATGCAACCCCAGACCATGACACTCCCACCTCCATGCTTGACTGTGGGCAAGATACACTTGCCTTTGTACTCATCACCTGGTTGCCGCCACACACGCTTGACACCATCTGAATCAAATCATCAGACCACAGGAAATGGTTCCAGTAATCCATGTCCTTAGTGTGCTTGTTCAGCAAACTATTTGTGGGCTTTCTTGGGCGTTAACTTTAGTAGAGGCTTTCTTCTGGGATGACAGCCATGCAGACTTATTTAATGCAGTTTGTAGTGTATGGTCTGAGCACTGACAGGCTGACCCCCGCACCCCTGCAACCTCTGCAGCAATGCTGGCAGCACTCGTCTATTATCCAAAGACGACCTCTGGAAATGACACTGAGCGCATGCACTCACCTTCTTTGGTCGACCATGGCGAGGCCTGTTCTGAGTGGAACCTGTCCTGTTGACCCGCTGTATGGTCTTTGCCACCGTACTGCAGCTCAGTTTCAGGGTTTTGGCAGTCTTCTTATAGCCTAGGTCATCTTTATGTAGAGCAAAAATTATATTTTTCAGATCCTCAGAGAGTTCTTTGCAATGAGGTGCCATGTTGAACCTCCAGTGACCATTATGAGGGAGTGTGAGAGTGATAACACCAAATTTAACACACCTGCTCCCCATTCACGTCTGAGACCTTGTAACACTAACGAGTCACATGACATGGGGGAGGGAAAATGGCTAATTGGGCCCAATTTGGACATTTTTTTGTACTCACTTCTGTTGCTAGTGGTTTAGACATTAATGGCTGTGTGATGTGTTATTTTGAAGGGACAGCAAATTTACACTGTTGTACAAGCTGTACACTCATTACTTCATATTACTTTATATTGTAGCAAAGTGTCATTTCTTCAGTGTTGTTGCATGAAAAGATATATTCAAATATTTACAGTGAGCACAGAGATTAACCTTGTTCTTTTCAGACACTGTAATGGTAAATTAAGAAACACATTCGGCCCTTCACAGTTCCTCCAACATGTATGCTGAGACGTGTGTTACATCATCTGAAATCCCTCTTTGGCTAGACGTCAGCTGATTAAGCTGTTTACCTACAGTGTTAACCCTTTGGTTAAGTTTCCTGTTGTCACAAATAAACCAGAGCATTTCTGTTTTCTGGCTGTCTGCCACCACTCAGTTTCTTTTACTACATTTAATTAAAGATGCAGATTTTTCCATTTTATCTAAATATAAGAAATAGGCTCTCATCACTCGGAGTGGAGTTTTTTTGTTGGCAGCAATTGAGTTTATTACAAATGCTGCTGGTTGTGTACTTATTTCTGTTGTACCTTATAGCACGGGTTTTCAGTCAATAAGTCATCATCCCAAAAGGTTTAGACTGTACACTGCATCTCATTCTGAAAGATCAAATGAATTGCCTGTACAGCAAAAGAATGTTTTAATTCTAACAGAGTGTGACACAGTGGCAGGAAAAACCCACTAACCCACCCCTCTCCTTCGTCCTCCTGTACACCTCTCTCTGTCTCACACCATCTGCTCTCCACATCTTGCACTTCATTGCTTTCTTTCCTTCCCTCTCACACCCTATTTCCATCAATATCACCTCTTGCCTTTCACCTGCTCACCATTTACTTTCTTCTGATCTTGTTTTTTTTCAGGCACCATATATAGAATGTTCAGTTTCTATAGTTACTGGGCCAAAGTTAACATATGGGTTATAACATTTCAGGGTGGCCTTGAGAATTACAACAGGTGGCATAATGAGCATGAGAGGTCTGTTGTGAAGGTTTTAAAATGTTGCAAAACATAAAATCTGAAGTAGCTGCATTTTTATCTGCTGACCATATTTCACACTGTCTGAAGACAAAGCATATTTAAGAAACCAACCCAGATGGAAGCTGATATTTGAGCTAGGTACGTTACATACATACCGTACATGCATTAAGATGTATGTCATTACTATGTAGATGATGCAATTATATATTTCTTAAAGAATACTAAGCATATATATAAATGTACTCTTAACATTGAGCTTTTCCAATCGAAATTAATGAACTTAATGCCGCATTAATCAATGTTATGATATTAATAATGGACCAAAAAACTGTACTGTGAAAGGGGTTAGTCATACTGATGAACTCACCAAGAACCTGTATTCTGCAGTCGCCTCAGCTCTATGTAGCATTTTAGCATCTTTTAGCTCATTGTTTTGGTTTTGTGGCCAACAGATTCACTGTTTTGATTCCATCTTACCACTGAGTACTAATGTTGTTCTGTGTCTGCCTCATGTTCACCATATTGTCTTTATATGGAGATAATTTTCCGTGTACAGCTTTTTGCTCTGACTCGAGGTGGCCAAAAAAAACCCAGCTTGGGGCTGTCTAGTAGAGTTTCAGGAGCAAGACCACACCTTAATCAAGCCACTCATTGCATTTCCATAAATAGCCACTTAACCCATCTCCTTATATTTTGCTCTCGTATTTTACTATGTCACTTCTTACTGTGTTTGACTAATGTTTTGACAGTGCTGTTTTAAGATTCTGCATGCTTTATGTTGAAAGAATCAGAGAAAGAGCTGCACTGTGAAAAACATGCTAAAATATAGAAGACGCATCAGAAGAGAGAGTAGTTCAGGCTCCCTTTTCATCTGGCCTCAGCGCCACAGGCTGTTCTTCCTTAAGCTGTACACAGCAGCTTCATCACTATTCATCTGATCTGCTGAAACAGAAAGCATTTGTGTCGATCATTTGGTGTAACTGGGGACAGCAACGTGTTTTCTATCAAAGAAAAAATTCCAGCAGTGCTTCAAAAAACATGATTCAGAAAGTGAGGCTCTCTGCTGCACCAATTTGTACCAATCATTACTGTAATAAGTAGCCTCATTTGTTATCATTAAAATGTTGGGGGGGGTTCGGCAGACAAGAATCTTATTTAGGAACCAGAATCATTCCTGTTCATCACAGCTTGTCTTATATAACCTCGACCGCAGGGAGGCAATCAGTCCATGCTGCTATGAAAACGATGCAACCCAGTGAGTGCAATGTGATCTTTATATTGATGTCGTTTGTATCATGAACAACATATTAGCAAAAGATTTCTTTTAACGCATGTAGTATAGAGCAAAACCGTCTTCTAGCAAATACCGTATGCAACATCTGACTACGATGAGGCTGCCATCAAGCCTTAGGCATGATATGTTGCCAGTAAACAGACATTTTGTATAATTTTCATTCTTGAAATATAGTTTTTAGTGTCTTTGCTGCCTCTCCTTCAGAAAATGAGACGCAGCAGGACACAGGTGTGTTCACCAGCTGTTGACCTTTGGTCGACCATTATCGTGTGTTATCGATCATTATCATAATAGGCATCTAACATGCATTCTGTCCTCTAACAATGAATATTGGCAGAGTTCAACAATGGTCTCTCAGGGAATAAAAGTCAATAAAACAAAGTATTCTCTCTAGCAAGCGCCCAAAAACCAGAAGCAAGGCGGTTCTTCACTAGTAGCATATCTCAGTTTTTGGTGAAATCCTATCATGACAAGATGATCATAGCATCCTGTCATTCAAAATTCTGTTAATGATTTTTGGCAAATTGGGTTTTTGTACTACATTTGTATAAAGTTTTCTGATGCAACCCATACAATTCATTTTTTAAGCATCAATGCAATGAAATGGACATCAATAGTGGTTAAATGTCTACTCTAGGGTTAGAGAAGTTAAATATCTAGTTTAAAAAATCTAGTTAAAAATCTGTGTTCATCATAGGCCTGAACAGCAAAAGGACCACAGACAACTTTCTTCATTTATTAGAAAAAAAATTATTTTCTGTCATTTTCCCCATTAACTTTAATTATGGATACAATTAAAGTCAGTCTGTCAGCCTGAAACACAAATATATCATCATCATAAATCCACACCGTCGGCTTTCACATGAGTTACATCATTTCAATTTCCCATGAAACATTTAACCTAAAAAATAATATCTTATGTTCAAAAGACACCATGATAATATTCTGGGTAATTTAATAATGATTTCACATTCAGAATATCAATAAATACAGTTGAAAATCGTAACTAATTAATAGAAACACATACTGCCAGTAGAAATGATACCCTCCATAACTTTGAGCTTGCCTGCTTGCTGGTAGTCTACCGAGTCCGATGATGACATCCCTCCTCATTAACGGTGTGTTCTTTGACTTTGACTGGTCCAATTCTTGATCCATGAGTTTTATTACAAAGTCTGAGTTTGAGGGAGCAGACACTGGAGTGTCTCTCCGTGGTCTTTTCTGTTATTTTTCCAGCTGTTTTATGCCCGTGTAGCAGAGCTCCTGCCAGGGTTGATAGCAGCTTGCTCCAGTCATAAGTGGTCAATGCAACATTTCTTCAGTTTTTAGCTGTTTTTTGTGCCGCTTCCAACAACCTGCAGACTGACGGCCCAGATGAAGTTGTCTGTACAGGACCTGACACTTAAATACAGAATGCAGAGGTTGTTATTCATGTGCAGGCGTTTGTTAAATAAGCAACAGCTACACAGAGACAACATACTGATTTTTCAGTGATAACTATGCATTTTATTTAGTGTTAGCACATCATCTCCATCAACGTCTCTACAGCTGTTAAAGCCAACTGTCAGCTGATCAAGCTGCGGGTTTTGGCCTGCTGAAAGAGAACCTACTGATGAGTCCTACCTTTTATTTTAAATGTAGATAATTTAGAAAAAAGTCTGCACATTTATATATTTATATAATATAGCAGAAAAAATATTAATATTGTGAAATTTATTTCAGCTAAATCACCCACAACTACATTTATGTTGTCAACTTCTGTCTGAGAGAACATATCCACCATTAGCTTATCTACTGTACAATGCTTACTACATCAGAAAGTTAATTAGATTTAACACATTTCATTTGATATTGTGTTACATTCTACGGGTCATTTTACTAAATTCTACAAAATAAGAAACAGAAAATGAAGAGATTGTGTTGGTTTTTATATCTATTATTTTAGTTTGTGCACACACAAATTCAAAGCAAGATCAAATGCCCAAATAAGATCTAATTATAGATCTGTTGCTTAATATGGCTGATAAATGTTAATCAGGTTAAGCTAACACAGATTAGGAGTATAATACAGTACAATTAGTGTAATTATAGTGTTTACGTGACAATTTCCACAGAATTGCCTTAATCTTGTTTTAAGTGTTCATGTGAATAAACATCGGCTGGATCAAAGAAAGTAAACCGGAGATGTAAATTCAGCCTTAGAAACAATAGGGCTTTCCTCCCTTGATTGCAACTAATGACCGCAGCAGCACAGCATCTCTGGTCAGATCTCTGACTCTCTACTGTGATTAGTCAGTCAGATCCCAAGACTGTAATAGCTTTTCATCTCTGCCACGAAGAAGAGCATGTATCGCACATACACACATGCTCGTAAAAAGGACTCGCTGTCAAGCCATGATGCACAGCCATCGCCTCGAGAGAGCGATGCGTCTGCCTGCCTCTAAACAGATCCGCTGACATAGGGGCGTTGGATGCAGGGTTGGTGAAACAGGAATGATTGAGAAATGGGGCAAAAAGATTACCCCTAGAAACATTTTTGTGCTTTAGCATCTGTAGATGACTTGAAAACGATGAATTTATTGTGTTATTTTCATTGTAGATTGATTGAAAGTCTGTAAAAAAGAAATAAAGAAAGGAAATAAGACAGAATCATGGAGAGGGAGTGAATATGTGATGAAGCTGATTCATGCCAGCATGGCAAGGCAGACAAAAAAATGAATGATGGCTAAATTCCATGGAGCTGCTTCTGTTTCAGGGCCCTGGTATTGTGCTGGTTGGTTCACTGTCACACTGTCATGGCTTACTGGGACGCTTGAATAAAAAGCGCCCCATCATTAATGTTATTAGTTGTTGTTTTTTTTTTACAGCCTCTTATTGTATAACAGTGTGTGGCATCACAGTAAATCCATACATCCAAAACCAGCAGAATAAATGTCAATCTAAAGTTAAATCCCTGTATGACCATGTGCCTGGTTTGAGAAATGAGGTTGCTAATCAACTTTTAGGGTATACTCATTTTGACTTCCTTAACCGCAGAGGTCTTGTATTAATCCACATGGCTGTGAGAAGCTTGGTATCTGGTACCTGGACTCCATTAGAATCTGGGTTTAACAAACCTGGTACTTAATGTCTCTCTAAATCTTAATAATAATATGGTAGTAATCAGGGCCTGTTTGTTCCTTATCCAGCTGATGTGTCCACTTACTGGGAGCTGAAACCAGTCCGCACAGAGTCTGCATGACGGGCTGGTGGCATAACGCACATTCAGTGCTACTGTATCCTGTAAACACCAATTGTTATCTGCGACACATCCCTCTGTAGCTTTGTGTTTTTAAAGGAAACACAGAAGCAAGTAGCACTGCGTCATCTGTTTCATAGCAATGTTCTGCTTATAGTAATCCCAATGAGTAATCCTTGAAATGTACCTGTAATGTGATTACGTCTTTTTTTTTCTGTACTGTAACGGTATACAGTTACAATTTTTTTGTATCCTGATCCATTACTCCCCAACCCTGCACTTGAGTAGTCCTTCCACCAACATATCAAATGTGTAAAGAGAGACTTTAACCATTTTGTTCAGCAGGCTTTTCTTCATGATTTATTTCTCAGTGGTATCACAAGGTAATATTCTATTCCTGACCCTAAGTCATTTCACAGATGTTTTTTAATCTTTATAAATAAGCATGCTCCCTTTTAAGAAATACACAGTAAAATAAAAAAAATAGACATAAGCCTTGGTTCTCACCCGAAATCTCAGCTATGTTAAGGTAAGGGATGTAAGCATGGCCAAAAGCACAAGGTTCAATGTCCTCTACGGATTGGCAGATCTTTATAGTTAAGAAACAAATGTGTCAGGGCAATTAGGAATTCTAAGTAATGTTATTTTGTTGATACCCTGTCCGATTACAGAAGTAATCCAGCAAATAAAATTTAGAAGTTGGCCATAGGGTGACCAGAACTTACCATTCAAAGGGAACTGCCATTTTTAATTTATAAAGCCATCCTTAGTAAGCTACTATTTTTTTAATCATCACTTTTTAGATTTAGTAATATGGAATACCTTTCTCCTTCACAATAATACCTTACCTTAGATATCCCATTTATGAAAAACTGCAGGTGGAATAACCTTCAGGACTCCCTAAAGTTAGAAAAATGTTAAACCACAGAACAGTTTAAGCTTCTGTTGAACAATGTTATATGTCCCTGTTTTTCTTAATGTATCTGTTTTGTCTCTGTGTATTGTACCATTTTTACTGTCTTTTTTGTCTTTCTTTGTGTTTTTTATCTCTATATATCAATCTATCAAGCATTGTTTTGTGGGGTTTTTTCTTGATACATCCTTAATTGTATGTACACTGGAGTTTGTTCCAAAATCACTCCCTTGTTCACTCAATCAGTACTCCTTAGCATAGGCACTTTGATATATATCAGGGTGCTGTGACCTTTCACCTCCACCATTTTGGATGTGTTGATTTTTCTTTGTGTATTTAAAGACATAAGCTGAACAAAGGGAATTTGACAATCCTTCAGCCTTGTCTTACTGGTTGTGAGTATGTGTGTGCCATTGTGTTCATTGTGTGTGTACTGTATGTTTGCCTTTGGTGTGTGTGTGTGTGTGTGTGTGTGTGTGTGTGTGTCCTTGTATGTGCCCCTCTGTGCTTTTCATGCTTGTCTTTGTGTGTTTGTGTGTATACGCTTGCTTTTGATACGTTTTTGCCTATGTGTGTAAGTGGTCCTGCCCTTGCATCTGTATCTGTGCTTGGGTGTGTGTCTGTGTGTTCTTGTGTGGGTGCTCCTGTCTGATTGCCATGGTGTCCTTACGCAAACGCTTATGCAACCATGCAGCCTGGTGGCTGATCTCCCTTTTGCTGTTTGTGCGCGCGCGTGCGTCTGTGTTTAGCCCTTTCTTGTCATTCCCAGACACGCCTGCATCTGAACCCCAACCAGTCGTTGCCCTCTTTGAAGAGAGAGAGGATTAGCAATTAATTCTGATCTCTTTTTTTCAGAAACTTCATTAGAGTTTAGCTTCCACACGCTCTAATCTGATCTGTCGCCGTGACGACGCCCCACAGATGCGTGCACAAAGTTGCACGCATGCACGTGTTTCCCTTTGAGCATTCTTGTGTCTGTGGCGTTGTATGTGCACATTTGTGTGCATACATTATTAGTACACATTTATTAGTGCTTCTGTACAGATGCCTCTGTGTGTGTTTGTACTTTATTACTTTAGAACATAATCAAGTATAAACATGCAATATATAGAGAATACTACAAGGTTGGTTGGCTACTCTTACTACTTATTATTAGTAGAAGTAGAAGTTATTGTTTAGTTATTGTAATTATTGCGTCTGTGTTGCTGCAGTTACTACGTACATGCTGCTTACTTATATATGCACTTTTTTCTACAATTTGCAAATAGTCCATTTAACTATAACATTTAGATCAGATAATATTGTGAAGTGAAGGAAGAGGCCATCCTCCAGCAGGGGGAGCTATGTGTCTGTACAGCAGATGATGAGCCAGAGCAAGTTCCCAACTGTATTTATACCTGAACAAGTCATTTCTTGTGGTCTGAAGCCATTAAACATCAAACTAAATATTGATTTATTGATTTAGAATTTGCCAGAGGGGAGAAATTGCAGATGAACAATTGTGTTTCTTGGGCCAAATGTGAGTTTCCTTTTTTTTCCCCAGCATTGATGGGTTTCATTCTGTCGGCGTACAAAGAGTTGCACTGCAAATATGTCAGAACATTTTACTGCACTCTATACATTTTTATTTAATACTTTCAACATATTCCCCACATATATTATGAGTCTGGACAGACATGGATGTAAACTGCATCCTATCTGGTCGGTGGAGGTGTACAACTACAGGAGGGTCATTCTACTTTCAGTATAGTTCAAGCAACCAATATCGCAGGTTTTTTTTAAATCATGTTTTTCTTCCCTGGGGAATATCAGTCAAGCTTTATTGAGTTGTTTTGATAAGATATCTCAAATATTAATAATTTTCATAAATTCTGTTTTTTTTTAATAGTGCACACAAGGGAATATTGATCAAGCTGATGTTGGTTTATTTATTTTAAGGATGGAATTTATCTGTTTTTGCAAATTAATTCTTCAAATTCTCTTTCAAAGAAGCTGCAAAAAAGTTGATTGATCTAAAATGTCACTAAAATTGTGCTGCTGTGATGATAATGGAGTTTAACTTATTTCCTTTTTAAGATCAGGACATGAAGGAAGTATAGCTACCTCACTGGAAAGATTGTATCTAGGGAGATTTTTTCTGCACTGACAAACATCTTTATGGCATACAGAGAAACAAACCCACACAAATAAGGAATAATCTAGGAATATTCTGGAATTTTGGATACTACATAAGAAATAAGAAAAGCCCATTAATAAAAATCCAGTTGGGAATCAGTACGACAGATGGAAGGAAAGGAAACATTTTCCACAAATATATAAGAATGCATTTTCTACACTTTTTTCACACTTTAAAAAATAACATGAACATGTTATATAGGTATGTTAAACACTGCAGGGTAAATGATATATAACCGAGAGAGAAAAGAGAGAGTGTGTGTGTGGTAGCACATGGCTCACAGCTTCCATACACTCTTGGCTGGAAACAACTACAGCTCATAAATTACCAGAAGTCTCCCCCCTCCCCCCGGGTTACTGCCATGTGTGTATGTGTGTGTGACAGATTGTGTGCAGGCATGCCAACGTTTCTAACAAACATACACTGACACACACACACACACCTCCTCTGCAGGGTATCCGGTGGCGAGCTGTTCGACCGAATCGTGGAAAAAGGTTTCTATACGGAGAAGGATGCGAGCACGTTGATCCGACAAGTCCTGGACGCTGTGAACTACCTGCACAAGATGGGCATCGTACACCGAGACCTGAAGGTATCGTAACACACAGTCCCACATTAAAAATCCACACGAGTGGTTTGTCCTCACTTGACGGCCAATGATTTACTGCAGCAACAAGGGCAGTGGCTCCGCACATGCAGTGCATTGTGGGTCAGCATGGCGTGTGCCGGCTGCTTGGAGAGAGGGGATTGGTCAAAGCAACCTCCATAAACCAGCACAGTGTAAAATGGGGAAAGAAAGAGGGTTGTGTATGTGATTTTCTTTATTAGCTGTTTGTATTTTTCCCTGACGTTAACAAATAAAAACAAAATAATAATGAAAGCTACAAAATAGAATTAAAAGACTTCATTCTTTCTTTTCTCTCTGTATCCTCCCATCAGCCAGAGAATTTGCTGTATTTTAATCCCCAAGATGAGTCAAAGATCATGATCAGCGACTTTGGTCTTTCCAAGATGGAGGGCAGCGGTGATGTAATGTCCACTGCCTGTGGCACGCCGGGATACGTGGGTAAGTTAGTCAGTCCCCAGATTTATATGGGACAAAATGTGAACATGACAACAGGTCTTCTGTTCCGAGGGTCATATCTTCCCCAGTCCTACGGGAGTGGTTTAGAGAATAGGAAAATGATTTTGCGTTTATATCAACGTCATGGTTTGGTGATGGTTGTCATAGCTCACACACAAGTTTTATTTCTCATGAACATATTTACATCGCATGTCCCGAGGTGTGAGCGTAAATATGAACGGAGCTGTCTTTACTTTGATTTCTTCAGCCGTCAGTTCAACAAAACACATGAAAATTCAAAGAGCGCATGTTTTCATCTGACACCAATTATATTTCCTGCATCATCTTTGTTCATTCGCTGTGATCTGGAGCGATGTGTGCACAGGTGTATGTGCTCATATATATATATTTGTGTGTGTGGGGGTTCAAATAGTCAAGTCTATGTGCACTTCACAAACACACACATGTTCACCAATTGTGCTTATCACTCCCTGTAGTCGGGGAGCCAAAGTCTCAGAAATGGGTTGAACCTGACATGGTCTGTCATACTTTTTATTTGTGTTTTTTCTGTTAACTTTGACCCTAAGAACCAATAATTGGAGGGTCTGCTCTGCCGGAAATATCGCGAAAAAAAATTGTGGCCATTTTAGTGTATGCACCCTTTATTTTTTATCAGAAAAATGTGAAAAATTATTTTTTTTCCTCAAATCCTCAGTTGATTGGGTAGGCTGTCAATAAATGCATTCCAGATACACAGAACTCATGTGCTGACAACATCCACTGAAAAAATAACTCTTAAAACACATTTCTACATGATTTTGCATCAATTTCATGCAAAAAAAGTAGGCGTTTTCTCACTTTTTTTCAATATTTTCATCTTTACTTCATTGGCAATCAACTATTCCCCTAAGTTATGACATCAGTCAATATGCCATTCTTTTCACCAAACAGTATACTCATTCCACAGAAAAAATTATAAAAATCCAACCAAAATCAATGGATCTGTGATGATTTCACTACTAGTTGGCGATCAACAGGCTCAGAACTTCAATCTAATTTTTGACTACTCTCAAAATTCCGAAAGACATACTGGATATTTAACATCATGGCACACTTACACACTCACACCCATGATCTTAGTAATTTAAATGAGTTTGTAACAACAAACCAACGGTTACCAACGGTTACCAACGGACTTCGAAGCTGCTCATCATTGTCAGTGGTAAGTGACAGTGACTTTAGTGCCCCAGCGTTTTGGGAAAAGAATGGTAATATGGATATTGTAATGGAAACTGAAAGGACCATTCCAGTCTTCAAACAAGTATATTTCTGACGATTCCTCATCCCAAACGTATCCCTGTAGCAGCAGCAGCATTCATTCTTCACTAGCTTACATAGATAGCTTTAGCCATTTTAGCTCGTTTCGGTGGTTTCTTTAAACGGCCATAACTCCTCACAGGAATGGGGTAGAGACTTACTTTTTTTTTTTTTTAAATGTTCAGAATCTTATGCTCATGTTTCCTATATGTCCATTTTGGAAAATTGCGAAAATTTCAACTGGACTTTCTTTACTCTAGGTAAAGAAATAGATATGAGAATAAATGCTGCTACAGGGATACGTTTGGAGCGAGGAATCATTAGAAATACACTTGTATGAAGGCTGGTGTGGACCTTGAAGTGTTTTTCATGTCAGACAGATAAAAGGCTACTAAGGATAACTAAAGGCTGCACTAAACGTTAGCTGCCGTTAGCAATTAGCTACATGGCCAGTTGTTACGTTCAGCTTTAGACAAATTGTAGCTAGTTAGCTTATGGCATGAATGGCCACACAAAAATATATTGGATATCAGACTGTACACAATACTGAACAATACAAAAGTTCTTTAAGATGTAAACATACATATATATATATATATATATATATATATATATATATATATATACCAATATAACATTTAATCTCCAATATGAACAGAGATACTTAGAAGTGTTCAAATTACACATTAACTTTGAAAATGCAACACTGTTATAGACAAATATTCTTGATGGAACAAAACATGTCATCTTTTAAAAAAAAAATCAACATAAAGTCCATCTGACGGAGTTGACAAGGCATCGACGGTGTTGACATATCTGACGGTGGTGACATACACTACCGCTCAAAAGTTTGGGGTCACAGACAATTTCATGTTTTCCATGAAAACTCACACTTGTATTCATGAAATGAGTTGCAAAATGAATAGAAAATATAGTCAAGACATTGATGAGGTTAGAAATACAGATTTTTATTTGAAATAATAATGTCCTTCAAATTTTCAAAGAATCCTCTATTTGCAGCAATTACAGCCTTGCAGACCTTTGGCATTCTAGCTGTCAGTTTGTTGAGGTAATCTGAAGAAATTTCACCCCACGCTTCCTGAAGCACCTCCCACAAGTTGGATTGGCTTGATGGCACTTCTTACGTACCATACGGTCAAGCTGCTCCCACAACAGCTCAATAGGGTTGAGATCTGGTGACTGCGCTGGCCACTCCATTACAGACCAACTGACTGCTTCTTTCCTATCCCATTGCCCATCTTAATCTTTACCTTTTATTAGCCAGTCTCAGATATGTCTTTTTCTTTGCCACTCTGCCTAGAAGGCCAGAATCCTGGAGTATCCTTACTGTGGACGTTGAGACTGGCGTTTTGCGGCTAACTTTTAATGAAGCTGCCAGTTGAGGACCTGTGAGGCGTCTATTTCTCAAACTAGAGACTCTAACGTACTTGTCCTCTTGTTTAGTTGTGCACCTGGGCCTCATACTTCTTTTTCTGTTCTGGTTAGAGCACGTTTGTGCTGTTTTCTGAAGGGAGTACTATACACCGTTGTAGAAAATCTTCAGTTTCTCGGCAGTTTCTCGCATGGAATAGCCTTCATTTCTCAGAACAAGGATAGACTCTCGAGTTTCAGAAGAAAGTTATCTTTTTTTCTGGCCATTTTGAGAGTATAATCAAACCCCAAATGCTGATGCTCCAGACACTCGACTAGCTCTAAGGAAGTCCAGTTTTATAGCTTCTCTAATAAGTACAACACTTTTCAGCTGTGCTAACATTACTGCACAAGGGTTTTATAATCATCAATTAGCCTTTTAACACGGTACGCAAACACAATGTACCATTAGAACACAGAAGTAATGGTTGCTAGAAATGGGCCTCTGTACACCTATGTAGATATTCTATTAAAAATCAGCCGTTTCCAGCTAGAATAGTCATTTACCACATTAACAATGTCTAGACTGTTTTTCTGATTAATTTAATGTTATCTCCATTGAAGAAAACAGTGCTTTTCTTCCAAAAATAAGGACATTTCTAAGTGACCCCAAACTTTTGAACGGTAGTGTACTTGTAAGAAACAGAAAAATATTTAATTCAAAATTATCATTGAACTCTCACAAATATTGTAACTTTATAAGATACGAAGAAAATACATTATATAACCTATTATTTTTGGATTAACATCTCAAGAGGGTACAAGGATTAGTCCATGAACATAACCCTATTGTAAAGTCCACAACCTCTTCAAATACATGCTGCTTATGCACAAACTACAAACCCCATCTCCAGAAAAGTTGGGATATTTTCCACAAAGCCTGCATCAGTGCCTGCAGCATGAGTGAGCTGGATGTGTGTGAAGGTGCTGCTGACACAGAGGCATGAATTTGTCACGCTGTGGGCGTGTCTGCTCTGTTTTTGTTCTCCGCCATGTTATTTATAGTCTTGTATTATAATCTGTTTTGTTCATTATCATTCCGTGTTAGTCTCCATGTAGTCTTGTTTATCATTTTGTTCATCCGCATCTTGTAGTTATCTGTCTAGCTCTGTCCTAGTTCCTCATTTTGTGTCTCAGTTAAATGTCTTAGGGTTTTGGGTTCGGTCTTGTGTCCAGTATCTGTTATATAGGCTGTGGTGTTTTGGTTTTCTCTCATGTCCATCTCTGTCTGTCTTCATGGAGTCTTGTTCTTAGTCCTGGTCCTTAGTTTATGTTTTAGTATTTTCTCTTAGTTCTTGTTTTCTTTATCTTGGTTTAGTCTCCTTCGACACTCGGTATCCTAGTTCTGTGTTCCCGTTAGTTTTTGTCTGTTATATCCCTGTGTTATAGTTGGCCAGTGTTTGTCTATTTACATGGGTTTCTGTTATTGCCTGTAGTCAGTTCCGTGTCTGGTATTTTGTTACATGTGTTCTTTCGGTGTTGGTTATTCTGCCTGTCAAGTGTTTTGTCTTTTCCCTCAGTAACCTGCCTGCTTACTAGTCTCTCTGTCAGTTCTTCACCCTGTCTGTTTGTGTCTGTCTGCTGTCATTATTAGTATCACCTGTTAGTGCTCCCGCCCTCCTCGTTAGCCAGTGCTTAAATGATTGTTGCTTCTGTTTAGTTGTTGCTGGTTCGTCGCATGTATGTTGCTTGAGTGTTTCTTGCCTGTAGTCTGCCTGCCTGGTTTATTGTGTGGCCAGGCCACTATAATTAAACTATCCGACAACGCCACCTGGGGACTTCCACCCCAGGATATGTTTCTCTACTTGTTTCTCTATATGTTTCTTGACTAAACCTTTACAACAAGGCAACACAGGTAAGTAAGACAGAGACGTGGCTCCAAAATAATAATATTTATTGATAAACAGTAACTGGAAGTGCCTGGAAAGGAAAGTTGTGAATACTACAAATAATAATCAAATTGGAATGGAAAATGAATTTATTACAATTTAAACAGGTTTTTATTGTTAACAAAATACACTCCCAGTTATTAAATTAAACAAAAGCAAAATGGGCCAGGGCCAGCTAAGGGGAGGCAGTCTAACTAAGGGTGTGCTCCAGGGGTGCACCACTTACCCACCGCATGTGCTCACTGCAAATGATATCACTGCAACCAGTTCACAGCAAATTGTGCCACTATCAAATCGTGCCCCAGTGCAGTTATCACTACAATCCGTGAGGGGAACCCACACTAAGCGTGCCTAGCCTCCACCAAACGCCGACCACTAGCACCACTGAAAAGAACAAACAAAGCAACACGTTGAATAAAACACAATAAAACCAGTTGGTTGTAGCTAAAAATGTACAATTAGTCCGCTAGGGAAATGCCAGTGAAGGGCACTAAAACCAGAGTGTGTCAGCAGAACATGTTAAAAATCTTAATTTCATCCAGGCAAAAACAGCAGCTGACCACCTACAATTAAAAACACATACATATTAACAAAAATCTATAAAAGTGATCAGCTACTTTAGGTATCCCTCCACGTATGGTCCCCTAGGCTTCTCGTACCTTACAGAGGGTGCTTTGAGGAACAGTACTTCATGCCACTCCAGACAGGGAACCAGGAAATCACCCCACTGCTAAACAGGCCGGCCGTAAACTGCTGTAAAACACACCTTAGTCACTGGGTAAAGACAATGCAACATAAAGCAAGGTTTTTATACTTGCTCACCTACCTAGACAGCTACAGGTCCATGTGGCAACAGACAGGCAGGGAAGAAGCAAAGAGGTAGCCATGATTGTACAGCTGCTTTATATAGAGCTCAGCTAATGAGGGGGTTTGACCTGGGTGGAGCTAGTTTGATGCCCAAAGGTGTGTTCAAGCGCACTGCACAAAACCCACACCACTACAATCCACCCCCTGTTTTCAATGCGTCGTCCCGGCGATTAACTTATTGCCAAGGTCTAAAAACTGCTGTCTCAGCTACAGGTACCTGGGAGGCAGTAGCCCCAATCACCCGGCTCCCTACTGACTGGGGGAGATGGTGGACATTTGTGTGCCTCCCTGCTGTAGGACGGCTGGTCCTCCTCACTGCCCCTCCGTCAGCCCTGGCTTGGCTGTCCCTCTCAAGGAGTTTGTGTCCAACCGGTGATTGACCCTCTGCAGCGGTGGCGTGTGCAGTGGGGGCCTGTTGGGGTGCGACAAGGGGTGCGGTAGTATCAGTCTGTGGGCATAGAGGATTTCGTGGGCACGTGAGTTTGGATAACTTCAGGACATACCACACATATGTCACCCTCTGAGTCTTCCTCCCCAACAACAGGTCCCTCATCCTGCTGTGAGCTGGCTTCAAGAGTCTCATTAAATTCTACATGTACAGGATGGCCTTTCAAAGGGAGCGGTGGACATTCCTTGCCTTACCAAGATCATCCACTGGAGCGATTGTATACACAGATCCTCCTTCTTTGGGGGCTCTAAGAACCTTGTATACCTCTGAGCCATACATCTTGGATTTTGCTGCGGCCCCTTCTTCCCACATCCTTGAGATACACCAGCTGTCCATCTTGTAGTGGAACATCCTTCACATTTTGATCGTGACATACCTTCCGGCGGTTGGCAGCCGCTTGCAGGTGCCTAGTGGCTCCTTCCGAATGCCATCTTAAGCCGGGCCTGGTGCTCCAAGATCCACTCGTGAGTACTGCCTGCTTCTGGAGCTTGGATGTTCCCTAGGAGGAAGTCAACAGGTAAGAGGGATCTTGTCCAAACATCAAAAGAAAGGGGACTCACCAGTAGATTGATGTGCTGTGGTGTTGTATGAAAAGAGTACTTGAGGCAGGCAGGATGACCAATCCCTTTTCTTGGTTGTGGGCAAGGTGCGTAAAAGGTTATGCAAGGTGCGGTTAAATCGTTCACATTGGCCATTCCCAGCAGGGTGGTAGGGGGTCGTATGGGACTTTTCAATGCCATTATAAGCCACATAACTGCTGGATCAATGCACTCTCAAAATTCCTTCCTTGGTCTGAATGGATACGACTGGGAACCCCAAATTTGCAGAACCACTCGTTCACCAACACTTTAGCCACTGTGGCTGCTCGCTGGTCATGGGTCGGGACTGCCTGGGTGTACTTTGAGAAGGCGTCTGTCATGGCGAGCACATGCTCCTGCCCATTCTTGGATGGCTCCAACAGGGTGAAGTCCACAGCCAGGATTTGATTTGGACGTGCAGCAAGGAGGTGGCCCATATAGGTACGGCGGCAGGCTGGGTGTCCTTGGCAATCTGGCATCTTTCACACTCTTGGCACCAACGCTTAACATCTTGGTGCATACCGGGCCAGTAACATCTCCGCCACACCAAATTTACAGTTCGTTCCACACCCTGATGGCCATGCTCATTGTGTAGCTGATGTAGAACCTGGTTCTTTAGTGACAAAGGCAAGACCAGCTGGAGGACCTCATCACCATCTGGAGAGAAAACTTTGCGGTAAAGCACACCATCCTGCTCCACGATGCGATCCCACTGCTTGACCAAGGCCAAAGCTTCCTTTGACATCTTAGCCTTTCGACTGCATCTGGTCCTTTTTCCTGGCCCAAAACACCAGGAAGTCATGTATGGTGGAATCTGCTTCCTGCAGGACATGAAGATTAGAGGGGTGTGACATGGGAAAACAGAAATGGCATTTTGCTTTACCTCTGGCACAGAGTTCACAACTTGCTGCATGGACTCAGGGACTTGAATGCCAGAGGTCAGATGGTGAGTGGTGGATGCACTGGGTGAGTGTTGCCGAGAGAGGGCATCTGCGTTGCCGTTACTTTACCAGGCCTGTACTTAATGACATAATCAAAGTTAGCAAGTTCTGCTGCCCAGCGCTGTTCCACAGCACCCAACTTTGCTGTTGAAAGGTGACTTAGAGGGTTGTTATCAGTATATACCACGCATTTCTGCCCCAACAGGTATTCTCTAAATTTCTCAGTCATGGCCCACTTAGGGCCAAGAACTCCAACTTCATGGAACTGTAATTATTCATGTTAGCGTTCTGGCGTCCTAAGGCCCCGGCTGGCATATGCTACAGGCCTGATCTTACCATCTTGTTCCTGTGAGAGAACGGCTCCCAGTCCACTGTGGCTTGCATCCACCTCTAGGATGAAGGGCAAAGAGAAGTTAGCATAGGCCAGCACTGGTGCTTCCACAAGCTTACGTTTGAGGCTCTCAAAGCTCTGTTCACACTCCTCCGTCCATGCCAGCATGAAGTTCCTAGCCTGCCGTTGAGTCTTCGTACCCCTTGATTCGGCAACCAGCCGGTGTAGAGGGGCTGCAAGCTTAGCAAAGCCATCAACAAAGCGCCTGTAATAGCTGGCAAAGCCAAGGAATGACTGCAACTCTGTTACCTTGCTGGGACGCTGCCACTTGGATACTGCATCAATCTTGCGTGGATCAGTCGCCACCCCCTCTTTGGAGATGACATGTCCCAAGTAGTCAACCTCTTCCTTAAAGAAACAGCACTTCTCCAGCTTGGCCTTGAGGTTCTGCTGCTGCAGTTGTTCCAACACCGCATCCAGACGTTCCATATGTTGGGCTACGGTGGAGGAGAATACAACAACATCATCCAGATACAACAACAAGGACTGGCAATGTTGGGCCCCAAATATCCTCTCCATCAGTCTTTGAAAAGTACTTGGCGCATTACAAAGCCCAAAGGGCATCCTGTTCCACTCGAATAAGCCAAATGGGGTACAAAAGGCAGTTTTCATTTTGTCTTTCTCTGTGACTGGCACTTGATTATACCCACTCGCCAGATCCAAAGTGGAGAACCAACGGGCCCCAGAGAGTGCGTCGAGAGACTCTTCAATCCGTGGCAAGGGAAACGCATCCTTTCGGGTCTTGCTGTTTAACAGCCTGTAGTCCACACATAACCGAAGGCTGCCATCTTTCTTTTTGACCAAGACGATGGGTGATGCAAAGGGGCTACTGCTCTCCCTAATAATCTGTGCCTCAAGAAGCTGATTAATATGGGCTTTAACTGCATCGTACTCTGAAGGAGGGATTCGTCTATACCTCTGTCGTACTGGTGTCTCATCGAGAAGCGGTATATCATGGGAGACCAGGTTGGTGCAACCCAAGTCTCCCTCATGAGCTGAAAACACATCCCTATGCTTCTGTAGCAAAGACCTAACCTGACATTGGTCTTGTTCCGACAGGGCAGCCAGATCGATTGCATTAATTGCTTCCTGCACTGAGTTTGTGACTGTCTGGGAAGAAACTGTAGCAGAGACTACTCCGCCGTCCTCTGTGATCTCTGTGGGAAGGCTCACCAACTGGGCTTGACTCAAGGTACCTATACATGTCCGTGGATGAAGCACAACATCATTAACCCCTACATTAACTATAGGGATATAAACTGTACCTCTGGTTATTTCAACCATAGCTGGTGATGCCAGCAAACCAGCAGAGCAGTCCGGCGCTTGGGGTTCAAACAAGGCATGGTTACCTGAGTGCTGTTGGGTACAAGTTGCCGCCACTAGTTTCATGGTGCCTCCCGGAACTCTGAAAACCCGCCTACCCTTAACCTTTACTCGACTGGAGCGGTTGGGGGGTGCATTTACTTGGGCCTGGTGACACTGCTGTAGCGCTTCTTGGAGTTGGCTGGGGGCCTGTAAGACAGAGGGCAAGTCAAAAAGAGCAGGGCCATGTAGTGCAAATAACTCCCTGTAGCAAGTTTTGAGAATGTTCATGCCTACAACACCTGGGGCAGAAGACGACTGACCAGGGGGGTCCTTGACCACCAACACACCGCGCTTAGTGATTACCTTATTACAAAGCTCAACATCAAGCTCAAGGTAACCAACATAAGGAATGTCGAGCCCATTAGCTGCCTTAAGCCTTATCCAGTTACATGCGTGGAGCTTCTCTTCACCCCAGGGCTCAAAGTTCTGGACATAAAAGCTCTCTGTAATTGTAGACACCATGGATCCTGTGTCAACCAAACATGGAACTGGGACCCCTCCCATTACTATGGTTAAGTGCGGACAGGCTGACATCAACTCTGTAGAGTCAATGTTATCTGACTCGGACCCTGAGCCAACTAGGCCCCCACCTGAACTTTGGCTCAGCAGTTCAGGGGGTGAAAGTTTCCCGATTGCTGTTTCTGGTGATGTGGCCCATCATAGGTGCTAGGAGCAACACAGGGAGCTGATTGGGCTGGTACCTGAACTCTCACACCATCACACTCCCTTGCAAAATGACCAGGTTTCTGACACCTCCTACAAATGACAGACTGCTTACCATGGCGGAAGAGGGCCTAGGGGCATTTTGGAGCGCAATAAGACAGCCACTGAGTTGATTCAGCTGCTCTTGTTGCTTTTTTTAACATTTCCTTTAACTCTGCTAACTCAGACCTTGAGTCGAAGTTACCTGACACAGATTGGGGACCTCCCACCACAGCAAACTGAAAACCTGCAGCAGATGGGACGGAGTGGCTTCTACCCCTGGCACTTCCTGGCATCCCCTCCTGCTCCCACCTAATAGCCTCACCGCGTACCTCCAGCAGGGTGGCGTTAGGCTGACGGCGAACAAACTGCTTCAATTCCCTACGTAGAGAACAATCACAAACATGTTCAACAAATTGATCACGCAGTAGCACATGGGAGTTTGGAAAACCATTAGGAGCTTTAGTTACAACCCTGTCCATCAAACACATCAATGCATGGGAAAATTCCTGCAAAGTCTCGCCATCCTGTTGCTTCCTTGAGAAAAAGTCCTCCTGAAGAGAAATATAGGATTTAGAACACCCGTATAGCTCTTGTAAAATAGTCAAGATAGCATCTGGATCCTCCCTCTCCCCTCTAGATCTATACTTTATTTCCTCCCTAGCCTCCCCTTCCAAGTGATCATAAATGAATAGTGCTTTGTCAGCCCTGGACAAGTGGCGAGCACGCATACACACTTGAACTTCCTCCACCCACTCTGTAATACTGAGGCCAGTTCTACCTCTAAACATTGGACATTTTCTGTCTCGGGAACATAGACCAGCCAGCTCAGTTACAGGAGCATCAGCAGGGAGGGGCTGAGCAACAAAGTCATTTACTCCAGCACTAGTACCAGGAGCTCCATCTCGTTCCTTCAACAATCTGTTCTCATTTTGTAGTTGGGCTACCAGGTCTTTCAACTGGTTCAGTTCTTCCATGATGAAGATGTAGACCAGAGCAGGAGTGGTTGGCCTGAGGCCCGTTGCTTGAAGGTCCAGGTCCTTGGAGGATCAGCTGCTGTTTTGCCTAGAACACACTAACTACTAAAACTTAAAACACCTATACAGATACTGAATAAAACAAACCAACTGGTGAAAAAAAACCAAAAGTAATGAACACACGTCTCTGCTTTTACATTAAATCCTGCCGACAACGCCAGAATGTGGCCAGGCCACTATAATTAAACTATCCGACAACGCCACCTGGGGACTTCCACCCCAGGATATGTTTCTCTACTTGTTTCTCTATATGTTTCTTGACTAAACCTTTACAACAAGGCAACACAGGTAAGTAAGACAGAGACGTGGCTCCAAAATAATAATATTTATTGATAAACAGTAACTGGAAGTGCCTGGAAAGGAAAGTTGTGAATACTACAAATAATAATCAAATTGGAATGGAAAATGAATTTATTACAATTTAAACAGGTTTTATTGTTAACAAAATACACTCCCAGTTATTAAATTAAACACAAGCAAAATGGGCCAGGGCCAGCTAAGGGGAGGCAGTCTAACTAAGGGTGTGCTCCAGGGTGCACCACTTACCCACCGCATGTGCTCACTGCAAATGATATCACTGCAACCAGTTCACAGCAAATTGTGCCACTATCAAATCGTGCCCCAGTGCAGTTATCACTACAATCCGTGAGGGGAACCCACACTAGCGTGCCTAGCCTCCACCAAACGCCGACCACTAGCACCACTGAAAAGAACAAACAAAGCAACACGTTGAAGAAAACACAATAAAACCAGTTGGTTGTAGCTAAAATGTACAATTAGTCCGCTAGGGAAATGCCAGTGAAGGGCACTAAAACCAGAGTGTGTCAGCAGAACATGTTAAAAATCTTAATTTCATCCAGGCAAAAACAGCAGCTGACCACCTACAATTAAAAACACATACATATTAACAAAAATCTATAAAAGTGATCAGCTACTTTAGGTATCCCTCCACGTATGGTCCCCTAGGCTTCTCGTACCTTACAGAGGGTGCTTTGAGGAACAGTACTTCATGCCACTCCAGACAGGGAACCAGGAAATCACCCCACTGCTAAACAGGCCGGCCGTAAACTGCTGTAAAACACACCTTAGTCACTGGGTAAAGACAATGCAACATAAAGCAAGGTTTTTATACTTGCTCACCTACCTAGACAGCTACAGGTCCATGTGGCAACAGACAGGCAGGGAAGAAGCAAAGAGGTAGCCATGATTGTACAGCTGCTTTATATAGAGCTCAGCTAATGAGGGGGTTTGACCTGGGTGGAGCTAGTTTGATGCCCAAAGGTGTGTTCAAGCGCACTGCACAAAACCCACACCACTACAATTGGATTATCCTTTGTTCTGTCTTCTCTGGATCTTTTGTTTATGGACTGTGTGTTTTGCTGCTCTGCGGACAACCTAGGTTTGGACTTTTCTTTTGTTCCTTGGATTTGGTTATTCTGTTTTTCATTTTGGATTTCCTTTGTTTGTGGACAACCGTTGTTATTCTGGACTCTGCCATAAGTTTTGTTTGGGCTTTATTAAACCTCCACAAACTGTACCTGCTCTGCCTCAGTGTCCTGCATTTGGGTCCTAAAACCTGTCCTGCCAACACACACGACAAACCGTGACAGAATTGGGATTTTAGAAAGACATCTGTTGCCATCAAGTCGATGTATCTTTCCAGGACATGCTTATTTCAGCAGGACAACGCTAGGCCTCAGTCTGCACAGGCTTACAACAACATGGGCTCGTACACACAGATTGCGTGTTCTTTAAAGGCCTGCTGCTGGTCCAGATCTGTCTCCTATTGAAAATGTATGGCGCATCAGAATCAGACAGTGGCAACCACAAACGTTTGAGCAGCTGAAGTTTTGAATAACAAAAATTCCAATTACAAAACTGGCACAATTAGTATCTTCACTTCCCAAATGATTAGTTGTTATCCGAGGAAAGGTGAGGTAACACGATGGTAAACAAGCCTCTGCCCCAACATTTATTTGCGTGCAACATTTATTTGAATGCATGAAATTCTAACTTTGTTTATATTTACAAAATACTGTTACATTGATCAGTAAAACTACTGAAAATCTTTTCTTTGTACTTTTGTAAGTTAAATAAAGGGTCATGTGAATTAATCCCAGATTATTATTTATTTTAATTGGAAAATATCACAACTTTTGTGGAAATGGGGTTTGTAGATGGCGTTCATGTGCTTTGTTCTTGAGGTCGCTTGGCTCTATCTGTGGTTGTTTCCAAAACCATCTCTTATATCTCTTTTCTGTGTCTTTATTTTGCCCTCCTCCACCCTATTCTTCAGTCTTTCCCTCTCCTTTCTCAGGAACTCCACCCTCAGCTCAGGCTGGCTATCAATTTTTTCACCTTCTTTTTTGATACTCCCTGTTCCTTCTCTTTCGTTCTTCCACTAACAGCATTGCATTCAATAATTGCATCCAATGCATCCAATGCATTTTAATCTAACACCCTAACTTTTGATACCTATTAAAATAGGTTTATTTTGCATTACTTTTAATTCTTTTCAAGCTATTATATTGTAATACCACCTGCTTCCGGACAAGGACTTTTACAGGCACTGGTCACATATTACATCATTTTTAATTAAAAAAAAAGTGAAACAACATGAAATAAATAATTGGGTGTGCTAAAGTTGTCTTGTTAGTATTCTGGCTAAATGTATGAATAATTTTATGTAAATGTTTTACCAAAAAACTGTGTTTTATCTGGTGGACATGTTTTGTCCCAGATCTCAAGAATCACTGGCTACATATATTTTTTGTGACAGCTATTCATGCCATAAGCTAACTAGCTACAATTTGTCTAAAGCTGAACGTAACAACTGGCCATGTAGCTAATTGCTAACGGCAGCTAACGTTTAGTGCAGCCTTTAGTTATCCTTAGTAGCCTTTTATCTGTCTGACATGAAAAACACTTCAAGGTCCACACCAGCCTTCATACAAGTGTATTTCTAATGATTCCTCGCTCCAAACGTATCCCTGTAGCAGCATTTATTCTCATATCTATTTCTTTACCTAGAGTAAAGAAAGTCCAGTTGAAATTTTCGCAATTTTCCAAAATGGACATATAGGAAACATGAGCATAAGATTCTGAACATTTAAAAAAAAAAAAAAGTAAGTCTCTACCCCATTCCTGTGAGGAGTTATGGCCGTTTAAAGAAACCACCGAAACGAGCTAAAATGGCTAAAGCTATCTATGTAAGCTAGTGGAGAATGAATGCTGCTGCTGCTACAGGGATACGTTTGGGATGAGGAATCGTCAGAAATATACTTGTTTGAAGACTGGAATGGTCCTTTCAGTTTCCATTACAATATCCATATTACCATTCTTTTCCCAAAACGCTGGGGCACTAAAGTCACTGTCACTTACCACTGACAATGATGAGCAGCTTGAAGTCCGTTGGTAACCGTTGGTAACCGTTGGTTTGTTGTTACAAACTCATTTAAATTACTAAGATCATGGGTGTGAGTGTGTAAGTGTGCCATGATGTTAAATATCCAGTATGTCTTTCGAATTTTGAGAGTAGTCAAAAATTAGATTGAAGTTCTGAGCCTGTTGATCGCCAACTAGTAGTGAAATCATCACAGATCCATTGATTTTGGTTGGATTTTTATAATTTTTTCTGTGGAATGAGTATACTGTTTGGTGAAAAGAATGGCATATTGACTGATGTCATAACTTAGGGGAATAGTTGATTGCCAATGAAGTAAAGATGAAAATATTGAAAAAAAGTGAGAAAACGCCTACTTTTTTTGCATGAAATTGATGCAAAATCATGTAGAAATGTGTTTTAAGAGTTATTTTTTCAGTGGATGTTGTCAGCACATGAGTTCTGTGTATCTGGAATGCATTTATTGACAGCCTACCCAATCAACTGAGGATTTGAGGAAAAAATAATTTTTCACATTTTTCTGATAAAAAATAAAGGGTGCATACACTAAAATGGCCACAATTTTTTTTCGCGATATTTCCGGCAGAGCAGACCCTCCAATTATTGGTTCTTAGGGTCAAAGTTAACAGAAAAAACACAAATAAAAAGTATGACAGACCATGTCAGGTTCAACCCATTTTATTGAGCTTTTGAGACTTTGGCTCCCCGACTACTGACAGACCACCCTACTCTGAAGAGTCAACATGGAACAGAGCAGAACTTGTGCGTGTGTGTGTGCGCGTGTGTGTGTGTGTGTGTATAAATGGTTGTCTGTGTATTTGTGTATATGTTTTTCGCGTGCACAGTTGAGTGCATCTGCAGGTGTGTGCGTGTGTGTGTGTGTGTGTGTTTGTGCATACCTGTGTGTATGTGTATGTGTGTTGTTAGGAGAGACAGATGTTCAGTGTTGACTGCACACACACTTCCATGTTGGAACACAAACAGATTGGTTGTTCTGACAAACATCACATGAAGTCTCACATAAACAAATCTGTCAGAGAAATACAGACGGACAGATACATAAATAACAGTTTCAAATTTTAAGGTGGACTGATAAGATTGAGTTTGTAGCGCCCCCAACAGACAAATCTTATTAAACCCCACTGGAGTTCATGTTGCATAACAGTTCAGTATTTTTAAAAGTTTTAGAAGTTATATGACTCAGATATACACATGTGGAGGCACACACTCACTCAAAAAAAACAACAGCCAAGAATTGACTTTAAATGGTCAAATCCTCAAGTATCTTTTCCCTCTCTCTTCTGTCTGTCATCCAACTATCCCATCCAGCTCATTTTGGGCTTCACCCCCGACCCCCAGCCTCCTCGCCCTCCTACAGAGGTTTGCTTGGCCACAAGGCATTTCCACTCCAGACAATGTGTGTCTAAATATAACTCAGAATGCACCAAATGAAAACCAGACCTGAGCGATGAGCATGTTTTGTTTTACTATACTTCCCTTTCCCCTGATAAAGTCACCTCCCTGGGCCCATAGATTTCTCCAACAGAAATTTTGGATGTTCACAAAGGCTGTGAAACTACTGTTGAATGTGTCACTCTAGAAAAATGACATTATATTTACTTGGGGTCATTAACTGATGCCAGTAGTAAAACTAAGTTTTAAAATGGTAGGAACTTGAAATTCCTAGAAAACTATAAATTCCTGGAAAACACATTTTTGAACAATCCTGCCTGTTTATTATCCTATTAAATTGCAATGACCTTCTCTCCATTACACATTAATCTCTCTCTCTCTCTCTCTCTGTCTCTCTCTCTCTCTCTCTCTCTCATTTTCAATCAAGGAGTAAGTCTGTTTCCTATATTTGTCTTCATCTAAGTGTCATTCCAAAAAGTAACCTTATATTTTAAAATGCAAATGAAGGACACGCAGTACCTTTGGGCTGATTTTGTTGTTTTCTTCCACAACAATTTGAGACAAACTTTCTAAAAGCTCATGTTAACGAGACACAAATTATAGCACAACAGATGGTGAGGTCCTAGACAGTGTTTGACAGGTGATTTGTAGAAATACCAAAGCAATGAGAACATAGCAACATACAATTAGTAAAAAAAATCAGATTACTACCATATTTTGTACATTTACTCTCTTTCAGTATAATTGACCATAAACTCACTTTTTGAAGGAGTGAGCACCATGTACAATGACCTCAGTGTGTAAAAATGTCCTAATTCTGAATCCTGAAAATCAAGAACACACAGACACCTTCACAATGAGTCAGGATAGGCCTATAAACAAAGCTAAGCACTCTGATTCAGCACATGTGTGCAAAGTTTATATTTTGACCCAGATATGAGAGGTATTTTTTCATATCTTTCTATGTGTGTACGTACGCATGCCAAGTCTATTTCGATCCAGCCTTGAGTGTGTGCGTGTATGTGTGAGGTGATGTTATGGTGAGCTCAGTGTAGTCAGTAATTTGCTCTGTCCGAGGCTCGGTAATGAGCTGCACAGGAAGGTCAGGCTGGGCTGGGCTGGCTTAGAAACCAGTATTATATGATAACAGCAGAGCAGGGAAACATTAGGAAGCAAGGCTGATTTTACAAAACAGCAGTTAGCTTTATGTTGAACTACAGGAAAACTAAAAGTCTTTCAAGATAAAGATTTAACAGCTACATACATAACATTATTGCTTTGTTTGGTTCTCTCGTTCTGGGTCCGTTCTGGCTTTAGGTTAAACAGTTATGGGTCTTTGTCGTACCAGGTACAACTATTTGCAGCCGTGAGAGCCTGTACCTCCTGCAGAAAATTTCCCACCCTTAACCCAACTGACATGTGATTTTAATTTGGACAGACATATTTTCTCAGCCTCATAAAACAGCTACATTTTCATGTAAAAGCCGCACAGCAGTTTTAACTGCACCTCAAGCAGACAAGAAAGTAAAAATGCTGCTATAAACACAATGCAGATTTACGCTTAGTTAAACAAACACCCAGCTACTGCAAAATGGAGTTCCTCATAGCAAAAACAAGTAAGCAAGGCTAACCAGGTTTGTCTTTCACTTTCAGCCCCAGAGGTTCTTGCCCAGAAGCCATACAGTAAGGCAGTGGACTGCTGGTCCATTGGAGTGATCGCCTACATCCTGTAAGTACCAACTCTTCTTCTTGCATGTCAGAATGCTATGTATGACATCATCCGTACTTTTTTCACTACTTGTTATGTAAAGGACAAGCAGAGATTTACTCAATAGTGAGCAAAAAAGTTTGTAGGCACTTGTAGTGTGTGCATGACTGTAATTCTCACTAACTACAGTCTGTAATGTAATGTTCTGCATTGTGGGATTGTTATCAAAGTAGTGTACGTGCCATGGATACTTTCTTCATACCATCATGGGATTTAGTTTGCGCGCTATGTAAAGCATACATTTCACTACAGATTTCAGACTCAAATAAAATGGCAGACAGCAAATACAGCATACTGCATAGTAAATAGGGAGTGATTTTGGACGAAGCACTATTGCTCTGAAGATGTGTAATGTAGTAGCGCGTCTACTCTCCACATTGTGTTACTTGCTTCCATTAAAGAATATGTCAGCTCTTGACAGACGTGTACATTTTAGTGCACAAATTCACACACACACGGATCACCTCAAGTACAAAAGTGCTGTTGTATGTATAGTGTTTGTGAATATTCACAGTAGGTGATATGAGGGGTGGTGCCATCCCCCTTGTTAGCAAAATGACCAAAATGAATCCCCCCCTCTCCATCTACTAGTAGCAGAGAGGACAGAGGTTGTGTAGTTGAATATGTTAGTCTAGTCTGCCTGCGTCATTGATCCTTTATCTGACTGAGGTTTGTTGGCCCCGACCATGGCTCTGAAACATCAGTAGCCCAACTGTGCTGTGTATTAATAAATCCATGGCACTGTCCGTGGTGCTGAAGTTGCAGACGGATTTTTATTGTTATTATTATCAGTTTCATCTTGCATTTATATTATTCTCTAAACAATATACTATAAATGCTCGTTCTATTACGTATTGTTGCCTATATGTTGAAGAAATATTGTGAGCCAGGTTTCAGAGACTGATGAAGATTTAACATAGCACGGTTTATTGAGCTCGGCCAAGAAGAGCCAGTGCCAGCATACAAAGATGTGAACACGTCAAATGCCAACACCAAATCTGAAGGATAACATCTTTTGGTCCGTTTTATGTTTCTGTGCTCTCCCCAGTGCCTGTAGGTTTTCCTCTTAGGTCATCTTTAGCTGGCCTTAACAACTAATCTATCTGATGTTTAGATTCCAATGCTTCGTCATATTGGAATCGATTCTTTCCATGAGTTGTACTCTAATCTGTGGGGCCAATGAGTTCTTGTAAACATTCTTGTAAGACTCAACCCTGTAAGATTCCCAGTGAACACTGATATCTGCTAGCCTGAGGCCTGAGCTACTGTCTCTACCTTATCAGTCTAACTGTCGCCTCCCTAACAGGGACAGTTACATGAGAGAAATAATAGAGGTGGAAGGTCAGTAAACACTTGTGGGGTCAGCTAATGTCTCTAAGCTAGACCTGTCTTACCTTTCCCTGTTACATCAATTAAGACACCCAAGAATATTCTTTAACACTATATACTGAGTGTCCTTCATGATCAAAGTGATAAGTTGCAACATGGAGTCGCAGAGAATTGAGAGGATTATGGAGACACATGCCTGTAGTATTCCTATAACATTTCTATAGGGTCTCCAGTGTTGAGTACTAGAGCTAAGGAGGTTGGAAAATTCTAAAAAAATCCACATGCGTAAAAGTATGTTCTCAAATACACACTGCTTTGTTTCACAAACACAAGACTTGTGCTGTGTCGTTTGGATCTACAATTTCCTACCTGGTTGAGCATGCGTACCATATAAAGGCTCAAGTCCTTACTGCAGCAGTAATAAAAGTGAAAAAACGGTCCAAAAATAAAAGGTTTTTTAAATTAGTCCTCGCTAGCATTTCTTACTTGCTGACTGGCTATTGGAACAGCGATGTGTTTGGTCAATATACATGGATTTTTTTCCCCTACCCATGAAAAAACAGAGCATCAAAGAACAGTGCCTGAGAGGGTTTGTATCCATAGAAGGAAACTTGACAAATGCAGAAACTAAGAGTGGAAGCTGTGTGAATTTGTGTGCAGAAATTGTAGATATGCAAGTACAAGTGTACTTTTTTACCTCACAAACATTTTTAAATCTTATAAAGGGTAAATAATATTTTCACTCTATAGACTTAAGACTTACAGTACTTGAATCTCCATCCAATCAATTGAAAACGCTTCTGCTTAGACATCTGTCTTATTCTTCACGTAGGAATCTGTAACAGTGCAACATCAATGGAAAATAAGAGTCAGACACACATAGGACACATAATGACTCACCTCTTGCTGAGCTTGTACAGACACACACACACACACAACACACACACACACACACAAAACTACTGGCTGAGTTGTGATGTATTACAAACTCATAAATTACATTTAAACCACCTTCACATTCTTTCCATTATGCTAGTCAGCACTGGGTTGCCATGCACCAGCAAATGCAATGTGTGCATGGAGCTTAATGCCCTCAAAGGTTTTATAGCACAGCTCTGCACTGGGGCAAAATGTAAAATACTTGCTTTGGTCCCACATGTGTGTATATTGGTTGATTTGTGTGTGTGTGTGTGTGTGTGTGTGTGTGTGTGTGTGTGTGTGTGTGTTGATATGTTGCTTGTGTGCCATCATTTCCCCCCTTGCTGAATGGCCTTGTACAGACATGGGGCTGCAGGCTACACTTCTTTTTCTCTGCTTTTTGTCCTCCCCCACCTATTACCACCACACACACACTTTCATTTGTGCATGCGTGTGTGTGCGCACGCTCACGTTTGAGTGTATGAGAACAGTAAAAACTACAATATCTTTTGTGCTTAGCTTACTGTTTAGTGCATGAAGTAGTTTTAGAGTGTGTGGCATCTTTTTGTTTCTGTGTGTGTGTGTGTGTGTGTGTGTGTGCTGTGTGTGTGTGTGTGTGTGTGTGTGTGTGTGTGTGTGTGTGTGTGTGTGTGTGTGTGTGTGTGTGTGTGTGTGTGTGTCTGTGTCTGTGTGTGTGCGCGTGCGCAGTACTGTTGATGCCCGAAGCCACCACTTTAGTTGTTTTAAGGTGTGTGTGTATGTTTCTCCATCTACACCTCCATTTTTGTGTGTGTGTGTGTGTGTGTGTGTTCCACCTGATGGAGGTATTATTATCTTGAGCATAAGGTCAGGTCAGACGTCAGAGGTCAGCAGCAGGTTAATGGGATATAGTGGGAGTGTGCAAGGTGACAGAGAGGAAGGCACAAACATTTGTGTGCCTTCCTCTCAGGTCTGTGATGTCACTGTGAGGTCAAGGTCTCCCCCCAAACCACCCACCCCACCCCACACCCGTCTCTCCCTTTTTTTAAAAATACGTGTGTGTGTTTGTATGTGTCTCAGTGTGTGCGTGTCTTTATATGTCTGTAAACCACATGTCAAATTAAGCTTTTTCTATAAAAGTTTTTGGTACAGCTGCCATCTCAGTGGAGAAAGGGAGGGGGGAGAGAGAGAGAGAGAGACTCCCTGCTGGCAATTAGCACAATTAGCGTTGGGATTCAGACCTTGTTAGCTTTTAGCTGCTGCTCAGGTGGAAAGATCACATCAGGTAATCAGCCATGATAATCACCTGAGATTGTGTGTGTGTGTGTCTGTATATGTGTGTATATGTGTGTGATGAAGAGGAGGTTTAGCTGAGTGATGGGCGTGTCTTTAACCAAATGAACAACCAGAAAAACAAATGAAAAGCCTTTCTCACGGCAGGCAGAATCTTTCTTTCCGTTGTTTTTCTTTTACTCCTGTGTGTGTGTGTGTGTGTGTGTGTGTGTGTGCTGCGGCGTGCGTGCGTGTGTGTGTGTATCGATGGGGAACGGAATTTTAATGAGTTTTTATGAAAAGCTCTTGGTGCATCCAGAACTTTAGTAATGAGGTGAAGACGGTGTTTTGGTTGAGTCGTAGCTCTGCACTTGGTTCACTTGGCTTATTGTGGAGAATGAGACCAGAGTTTATGTTCATTTGTGTTCACAAACACTGTGGACCCGTAATCTCATGTTAACCTTATTTAACAGCCAACTCCTGCTAAGACTAGGAGTAAAGGGGCTGTCACATTAGCCACCTCTGTGACCAACATCACTTTGTCCCCTGGCACAAATACAGGCAAGACACCATTTCCAAACTTACACATTTATCCTTATATCCCAAGTAAGCAAGCCTAGGCTTTATGGCTGAAATTAATGGAAAATTATGTGCCAGATATTGAATTAAATCTTTAAGATAATATGCATAATTAAAGAAATCTAATTGTTTTTTGTGCAATTAACTATTTCATAGATGTAAAGACAAAAAAACACAAGTTTAAAGTAACAATTTGGTTGGAATCATCAATTCAGACAACATTTTGAGAAATGACAACACAGGATGATCATATTGTCACGTTAAGATTCTACCGAAAGTCAATCTAAAATAATATTGGGAAGTATTGCCCAGACCCTCAGCTGTTGGTGTTCATAAAACTTTGGAGCAACCTGTATCAACAAGCTGGTCAGCCATCAGAATGGATAAGTCAATGTAGGACTGCTTTTCATTTTTAATTATTAATGAATCTGCCAGTTTCTTCTAGGATTAATTGTTGGAATTCGAAAATAGCAAAACAAGAAGAAAAAAAAACGAGTTAACATCTTAAAATAACTTGTTTTGTCCAGCCAACTGTTGAACAGCCAAAGATATTCAGTCTACAGTGATATAAAACTGTGAAAAGCGACAAACCCATACATTATTAAGAACAGTGAGTGTTAGGATTTGAATTAAACATTAATCGTTGTTGACAATTATTTTTGTGTGGATTGACAAATCAGTTAACCAACTACAAGTTTCATCCAGAATTTAATAAATAAGTGAATGAATTAATGATTGACTTGACTGAGTTAATAGATAAATCAATTAGTAAATGAACAAATGACTAGGATGATGTATGAAATGGCTGTTTTAATAAATAAATCAATGACTGAATGAGGAATAGACTAAATGAATGAAAAAATGAGCAATAAATGCATGACATGCATTAGTAAGTGAATCACAGACCGAATGGTTGACTGAGTACACGTCTTGTCTGCAGGCTGTGTGGTTACCCTCCGTTCTACGATGAAAACGACTCCAAGCTGTTTGAACAGATCCTGAAAGCCGACTACGAGTTTGACGCGCCGTACTGGGACGACATATCGGACTCAGGTGAGCCTATTCCTTCCTCCTCCCCCTCTGTCCAACATATATGGTACATATGGACCACACACCACCTCTCCATCACAGCTTCTGACATCATCTGCCTGGAATGAATGTATTTGGGAGCATTGGGCAGTAAAACAACCTTTGTGGAAGCCAGTCCTGTGTGTGGGGGGGTGTATGTTTCACGTTCTTATATCCCAGCGGGGACTTTAACCAGAATGCACACTAACCTATGGGGACTTGTGTCACCGTGGAAACAAAAATTGAAACTGCCTTTTCAGGGTTAAGACTTTGGTGATCCCCTGACATTTCCCTGAAGTAAAGTTAGCATTTTGCGTAAGGCACTGCTGTGCACAATCGCAGCTTTACGGATCTGCTAGCATGACTGAGGACTCTTAGTTTTTTTGGGGAGATTAAGTTTTACAGATACCAGATTATGTTTCTTAGACAGCACAAAAAACTGCCACTCCAAGCAGGTGGGCATTTATATAAGCAATTCAAACTGACTGAAATGACAAAGATTAGTGTTATTTGTGTCACAAATGTCTGTTTTTGGGAAGATTGCCCCACTAATTATTTCAAAATGTTGTTTAAAGTCAGTTTGGTCTTTTCTGTGTTTAAGGTCATTGACATTTTGTGGCCTTTTATTGTTGTTTTCCTCCCAGCCAAGGATTTCATCAGCAGTCTGATGGAAAAAGATCCAGCCAAACGTTTCACCTGCGACCAGGCACTCAGACACCCCTGGTGAGATACACAGAATGTCATCCACAGGCAAAAAAGGGCATAAAATCAATAATCAATAGATAGTGATGTACAGTCAGAAGTGTTAACAGAGAATTTGTTTGTGTGTGTGTGTATCAGGATCGCTGGGGATACGGCACTCTGCAAGAACATCCATGAGTCAGTCAGCCGGCAGATCAGAAAGAACTTTGCCAAGAGCAAATGGAGGGTAAATGTTGTTTACTGCAGTTTATTCTTTGTGGTTTTGCCTCTATTGCAGGGAACTTTTGTATTACTCCAGTGTTTAGAAGATGAATCACTCTCTTGTAAAAACTTGGCCCACCATATGGTCAGGAGTTAACCTTCATGTTATGTTTAGCCAAAGCGTGAACACAGAGAAGAGGAACTAGGCCTAATTGCAGGACACTAAGATGGACCATATGCAGGAAATGTTTTATTGAAAATGAAGTGCATTGAATTTACATGGAGGGTGAGGCAGACAGTCAAAGGAATAAATGGTAATCCAACACATGGGAACAAAATGAATGTAAATCCACAAATACATCCAATCCACAGTCCAAATGAAATGGAAACAGAAGCAAACAAAAATCCATAGAATATCCATAAACAAGCAGAAGACAGAAGAACAATGGAATGAATAAACGGGCATGGACGCAATCCGACAAAGACCAGGGAGATTCACAAACTATAAATATACAAGGTAGGGCCAGGTAATAACACACAGGTGTCACAAATAAGGAAATCAACAGGGAGGACACAGACAGGAAATATAGTACAACAAGGCACGAGAGGTAGACACTTACAAAATAAAGCGGGACTTAAACCATCAAAACCCATAACCACAACACTTCATCATTCACTTTTCTCCTGAAGCTCTCGGAAAGAGAAGAGAGTAATCTGCAGACTTGAAATAAATTCCACTTTCTTGAAGATGCTCTTCAAACTGTCATTTTCAGCTCTGGGTGGGAATAGTACTTGCAGCTCATGTCGTATTTGAACCTCAGATGTTTTTAATGGAAGATAAACTGCAACAGCAGACCATATCATGGCTTTTTTTTTTTTTTTTTGCAATAGTGCCAGTTCATTGAAAGCAGATTCTGGTCTGCATCTTCAAAGCCACTATGAAATGGAAAAACACTTTTTTGATATTTTCAATGACTTGAAAATCCCGAATATAATCCATACTTGTTAAACAGTACACTGACAGTGCAGCGACCTCATTCCGAGCCAATAGGTAGAAATAAAAACATCACTGAATAAAACCATCACAGATATTTGAACAGCTCTGCTCCTTGTAAAATAATAAGCTGCCCAACACCTTTTATGATATGCAGAAACCGAGGCAAAGTGAGAGCTCTCTGTTTCTGTTTTTTTTCCCTCCTATTTCCTTCATCACTCCAGCAAGCGTTCAATGCCACCGCCGTGGTTCGACACATGAGGCGGCTTCAGCTTGGCAGCAGCATGGGGAACAGCATGGACGCTTCCAACCCGCTGACCAGGCCGAGCCAGATGCAGAAGGCTGCCCAGAATCAGGCAGGCCAGAACCAGCCAGCTCAGAGCCAAAACGCTGGCCAGGCGGCACAGAGCCAGAGCACCACCACGGCCGCCAGCAAAAGCTCTTCCATAGACAACAACATAGCAGCTCCTCGCAAAGAATGTGAGTATGAGTCATTCGTATCAGTAGCACCAGATAGTCAAGAGAACATATGTATATTACAAAAAGTTCAAGCACTGATCATTCACTAAGCGCAGGATTGGACAGTCGCACAGCAGTCCTGACATCTGGATTTTCCCACAAGCCCAAGTGATGTGCGTGATGCAGACCGATACTCTATTTGACTTTGGAGGGGGGGGTCTTTTTAGGGTTTGATGATGTTGTCCAGCACCCATTGTTTCAAAAATTAAGAATTTGGAGTGGCAGATCTGCCACATGTGGTGTATACGAACGTAAGGCAACAGTAAATATAGAAAATATACGCTGCTGATCCATCTGCTGACTCTTGCCTCTCAGGTGTAACTGGACCGGTCACACCCTGCAGTCTGGCATCTGCAGCTTCTTCTCCCAGCGCAGGGGCAGAGCTGAACAGGCCACATCCCTCAGCAGTTCCCGCCCCAGTGCTTACAGAGACCAAGTGACGCCAGGTCCCGCGGGGAACCAGCTGGGAGGCCACAGCGCTGTGAGGCAGAGAGACGGAGGACAACAAGCGAGGAAGAGGATCCCCCCCTCTTCTTCTTTCCTCCCACTTCTCACTGCATTTCCACTCGGATGTTCCCCCCAGCCAGTTCCCTGCCCTGCTCTCGGGAGAGCAGAGGACTTTACCTCCACCCCACCGATTCAAGCCACGCAGCGCCATACTGTACGACCACCACCCACCCACCAGGACGCCGCATAGCATTCCTCCTGCAACAGCACGGCCACTGACTCAGAGAGGATGTTTGTATGGCCGGCTGTAGTTGGATGCCGTTTAATGATAAATGCGTGTCAACTGCTGTGAGCTTTATCAGTAATTGGTGGTTCATGGTGGGGCCGATGGTATCGTATTATTCAATGTCAATCAACATCAACTTCCCTCTTGAATCTGGTCTTTCCTGCGTCACTTTATTTAGCTTTTTCCAAATTAGGTTTGACTGTTGGCAACTGGATTGTTTGATTTTTTTTTTTTTTATTGCTGTTAATTTTAAAGCTGGTATGTGTAACCTTTAAAAGAAAGCATGTCATTGTCAAATTGATAGTGCTACTTTGGTATAATTACTGTAATTAAATAAGACCATGGTTAAGACAATTGGTCGCCTCTACCTCACGCTAATTTATAGCTATTTATTGTGCATTGTAGAGCATTTCTCTACATTAGGACCCCATTTCCCACAACCACTTGTTTCTTCTTGTTTCCATCATCACCAAAATCTGATTGGCTTTGACTTGGTTTGCTCTGGAAGAAGAGCACTCTCCTCCTGTTACGTGCCATAAAGAAGTCCGGCAGATTTACCAAATGCAGAGTAGAGGCTGATAGGCCATCTTAGTGAGGACCTGATGTGTTTACACTAATTTTACTAATGTAGCAAACTAATGTGACAATGATTTATTCATGTTAAACGCTACATATAGCACCTTTAAGACATTTTATATGTCCATATGGGTTCTTTTGTGTGTTTGTTTGTGCTTTATGAAGTGCTTTAAAAGTACCACATGACTGTTGAGATGTGGAAACATGAGTAAGCGCTTTATGTATTTTGCACAGAGAGGGTCAGATATGTTCTCAGACACAGATTAGCCACCATCCACTTATGTTTATCAGAGAGTAGAGATTGTAAACCTTTATATAAAAAAAAGGATGGATGAGCATTGTACAACTTGTTTATTGTCTGAAAGATTCTGATTTGTTTATTATTTTCTTACTTTATAAGACTTTTATAACAATCAACCTTTAAGGGACACACCTATAGGTTACTATGAAACATGCAGCAGGTTCAGGATAGGATAGAGGCATATAGGGGAAAACTGCCTCCAGTTGAGAATAGATGATAGCTAGATATTTGATTTCCCAAACTAAGGGGCCACAAGCAGCGCAGTACAGTTTCAAGATTACGTACCGTCCCTGAGATATTTAACTGCCCACCACATAGGTCCTCAGAGTATGTGGCCCATGTGGAGACAAAATCCAAGATGAAGAAGCTGTCCTGCTGCTGTTCCCTCCCCCTCTAATGAAGCCATGATCTCACTTTTTTTGCATTGTCAAGCTGCACCCAGTTGAGACGTGCTCAGGGAAAACTGCAGCTGCACTGTGAGCTGGCGAATACCGACGTCCTTGTTTAGGTTTTTCTGTCAGTGTTTTTGGTCCAGGGGTTGCGGCATCGCAGTAAATGATCCAGGGCTTATGACGTTTGCTGTGTCCTCATTGTAGTGTTGTAGTGACTCGTGACTTGAATATTGGAAGACTCAGACCTGGGCTCCAAGTTGTTTTGGACAAGCTGTTTTGTGCAGCATGCACAACTTGTTCCACTATACTGTTTTTTTTTTAACGCAATCCCCAACCCCCAAACAGAGTAGCGGAGCTCTTTTCTTGATGGAATTGGAGGATAGGTAGTAATGCTTGCTGTATCCAGTGATGCCTGCCTTTATGACGCAACAGTGGACAGTTATTATCCAACAATTTGAAAGCCTGGTTTGGGTAGTTTCTCAATTAGTAGAATGGCCCAACAATTTCAATTTTCATTTCAAGACAGATGGGATGACTGAAGTCCACAGCTTGGAGCTCCTTTTCAACTCATAATCTAACTTTAAAATGACAGACTGACTTTGTTTTGAATTGTTCTTGATGGACTCTGACTTGACTACAGTAGCTTAGATTGTGCCACTGGTTGTAATGGCCTTTTAGACGTAGCTCAGAGAGCAGAACTGTACAACGGCGGGTGCTCACTCACATATCAGATTGTCATGTCTTTATCAGATGCAATTCTACTCATCCCTTTATTGTGAATTGTAGCCAAAGACTAGTGCTAGCTACAAAGACAATTTGGTTCTTTTTGAATTAAAACTAGTCAGATGTGAAGCAGTTCGAGAGACAAGTGGACTAAAACTAAGGGCTGAACTCCAGCTGCAAATTAATCTGGAGAGAAATGTATTGACCTTTGATCCCTTCCTAATCTGTTGGCATTTATCCTGTTTTATTCTCTGCACAGAATGTTACTAAAAAGTATGTGCAAATTATTCATAGTTTGTGTTTTATTCTGTATGCCGTTTCAGAAGAGTGTGAGACTACAGCTGGATTCAAAAGTACGAAAGTCAAAGTACGGTAAAAATGTCAGTAAATCAACACATACCCAAGCTTTCTGGAATTCACTTTTGGCTCTCTGTGTCGTTTGTGTTTATTAAGCTCCACCTATTTGGACTCATGTTGACTAAAACAAACCATGATGAGACATTTGTGAGTGCTATTCAGTCATGTTCTTCGAGAGCTGCATCTCCTTCCTTCAATAAGCTCTGCAAGGACAATTCCAGCATGTTTGGGTGTTCTGCTCTATCCCGCTGTTTCCTAACCAACAATGTTTCGGTCCCCCTCAATACGTTACGTCCTTCCCACCCTATCTTTAGCGCTTAGCCCCAAGCCCATTGGCTCCTACTGAAGTCATAAATCTTAAACCATGAGTTACAAATATATAGTTGGAATGTTTTGAAAGGCTAAAACAGCTGGGCACTGTAGTACTTAGTAAGCGTTACTCTAAGTAAAAACTTCATTTTTGGGGGACTATTTTCAGCGATGGATTAATACATACAAGTAAATATTTTAAGCAAATTCTGTTACAGCCAGAAAGGAAAATAGCTTAAAAGTCACTTTGAATATAGAGTAGTTGCTGGAACCATCTTGCCCACAGAGTTAAGACTGACATGAGACATAGCCCTAAGCCATCAGACTATCAGTTATTGGTTAAACGTTTTACTTTTTTTGCTTTGTTAACAAGCAAAAATGCAGTACCTGAATGTGCACATCAATATGAATCATTTATCAGCAGTCTGGTCGTCATGCCATTCACAATGATATATAGATAGCTGGTTCAGGATTTAGGGTGTGAGTGAGAGCATGAGAAGTTTTGGCAAAACTGATTTGTAATTTCTTTCTGTGTTAAATGAATGTAAAAACATCGCTAACACACAGCCACATTGAGGGATAGAACAATCTTTCAAAAACCTCTTAATCACGCGGGAATTGTCCTTTTTAACAGAACTCTTCGCTCCACTCAAATCATTCCTATGTATGGTCTCCAAACAGACACGCACACCGGATCTGCTGCATTGTTGTTCAAGCACTCAAGGCATAGTGTATTGACTGAAAACATTGCAGTTACTTTATGCACGATGACCTTGCAACTAATCCAGTCATAATATAGTTTTAGTTAAGTGATTTTTGGTAGAGTTAGAGGTTTAAGAAAAGGCCAGTTAGCCTGAAATATTTTATTTTAAATGTGCAAATCTAGGGAAAGCTACACCTGTGTGTCTCCTTCTGCATGACAGGTCACCTTGCAGAAATCTAAATTGATTCCAACTTTTTTACAGTGGGGTCTTGTGTTGTGTTTTTCTCTACTAACCACACTCTATAGTCATTCCATGTAATTATCCATGTGTTACTGATGGGAAGTTTTAATCATGTAAGGGCTTTATTCCTATGACCACCTTAATCTATTTATTCACTGTAACCATGTATACATACCCATTGATTGCTATGCATTTTTTAACATTTTTAAATGTGCCGTCAATGCTTTTTTCTTGGAAGAGGGATCAGGACAGAAAGGAAACAACATCAGCACCTATAGTTAAAAAAAGGTAGAATTTTTTAGTTTAGGGGTAAAAATATGTGCAAGGCACTGAATCCTTGCCAAAGCTTAGAAATGTTCAATCACTTAACTGTTGATTATGATTATTATTATAATTGAATGAGCGACATTGTAAAAGTGGTGTACCAGGTTTTTCTCTGGCACAAAAGGTGGTGATGAATCGTCAGCCAAGACTGTAGGAATATGTTTAATTAAATGTGAAGTCGTCCACTTAAGTCTGGACGTTTGGGTTTACGAATGCATTGTGAGGCAGGCAGAGGGTTTAAGTTGATGCTGCTCGGTAGTCTTATGTCTGCTGTTTAAAAAACAAAACAAAAAAAAAACAGTTTGAATTGATCGTTCCATGTTAAAGATGCTACTGTAAATATATTGTGAATATGAATGATCATTTTCAAGATAATATTTACAAATGTTTTGCTGTTCAGGCATGTGAGAGTGAATGAGTGTGTGTTGAGGGAAGTTGATTGTATTCTCTATGGAATGTTTAATGTAAACAAAAAAACAAAAAAAAGCTAAAATCCCCTTTACTCCCAACTGCAATTTGCTTTTGCATACTGTCTAGCACTGTGTGACTGCCATCTGCAGCGCTACATAGTGCAGTTTAATGCCGTCAGTGTTCCACCTCCACTTCAGTTTCAGTCCAACTAAAACTGAAAGCATCATTTACTGAACTCAGGCTTACGTTTTTGCCATTACAAAGGAAAAAATCCAAAGCTGTGACCGACTCAGAAACACACTGTTCAGGACAAGGGGCGGCTACGACCCGCTCTCGTCCATTTTTTCCCCTTCGACCCTTTTTTTAACAAAGCGGGTCATCACAAAAGATGAAAACACAAGCATGTCCAAAAAAGTGCTACAAGAAGTCAACTTCACCATGTTCGCATAATCTTATATGCCCTTGTATGATGTTAGTATCTCTGTATTACTGTATGTAAAGACGCACACAGGTTGAGATGCCTGCGTTCAAAAAAAGACGAGTTTACTAAGTAGCAGATTAGAGTTTCAGTTCTACAAACAGTTTCAAGAGGCAGAAATGATCTCACAGGTTATTGTAACCAAGCTAGCAGTTATTAAAAGAACTGGATACCTGGTTCCAAGATGGTGCCCCATTCAATTCAGTCAAAGTAACTCTAATGCTGTTATTAGTGTGACTTCCCGCTGATTCCCTGCCTACAATAATGGCATGGCATGAAAATTATTTACTGACATGGCTAAAGACTTTCTTTTCATATTTATGTGGCATAAATTGTGATAATACAAAAAGTATCTTATGGGTGTTTGCGGCACTTTTTTAGTGGTGTTTTTGCAACAAATTGTGTATGAGTTGGTTTTCTTATGGCCAGTGTTCATCAAGTTATCTGCAATTTTGAGCCGCTGAGCCAAAAGCCAAAATTGTTTCACAGCTAGCGCTTGGCCGGGGGCCATGGCCAAACAAGGCAAAAACGTTGGTAAAAAATAAAATCAGAAATACAAATACCAACAAAATACTTTTGTTTTTTTATTCATTCGTGATATTAGTTAGCTTAGTTAGCAATAGCCTTGTATGGCTAGATGTAAATTCAGTTTGGCTAAGTAGCTAGAGAGCCTTGCATAGCTAAATTCTAGGGTGTTTTCTCTTGACTGTTTTTATCCTATAAAGGTAAAAGCCAACCCTGTTGCTAACTACTTCCAGGGAAGTAAAGTACATGTAGCTATTGGGTATTTATTTTAGTTAGTTAGTTAGTTATTTAGTGGTGTATTTCATGCTTCATTTTAAAGAAGAAGAATTTGCTGTGTTGGCTAAGTTCTGCATCTGATAGTGTATGCATAAGGCTTCTTTGAACTACACAAGGAAGTACGTTTACTTATATGTTAGTGTTTCTGTATGAATTATTGCCAAATGCGTTAGTCACAATATTAGCATGGTCTCTTGTGGACTGAAAGAATTGTGGGATTTTAATTAGCATCAGTAAATCTAATGCAAAGCTGCAAGGCTAGCCAAATGGTAAAAATGGTCCTTTTCCTCTGCCCGTAAGATCTAACTCAACTAATGAGAGCCACTCTGCCTCTAAGAATTGTTTGTAGGGCTTATACTTTATACAAGCTGCTCTTCGGGACCTGGTGTCTCCCTGTGGGTGTCCTTGTCCGGAGCCTGCTGTTAGCCGGCCGTGTTGTATTTACTCTCTGCATGTGACCACAGCAAACTCCCATCCTGTGCACCGTTGTCGCGCCGACAACACCCTCATCTGAGAGCGGAGACTGCCTGCCACACTTATTGTGCTGTGATGATGATGATGATGATGATGATGACTTTCTGTTAATGGGGCTTGTATATCAGATGCCTTCGACAATCATGTGTACATATCAGAGTTACCATGAAGACACAGGCCAGAGCGACTGATTGTGTTTCGTTTCTCCTGGAATAAATCCTGAATGATCATAATATGACCTTTTACCCTTTTACCCCTTTATTTGGTGTGTGTGTGTGACAAAATAGGATAGGGCTGGTATATTTGTACTACTCAATCTCAGAATTAGGACTATATTTCCAACAAATGTAAACCCATGTGTGTCTTTGTGTTTTTGTATTTCAACACTCACACATGTCAGTCCATGCATGCGGATATAAAGCAGACACTAGACACTCTTTACCACTTTGTCCATTTATATACTGAACAGCAGATGTTTAGCAGGCAGAAGACAGATGTTGCAAACACAGGAGGTTGGGATACATTATTATAGTTAAAGCTTAAAAACATATTGTCCACAGATGTTACTTCCCCATATGATGTTATGTTCAGCCTGAAAGGAGTCTCCTTGGGTTTACACTCTGGTATCCGCACTGCCTGATTATGCTGTTGCAACAAAGGGTTCAGTAAGAGTTTAGATAAAACATGTTTACAGTCTTGAAAAAAAAAACTGGAGACCCTTCATTTATGTCAGTGTTTTTCTGTCAAACCACTTTCTGAACTTCTTTGAGTCTTCGCAGCTGCCCAACACCAATGTGAATGATTCATTCAAGTATTGATAAGGTATTGACTGAGATAAGCAAACCTGTTATAGTGATAGTTACATACATCTAGTGATGCACTTGGACACATCATCAGTGATAGTACCTGGGGTCATCGGGGCGTTTCAGGTCTTTCAGCCTCAGCCACCCTCAGTGATCAATTCCTACCCTGTGTCCAAGAAACATCAGTCCAGAAACAGCCAGCTTGTGTGTTCCTCAACTGGGGCGACTAGATTTCCCATCATGTAGTACAGCTTCAAAGCACTGCACTGCTGTAGACTCTTTGTCTTGTTCTTTCTGTACATTTACACCATAAAACAGCAAACCACAATTTCCCGCTTCCTCCATCTTGGATGTATTTGGTGCCTGGAGGATTCTTAATTATGCTAATTGGCTTTCGCTCAACTTCAGAATTGCTTCTTGTTGAAGTGGAGACAGACTCCAGCTGATAAGGAGTAATGTACATTTGTGCCATATTTGAATTTCACTCTGTATTGGCTCTTTACACAACTTAAGATAGAAGATAACAATTACTAAGCAGACAATTAGTCAACATAAGACAGAAAAGCTGCAGGCTACTTCTGCCCCTGTATGCCATTTCACTATAGTTAATAAGCTTTATACATTGCTTCTGTTTAAAATAAATCGCCTTTTGCAGTTGACTTTTAAATGATCGTCACCTCGAGTGACCTATTGTACCTTGAGTTGTTGAGGTTTTTGTTTCGAGCAGCGGTAGCCTGAAGGTTTGAATTTGCTCATCAGAGCTAAATTGTGTTAATATTGGTCCGTTATTAGCAGAGTTTGGCCCGGTGGAGCTTCCTGTGGTTCAAGTCATCACACTTCCTCTGCTTTTCCCTCCGTCTCAGCTGGAGATTTTCCTCCAGACTGTCTGTCTACCTCGGCTCAGTACCTCAGGAACGCACACACACATTGAATGTGTCGGCTCATTCAAAGTGATTCATCCTTCTGACGTACACACACACACACACACACCAAAGCATTGAAATGAAAATTGTGAAATCAAAGTATTTTACATCTCTTTGACACTCAATACATTGCATCACACTCAAACACAGTCAGGCACACATGTGCACACACACACACACAGATACAAACTTGTTGACTTTGGCTGTCAAAGTGTAAGTGTGTTTGTGCATGGAGTCACTGATCCCTCTCCTTCTTAAACTGATTTCGCCTCATCTTTTGTTCAGGCCTCCGCCCTCCCCTCCTCTTCCTATCCTCTTCTGCAGCCCTTCTCTCCCCACAGGGTTACTTCTTTTTCTCCGCCTCTCCCCTCTCTCCCCTGCAGTGACATGTTGTTTTGTTCTTTACTAAGCAGCACATATATATTCAATAAAACTAATTACAGGCAGATCATCTGAAACAGTGCGATAACACACAGTCCCACAGGAAATAGAGGAGGGAACATGGCATGCTGTGAAATTTAAAGTGTGCAAAGACGATCTTTGTCATTTGGACAGACAGTTTTGAATGCATACAGCAGTTGGTGACGTAATGTTTCCCTCTACTGTGCTTATCGAGCTTATCATGTCTTAACCATGCATAGGAGATCTGCTAGTTGAATGATGATGAATTAAAGATGAATCCATGTGTCCATGGTGCAGCATTAGTTAGCAGGTTGCATTGCGGTTCAGCTGTCATTTCATTCATGGAATAGTTGTAGAAGTGAAGATATTTTTATTCTTTCTTTGTTGTCTCTTGGTTTCTTTTGGATAGGATTTGTTGGTCAGGAGACTATTGTTGAGTTTTGAGGGACCATGGTGCGAGGATGTTGTGTGATTTCACCTTTGTTGTGAACTCTGCATTGTTGTGTGTTTTCACCTTTTTACACCGCAGCTTTGTTCTAAAACCCCCCTCAAAAATGAATGGATGTTGTTTGGAAATGCTTATCAATGTGACATAGCCATAATTCAGGCATAGCACTAGCTGACTGGCATCTTAACCAGCCTAGTCTACCAGATGACAAATAACATCCGGTCATATCTATGCAGGTGTGCATCGTCACCATTGTAACCTGAAACTTCCTACTGTTACTTTGCTAATATGCTCATCCCAGTGCCATTTGGCACCGCAGCTCCCTTCACCACCCTAACACCCCTTTTTAAAGCCACTGTGTAAAGAATTTTTTTCAAATGTAACTTTGGTGACCTCAGGGATACAAAAAAAAAGACCCTCAACCACTCCCCCTAACGAAACCAACCACGGGTCACTCTCAGGTGATTGCGCTTAAAGCAACAAATAGACTGCACAGATTTTCACCGGGATTGTCGGATTCTTCTCCAAATAAAAAACATACAGCATCAGGATAATTTAAAAGCTCCTGTAATCACATAACAATTCTACACATTTGGCTTTAATCTTCTAAATTGTTGAGTCTTTGTCTTTGTCAGTTACATCTTGTCACAACACTTATTTGACAGTTGCAGCACTGCAGCAAGATTGCCCCAGTTGTTCTACGCATCAGATATGCATGTCTGGCTGCTGCAGGGTTAGCAGTGGTATTAAGTATTCCTGTACCTGTGCTGCTTGCATGCTAACTAAGCATAGACCAAGAGGATGAAGGTCTGCTGCAGATGATGTAAAAAACGGGAATATGTTTATGTTCCTTTCTTTATTTTACCATCTCAGTCACCTTCTGCAGGTCAGCCGCTGCTTTATTACTCTGCATCCACCCTGCCTCTCATTTTGTTGTCTTTTGGTGATCCTTGCATTCACAGTGGTCTCGTGATGTGATGCTGCTCGCCTCCCTCCAGAGCTTTTGGTTTTCCAGACTGAATTAGAGGAAAATTCAGCGACGTCCTGCTGTTCCGAACATTGCTGCCCACACAAACACATTCCAGCCACTTGATGGACCATACACACACACTCACACACATACATCTCTTCCTCTCCCCAAATACTACAATGTCTCCTCTGACCTTAACCCCCTTACACTCTGCGTGATACTGTAGGGCTTAACTGAAACGCTGAGTGTGTGTGGCTGTTTGTTTTTTTAAACTCCCGTGACCCAGATGTTAATATCCTTCATCAAAACACTGTCACGTTCACTCTGATGTTCATCCAAATCAAAATTTATAAGCAGAAAAAACCATCATACAAAAATATCCACATACAAGCTGATGTTCCAAGACTTCAAAAAACTCAAATTAAAAATAAACGAACCTTCTTAAACACCCTGGAATTCTCATTTCTTCGTGACACTCTGCTCCCAAATTCAGTTGAAGAAAAGTCAATACATCACAACATCATTTAAATTCAATGTAATGTCTCTTAGTATTGCTTCACTAGGATGTGATTACATAAAAGGCATTTCTGCATGTGTTTTCTTTGGTTGTACTCAATTGTTTAATAGATTGTCATACGATGTGTGTCACGAAAAGCTGGAAAAACTCAAAGACTAGAAAAGCCTCTACCAGTCTTTCAATTACTTAAATCTGTTATGATCAAAATTTTTATACTAACAATCGGTCAAATTACTATATGTATTATGGGAAGGGTCGCCCACAGAGAATTACCAGCTAACTCTGCAGCCCCCCTCTGCTCTACAGAGTATTTTAGTGTATTTCAGCTCATTGTTTTGTTTTTTCCAGCCCGCAACTTTAGTTGATTCAGTCTAATAATCATTCAGCGTTGATTCTATTTGTAACAGGCAGCTTTTTTTTCCTGTAAAAATAGAGAAAGGGCTCTAATAACCCAGCTTCCCGATAACAAACAGCAGACAGGCAAAGTTAGCAACTAGCCAATGAACATAGTGGAGCACTTAGCAGCTAAAGAGAGAAAAGTTTTTACCACTAACATTCACCGGCTGCCTGAAACACAACTCCAGATGTTACGTTTGTCTTCTGAATATGTAAACAAGAAACCTTTTGCTAACAAGTTTGAAAGGTGAAATCTCAATGTTATGTTTACAGCTTGTTTCTGCTTCCCCCAAGTGATCAGAAAATCAGTCATACAGTATTCCACAGATTTAATATTCTATGATGTTGGGCCTCCTGCCAGAGCCAGATTTCTTAATTAGTATCGTCAGAATCGATGCAGCAGAGGTCAAGATATCCTGACATTTAAACACTGGATTCTATGCTTCCCATAATGCCTCTCAGTTGAATGGCAAACAATAATGCATCACTCGTTAATAATAATGAGCTCTTGCTGTTACTGTTATTATTAATCACGCAGAGCTGTGCTTTGTGTTGGTGCAAAAACACATCCTATGCGATCACGGCCTAAGAAGAGCACTGAGCAGCAACTGAATCCAGTTGTAGAATGCAGCAGACCTAAAGTAGGGCTCCGCCTGCAGGAGGAATCATAGAGAAAATACATTTTTGGTTCTCTTTCAGGAAAATTTTTTGTTCTTTTGTCAGATGACCAGGAACGGTCCTGATAATTACTCTTGTGTTTTAGCAATCAGGGATTCAAAAAGAGAGAAAGAGGAGTTCATTTACAAGAAAACTATGTAGATTATTACTTATTAAAAGTGTGTTTTCTCAGATGTGACAGTTGCTATTTGTTTGTCCCTTACATAAAGACCGCCCAGCAGTCTCTTGCTCTCCAGTGGCAGTTTTCAGTCCAGGTGGGTAGCAGTTTGGGGCAGGTGAGATTAGTTAAAGTTGGATTCGCTGGTGTATCGCCTTGCTGGCATAACGCCCCGGGCGGAGGCTCCTCCTGTGTTATGGTGTTGAGGTGATGCCCTGCCCTCCGCTCTGCAGCCTTCAGCCTCTCTTGCAGCTCCTGCGCCTCCTGCTCGGCCTTCCGTGCGGCCTTGCGGGCATTCCTCAGGGAGCGCTTCACCTTCCGAACGCGCTCCTTCAGCTGCCGGTTCCTCCTCTCTGCCGCGGCCAGGCGCTCCTTCAGCCTGCGGCCTCGCTCCTCCTCCTCGAACAGCGCGGCCTGCACCGAGGAACACAGCAGCTGGAGACAGGAGGAGAGGGAAAGTGGCGCTGTAAGTTAACATACATGACATGTTGTTTTCTTAACCGGCAAACCAAACTGCTGTAAACCACCAGCTGCCTTCTCGTCATCTGGTTGTGTAGTGCGGGAGCACTGGTGATGTGATTTTCCCAGCAGCCTCTTTGAGAAAATGAACGTTTTTTTCCTTTGATCTCCACAGTGTTGTTATTTCTCTCTTTATCATGTTTTTTCTCCTGCAAAGCCAAACACACTTGGAGGAGAGAGGAAATAATGTTGAGGGCCTGACCCGAGTCATTTACATGTATCCACATAGACTTCCTACTACCAGTGCAAAAACATTAGAGGATGATGAATTCTGTTTATGTGTGTCTGTGTAACATAAATGCATCGCCTCAAGGACCTCCCATCCCTCCCATCCCTCCCTGACAATACAAGGGTCGCGTACTTTGATGTTTCAGGGGCCCTAATTTTCCATTTCGTGAGCTGACCCCAGTCAGCAGGGTCAACAGGGGTGAGTGCTCTCACAGTCACAGTGGGGAATGCACGTCAGTTCATTTATGATTGCGCTTTGTCAGAGGAACATACAAACCTAAGGAAATCTATAAACTCACACCATGTGCTGTATGTACAGTATTCATAGTTTTCGGTCACGTGACATGCACGGTGACCTGGAGGGCAAAACAACAGACCAACGTAGCGGCTCACACCACACGACTCTCCCGTAGAGCTCTAGAGATAGAGACAGAGATAGATCTACAAATCTATCTTTACATAATGACCAATTTGAATATTTATAATAGTGAAATATACTTTGACATGCATACTTCATGCATACTTAATCTTAAAATAAATTGAATTGAAAATCTTAAAATAAAGGGTAAATTCACATAAATTAAAACAAACCTTTTCATTGAAGCTACTTTTTTGCTGAAAAAAAGTCTGTGGGTTATCCTGAGTGATGGGGCTGCTGCTTCTGGAAAGAGACGTTTAATTTGTTTAAACAAATTAAAATTCCATTCCATCCTTACTTTTACGGTTGTGGAAGCAAAAATCTCGGAGATGGATATCTGAAAACCTGGACAATGGAGTCAAAACACTTTAGGCTACATAAATATGATTTATTTCTATTCGTTTTCTTCCTTTGTGATTTGGGTGAACAACACTTTAAAGGGAAATATCTTTCTTCCCATTTATCTACACAAAAGGCAAAAGCATATTACATAACATTGGTTAAAAAAAAAAGAAAAGAAAAGAAAACGAATTACAGTTTGATCCCTTTCTCATACTCATAGGAAGGCTCTCAGCATGACAACCCCTACACAGACCTGCACACACAAACTCACACCACCTGTCAAAACATCCGGGTGTTACCTGCCTGCTGTTTAGCATCATCTGTACAAACAGTATTTAGAGGACATGTGAAGACACACACATGCGCGTACAATATGTTCTCAACTTCAAATGTACAATAATTTGAATACAGAGGCAGTGTCTATTTTGTCCAAAACTCTACCAAAGCTGCAGAATATCAAAATTAAGGATGCATTTAAAGCTGCACTAAACAATATTCTTAGACTCAATGAAATAAAAAGGAGTCGTCCGTTTTGACAAGCCCACAGATAATTATCACTTTGCAGTTTTCCTTCGCTTCCCTGTGGTGCGTTGTATCATCTTTCAGCTCATTGTGTTGGTTTTGGGAACAGCGACTTTGAGTGTCAATCATGGTTGTTTCAGTTAAAAGGTTTTGATATACCCGCTGTGCGCTGCCTGCTCACCACGAAACAGCAGGCAGACCGAGTTAGAGATAAGCTGGTGAACATAGTGGGCCATTTAGCTGCTAAAGAGACAGATATTTCTCTCAGGGGTTGGCGGAGACCAAAAACGAAGCTAAAAGAAGGATAAAGATTAGACATATTTGTCAGGTGGCCAGAAACACAACCCCAAATTAATGCTACTGTTGCTCTGTAACGACTGGATGTATAAATTAGCATCTATTGCTAACACGATTTGCTATGTCATCTCATAAAAAATAAAGAATAATAATTAATAATTGATAAATAAGCAACTATGTCGATGTTGTGGTTTGCCAGTTGTGCTGCCCCCATGTGGCCAAAAATATAATAATGCAGGCTGTACTCTATATCACAATTGTGCACTTATGTTCATTGTGAGCAAACTGCTTCTCAGATGGCCTTATGTGTTGTTCTGGACAAAACTGTATTTATATTAATGATTAATCACAAGAGTGATTAAAGGCGAAAGAAAGGAGACAGGGTCAGTGAATGAGGAAAAGGAGAGCAAAGGACTGTAGGCACTGAGAGACCTGCCTCTGTGTGTGTCCAGTCTGACCTCACTGCTCATTTATTTCTGCAGACCTTTGATTCTTTTTTCTAACTTTATATAGAGACTCAGCATGGGTCCCCCCCACACGCACACATTTAGTGTCTTTAGAGCTTCACTATTGACGTCAAAGACACAAGCCAGGCCTTCTCCTCTCCTCCTGAGATTTTATATTGCTTTGTGTGTGTGTGTGTGTGTGTGTGTGTGTGTTTTCGTGGGTGCGTGCATGAGGATAGATAATTAGGAAACAGAGACAGAAAACAAGACAGAAAGAGACAGTGAGAGATGAACAGATAAAAAAGAACAAAAGGGAGGCAGATAGAGAAGGAAAAACAAAGACGAGGCAGCAAAAGAGGGAGACAGAGACAGGACACACACACACGGTTTGACACTATCATGTATTCATCCTGAGCTTTTAACTGCTGAGGGAAACTGTCAAACTGTGTCGTCTTCCTTTAATCCCTCTGAGCGTCCACATTAAGTGTTAATGAGAGTTGTGTTAAAGGTGTTTACATGACAGTTAAAACTAGAGTGGTCCCTCACTGTGGTTATAATCAAATCATTAGAGTCCATGTAACCGTGGAAATATGCTGATTAAGAAGTATTTGGAGAATTTGTCTTGATCTTACTGTGACCTATCAATTGAAGGCTAATGGGCCCAAAATAAAATCTAAAAAAGGTTGAATATCTTTCAGGAAACAGAAGTGTATTTAACAGAGGAACAGTGATCTCTGCCTCAGGCTCAAGCTACTCTGAGTGCTGTTAATAAGAGGAGGTTTGGAACAAACACTAATTGAAGGTTCTGGCAGAAAAGTGGAGTCTCTTGTCTATCCTTCTGGAGGGGTGTCTGGTTCCCACGAGGCTGAAACCAGAAAGCAAACCACCTCCCAACTCCAATTTTAGGGATGTTTTGTGTTTGATTTCCTTCTGAAGAGAGTGATGCAGCCTGGGAAGCACTGTTAAAATAATTTGGACACAACTCTAAGAATTCTAGATTGTGAAATTCGAAATGGGATCATGTTCTTGTTGTTTTTAATTTCTTTTCATTTACAGCCCAAGCAGAACAGATGGAATGACGGAGACGATCGCCTTTCTTTTGCTTCAAATCTGATACTTTGAAATTCTAAAGACACAAAAACACTGAGGGCAGAGACATGAAGAGGAAGATGAAAGTCCTTCCATCTCTTACTCCATAAATTCCCAGAGCAAAACACCTGTTTTGTCCTGCCTTGCCTGAAGGTTACGGCCTCTACATGCGAGTGCTCGTTCTCTAAGTGAGCAGTGTCTTTAACCTCTGCCTCACTGACCTTTGGCCATTTAGCTCACAGGCCAGACCCTGCAGGTCAAACCTGGAGAGAAAGGATGAGGAAGACCCCACACCACCTTTCCTGATTTAGCTCTGCAGTTCTGGCTGCTAACAGTAAAGAAATGCCATAAATTTATTTTGGAAACAATTAACCATGTCTTAACGTTTCCTGCAGGCAGTGTTCAGGTCAGTCAGGAACAAGGTGCACCATCCTGACTGTTAAAGCAGTGATGCTAATACATATATATTTCCCCTTTTCTGTTACAATTTACAGAAATAGGTGCACTGTATTGATTCTTAAATTACTCAAGTCCAGGTCATGTCCCAAGTCTCAATTCCTTTAAGATGGTAAAGTCAAAATGAATTTTAAACAAGTCCAAGAAGCAAAGCTTCAGGTCAATGGAGACAAATAGAGACACATCCAAGTCGAGTCTCAAATCAAAAGTCCCAGTCAAGTCAAAGGACACAAGTCACATCAAGCTTTGTGTCAATCAAGAACAGCAAAGTCCAGCAAAAGGTAATTGATAACAAGTCCATGTCAAGCCTTTAGATATTTGAAGCAAGTCCAAGTCAACTCTCAATTCCTTCGAGACATGTACAGTCAACATCCATTAGACACAAGTCCAAGCAGCCATGTTTCAAGTCAATCGAGACAAATCGAGACAAGTCAAGTCTCAAATAATTTGAGAGAAGACCATGTCTCAAAAAGTAAAAATATTGAAAGTAAAAATATTCAGGTCTAAATTTTTAACTTTTCAAGTCAAGCCTGTAAAGGAGAGTCTCTAAAGTCCCATTTCAAACTCTCATTTTTGAGAGTTTAAACCAGTCAAAATCTCCAGTCTACAATTCTGATATAATTACTGTGAATTTAAAGTTACTATGATGCTATGTGGAAACATCCATTTTGAATTGCTTCAGGGGTGTCACACAAACATCTGGACCCTGTACATAAGCATTCTCTATGGGCCCCTCTTTGCACCCACAGCCATCCCTCCATACATGAGGGCCATGTATTCTCTCCCAGTCCTACGCCCCTAATGAGACTCTGACATCAAATGAAAACCTTTTCAACATCTAAACAGCTGCTCTTGTGTCCTTTAAAAATTGAGGGCAAAGACTTGTGTACTTCTGTCTACAGCCGCCCTGTTCTGTCTTGTCTGTAGTGTGACCTGCTCAGCTCAGAGCAGGTGTGATAATAAATGCCTGAATCACAGCAGCAGACCTTTCTTCCTCTGTTGACAGAGTTCAGCTTATCTCTGGTCCCAGGTCAGCAGGCAACGTTACTTCATACTGATATGAATCGAAGCTGCGGACTGACACTCTTTCAAACTGCTGCTTGTCAAACACGTGGATCTCTGCTATTTGATCTTTGACCCCTGGACGGCCAGCATCCTGTCTGCTTTAAGAGCCAGATGGACAGACCTCAACCAATCAGTAACTGCTTTGATCATCAACTGGTTGGGACATGATCACATGGGACCAACTACGTTTATAATCACTTCTTCTTCTTCTTCTTCTATTTTTCATCCTTTTGAGGATCAGAACAGTGAGGTGTGTGTGTTTAGCTCTGCACTGTCCCAGAGGGGAGTTAAACTGTGTATCTAATGATCCTCACCACATTCCTGTCAGCAGAATCACAACTCCCACATGCACACACACTCAAACACACAAAGCAAGACCTCACTCTGCTGTGTCACTTCTCGTCCAACATACACTGCACATTCACATTAATTTTGCTACAACTACAAAATGTAGGTCCTGAAGCAAGAATATTACCAACAAACCAAAACACCCTAACAATAGTTTTTTAGTCCCCCCCCCACCTCCAGTCTCCTGCACCCTGCTGTCCGTCTGGACAGTTAATGTGTTATCTTCATGGTAACGAGATAGTGTCGGATTTGTTTACATCCTCTGCAAACACCAAAAAAGCTGACCTGACTGAAGACAGAGATGTTTTTCCTTCTTCTTACCCGAATTTAATGGAGATAGGAATCGGGCCAAACTGTTAGAGCCACTTTTGTTTTCAGGGAAGCAACATGCATTACTATGGCTGCCAGCTATTTAATCAAGCTGCCTAGCAGTCCTCAGTGTCATTATTCAGGGGTTAGTTAGAACCCTTTGTCTTCAGCATGGTTGTGCATGATGACATTGCACTATACGTGAAAAAGGTGCATGCGGTCGAAACAATGGGATGCCTTACCCTACTGTCCTCTTGGGTGTCCCACTCGGGGCTGAAGGTGTGGAACGGCTGGCTCCCTTGGGTGCAGTTGGAGAACTGGAAGAGGCTGGAGAAGGTGCGCCTGTTCTCGGACGTGTCGGGGAAGATGGCGTCCTGGAAGTTGACGCCGTGGGGTAGGATGTTGTAGTTTTCATCCATCCTGCAGAGGAGATAAACAGGAAAGCTGTGAGGAGAAAGCTGAAGCTGCTTCAGGAATCACCTGTGGTTTTTATTTTGCATCAACCAAGTCAAATGTGGCTTTTTCATAGCATTTTATAGGTTGAAATGCATCATATTTAATGAGCTGGAAGTTTATTTTGCAGGTAAAATCTTTTGCAAAATAACCAGCGTCTACAGCTGTGAGATGGTGAATGAAAAGTACAAAATCTTAAGTCTCACTTAATACTTTGGCAGCTTCAAGTGGTATACCTCAAAATTATATTTTGGTCTTCTTTCTCTTTTTCTGACTTTAGATCACAGTTTGCTCCCAAACAAACTGGCAAAAGACAAAAACGCTAAAGAGCTATTAGAGTGTTAGTTTAAAGTTCCTATTTTGCAAAAGCAAATGCATTGGATGGCTGTATTCGGTCCAACGGTGTACATCTGTCTCCATAAAATAAACCATAAATAAATGAAATGCACATCTGTCTGGCAAAAAGTTTTAATGGAAACAAAACGTTCGGACTGTTGTAAGCACTGTTTGGATTAGTGTTTCCAAATGTCTGTTGGAATCATTTGGATAAATGTGCTATGCGCCTCACCTGAGGAAAAAGAAGTAGGAGTAGTTCTCCATCACGGTGTGGGACTGGCAGGACAGATACCCCAATCCAGTCAGATTGAGTCTTGATCCAGTGGGCACCTCCAGCATGCTGCCCCAGGCCTGGTCGCACAGCAACTCCACCTCCGCTGAGTACAGCAGCCCTTCCTCCGCGCCCTCGTAACCATATCCGAACCCGAAGGGCAGCGAATTGTACAGGCTGCCCGCCCCGCCGCCCAGGGGCTCCCGGTGTATCGCCAGGACCCGGGCGTACACAATGATCTCAGCCAGCTCCGCCCGACAACCCTCACTCAGCGGCCGCCACTCAGTAGGGAGCTGGCACCCGTGCGTAAAAGTAACCAGATGCGCAAAAACGCCGAGCGCTGCGAGGAAGAGAGCCGTGGAAAACATCCTGAAGAACCCCTGAAGGGTTACAAGGTTCTAACAGAGTTAATCCCTGTGGTGATACTTCGCTTCAGAAAAAAAACTCGTTTTCTGTTCAATACTGGAGGCCAGTGTCTTCGACCATCCACGTTGCTGAAAGAGAGTTGAAACTTAAAACAAAAAAGCAGTAACACCTGTAGGCCTATTTGTTATCTGGACGCTTGAGGATGCTCCTACCTGACCAAAACCATGCAATGTAACTTTTTAGACAAAGAAATCGACCACAGTGTTTTTGTCCATTAACCAAACTCAAGCAGCTTTTCTTCCCTCCCGCACTCACCGGTCAAATCAGTTTGCAGTAACCGGAACTACTCCAACCTGTTGCTCTGCTCCAAGTGTTTCCATCTCATCTGTCTTCAGGGAGTCACAATCCTCAGAAGAGCGCACGGATGCTGCTTTCACGGACTGATGTGACGCTCCGGCATTTGAACTTCCAACACGTTCTCGTCTCAGTACGTCAAATGCCAACGCTGTGGCCATGTGAGATGGTTGGTGCGTTTGAGTAGACTACTTTGTCGGCCAAAATGAATAAGGTTCATTAATATTTAAAACGTGTTCAAATCGATAATGTCACTTACATTTCAAAGCAAACAGCACGGCACATCCATACATCCTAAATAAAAAGTAGACAATAATGGCTATTTTAGCAAACTACAAGCATTACATTTTAACACTATAGACTTCTAGATTTTTCACCATGTGGACAGAGGCACGATCATCGTCGAACTGAGCTCAGAAACTTGTACTTTTGGATATAATTCTTGAGAAATATACATTTTCTGCATTTGAAAGCATCCACGAGGAAGTCAAAGTAAAATAGAAAAGTTGTTTCTAATGTTGGAGACCTTGCCCAGAAGAAGCTCTTTCGGGCTTTAATTGAGACTAAGTGCAATCTGGAAAATGTTCACAATTACATCACTGATTGATAACAGTAATAGAACAGATCAGATAAATACAGAATTCTCTCCACTATCAGTCTTGTAAATATCACGCATGCAGTTCTATTGGTTAATACATCTCTATGGACACCACTGAAACTACATTTCAGTGGTGTCCATTTTCAGAGCTGATATGTTTTTTCTGCTTAGACGACACTGACATCCAATGGACACTGACATGAACAGCATGTGGCCCACAGAGTATATACTGTGTATATGCTATGTATTATTATTTAATTTTACATAGCCTACTGTAATTGATTATCTAAAAAAAGTGAATAAAAGCTGTAAACCAATAATTAATATTTGCTTAATGGGCAACTTTGTAAACACGTATGGATTAAAGGGAAAAAATGTGTAGGCATATTGTATACCATTATATTACATTATATTACATTATATTATATTATATTATATTATATTATATTATATTATATTATATTATATTATATTTTAATGATTATAATGTTGCTGTTACCCAAACATGGTTGTCTGAGCAGGTTAGGGAATCTCCAGTCCTTCCTTTACCGTTTACAAAGTGCAAGGTGACTGCTGAAGGGAAATCCCACTGTCAGCTGATGGCTGGCCCCGCCCTCAGCTGCCAGGCGTGCCCTGATGTGTAAAACGTGCGGATCGACCTTTGGACACAGCGGCTCTGTTCGCAAGCAGCTGCAGTTTATGCTAAGATCTAGATCTACACACAGCTCAGCAACGTCACTTCGAGGAAATGAAAACCTTAGTAAGCTACACCCAAGCGTTTTCTGTGACAATTAGGCAGGAAGTAAGGCAAATGAACCTTTAAAATAAAAGCTTAAACATAGGTTATATCAAGACTATAGCATTGGGAATAAGTAAACAGCGCAGCGACATACATGATACATAGGCTACAGCATGTATGGATGTATGTACGCTATATATATATATAGGATCATTAAATTAAATGCAACAGAGATAATACTGACAAAATACATGGCATATTAAAATATTATGTTGTTATACAATTGTTTACGTTTGTTTAAAATCAAATTCGAGTTGTAATTCGTTTTCCCTGTTTCCATGTGTAGGCTATTTTCTCTTTTTTGATGTCATGTTTTTAATTTAGTACGGTAGCCTATACAGATAAATATAAATTACATTGACACAGGGCTAATATAAAGTGCTAGCAAAGGTTATACGAACTTGACTCCGATATAAAATAAAAGTGTGGTTTTATTTTTGAAAACATCTAACTTACCGGAAGCTTATTGTTTCTGTACGTGGTTTGACTTGACGTTGCCACAAACCAGAAGCAGGACCACAAGGTTGGTCGAGACATATTGCCGTTTCTCTCCGAGCGGTTCTATGTATTTTCAGAAGTGAACATCCGGACAGTGTTTGGTTCAGGAGTAGAGAGCGGGTGAGTTGAAACATATATACTGTTTTTTAAGTGTTTGATGTGACGCAGTTCGGCTCACGTGGACCACATCCGTGTCGTGTAAGTTGCTGGTAACTTTCTAATGTTTACCAAGAGTCCCGTACTGATAGGCCCACCTGAGGAAAGTGAAAGTAAAATTATACGACTACATATCAACAAAAATATACCTATAACAATTTAGGAGAGCGAGTGTGTCTGTAATATTCAGCGGTGGGTTTAAAGTGTCATTTTATCTCACTGGTGTTCAGTTTAGTGTTTTTAAGTTACAGTTTAACCGTGATATCTCCTTTTTATATGTAGCTAAAATAATTATTGTAGTTTATTTGTGACTGTCTTTCAGTAAGGCCAGTAAGAGGACAGAAGCACACTCTGAAACTATAGCATACTGATTTCTCTGTTATTGTAATGTAATTGAATTATCATGTGACCTGCAGATGAGATAAACCCTATTAACTGGCTGTGTGCTGCTACTCTGCTGCTGCATGCAGAAATACTGAGTCACTTGGTGATGTCAGCATGGAGCTGTGTTTTTGTACATACTTTACTGGCAACAAAATACACAACTGAAGACACTGACGCTGAGGAGAGTGAAAGGAGATTTAATTCAAAGTGCTCTGTCATATTGTGTGGTAATGGTAAACTTAGGGATTCCGTTGTGAAGATGATGGTCTTCAGACAACATAATAAATAATCTCTAAATCAAGTAAACGCTGTAACTTGGTGTGTGCAACATAAATCACAGTGTCATTTCTACAGGGATAGATCACAAGTCTAATATTTCAAACTGAAAGTCTGGAACATCTTTTGATTATTATTTTTTAAATGGATAGTCCCCACACAACACAAACTGATTTATTTGCTAGTGGATGAAGTGATTCTCAAGCTCTGGAAGGGTTCAAAAAGGCTCAAATGGAGGACCACACTTATTTAGCTCAAGTGTCCATAGCATGTCCTGCAAGGGGTGACCCGTGACTGATGGTGTATTCATGGGGTGTCGGAATAATCAAAATAATTTCCTCCTTAAATCTTTATTTCAAAAAGAGAAATAAAGTGTATATGGGACATAAAGAAAGTATAAAGAACTTTGATCTGTGCAAAATTGCATACATGCATATTTTGTAAACATGTATTTTTTAATGTGGTTATAACGGTTAGTTTGCCGTCCATGTAGAGTGAACTCAATGTCTAAATGTTGTTTATATGCTCTGATAATGCTCATCCAACACATCTTTGTAGTAGCGTTCATGTTGATTCCACATTCCGACTCAAGAGCACATGAACACACACTGAAGTCGGAAGAATGACTTCACAACTCGGGAAATGGGACCGTACGGCATTAGCTGCTGGTTGCCATTAAAACTTACACACTTGAACCTTTAAAGCCACCGTGTACAATTTTAAAATTTGAATTTGTCCATTGGTAGAACTAAAAAGAGGTTGTGGCAGACTGCAATGCCCATCATCGCTCCTCATTCTTCAGTGATTACTGTGTTGTTAGCACTGCAGTATTATTATTCAAAGTAGGTACAGGATCAAAATGTGATGCCAGTGGATGTATTTCTATTTTAGCTGCATATTTATTTTTAACACAGCACTTATTTTCAGCATTAGAAAAACCTTATTTTAAATAAGTTATTTGCAGCACACACAAAATGACAAAGCAAATTGATAACGTCTTACAGCTTATACATGTGTCTTTCTGTCTCCTTCCTTGTCTTCTTCTCAGCACCATGGCGTCTGGAGGCCCCATGATGAACGGCGACATATCTCGCGCTCCGAGTCAGTCCGGCACGCTGGAGGAAACCCTGCAGCAGATGAACATCCTCATCCAGGAGAACCGAGACCTGAAAGGTGAGAGTAGGTGTATGATAGGCTGCCTGATTGAGGGTTGAATGGGATTTTTTTTTTTTGAGCTTTTTAATTGTTGTTGTTGCTCTATTCAACAACAAAGAAATACTCTTATCAGTCTGGCCAAAGAGGGTCAGAGGTCAGCAGACATTGTGATCCTGACGGCTCATGTCAGGGTGGAGTTTCAAGAAAGGCCTAAAAGGCATGATATCTATGGAAAGGGTCATAATTCAAATGACTTGACTCGACAATATGCATTTATTCAAATTCTCCATGTGTATCTCTCACTCAGAGGCCCTGCGTCAGACCAACCTGACTATGAAGGAGCGCTTTGAGGGTCTGTCTGCGTGGCGGGAGAAGCAGCGGGAGGAGCGGGACTTCCTGGAGAGCAGGCTGGAGGAAGCTCGGGTCCGCATGGCAGCACTGACAGTCGAAAACCAGGAACTGAGCAGGAGGGTGGAGGGGAGGAATGGGGGAGACCTGGGAGACTTGCTGGTGAGGGTGTAACCCTGAGACTGTCACTGTTACTGTCCATGGGTCATTACACATTAACTAATAGATTTAAGCTTCTGGCACAGCTGCACTGTAACTAAATGAAGACTTTGACCACTTAATAATCTGTGTTGGTGACGTGTGATGTCATCTCCAGGCGTCCAATCAGAGTGCAGAGCTGGATGCCCTGCGTGCCCAGGTCGCTCGCCTGCAGGCAGAGAAGAACGACCTGGTGGCCATGAACTCTGAGCTGCAGCTGAAGGCGGACCAGGACTCGCACGAAGACTCCTTCATTGAGATCATCAAGGTTTCGGTGAGGAGCAACACACACACATAAAAAGAAATTACAAAGTTGCTCATATGTTGTGTTTCCTTCAAAATGTCCTTCTATTCAACAGAGAAAGGCCTCATATAACACAAAAAGTCTCCACTTTAACCATCAGCCATGCTGTTTTAGACAATCAGAGTGGTATTCATCAATTGTATAAATATTATGTGCGGTAGAAAATAAATCCAGATGAGATTTTTAGTAAACATTCAGCTTTATTCTCTGATTTTGATGAAATGAGACACAAGTTTGGGATCTAACTGTGTGTTTTTTCTCCTCAGGATGCAGGTGTCAACAGTGTGAACGAGGTGTGCGGTTCAGAGCGCAGCAGACGTCCGGATCTGAGCATGACGGCGTCCCGGCTCGACAACAAGGAGGTGACAGTCAGCCAGCTCCTCCAGTCTCTGAGGAACGAGACGCAGCGGGCCGAGCAGCTGCAGGCCGAGCTGCAGTCCTCTGCTGCCAGGTAGAGGACAACAACTTTAAAGGAACCGTTCACCGCTAAATAATCTACTCTCATCTTCACAGCTGAAACTCTTCTAAGTTCATCAGTTCAGAAAACACAACATGTCTGGCTGTTAGTGGTTCCCTCTGTTTTTTCCTGTAAATTGGACGTTTGCTTTTCATTCGCAGTTTTTTAAATTAATTATTTGTTTTCAAACGCAGTGTTTCTTTGGTTTTTAATAAATCTCTCCTGTAATGTGTTTTTCCTCTGACATACTTTGTGTTTTAAAACAAATTGCCCAACAGAATTAGAGAGCTGGAGGAGAGGAAGAGCAATGTAGAAGAATCAACACAGACAATCCAAGCAGAGCAAGAGACCAAGGAGGATTCTGGGAAAGAGGAACAGGTATTTACTCAAAGTGAAAGTTAAATATATTAGCTGTATGTGGATGTCTAGTTTTCTCATCGTAATGCAAATATTTCAGGCAGCCTCTGAGGTGGAGAATCTCAAGTCTCAGATGATGACTCTGTTCAAAGAGCTGCAGCAGGCCCAGAGCAAGCTGGATGAAGCAGAAGGCATGAAGAAGAACCTGCAGGACAGGTTAGGCCCACAACTTATAGACAAGCCTCACAAGTGCAAAACCACACTGTATTATCTTTAAATGCAAAGTACATGAACAAAATAACGCATGCCGACCTGTCATGTGCTCCAACCATGGGCTGAATAAAAGAAGTGGATGTAGCCACCGTAACATCACCGCTGGTTTGTGGACTACCTTTTTGAAGCCTGAAGTTTGGCATTTTTGCTGTCGCCATCTTGGTTTTTCAGAATCAGCTGTGAACGGATGTGACCATATTTGGGCGAGATGGTGGCGTTAGCTAGCATGGTTAGCGGGTTGCATCTATAATTCTCATTAACTAATGAAAAACATTCTTAAAACAAAATGTGCTTACTAGAAAAAATTAACAGTTTTTTTTTAATGGCGCTGGTCAAATTTACACAGTGCAAGTGGATATGAGTGGCCTCTATCCTGATAGAGAGGTTGCCATGGTAGCATTCTGATTTTATTTTTGCAACCAGTGGAGTCGCCCCCTGCTGGCCGTTAGAAAGAATGCAGGCACTTCGCATTGGCTTCACTTTTCAGATCCGGAGATTCACGCTTGGCACCAACGCCGTGTGTCTCATTTCTTCCTCTTGTGTCCAGATGTCGGGAGGTGGAGCAGGATGTGGCCACTCTGAAGGCCCAGCTGGTGGAGAAACAGGCTGTGCAGTCGGAGAACGACCGGCTGAAGCTGCAGCTGGACAGCATGCAGGCCCAGAACCAGATGGAGCAGAGAAAGGCAGGGGAGGAGAGGTCAGAGGAGACACTCACACATACACATATACAGAGAGTAGTCATGTGTTAATTTGAATCTCGATTGCTTTTACTCTGCAGAAAATTTTGAAATCTATTTAATTGCATTTTATACAGTAATAACTGTAGTTTCCATACAAACAAAACACACTATATGACACTGATTTCCATTGGAAACCCCCATTTTCCCAGTAGTGATGAGATAACATTTGGACACACACACTGGGCCACTGGTAACCCCCTTCCTTCTTTCCCCACAGGAACAACCTGGCCCAGCTGAAGGATGCCTACACCAAGCTGTTTGAAGACTACAATGAACTCAAAGAGGAGAAGAAGAAGAGAGAGGTCAGATGATCAAATCAAATTAAATTTTCCGCCAAATAGTTATAAGCATAATCACATTTAGAAATGAGTGCTTGACCTTTGCCCTCTGGCCCCACAGTCCCTGCTGGTGCAGAAGGAGGTGGTGGACGAGCTGCAGAACCGGCTGACTGCCGCCGAAGAGGCCCTGGCTGCTAAACAGAACAAGATTGATGAAATGAAGCAGGAGATCTTCCAGAAGGAGAAGGAGCTGGAGACCATATCTGTCTTCCAGGCTCAGGTCAGTGGGTGGATAAATGTTTTGATGTTTAGTTCTTACTTTCATAGGCTTTGTTAAATGATGCCCTAGCATCTAGCTTTGGACCCAAAGTATCGTGTGCCAGTGTCACGGTGGTCATCGCGCTTTTTGTTGTTGTTCTCTGTGTGCAGGCAGAGGTCTATTCCTCAGACTTCTACGCGGAGAGAGCGGCTAGGGAGAAGCTCCACGAAGAGAGGGAGCGTCTGGCTGCTCAGCTGGAGTATGTAAAGAAGCAGAACACCCATCTGCAGGAGGAGATGGACTCACTGGGCCGGTATGGAATTAACAGAAGGCCAAGTTTGCTTTTACACCTTTAGTTCCTGTTCCTGGCTGGTAACTCATGGTGAGATAGTTACTGTGTGGTGGCCACATTTTGCTTATGTCATTAACTTTTTGTTGAGGAACTGCTGAAATACAAAACAAAAGACACCACAGTAATAGTAATAGTAGTTTAAATTCTTCTTTAAATTCATGCTAATGCCACATATATAGGTATACAGGTGCATGTCAAATAAATGTTATGTCTTATAACTTAGTCTATATGTCTTAGTCTATAACTTATTTTTCTTCCATAATGTAATTCAAATATTTAAACTTTTAATATATTCTGCTATTCATTACACATAAAATGAAACATTTTGGGCCATTTTTTGTCTTAATATTGATGATTAGGACTTACAGCTCATAGAAATCAAAACTTCAGTATCTCAAAATCTATTAGAATTTTAGACATAATACAGAAACGTCGACCCGAGAAGACCTCAGGTAATCAGGTAATTAGCTCAAAGCACCTGCAAAGCTTTCCTGAGCCTTTAATCTCTCAGTCTGGTTCCAGTGCTAACAATGAACTTCTCTACCATATTCAAATTTTTTGAGATGCTCCTGTATATGATCACAAAGGGCTATGGTTGGTCTGGTTTGCTTTCACACCATAAACAAACTGAAAGAAACTGGGCAAATGCACCAGAGTTGGTTTGAACATTTTTTAACTTTTGTGATTCCTAGTGGCAGTACCACAGAGACACGCATATGTGTTTTTTAGGAACACACTGGAAAACACATCCTATAAGATTACTGTGAAGTTGACACATTAGTACAACGTCCTCACTTGGATTGTCTGCAACCCTTTCTCAGTGGGGACCCATTTGTCATCTATGCAACTATGTTTCCCACAGGCGGTCGTTAAATGAGATGCAGAAGAGACATGTGGGGGGAAATCCACACGGAGCTGGTGCTACTCTGGTTGGAAGAGGTATTTAGTTTTTTTTTTCATGTCCTAAGTGTAGCCTTCCTGGCATACTTCCTCTCAGGCTGTGTATATATAGTTTGTCCTTTTGGGAAGACACTTTATTTTCTTGCTAAGTTCGATGAGAAGATGCTAACATTTGTATGTCTGTAGGCTAAATATCAGGCTAGAGCCTGGAGGCAGTTAGCTTAGACTAGCATAAAGACCGGAAGCAGGGGGAAACAGCTAGCTGGCTAGCTATTTCTTGGCTTGCAGATAAGGGTTCTACACGAGGCGAATCATGACGACAAGACTTGAGGAAGTCACAGGCTCGACTAAGAAACATTTCCAGCACACGTCCATGAAAACTACATATTTTCTTTTTTGAAACATGTGATTGGTGGAACTTGTTTGGGGCATACAGGACAGTCTGGGGGGAAGTGCAGGATTGAAGGCCTGGTTCAATGTAACAGTAACATCTGTCCAGCATGTTCAGTTTGTGATCAGTGTCTCTGAATGGCAGGTCCTGACTGGCAGCATCAGGGGAATATTCCCGAACACGCCTGTCCCAAGTGCAATGAGATTCTGCCCGACCTGGACTCCCTGCAGATCCACATCATGGACTGCATCAACTAGACTGCCATCATTACAAGCATCCACAACAACACTGGCTACATTAGCACCTTAATCTGCGTCTTCCTCTGCTTTTATCTGTACCTCTTCTTGGATGCCTGAGACGACATTCCCTAGCTCCATGATAAACTCATTCACACTCATTCTAGGATGGGAACTCTATGCTTTTGGTAGAATTTAAGTAGATGGATTGGGGGCTCATATACAGGAAATGGAAGTCTGAAAAGATTTGGAATAGAAGAGGAAAAATAAGACAATGTTTTCTTGCAGGTTTTGGCTGCATGTCATCTGGCACATAGTCTGTTTGTTGATGTGATGACTGAAAAGATCAAAACAGAAACTGTACAAACACTGATAAGATTTCAGTTTGACGCTGCCTGCTTGTCATGCACATATTACATAAGTTCAGCCTTTACAAGTTGGATTTGTTCACCATTCGCCAAGTGTTTGGTCGCTGAAGGCTTTTTATTTTTAAATGTTTTGAAGATTTTCATGTAAAATTGAAATGAGATTCTTTCTATATGTTTTGCTGGGAAAGGATATTTTAGCTCATAATTGGTTTGTTGATGGGACAAGGAGCATGCACCATGTAGGCACTTTAATATGAAGATATATATTTTATTTTGACTCTGCAGATGATAGCTGGGGAGTAGAACGTAATATATTTAACTTGTATAATCAAGCTATCACCGCCCTGGTAAGTGCAGGAGGCACCAACACCCTGCTGATTCTGTACTCTGTATATTATAAAGGCCTTCTGATTCCATGTTGTAATTCTGTCAATGAAAATAAAATAATTCACATATTTCGATCTGCTTTTTGTCATATTGTGACAGAACAAAACCTGGAAGGTAATAATAGTATTTGAAAAACACTTATTTTATTTCTATTCAAAAGAAAATCTTAGTATATACAATTATGACAAAATGTATTGTATCTGTTCATCTTATTCATAGCAAGAAAGCAGACAAGTGTGTTACTCAAAATGTAATAATATTTTGAACAGATTCTACTGCAGCAAAGAACTGAGTTGCTGCCTGTTATTTTCTACTTCTTATAGTGTCTTTTGTTTCTGTACTGTCTTTGTGGGTGGCAGAACAGTTGTGTTGGTGTCTTGTTTAAGGAATTTCTTAAACTTTCCATGAAGAGCCTTGATCCCAGCATTCAGTCCAGACACTTCCATGCACTTATTTGACAACCTCCTTATGACATGTAGTGCAATAATGTCTGATATTCTTGTTTAAATGTAGTTTTTTAATGACTGCTTGCACATCTCTTAAGGTTGGCTATTCACTGGATAATCTGTGGATCTGATTGGCTACTACTGGTGTGATTTGTATGTGCTGCGCCTGCAGTGGCAAGATGATGTAAAATGGGTTTTCTACCATTACTTGCTTCTAAGTCCTGTAGCAGTCTTTCTTTAGCTTTGGTTTGTCAAATTGTCACACTTTTTTTTTGCTGTCACAACATACTCAGACAGTCTTCAGATGTTCCAAACTAAGATCTTTCCTTTTGTCTTGTTGCTCCTATGAAAAGCCTTTGTTTGGATTTGTTCTTTTGTCAGGTTGACAGGTTGCTTCTCATCTTTTCCATGGAAACTGTGGAAGTCACACTTTTAATGTCACTTTTCCCCCGCTCCCTTTTGAGTCCGTACTGGCATTCCAGTATCTTCATGCCACCATACGAAAGGCAAACCAGCATTGTCGATGCGTGGACTGGTCGACCTACATAGAACACAAAGGAGCACATAAATCTTCAGTTGAGTTGTACATCAACTTCTTATTCTTGCACTTGGATCGTGGATTGAACTGTAAGAAGGGAGAAGACCTCTGGGTGCAGAAGACGGTGTCAACTCTTGTCTCAAAGAGTTAATGTAATCTCCATCCTTGCTGTTGAGAATAGTCAGAACTGGATCTTTGTCCTTTTCCTCCATCCTGTAAAGGTAAATAACAGTTTGACACAGGGAAATAAAGCAGATATCTTTGTGGTTTCCGTAGTCTGCATGCATGTGCTTTGAGTTTGTATGCAAAAAAGAAATCATGATAGTGGACAAATTACACTATACAAATTACTTTTATTAACTGAAATATACAGTATGTGTCTGTAACTTGCCTATTTATTAACCAGTAGTACTGTGTTATTTTTGTTTTACAGATATAGTTATAGTTACAACTATAGGATAGTGATTCTGAATATATCACACTTTTTATCCATCAATATGACATAACATTTCAATGTATTGCAGATGAAGAATACTGCAAATTTATTTTGTGCCACAAATAAGAATATAACAAAGAGACCAATAGACGTGGTCACCGCCATAGACATAATCTATATTATACATCTATATTATGATGTATATATATTAGATATATATTAGATTCATAACATACCTCTATATATGTCTATGGTCACCGCGGCTCCCTTTAAAGAGCCGTAAATGCTCACTCAGTCTGGTAAACACCTTTAAGACTCCTGATTTCCCTATAGACAGATATTGCAACAAAACACACAATCAAAAAATAGTTTTGTTTGATATATTTCCATCTCACAAGACTATTTGCACTCAAGCAATTCAGTCCTTAGATTTTGGTTGAAAAGCAATTCAACGACCAGATTTAATTTGTTTTTCAGTTAGGCAGATCGTTGGACACCTACCACAACTTTGACAACACAGCAGGGTCCTTCATTTACCGCCAGTTTAGATTTTCTCCCTCGCTCTTGATACAGGCTATGGAGATTACAAGCTAGGCCTAATGTGTACTTTTTTCCGTAAGATATAAGCTATAACATGTAACCTACATAGCTAGAAGTGGTGCTAATTATTGAAAAGGAATATATCCACAGGTTGGGCGTGGTTGTAAAAGCCGTCAAGTTGAGTTTGAGCTGGCAAAAGACAAAAAAGCTTAACGTTCAGACTCGAGCCAGAGGTAAGTTAAGTTGGCTGTTGAATGGCATAAAAATTACACAGGCGATTAAATCATATGCTGTATGTTACACGCTTTACCAGTGTGGTCAGAACAGTGGCAGTGTTTGTACCGAAAATTTAACTGAACAGACTTTAAAACGTTAAATAATCTCAAGGCAGGACTGTAATTATGGTAAGTAGCTTTATATTGCAGTAGTATGCTATAACTGCACTAACGTTATAAAGAGCATTGGGATTGTATTCAGTGGCGTGTGCGTTCAACATGACTCAAAAAAGCACAGTTGAATATGATATCAAACTAAAACAGTGCAACTGAAAGTAGAGTCTCTAACAGATGTGAAGACGTTTTCTTTTTAGATGTAACAGAAAATATTCTACTGATAAACAGCCATTTAGCTGTGATACAACATTATGCAAGATGAGATGAAAGAGCAAGTAGGGACATCTGGTCATAGTAGCAGCAGCTAAGGGAGGACAGATATAGTGCAACTGATGTAAGAAAGCTGACCCCAAAGATTGGACTGTTTTGCACACCCTTATTTTCATAGATCTACAATTAAGTGTCTTGTGTTCTTGTAGGTCGCCAGGTTATCTGAAACCAGCACCAACATTAATAGCTCTGAAATGGACAGTAAGTATAATGGGATTTAAAACACTTTGAAGCACAGCTCCTATGAATAGGTAAGATATAAGTTTTTATCCTCTCTGTCCAGGTGAGGATGATCTGGACATTTTGACTGCCCTGCTGGCAGAGAGCGAGGACGTTGGAGAAGAACACGACAGCCAGGAGCAGGCGGACGACTTGGACGGCCTGTTTGACAACGAGGGAGGAGGAGGAGTACAAAGAGGGTGTCGAGGAGGAAGAGCAAGATGTGGGGACAGAAGCCTCAGGGTCGGATCTATTTGGAGATGTGGATGATATTGAAAATGAAGAGAAAGACACTAAAGGAAACGAAAGCAGAGGAGAAGTCCCTGAGAGCTTGGACAGGTCCAAGGAGGATTTACAAGGTTTGTCCTGCTTAGTTTAGTTAAGTGTTGCTGGTTTAGTGTGTGTTCATAAGGGGAGCTCTGTGTCTTCCTTCCTCAGAGGAGCTGAGGCGCATGCAGGAGCAGATGCAGCGGTTGCAGCAGCAGCTGGAAGCAAGCCAGAAGGTTTCTACCTCGTCTTCCACTCCAGCTACTACTGCAGGTCCCAAACCAGTGACCCCCAAACCGGACACCTCCTCGACAGCCAACCTTCAAATCGAACCCTGCAAAACCAGCCTCTACCACACAGAAGGCCAAGACACAAGCTGGTAAACATTTTGTTGTTCACCAGCCACAGTGGTTGACAAGTTCACTGGCCACTTTTGTAATTTTATTTCACACATACAGTACAGAATAAATTTATAAAGATATAAACAACTGCACAGCAACAAAAGTTGATTGTGCTTCTGTTTTCCTCGTCGTCTGACAGCAGCAACATCTTCATCCACTCCGGTCCGAGGAGAGAGTGTGAAGCTCCAGGAGTCCTCTGACTTTTTTGATCAGCTGAATAATGCTGACTCCTTTAAACGCAAACCCAGGGTAGCTCACCACCCCAAAACCAGCACATCACCAGGTAAAACGTGTCCTTATGCGAGCCATTTGCATATTGGTAAAATAACTTTGTCATCGGTAATCACGGTTTAAGTGTATTTTCTCATCAGGAGACAGAGGGCCACTGGTGGAGATTAAGATTGGCAGCTCCTTCCAGCCAGTAGAGTCCTCCAGCAAGGTTCCTCTGCGTTCACCCCCCTCCCTCCCAGAGCAGACCTGCACCAGCCTCATCTGCAGGACCACCTAAACCTTCCTCTCTTCCTCCTCTTCCTAAAGATGTGGCTATTGAGAAATACTCAGGACTGCGTCTCAGGTGAGGATGCTGATGTGATGGAGAGCTGAAAGCCTGGATTTGAGTCTCATACAAATCCAAATCCAGGCCTTTCTGTCAAGTGTTTCTGTTCAAATCTGGGCTCTTTTCTGCTTCAGAAACCCGCGGGTTTCCTCCAGCGAGATGGACCGCAAGATGGCTGACCGCCGCCTGATCCGTCTGTCGCAGGTGCCGGAGCGTTTGGCTCGGGAGAAGCTGGAGGACAGCGACTGGGTGACTTTCGCGGTGCTGGTCAACAAAGTCACGCCGCAAAGCAGCAGCAGCGTAGGTCTATGCCCAAAGCTCTCAGGCTCGATTGTAATCCTTTTGTAAAGTGTGAACAGTCACAAATCACACGTATTTGTCTAGATTTCAGTAAAATGCTACTTATTATTACTACAACAATAATATTGACTATTTTTTTCTTGATCAGTTTTACTAGTTTTTTTCTTTGTAAAGCATACACAAACATTCGCACCATGTGTGTTAAAGTACATGTTAGTTTGCCATTTAAAAGAAGGCTCTATCCCCAGCAGCTCTGCATAGAAGTTTAAAATGGATGAATGGATTTTCTACTGACTATTCACTAACAAAAAATAAATAGATTTAGCCACAGTTCAACTGTGGATTTCTCTTTCCATAGCCTATAGTGTCTTGTTGTTTCTGAAGGATTTTATTCAGGTGCTAAAGTCCCTGAATCAGTGATTGACTGTTTCCCATGAATATTAAGGGTTTGTTTCACAACTCTCCTAAAACAGATGCAGTATTTAGTCATTGGTGGAATGACTCATAACCATTGCAGTTCAGACTGGCAGCTTCAAATTGTGATTGGTGGGAAATCAAAGTGAAATGATGTCATTGGTCACAGCAATGACCATAATGTATTAGGGTACACTGTACTGTTGTGTTTTTGACTGAGCACTTCCTCTCTGCAGGGGAAAACCTTTAGCATCTGGAAACTGAACGACCTCCATAACCTGGAAGTGTTTGTGTCCCTGCTCCTGTTCGGCGAAGTCCATAAAGAGCACTGGAAGACGGAGCTGGGCACCGTCATTGGAATCCTCAACCCAAACCCCATGAAGCAGAAAGATGGATATGACGGGGTGAGTGGTCAGTTATCAGTGTAAAAGCATGCAAAACTTTCTTCTTCAGGTTAGACAAATGCCTTAAGTTTTACAATAATTAAATCATTATAGAATAAATAACAAAGAAATAACACATCAGGGAGAGTTTCAGTTTGCAGAAATTAAAGCAACATTATTTAAGACCTGGTGTAATTCAGTGCTGTCGTAAATACGGATAGCTTTACACATGCATTTGTTATGATAACATTACTTATGATCAAAAACTAGCAAACCAGCTAATACGTTATTAGTTACTAGTTCAGCAGAAAGAACGCCAGCTGGGCCTCTGTCCTGCTTGGGGAGAGGGATGAGAAAGCACAATACTACAGGAGAGGGAAGAAGTCGACAAAGAAAAGTATCAAGGGCAACTGGACTTGGTTGAAGATAGTCGAAGAAGTCAAGTTCATAACATGCATTAATGGGATAAGGAGGCATATAGATGGGAGAGAGCTAGCAATGGGAGTTCTACTGCAGTCAGGCAGGGATGGCAGCCCTGACCAGCTATAAAGAGGAAGTCTAACGCTTTAAATGAGAAGTGTCTGGCTTAAACCCAAACTGAACCTGATTCTCAGGAGAGAGCTTGTAGCTGAACTCTGGCCGTACTGCTCTGGGCATGCTCATGGTGTGGTATATGAGTTTATGGCCTTGAAATGGTTTATCATTGTATTGCTTGAAGTTCAGACAGCATGGCAGATTTCATTCTTTTCTTACATGCAAAATCTGACATGTGGCTGATTTTTACAAAAAGATGGGCTGTATGCAGAGAGATTAAACAAGGTGACAGAAAACTAAGTCAGAGGGACAATGCGTGTCACTCTTTGCTCGTTTCCCTCAAAAATGAACTATTTTCCACTTGTGGTGAAGCGATAACCTTGTTTTTTTAAAATCTGTTTTAACATTTGTTTTGTCACTGACCAGTTTGGCCACCGTCATCCAGTTAAAGCAGAAAACAGACTGTTGGTGAAAATAGCCAGTACGGCTGCTGGTTTCAGCGTCGCATGAAAAAATGAGGCGTTAGAGAGGAATGTGGCACACACACTCGCACTCACACACTCTTAACATCCACATTGGGCAGTCTGAGTTCAGAGCCTCTAACTTCAATCTCTGCACTGGACACGGAAAAAGTTCCACTCTGCAGAAGCTGTAGCTGCTGAATGCTTTAGCCTTTTTGATTGTGAAACGATGAATAATTTAAAACAAAGTAGTTGCTGATTTATTTTCTGTTGATCAGCACATGAATTAATTGATAATTGTAATTGTGTAGGAAAGTAACAATAACAGCAGAGTGTAATAGTAATATGATGAGTATAAAATGAGTCCCAGCTGCAATGCTTTTGAGTAAATAAAATAGAGACATGGCAACAAAAGAAAAGAGTTGATTTGTTGTTTCTTGTATGCATTTTTCACACTTCGCTCCTTTCCAGAAAATAAAAGCTTGTGTTGAACACGTGCAGGTGAGCCTGACGGTCGATCACCCACAGAAGGTGTTGCTGATGGGTGAAGCTCAGGACTACGGCACCTGCAAGGGCATGAAGAGGAACGGAGACCCCTGCTCTCAGATTGTCAACATGGTGGGTGCACCTTGTCCTGCTGTGTGTGTGTGTGTGTGTGTGTGTACACGTTGAACCTTTTGCAATTGCAAGTTTCCTTTCCCTAAGTGAATATTCTCATCAGGGACCAGTATTGCATCATTCCTTACGGCCCACTTGTTTCTGTGTGGTTTACAGTATGAGTGCCAGTTTTGTCAGTACCATGTCAAGGCCCAGTATAAGAAGATGAGCTCGAAGAGGGCCGAGCTGCAATCGTCGTTTTCCGGAAAAGCTCCCAACAAGGTGAAGGGGAAGAGTGGCAGCCTGAGAGAGCGGCTGTGTCAGGACGGCTTCTACTACGGCGGTGTGTCCTCGGCCGCCTGCGCCTCATCACTGTGAGTGATGTTACATGAAGTCGTTTTATTGTTGTGTTCCCTTTGATGCACAGCATCTAATCAATCTAAATCATTTTAATACAGTGCACAATATAAAAAAACTAATTAAAAAATCGCAACTCCTACTGATTGTATCCAAAAGACACTGCAGCAGACAGTGATGCAAACAGAGGTCACACCCGCATCCAATTTGGATTCTGACTGTGATTATATTTGCACTTTTACAGTGTGTGTTCAAATCAGTTTGTGCTTGCTAACCGCAACTTAAGAAGGCCAAGAACACTGTGTGGTACCGGGCAGAGTCCGGGCTGCCTGACATTTCCAGTAACAGGTCTGTGTGTTGCAGAGCGGCGTCCAAACCGAACAAACCTACCCAGAAGACTCTGGACAAGCTGTTTGTTAAAGGCTCGGCTCAGCTCGTCGATCAGGCCAGGAGGCTGGGTAAGGACACACTCGCGAGGGCGTCACTTTGTGTTGCAAAGTGGTGGGGACATAGGCGCTCAGATTAGGGGAGTGAAGAGACGCTTAGCTCGCGAGACATCGCGATACTCGATATTAGGTTCACGAGAACGAGATGAAAAGATCCTTAAAAGAGGTGCAAAGATATGCTCAATGGTGACATATATGAGCAGGGGGTCTGAGTGTACTCGCCCAGGATCTTTTGATCATTAAACACTTCATTTCCGGCATTCTGGTGAAAGTTTCTGCACCAATTTATGGTGGAAATGTTTTTATTGATTATTCTTCCCTCCTCTTTTGTCATATTCAATGTGAGACGATGGAAAACTTGGCCAAAAAGAAACTATGTCAGAAACTATGTCAAAGTTCGTTAGTTCAGGATTTTTTTAGTTTAAGTTAAAAAAAAAAAAGTTTCTTCTATATTTTACTTGCATTGTATGTTGTACATTGTATGTTGTATTGTTTGTTAATATGCAAACAAATTATGCTTTAAAAAGTGGTGGGGCCATGTCTCCAGCGTCCCCAGTGTAAATGACACCTATGCACACTGACATTGTCAGTTTTCACTAAACTCTGCAAGTGCATATTTACTGGCCTGACACTGGGTTCAAGTTTCTTTATCGTCATTGATCCACATACTGGGTATACAAATGAACGACATGGCCAGACAAGACCACAATAATCAGCTTACAAGATAAGACACCATACACAACACAGCAACCGACACTAGACGAGACAAAAAGAGCACATCTATCACTGTAAGCCGGTGTAGCTGGAGTAGTAGTAATAGTAATGGTAATAGCAGCAGCAACACCTGTTATAGGTCCTGTTTTGTTTTTTTTTTATACTGAGCTTAACCTCATGTACTACAAGGACCACATCTCCCCTCATATCATCTTTAACCCTCTTTCCTTTAACCTAATTTTGTCTTGTCTCTTTTAAGAATGTTTCACAGCAAACAAAAACGTCTGTCTACAATATTCAACACTTAACTAAATTAAGTTACTTATGCACGTTTTATGACAGTGACTGCGGCCAGAGAACACTGAATGAATGGCTGTAAAAGAATCCCTTTTTTAAAATAGTTTTCCGTTTGTGTTTTTTGTCTCTTTTAAGCTGTGCAGTCCGGTGAAGTTTCAGGTTGTTCAAATGAATTTAAGAGCCTGCTGTCAGTGCCAACACCCGGAGCTCTGCAGCTGAAGAAGCACTTAGCACGGGGCAGCCAGTCAGGTAAGTGACCTGGGAAGATGCTCTGTGTTTTGGACCACTCTATCTAATCATAATAGTTGGATATCGACGTCCTTTACAGAACGTCAATATTTAAAGCTAGGGTTGACGTCAGACAGTAGGTTGATGTTTATTTTTTGCCTTTATTAACCTGTTAATAAACCGTCCTCAGTCTCAAAAGATGCAGCTGGAGCTCCAGTTCAGTCCATCACTGCCGCAGACCTGCTGAAGCAGCAGAAACAGAAGCAGCGGGAGTTTCTGCAGAACCGCCGGCGGAGGGCAGACGAGATTCAGAAGAGGGTGCTGCAGAGCTCAGCTGGCCCTGGACCCGGGTCGTCATCCTCACTGGGCCGGGCTGGTCTGATGTCCCCGAAAGCGGCTTCTGAGGTCCCCAAGGCCACCCAAAGCCCTGCAGCTCCCCACACCCCCACCCTGGGGCGAGGCTTCTCCGAGGGTGACGACATCCTCTTCTTTGACAGCAGCCCGCCCCCGGCGCCAGCCCCAGCGCTCTCAGCCTATCAGCCGCCAAGCTGGCTGCTCTGAAGAAGCTGAGAGCCAAAGGGGCGGGGCTTGAAAAGGAAGACCCCAACGCTGTGAAGAGGAAGAGGAGTAACGACAGTGAGATCAGCGCCCGAGTGGAGAAGAATCTGAGCTCACCCACGGGTAAACACACACTTCACATGTTTAGATTGAACTTCTGTGTCCTGACTTTCATTTTTTCACTTTTTGTATTTTTGTTTGTGTGTGTTGTTTAAAAAAATCTTTTACTTCTTATTATTGAATTTCAAAATTATTTTTGAACAACATACCAGTATACAAATAATCATTTTTACTTACTTTACTTGTGCAGGTGAATCAACCAATGAGGATGAGGAACCGGCCCAGAAGAAGAAGCGAGATCAACTCCTCTATATCCAGTCAGAGGAGTTTCAAAAGATCCTCAACGCCAAATCTCTCCACGGAGCTGTACTACAGGCGGTACGACAACTAACACTCGTTTTTCATTAGCCGTTGATATGCAGCTGTTTCTCCCTTGGTTCTGCGAATCCAGCTGTATTTCTACAAACATTGCAAAGTGTGTCAGAAATTGAGACATTTCTTTCTGACTCTCCTCTTTCTCAGGCGGAGTACCAACTGCAAGAGCGCTACTTTGACGCCCTGGTGAAGAAGGAGCAGTTGGAGGAGAAGATGAAGGGCATCAGAGAGATGAAATGTCGCGCTGTTACCTGTAAAAAGGTACTGACTTAAATTCAAACATATTTGATTCAGATATGTCAATGTATAAATATATAAATGTGCTATCTAGGGTGTTGATAAACATTTATAAAAGTGTTCTTTGAGATAATGTTGCTACTTTGGTGTAATAATTATAATTCTGCACATGGTGCAGACTAAGTGCACACTGACTGTCTCCCAGTTAGAAGCAGGAAAAGTAAGCTGTTATTTCCCATGTTCCACTGCTTCCAGTGTAGTTACACCTACTTCAAGCCGGCGGATCGTTGTGTGGAGCAGAATCATGACCTGCGGTGGCACGATGCCATGAAACGTTTCTTCAAATGTCCCTGTGGACAGAGAGCCATCGCTCTAGACAGACTGCCCAACAAACACTGCAGGTAAAACGCTTAATGTCCCTCAAGTTTTCATGGCTCCTACTGGTTATGGAAAAACTGAATAATTGTGTAATTGAGATATGCCATATACATACAAAAGGTAATACATTATAACTTATGCTGTTTTATCATTTCAGTAACTGTGGTCTGTTTAAGTGGGAGCGTGATGGAATGCTGAAGGTAAACTCTCTCTCTGACTCATAGGTTACCTCTTACTTTTAGTTCTTGTGAATGAAAACAGGCCTGATGTTGCCCTTTATGTTTTATTCCAGGAGAAAGCCGGACCAAAGATTGGTGGAGAGCTTCTCCAGCCTCGAGGAGAGGAGCACGGCAAGTTCCTCAGCAGCATGAAGTGACGGCATCAAGCTTGTTGTTGAGGAAACGTTTGTTTTTATTTTTGTTATTTAAGTGTCTTTGTAGCATTTTTTGCATTTTGTATGAATAATGGTTTTAAAAAGTTTAATTTAGTTTTCTCATGAATTATGGATATTTGAATGTCTGTGATAAAATTGGATGTGCTGGAAATAAGGTGATTAAAGTAATAATTTGCAAAAGCAGAGCATACACAGTGGTACAGATCTGTGAAGTATGGAATCATTTAATGAATGATGGCAAAAATGTTTTCCGATGTGGTGACTGATTTTCTGACTGTTGGCCTAATAGTCCTTTTTCCAAAATGACCTGACATGTCACAGTAGGAAAAGCACAGGTGTAAATAGAATGAATGGTGGCTGAATTTCATTTACTCTGCTGCTGCAGTTTCAGGATCCTGGCATTGTGCAAACACCGGACATAATTGAGCTGTTGCTAATGTTATTAGTAATATTTGGGCTTTTCTTCTAGTCAAAAAGTCTGCTGTGAAAAATGCATTTCGTTTAAGATACACACTTCAACATAAACCCAGCTTTATCTTTATATATCGAAGTATATATAATACTTCTTGCCTTTAATGTATAGAATAAAACCCTGCATATTCTACATATTCAAAAATAATACAGCAGATTTGTAATGTACTAAATAGAAATGCATAGTAAATTTGATCAACAGAAAATCCAGAGGGAGACACCATATGTGACCTGAATAAGAAAGGGCATTTAATGAAAAGTTGGTAACTTTCTACAATATTGACAAGTTAATATATGTTAAACCTATACGCTATTTTTAAGAAAACCATGTGCCACAGATTGTGAAAAAGCAAATCCTGAAAAAAAACCTGCCTAAACATGTTGGCAATACTATGCAGTGATGACTTTTTTTTCAATTTACTGCAGGTGTTTTCAGGACTTCTCTCTGTAAACATCAAACAGTCAAACTAAGGCATCAAAATCTAGAAATCCTTTAATTCAATTTGAGATAAAAGAGATATTACAATGTACACAGCCACATCATGCAACACAGTGAAGGCAGTCTAAATTTGAGTAAGGTTGTGTGCTTTTCCTGCTTCGGTTGGTGAAAGGTACCCTGGGAAATGTAGGAAACCTTTGAGATGTAAAGATAAGACAGCTTGCTTATATAAAAACAGGTTAAAACTAAGCACTTCTTTATTAAATCAGCAGGGAGTGATGTTATTTTCTTTAAGAAGCCACTGTTTCATATTTCTTTAACAGTAGGAAACTTGGTTCATAGGAAGTAAACCAGTCTCCTATATCAGGATGGACAAAAACATCTAACGTGCTCCATGTGTGAGTGCTGATGCCAGGTGGCGCTCACTCAAGTCTGTGAGCCAATCCGCATGGGCTTGAACAGGAAATGTCTGTGGTGGAGTCGCAGTATAGAGATAAAATAAGGCTTTTGGATTTGAAGCTGTGTGATTAGCAAGTACTGAGTGCCATGCCACATCATTTTGAGGGTTTCATTTCCCCCCCGTCCCACGCCGCCACCTCCCGTCTCTCCTTTGCCCAGGTTGGGTTTAATATTTCCCCTCTGGAATGTGGAATTCATTTCAGCCTGATGACTTCTGCAGCTCACCTCATCTTCTCTTTTATTCCACACCGCCTCCCTCCCTTTAAATACTCCAAATACCAGACTGTGCTAGCATGAGTTAAAACACATCAGTGGTCTAGGAATCAGACTGGGACTCATCTTTATTTGCCATTTCGACTTAAAGACATAAAGTCAATTTCTTTGCAAAAATAAAGCTACCCCTCTGACAAAACAAGTCAGCTGTTAATAGGTTGCTTTATTTCTGCTGATGCCTCAGGCTGACATAAAGGGCATAGCTTGTATGTACATGGGGGAAAAAGGCAGTAAAAACAAGCATGCAAAACATATAACCTACATTTTATATGGTAACGTGTAGCTTACATACAAAAACTACACATATTTTTACATATTGACATGGAGACATATTGCACAATTTATTTTTATAAAAAGGAGAAAAGAAAACCTTTGTTTTTGTAGATTAAAGTAGGGAAAAATACGGAGAACTTCAGCTCTCAAAGTGTCAGTTAACGTATGTGTTACAGGGGAAAGCTTATGGCAGTATTTGCACTGCTCCATTGAGATGGGCTGAAGCCCAGCCCTCTGTGCGACAGTTCAGTGGAACCAGTGGTAGCGAGGATAAAGGCCGTCGTAGTGAAACTCGCGCAACTGCTCATTCTTCTCCCTCGATCTCTCATTCTGCTCTGTGGATAAAAGGTTAAAGTGGCTTTAGATATTTTTATATAACAAAGTGTCATATGAATACTTATATGTGATAGGGTTGAGAATCATCACCCAGTTCCCGTCAGCACTATGGAGCTTTATAGTGTCTTTTAGCAAAATGTTTTGGTTTTCCAAGCCCACAACTGTACTGTATTGGTTCACTCTTACTGCACCATCACAGCTTTTCCAGCCACAGTAGGCAGCTGTTTACAGAGGTGGAGTGGAGCATTCAGCGCCTCCAGTGCCAGATATTTACCTCAGGAATGACTGTAGTATCTGGTGTTTGTGCATTCCTTTCACAATAGTCCAAAGTAGTAGTTGCATCAGTCTCTATGCATTTGATTGTATCAGTTATCTAATGTCTGTGCATTCTACTCACAACAGTTAAAGTAGCAGCTGTATCAACAAGATAAAGGGTCAGTGATCTTCTACAGGAAGAGTAGTGATGGAATTTGACTTTGACCTTTGTTTTACAACCTAAATAGTACTATATCCCTTTAAGGTGTTGACCTCTCACCTTGCAGACCCCACCTTTTATGTTATTACCAGATGTTTTAACATGTCCTATATAAGCTATGTGTAAGGAACAGTGAGGCAGAGTGGCAATTGGGCTGGGTCACTCTCCAAGCTGCTGATCAGAGCTTGTAAAATGATGCTGAACTCTTTTGCTTTAATAAATTTTTGAGATCAAGAACAGTGTCAAGCGGATTTCTTCCCAACACATCACCGCAGCATTATTGTTGGACACCACAGAACTTGGCACCCCAGATGGGACCGTGTTGTGCCTAAAGTCATCGTTCCTGCAGGCTCCGTCGACCTGACTCCCGCTCCAGAAGCTAGCATATATGGTGAGTTTTCTCATAAACTGTGGGCGCTGGTCAGTTCGAGTGTCTGTGTGTATGCGTTGAAGGGTACACCGGTTCGATCCTATGTGAGTGTTTGCGGATGGATGTGTGAGAAGACTCCGTTCTAAATTTTGAGTGCGTTGTAGATGACGCAATGAGAGTGTGTGTGAATGTAGTGATAAGGATTAGGACGCCGCAGATTTGGACAAAAGCCCTTTGAAAAAAAGGCGATCTTAGATGGGCCGCAAATCCTGGAAAGGAACTAGGTGACTTTTCGGGTCCGTTCTGGGAACTGGGAGCTAGTAGAATAACGTTTGATTGAAGTTACCGCTCGCTTCATGTGTTGACGAACCATGTCCGAAGTAGCCTCTCATTAAACATCTACTAACTCGAGGTAGCATAAATTTAGGAATAATTAAGGAACAATTAAGGAATAATTAAGGAATAACTAAGGAATAACTACAGAATAATTAAGGAATAATTTAGGACATAGTTAAGGAATAATAAAGGAATAGTTAAGGAATAAGAGCGGCAGTAGCATGATTAGTGTGAATGAATGCATTATTGTTGACTGGAGAGCTGTAGTGTGTGAGTGTGTGAGAGAAATAGGAGAGGGTGTAGTGTGTGTGCAGAGCTGTCTCTGCTCTGCTGTGTATGAGAGGATGATGAGAATTAAGGGAACTGTATACATGTAAGATAATAGAAAAGGGGGAATTTGGCCAAGGGGAGTTGTGTTATAAGATTTGTTAAAGTTACATTAATTATTATATGGGGATTGATGCTGCTGTACGGTTTGGGTTATTTCATAATCAGCAGTTATTTTGTCTTAGCTTAAGTTACTTCTATATGTTAAGTGCATTTCATGTTGTTTTCTTTATGTGCGAATACTCTTTTCTAAAGGCATCTTTATTTGGTATTTAGTCTTCATGTACTTTGTGATTACACCACAGGACTAAGTTGTTGTTGTGAGTGTTTTTGTTTTTGTTCTCCCGTGGTTTGAGAGAGAGAGAGAGGCAGCGCTGGTCAGCGCACTAGGTGATAGAGATTACAGCCCAGGATCTATAGTCTGGCCAGTACTGTTCAATCCACAAACTCTTTATAACGCCCGTGTGTATGTGTTTATATTAATTTACTATTATCACTGTTGATATACATTTAGTTGGTGTCTTTTTGGGATATTAGAGACACATTTTTATAAGGGGTATCTATTTGTTTGTGTGTGCTTGACGTATTTCATGTTATGACTAGTTAATGGGAGACTTGGCAACGGACTGATCAGCTAATGTATTTGAATAGTACATATTGGAGTTTTTTGTGAGTGGGTTGTTTGGCTTGAAGTGGTGTTGGAATTTGGGTATCAAGATTATTGTGGGGATAAAACTTAAATTGGGTGCTTATTAGGCAGTAGTTGGTGCAGTGTGATTGCTGGATAGCGAGTCTTCTGTGATTGCTCTGAAGTTGACAGATTCCTTTGGCATTTCATTTAGTGGCTGTGAAGAAAATAAACAAATAAATAATAAGAAAAATAATTTACAATAAGTAACTATTAAAAGGTTGTCACAATGCGGAAAAAGGACAAGAAAACCAGTTAATGGTATTACAAAATTATCTGGAAAATGGCATAAACGTTGGCCTGGCATTGAACAACCATGGCCAGTGGAAGGGACTCTTAACCCAGATGTAATTAAAATAATGCAAGTGCTTGTGTCCACATATAAGGCAGATCAAAATAAGGGGAAAAAAGGGGAACGACGTAAAGAAAAAAGACAAAGAGAACTGGGTGTTCTTAAGTTATTTGAACATGAGGGGCAAAAACTGATAAAAGATATTCAAGATAAAAGGGACAGAGGTGAAGAGCAAATGGCAAAACAGGCAAAGATGACGGAAAAACTAATGGCAGCAGTTAACACACCCTTCTCACATACGGATTCAGCAAAAAGACCTCCACCTTACGAGGAGGGGGCGGAGATTAAGGATATCTATCCTCAGCTCCCAGTGATCATTCAGGAAGGTGATTATTGCATCAGAGATGAAGACTGATTTCCCAGCAGAAGTTCCAGATCCACATACTTTGTTAGCCCAAATCCCTCCTGAGTCAACATATTTCACGGTGTTAGATTTGTGTGGTGCATTTTTTAGCGTTCCGCTTAGTATAGAAAGTCAGGGTTTATTTGGATTCACATATAAAGGACAGTTCTATGAGTATGAGAGATTGCCACAGGGTTTTAAACATAGTCCTCATATTTTTAATAAAGTATTGAAAGACGATCTCGTGGGAATAGATCAGGTATTGCAGAGTACTGTGATTCAATATGTCGATGACATTATGGTCTGTTCAAAAGATAAAGAAACATGTCATAAAGACTCAGTTAAATTGCTACAGATATTGGCAGAAAAGGGGCACAAGGTCTCACAGAAAAAGTTGCAATATTGCCAAGAGAAAGTTGTTTACTTGGGTCAGACAATAACGCATGGACACAGAAGCATTTCTGATTGTCAACTGGAGGCTATTCGTAAGGCTCCGAAGCCTAGAACTGTCAGAGAGATGTTGACATTTCTTGGTATTGCTGGTTATTCTTCAGCATGGGTTGAGGATTATTCTAGCTTAACAGGACCTTTGAGAGCTATGGTTAAAGATGCTGGGAATGCTCAACTTCATAGCAATCTCTCCTGGACACAAGAAGGCCTTGTGGCATTCGAAACAATCAAACAGAGGTTACAGGAGGCACCAGCGCGCTCACACTACCTGACTACTCTAAGAATTTCTTGTTATATGTGTCTACTTCCACTGGAGGTAAATATGCATGTGCAGTCCTTTGTCAGCCGACAGGTACAGGGTTAAATCCGCAACCTATCTCCTATTATTCCACGGCCTTTTCAGAAGTGGAGCTAGGGCTACCACTGTGCTACAGAGCCCTGGTGGGTGTTTATCTAATGTATGAAAAAGCATCATCTGTTACAATGGGTTACCCAGTGACAATTCTTACCCATCATAGTATCAGGAATCTACTGAATTATGGAAAATACACATTGACTATGCCAAGGCTTAGAGACTATCACAGGCTTTTAGAGCAGGAAGATGTCACCCTGGTGAGGTGTGATACAGTAAATCCAGCCGAGAACTTGCCAACTTCAGAGGATGGTGAGCCACATGATTGTGTTCAAGAGGCAGAGAAATACTCAAGGCTTAGATCAGACTTGCAGGCTCTTCCTCTACGTGAGGCAGACCTGGAGTATTGGACTGATGGGTCTTGTTATCGTGTGGGAGATAAATTGTGTGCTGGCTATGCAGTAGTAAAAGCTCAAGGAACTGGATTTGTTGTTGAAAAAGCTGAAGTAATACCACAGCCTGCGTCTGCACAGCTTGCAGAACTTGTGGGGCTAACAGAAGCATGTTTATTGGCTGATTCTGCAAGAGTGCATAATGTATGTCATTTGTTTGGAGCAGTATGGAAAGGTTGGATATTTAAGAAAGTGGATGGTTCTCCAATACAACATCATGCTAAAATAATGAAACTGTTGCATGCTATGATGAGGCCTAAAGAGATAGCGATAGCTAAATGTGCAGCCCATAAAACAGATGTGTCAAGAGTGACACAAGGTAACAAAGCTGCTGATGAAGCTGCAAAAGCTGTAACAGGAGCCAACAAAGTGGGCAAGGTTCTTTTGGTCACTCATGGGATGGATTTGGAAGACAAAATTACGCTTGAGGAGGTGATTTTGATGCAGGAAGCTGCTCCTATGTCTGATAAACAGCTATGGCTAGATCGAGGTGCTGTTAAGGATTCTAAGGGTCTTTGGAGAAATCATGAAGGGCTGCTAGTAGCGCCTCTGGACCTGTGAGGTCTGATGATTGAGGAAGCACATGGGTTAGCTCATGTTGCAAGGGGGGAAGTTTTTAGGACGTCTAACGCCTCATGAATTGGTCACAGGAAGAAGGATGCCTACGCCTTGTTTACGAACAAGCGGCAAGGGTCCAGGATGTCTCTGACAGGCAAAGGAGAGAAGAGGTGCAGGAGAAGCTTGAGGAGCAAAGGAGCACAGTGAAACCTGGGGACAAGTGTAGAACAGCTAACAGCTGTCCAGGTTAAAGGGTCTCCGACGTGGTATCATTTATCACATTGTGTTAAAGCGCCTGGTGAAGAGGTGCCACTCGTGGACAGCCAAAATGTTGAAGGCTCAAGAGAGCCAGATGATAATATCCAGAACCAAAACCCAGACGGAGATGTTGTCCATTCAGTGGACAATGATGATAATCATGTGTACACTTCTGATAATGTCAGATATGACCCGGCAATTGATGGGCAGGAAAGAAGATTTGGGGTCATTGACTTCCAACATGTCCCAGAAACAGTGGAGCCTATTTCAGTGGAATGTGAAACCACAGAGGTCACCAAGGGCTGTACCTCTGTTACAGGAGAAGCCAGTGTTCCACTTAGACAAAACAGCCCCAGGCCAGTTAGGAAAAGAGTCAGACCAAAACGTTACGAAAACTAAGATTGAAGTACCTCTTGGAGAGTCAGCTCAGCTCTCCTCAATAGTCTCTAAAAATATAAATGTAACACTTTTGACTACAGTGGCGCCTCAGATGGTTTCCCCGACGCAGACTTCATTGTCTACTGTGGTAAAGGTTAAGTTTGGAGGTTTGGCATATCTTCCTTGTAAGTGTGAAAGATGGAATACAAGTGGTAATATGCCTCCCAAGTGGATAAATAGTCGCGGTGAAGATGTGATGTTATCAGGACAGGAGGGTGTACCTCCTAGTCAAAGAAAGTATTCTCTGTTTAATGACATGAGGAGGTGGAGAATTGTGGGTGATTGTTCACTTTTGTGTGGCATAATGCTACTTGGGAAGATTTAGGGGAATATAGTTGCACTTATTTAAATCCAGAGTTAAAGTTTGTTCCGCTTCAAAATCATGGGATACAGGGTTATGTGACCCGTAAGGTGACGCTTAGGATGAAAGATTTAGAGCCAAGTGAAGTGTCACAAGTCACTAAAGCAGTTCAATTATTTCAGCAGTAACTTCAGAAGAACTGAATGTTGTTACAACAGCAGTAACAACTATTGTCAATAAGATGCAGATGCTGATTACAACCTTGAGAGAAGTAAAGGGTGAAGGGAAACACTGGAACGAGAACAAGTGGTAGAGTAAAAATGGTAAAGATGATGAGGAATGAAAGGTAGGAAAGAAGAAGGGGAAAAGAAAGTTATGAAGAAGGATAAAATGACATGGGTAAGAAGAAGAAGGGGAAAGAGAGAAAGACTGAATGGAATGAGAGAGGAGCGCAAAGATGAAGGTAAAGGCAAGATGAAAAGGAAAGTATGAGCAAGTGAAGTTTGACAAGGAGGAGATGAGGAAGTAAGCTAAAGAGGCACAGTGATGAGCCAAAATGGAAGAGAAGGACTGGAGAAAGAGAAGGCTAGATAGAGATGACAAAGTGGACCCAAAAGAAGTAATAATGGAAAGATATCCATTTTCACATTAAGTTGTATTTTCATATGTTGTGGTTTAATCTTCATGTGTTATTTTGCAAAAGATACTGGTTGGTGTTTTCTTTTCTTCCAGAGTAAATGGGAATGTACAGATGGGGATTCAGATACTCACACAAGGACAATATGAATGGACTTGGGACAAAGACAGTGTGGACATGCCTGGACTGCATCAACACTACACTGAAAGTCGACACCGCTGAGGAGCTGCAGTGGAAAACCGTCCTGTGTCTGCTTTGATGTTTGAATGGATAATACTTAAGCAACTATCATGTCCTTTTTTGGTGTTAATTGTGTAAAGACTTAAACTGTTAGTTAGGGGAGTTAATACATGGGGACCTCAGGTTTTTCTTTCTTTCTTGATGCTTAGGGATATAGGGTCTAGGCAGGGACAGGTCCGTTGGAGGGTCCGATGGGATGACTAGCCTGAATTCGGACATTGTTTTGATTTTATTTAAGTCTCTGAGGTTTTCATATGTATTGACCATACCAAAATCTTTGGATAGACTGATAAAGATGTTTTTATTGATAAACTGGAGTACCATGTGTGGCCGCCTAAGGCAGAGGGGCCGTGAGAAAGTTTTCCTGTCTAGATTGTTTTGAAGGGTAATTTGGAATGAAGGCTGCCAGACAGGTTTTTCGTTCTCACACTCCACAAAATTGATAAATTGTTAAAATACAACTGTAAGAAGCATATATTGGAAATTATCATTCTCGAGACTCATTTAGTCTCGAAGGGGAATATGTAGTATCTGGTTGTTTGTGCATTCCTTTCACAATAGTCCAAAGTA